>JAOWCC010001501.1:39424091-40024091 GCA_030867875.1 Actinernus sp. WN-2022
CCGGCTGTAAGACGCACCCTCCCTAATGGGCGTGGTCGCGCACAAAAAGTGAGGGGGGAGGGGAGGGTAGGTACCAAAAAGTTAAGTTGGTTTTAGGGGGTGCCAAAAGTGTTCCCGTGGGGGAGGGGGTCGAAAACCAAATCCAAGATGGCGTTCGCTGAGTATGACGCACCCTCCCTAGTGGGCGTGGCCGGAAGTAGTTAAAAAAGGGCCGCGTGGCGCCTGGGTCCTAGTGACGTCATGGGTCTGACGAAATGAGAGCAAGAAAAGGTAAACGTTTTCTTGCCACCGTTGCATCGAGCCCAATCCGTCCATTTCCATGAGACGACGGCTTCCCTGTCTTGTGTAACGAAACCCTTCCTAGCCCATGGTTTACCACGCTATCAGCCAAGGAGAGCATGATGACCAAGAGTCAGGACGAGTCCCTGTCCAGGGTAAGGCAAGCCCACAGGCCGACTCACGGAAAACAGCGGGTCTTCGTAAAAAAGACACGCGGTGGTCCGTAAGGCAGCAAGCGGGAGGCGTTCTCGAGTCCTTGAGAAAAAGGGGACAGATCACAAGGGTGCAGATATGTAAAGTAGCGGCACGCGTGTGACCTTCCCCCTAGTCCTTCCAGTTTCTTTCCAGGTTCAATGCTGAGGCGCGGGAATAGACAAAAAGGAAATGAAAATAAATGTGTTCCTTGTCCGAAAAGGACTTGACTTGGGTGATAACGAAATTAAAACTAAGCGCTGTGGCCAAGAGTCTGTTTGCGCGTATAGAAATGTTTCGGTCTGTCATGAGGCTTCTGCACTGCGATTGTCCCCATAATTTTGATTTATATTTTTAATTCTCTTTTTTTGTTTTCTTTCTTATCCTAGGGGTCTTTTGTCTGTGCTTGTAAACCCAAGTCCCCTTTGTCGTTTTTGGTGTTTCCCTTGTCACGCATGGGGCCTGACTTATTGCTTACGCTATGACTCTCATTACGAACGCACTTTTTGCGTATTTCATTGCCTTCATTGTGTCGCTTGGCCTATAAAGCGACGCCTTTCGCCTACCCTGGGGTGGTTTCAAGAATCCTTCTTAAAACGCTACCTTGGCCTCTTGTCTCCGAGTGACCCTGCGCACTTTAAAGTCAAATTAGAGTGTTTGTACCGACGGGTCACCAATTCTGATCTTTAAATTTTTTTTTCTCATAGGAAAAGAAAAGAATTCTACATGACAGGCGTCCGTATCTTTCGTTTGCACTTTCTTTGTTTTTTCTGCAACTTTAGACCGACTATGGTCTTCTTTGCAGACCCAAACGCCTCCGTTTGGTGCGTGGTCTCGTGCCCTTGCAACACGCGTTGGTACCGCTTGCATGCAAAGCGTGCCCTAGACTATCTTAAACGAGGGTCTCGGTTTAAATATGGCCACGTCAGTCAATGGTTTTCAAACCTTGGCCGTTACGCGCCCGTCAATCAAATTGGGGGGGTCCTGGTATGCGAACAAAATCGAACTAGGCATCTAGTGGCCCCGCCAAGCCCTTGACTTTCTTCTTTTGCTTTCTTTTTGCCTCTTCTAGATTAGAACAAGTGCGCGAGTGTTACATGGACACTGGGGTTCGCAACTGGGTCTGTTCCAAAGATCACTTTAAAAAAATTACCCCCGAGCTTAAGCCTGTCCTATTGAGCCATTCTTATTTTTCTCTTTTCGACCGCTGACCCTGGTTATTCCTAGGTTCGGCGATGCCTTTAAGCTTAGAGGCCCCCGTCTATGGCGTAAGGGACCCCTACCCCCTCGTCGTTGTCCTTGCAAGCTTTGCATGATGAGACGCTTGGGTTTGAATGAACTCAAAACTCTCGAAGACCAACGACGTTGGAACACTATGATGCTGATGGTCTCGAAGTCCAAAAATCTAGCCTACTAAGACCCTTTCTCTTTTCTTTAGACACGCCGTGAACCAATGGATCCGCGAAAACGTTTCTGCCGATTTAACGGCGCCTTTGCACATTTATTTCTACGCTTGGAAATTAAAGCGCTGGTGTGACAAAAAATTTACCGCATATGTAAATAGCGTTATATTAGACGAAGACGACAATATTCTTTATATGGGTTGATGAATTTATTTCACAGAACAATAGATACCGGTCATAGAAATAAAAAAATGTTCTAGTCTTCATCTTCGTCTGTGGACTTGTCTTCTTCTTCCTCGTCGCTTTCGCTGTCCGAGTCGCCTCTCTTCTTTTTCTTTTTATTTTCTTCCAGCCAATCGAAGCGTTCGCACGTTGCGTTGGGAGCCTGGGCCGAGCAGCTGCAATACAGTTTATTGTCGTTCTTTTCGCTGTGCGAGACTCCGAATTTCAGCAACAGGCGGTGTTCTTTGCATTTAGTGCCCACGCTCGCAAACCCCTTTCCCGCTCTTTTCAGCTTTTTGGGATCCTTTTGCACCATCTTGGTAAACCACTTGTGAATGCGGATCCCGTCTTTAGCGCTTTTGACGTAAAAATTGCATCCCAGCTTTTTCTTGTCGTAATCTATCTCGGTGCCACACTTGTACGCGCTCCCTTTCTTGTTTTGGACAACGGTCGCCGCCGTGGGTTTTAGACCCTTTCCTTTAAAGCAAAGACAGTACACTTCGGTTCCTGCGTTGTTCATGGTGGCGAGTGGTTTCTCTAGGGCGACGCGTCTCTCTTAAATGCTTCGCGAACGGAACTGCGTCACAGATTCCACTCGGGTACGCTGCGCAACCGTTTGAGCTCTTTGACCAAAGCACGTCCCGCTTGTACTTTGTAAGAATCCCCAAATTCGACCCCCCCTCTCATCGTGCTCAGTACGACCACGTCGTCGTCCAGTCCAGGGGGGCAACTCACTCTCAACACGCGCTTGCCTCCTCCTATGTTACGAATGAAGAACTTGTGCCCGCTGCAATCGTCTAGACGCTCCAACTCCCCAAAAGGTTCCTCTTCGTTCATTTTTTGCAAATAGCTGAACACGTTCAAGCGACGCAGGGGGGCCTTGCAAAAGTCTAGCTCGACGCGGTTCATTCTCTTCGTCTCCTCCATCTGCCTCCGTGCCTCTTTTATCTGGTTTCTCAGTTCTTCCGCCGCCTTCTCCAAATCCTTTTTCACGGTCTCTGTCAGGGTGAGGGCCGCTGCCAAGAGAACGTACTCTCCACGCTGCTTCAATTCGGCCACTTCTATTTCTCCCATTGTTTCGGTCATTTTTTCAATGATCTCTATTTCCATCAGGTGTCGGCTGTGGTCTGCCATCTCTTGCGATTCTTTGCTCTTTCCCGCGACCGCAATATGGGTCAGGGTCTCGTTTAGTTTATTGAGATCACCCTTGTACGCTACGTAATCTTTCTCTTCCATGAGCCCCTTCAGTTTATCCACAAATGTCATCTGGCTGGTCACCGCGGCTAGCACGTTTTCGTCGAAGCTCATTCTATCTGCGAGAGCTAGGCTTCGATCCAAGTTACTCATCGCAAATGACCAACGTCTCGCTGCCTTTCTTTTTAACGTTTCCTACCGTCGCGCGTCGTTTCCGCTTCCAGTGGCCTTGTTGGCGCCACCACTCTTTGTGATGAAAACCCCACGTGGATACCCCTGGAGTGTCCAACGTCGAATACACCGTTTGCCAGTAACTCCCGCGCGTTAAGAACCAACCGTTATTTCCTTCCGTGAACTTTAGCAGCCAATACAAGACTAGCTTCTCGTCGGCAATACACTTGAACTGTAGTTGTAGGCACCGGACGATCTCTTGGGCTTGATGGCTTAACTCGGGCGTGATCCGATGGCTGAACAAGCCTAGCAAATCCACGTCGTCGTCGTCAATGTCTTCGTCGTACTTGGCGTAGACCCACAAGCCCTTGCGGATCACGGGGTACACGTAAAGCGAGTTCAACGTCACGTCTTTGAGCCAGGGGTCTGTCATTTCTTTCTTCTTCTTTGCGTGGCGCGCGCTTTCTTAACCTATCTGAACGGATCTGCGTCACGGGTGGCGTTGCACGGGCGGACGTACGTGCGTCCTTCGAAAGAGGCCGTCGCGCGTCCTAGGGTAAATACTAGGGACGCCATGGACAAAAGGATGACGAAGATGATAAAGTATGCCGCCCACCGCTTCTTCTTACTTAGATCGTCTGCGTCGTTTCGGGGCTCAGTGGCGTCGCGAAAGGCTTCCTGCACCGCCTCTCTCTCTCTTCTCTCTCTCTCTCTCTCCTGGTCCTCGACTTGTCCGCCATTTTCCAAGTAAAAGTGACTCAAAGCTCTTGCCGCTAAGATTAAATACCCCCAAGACAAAGGTCCCTGGAAAACAAAGGAGGGGGAGGTCCCCCCCACCCCACCCTCCTGGAACGTAAAGATGACGTAGGAACCCCCCTATTATTTTTGGCGAAGGTATAAGAAGAATCGCGGTGGCGGCAAATTCGAAAATATAAACATGCAGCGAGAGATCACCGATGAAGAATTGCTCAAGGTTTACGAGGACCACGAGGCCATGGAGTTGGCCACCGTGTTGGCTTACGACAACGACAGTGATTTGGAAATCTTGACCAACACTAGCTCAATTAGTTTAGGAACCTTGGGCGACGAGGATTCGATTCCTGACCCCTTGACTTCAGTGGAAGAGTGCGTGATGACGCACGTGTGTGACGATAGCCCTCCAAGTGAATGGCATAGCGCTTTGGACTCGCTCATGGAAGTCATAGAGACGTTACCGTCGTGCAGCCACGAGCAATGGGGTGGGGGTAAGAAAAAGAACGAAAAAAGAAAACGAAGTGCAGACGACGACAGGACGTTCGAAATAAAGACAGTGACGGACAAGTACAGCAAGAAATTCAAGACGCAAAAGAAAGTGTACGCTGTCGTGTTTCGCAATGGGCCCCAGGCCACGTTGGTCGAAGCCATTGCGCAAGCGCACCGGTCCATGGCCGAGATCTTGGAATACGTGCACAGGGATACCGGTGCAGAAGAAAGTGACCGAATACAAATAATTATTCAAGGGACTGGTCTCGACAATGCGATTGCGTTACCGTTTATGTACGTGCAAGAAATGACCTTGGAGAGGATCATGGATGCCATAGAGACGGTGGCGCAATCGGCCAAGGCTTTCTTGATGGACGGTATCATGGAAGTGGAAGTGTGTTTGGTAAAGAACCCGCGCGGCGGCGGGGGTAAGGAAGCGGACAAAACGAGGTTTTTGGAGATGAAGCAACAGGACGTGAGGCAATGGCTAAGTAAGTTGCAGTCGCGAAATATCCTATGCCAAACGCATGTCTTAGGAAACGAACTTACTATGTACGAGGCTTTGATGCAAGGCCGAAGGATTATGGAAACGGGAATGCCTTACGCCTCAACCCCCGAAGACACATTGAGTCTATGCCGTCGCGCCACGGGGCTCGAGACTTGCGTGGAACACGCCCGCGAAGGGCGCGCTGTGCCTGACAATTGGGTAGGAATGCTTAACGACGTGGGCCCCTGGATTCTACGGGAATGGGGGGCTCGCATCGTTGTGTTGGAACACCCTCTCGATGCGCCTGTGTACGCCATGACTGGGGACGCACCGGCAATGTATCTGTACAAAGTGGGACGCATCTTTCACCTGCTACGTCAACCTAATCTACTTAAGCATAGTAGGGAAAAGTTACGGTTTTGTAACCTGTGTTTTTTTTTTTTTTGTCTCCCCAGTAGCAGCCGGTATGCTGCCAAACCCCACGTCTGTCGAGACGAAGCTCGCCAAAAAAAATTAAATAGGGACTTGCCGAGAAGAAATTCACGGTCTTTGCGTTGCAGTGCCTTAAACGTAGACGATTTTATAGACGTTAAACGTTCTGTGGTGCGTATCAGTAGTGAGGATGATTTGTGTTGTGCGAGGGCCTTGGTGACCGCCGTGGACTTGGCCGATGGAAAACTGCGTAAATACGCCCACACAATGTCCACGGAAAAAGCTAAAGCGCTCGCGTTGTATGCCTTGGCCGGCGTGACGCCGGGAGCTTGCGGGCCTGCCGAACTGTCCAAATTTCAGAAGGTCTTACCAGGCTACCGCATTAAGGTGTACGACCGTACGGATCGCGGAATCACGTTCGTAGGGATGTTGCCTGAGGTCCGAGAGGGAGAGGAAGAAGAGAGAGAGGAGCCTCAAGACGTGTATTTATACTTTCACGACGAACACTACGATGTGATTCTAACGATGACGGGTTTCTTAGCGCAGTCGTATTTTTGCCGCGAGTGCAATGTGGGTTACAAGAACAAAAAGGACCACGTGTGTTCTATGGCCTGCAAGTACTGCCATGCATTCGAGTGCGGGAGCAGAACCGACCCTGCTCAATGGCAGTATTGTCACGACTGCCATCAAAATTTCCCCACCGTTGCCTGCCATGCCTCGCACTTGAAGAAAAGGGTTTCGCAACGCAAGAGAAAAAAGGACACGCCTGAAGACCCTCCGTACAGCATGTGTCGACGGTACCGCCGCTGCAGGCAATGCAATGCCTTGCTCGACTTGATGGTTGTCACCAGGAAAAAGAAAGTAACCTGGCGTCGCTTGGAAGATCACCTTTGCGGCTATCACAAATGCCTGTGCTGCAAGGAAGAGGTGTCTAGTGAACATCTGTGTTACATTCAACCCTTGGACGACGAAGCGGCGGAGGAGGAGGAGGAGGAGGAGGAGGAGGAGGAGGAGACATTCTCGCCAATAGCGCTCTACATTTATTTCGCTTTACTTTATATTCTTCTTCCTTTACGCGTCACTTCCGTCTATCTCCATAGGCTCTTCTTCAGGGCCGTACCACCCCACTTCACGGTACATGGCCGTTTTCTCCGCTTTGCTGGACATGCACGTCTTGGCAAACAAATCGACCGCGGCCGCCAAAATGGTCATGCCGGCCTTGCGCCACTCCTTGATCTGCTCCTCGTCTATCACCACTTCGTCCAACGCCTTGAAATAATTCAAGGCGTGGAATTCATGGCGGGTCGCCGGCAACGGCTTTTCCCCACGCAGATAAGGCTTCAGATAATGAAACGCCAGCGTATGGTCCCTTCCTTTCGAAGCTATGAAGTACCCCAACTCCAAATAGGGGTCCCCGTTCAAAAACAAGCCATACTTGCTGGCCAACACCATCCTATCGTACCACGCCGGGTTCGAACCGTCCGGCTGAAAAAACCGTCTATGTCGAGGGCGTAGTCTCAACATAGTTTCCTCCTCTTTCACCGTCTGTCGCATCTCTCTAGCCCAATCCTCTTGACCTCCCACCATCCAACACGCCTTGTTCATTCTCCTAATTTCTGGGCAATCCACCCAATGTCCACGAAAGCGATCGGCACGCAATGCCCACACGCCCGCAACACCTTGATCAGTTCCTCGCGCCGAATCCAAACGTATCCTTTTTTCGTGGACTCGGTGCTGGCCAGTAACTGTAACAAGTCCTCTATGATGGGCGTTTCGAACGGTTGCTCTTCAATCTCCAAGGACCCCACGGACTCCTCGTCTTCCGATGAAGACGTTGTCTCGTCTTCTTCCGAATAGGAATTCTCTTCCTCTGAGGAACTCAAATACAAGGCCATAGCCGTCTCACGGAAAAGCTAGCCCTCGTGCTCTTATTTATGCTCCTCTTCCCATGACGTCACTAGGACCCAGGCGCCACGCGGCCCTTTTTTAACTACTTCCGGCCACGCCCACTAGGGAGGGTGCGTCATACTCAGCGAACGCCATCTTGGATTTGGTTTTCGACCCCCTCCCCCACGGGAACACTTTTGGCACCCCCTAAAACCAACTTAACTTTTTGGTACCTACCCTCCCCTCCCCCCTCACTTTTTGTGCGCGACCACGCCCATTAGGGAGGGTGCGTCTTACAGCCGGGTACAACTACTAACAACGATCATATCTGATATGTGGAGATCATACATCAGCTTGGACCAGCACGGGTACCGCCAAAAAAACAGTAAATCATTCAGTGGAGTTTGTCAACGAAATAGGTCATCATACCAACAAGATAGAAGGACACTGGCGACAGGCCAAAGAAAGTTTGCCTCAGTTTGGGGTTAGAAAAGATCAATTTTCTAGTCACCTAGAAGAGTTTATGGTATAGGTATATAGGTTATAGGTACAGCCTTAAAGGGGAGGATCTTTTCTTTGTTTTTCTTGATGACGTTAAAAAGATATACCCATGTGTTTAGGAAAAAAAAAACTTTTCCATCCCAGTTTATATAGCCATTATATAACCATTTATACTAACTTTTATACGTTTATTTGACGCATTGACACGTTGACATCATACATGTTGCTTCGTTCTACAACTGTAAACAGAGAGACTCGTTCACACCCATACATATCTCTCTAGCGCGTTGACATCATACGTGTTGCTTCGTTCTACTACTGTGAACAGAGACTCGTTCCCACCCATCCTGCATACAGGATGTTCGCGCGTGGATGAGGGAGGATAAGCTGATGTTAAATGATGATACGACAGAGTTCCTGTTGATTGAAACGCGAAGGCAGTTGTCAAAAGTGACTATCAAGAGGATAAAGTTTGGGCACGTTGACGTCACCTCAGTAACTGCAGCGTGAAATCTAGGGGCCTGGTTTTTTTCTCAAATGGACATTTCAACCTTTATTAACAAGACTTGTGGAAGTGCCTTTTACTATTTATACAACATACGTCACATAAGAAAATATATATCTAGAGAGTGTACAGAGAGACTTGTCTATGCTTTCATAACTGGCAGATTGGACCATTGTAATAGTCTTCTTTATGGTTATCCGGACTAGAAGATCCGCAAGTTACAACGTGTAATGAACACCAGTGCTTTGCTGCGCACCGACATTTTGCCATATTACACCTATACCTCAAAAGCTTCACTGGTTACCTGTGCGCATGTGCATATAATTTAAGATTTTATTAATAACTTTCAAAATTCTACAAGATTTAGCACCCAAGTACCTTCAGATAGATACATAGATTGCCTTTATTTAAACACGATTATAATCAAAGCACAAGGCTTATGGGGCCGTCTATGTACTGTACTTTAAAAAAACTACTACTATGAATAATTTAACTGTACATCTATTTACAATACTAAAATTACTAAGAATAGTGACCAACAGCTAGACAGCCCAGAGGCGCAGGCAGAGCCGTGAGACAGCGAATATCGCCGCAGCTCAGTGTTTCTACAGGTACAAGGTCAAGGGCCAACTATTGAATAGCCAATTGCAAGCAGCACCCAATACATGTATTAACAACAAGCCACATCAATCAGTTGCACATGTCGAGGCTTCTTCTCGAAGTACGTCAGCGAAGACATTACCAGAAATAATACAAGATAATTCGAGTAGTTTGAGTAACAGTGCAGGACACCCGGCTAAAGACTTAGCTAGAAAAACGAAAACGATTACTAAATTTAAGACAAATAACAAGAAAAGAAAGAATGAAAGCGATGATGATGAAAATGATTGCATTGATGCAGAATTCCAGTCCAGTGTTAATAATGGCTGAGGTCACACTAGAAAGTTAAGCAAGATTTAGTGACAGAAATTACGATTTAAAAATGAATCAGGATTTTGTTAATTAAAACAACATCATGTTCAAGATTGAATTTCAAAACACACTACATTGTAGGTGGTTGTTAGCTTGTATGAGTAGCATAGCTTTCCTTGCTGGTGAGTTGGCTGCCAAGGCCTATAAGACTATAAAATAATTTTGCAACTGTTAACAGTTGTTCTGAGATAAGTCAAAAAATATTCGAGTGTTTTAGTTAGCTCCAGTTTTTCTCCGGGAAATCAGGAAAGATTTCCGATCGAAAAGGCCTTTGCTCGGACATGATTGATGGCAGCATTCCATCAAGTCAGTGAGGAGAATGGGGGACTATTACGAGCGGATGCAGCCAGTGATCTGCCGCGCAATAGAATGCAAGCAAGCTATCACAGACGCAATGTCATACATTCAAGAAACGTTGATTCCCTTACTATTCTTGGCACCTGTTAGTAATGGAACTGCGTTTATGGTAGAAAGCCATACCGCAAAGAGACCACATTTCGTTAGCCTTGACAACACAACGGGTAAGGTGGTTTGCGAGAATTGTCCAGGCTGGTCATCTTCAAAGCTTTGCGCGCATGCAGTTGCTGTGGCACAGATGACACACACTCTGGAATTGTATATGGATTGGATCAAACGTCGTGGAAGTTCTTTGAACATGACTACGTTGGTAACGTTTGACACAAGCAAGGGTGAAGGAAGAAAAGGGAACAAGCCCCCCACCAGTCACCGCAAGGGAGGAAGAAGTACTCGGATACCCGAGACAAGAGTAGTTGTGGATAGAGTGCTACCACTTCAGGGAAAGGATTATCTGAGTCCTAGTACGTCTTTAAGCTCGCAAAGCGTTCCACGCGTGTTGCAGGGTCACGCTAAGCACTCTCTTAGCGTTTGCGCTACTAACAGTGTGCAGCCTCCTCCGTTCGATCCACATTCCTCCATTGTTTCAACGTCTACTAGTCCGCCACTTAATCAACAAGCCCAGCACAGCCAATGCGTCCACCAACAGCCACACTACAGTGTTAGTCCCAGTACCTAAACTGAACTACCCAACCAGTTCGCGGGAAATCCCGGCATCATTTCAAGCGTCTCCGCTGTATCTACCACACAGCATGTCCAATCTCCATCCAGCATTCCCATTGGCTGTGGGCAGGCACTGAAACGAGGCGGTCAGATAGACGGCCACCTTACGTTCTAGTTATAATATCCAATGCATCAAGATCGTTCAGAGATAGAATGGGAAGTATGAAGGAGAGAGTGGGTAACGTGTATTATCATATACAAGGAAGCTGTTTGAAGAAGCACCAGGCTTACTTTATTCCCTCCTTGGTACAAATTTCCCCACAAATTAAGGCGATCTGCGTGACGACAGACTGGACCACCTGCCCCCAATGTGGGCCCCGGAAAGTAGAGTTTAAAGGCCCCACGGCCCCGCCCCAATTCTGCGATTGACTCTTTTAGGGGGACCACGAAAATATTGTCAGCAGTCTTACCCAAGCACGAATAAGAGACGCAACCAACACAATCACCTCACCATTTCAGCGAGGCAGCCAAACCTTCGACAACTAGTAATCCTCTAGTCTGTGGTATTATGGCCGAGCAAGTTCTCCACCCACCAGTGCGTCCACTTGTTAACGTCTTGGTTCCCCAAGTACAAGCCAAAGACCCTCCAACGGCTCCAGCTGACTCACAGGTCCCAGAGAATTTAGAGGTAACAATTTCCGCTCGTGTTTCTCAGTCTTTTTATTTTGTTGCCGTTCTCTCGTTTCCCGGCATCTTGTGTAAGCCATGGGATGTGTTTGGCTATTTTTTCCCTCATGACTGTTAATGTTTTGCAAAAAGTTTTTCTACGACGCTCTTCCCGTGCAGATCGTATTTCAGTTTGGCTCATTGTTCGCTCATTTCGCAGTTCGTTGCCCTTTTCGGCGAACATCGTGGTATGTACTTGGTTTAATTGGCTTGTTCATGATAACAGTTTCAATTATTGTGCATAGGTCAAGTATATCTCGCTAATTGGGTATTATCTTGCTTTCCATTGCAATTATCCTCACTGGTTGTCCCGTTGTTCCTGTTGTGCCCTGGCCACTTATTCATTTGTTAATTACCGTTTATTACCACCGCGTCGTTCGGTTGACTTTGTTTCAGCTGTGTCTATTAGTAGGCGTTTTATTATTTATGGGTGATTTATTCCCTTTAATTGCTGTAGTGCATTTTGTAGCCGATTATTGTGTAATTTTGGCACACGGCTTGTTTGGTATTCCTTTGATATCTCTGCCTTTCCCTTTCACCTAGTTCGCGGAAGTTGTAAGGCAGCTTCAAGTACTGGAAGAAAGGGAAGCTGAGGATATTGAAACCTGGTTCACAGCTCTAAGAAAATATGGCATCCGTCGTAAGGGCAATTGCGCTGAGTATGGCCGATGACTTGGCCATTGCTGCCCGGCAAAAGAAACAGAAACCAGCCTCGTTCTTGGCGGCCGCGGCCCAGGCCCTCAGGGATAGACCAGACAAGCATGTCGTTATTCTCCGATGCCGATTACACTAAGGTCTTGGATAGTAGTGCCAAGATGGACAAGACCCTCAAGCGGGCCGCACCATCCGATCCAGCCCCCGCCCTTAGGACAGCACCACCTGGTAATTATCGCCAATGCGTGGTGTTGTCTCATGCGGTATCCCGGGCCATACCGCCGATACCTGCTTTAGGAGAAACCGGTCACCTCCATTCCTAACCCCTTTTTGGCAGCACATTGCCTCTTATGCTCCGTGTGACTTATCACACCAGGTTATGCACTGGATAAAGGGCTACGTCGACCTTGCAGATTTTCTCCAGCCTTTCCGGGGACAATACAAGGGTGAAATGTGACTGAATGTAATTTAGGTAAGTTAAAACTGAGTCAAGCTGGTTCAGCGGTATCTTCAATTAGTGCAGATACCGATCCGAGTTGCTGTTCAGGCTGTAGCGTTGTGCTAGCTTTTGAATAGCTTCAATCGTTCAATTTGCTCCCACCCTCCTGCCTCTGGACTAGGTAGGATGCTGTCAGGTGAGCAATAGGTGAGTATATTCCACTAGTTCAGAGTGCCTTCGTGTGTGCCGACCTTTATATACCGAGGCGTATTGGGGTCGTTAGTTAATGGCCCGTAGAGGGTCGGTAGTATATAAATATGAAATGTATTTTTTTTATGATTCTGATAAATATAACGACAACTTCTTGCTTCCATATGTAGATAACAATGAATTATACATACTCTGGCTAAATATGTGAAGCCTTTCTAGTATAAGCTCATCCAATAAAGCTATTACAAGATTAGCCTATGTTTCAGACATCTATGTATTTAGAAAATAACTCCTCACAAGAACTAGTGATTCATAACTTCTTGAATTCAAAATTTTCTGGGAAGGTGAGGGCATCATCCCAGAACCACTCGTTTTACTGTACGTGGCACTTTCCTCAAAATGAATCGCAGATATAAGCTGTTTAAGAAATCCGTTGACAAAAAGGACAGTGAGACATGGACTAACTACAAAAAAATGAAATCACATCGGACATCAGAAAGGCGAAAGAATGCTATTTTTAAGAAACTTGATGAAATAAAAACCTCCGGAGCTTACTGGAATTTGTTGTCTAAAGCAACAAACCCCAAAATACGAAAGAGCATTGGTCCTCTGAAGTGAGACAATGACAGCCTAACCGTTGAAGATCTAGAGAAAGCTAATCTGATGAATACATTGATTTTAGTATTTATCTTTATCACTTTGTATTGAGTTAATATAATATCTGCTAAAATATATGTTATAGTGCTCGGCAAATTGTAAATGCGATCACTTGAAACAATGGCAAGGCGACTGCCTTTGCAGAGTAACACGTCTTCAACGTATCGATTCTTGTGATTTCTTCTACAACATTAAACAACAATGGTAAGTGTTAGGTGACTTTTACTACATCTACTACATCTACATCAACTTTTTCAACTGTTAAAAGTTTCAACTTTGTTGTTTTGTAGCGTGAAAATCGCCCTTCCAAGCAAATAAATTCGCTCTCGCAAAAAAAAACAGATTTTCGCCGTTAATCACTCATCGCCTTTTGCCGTAAAAAGCGTGACAAAGTTTTAAGTGGTACTGTACATGTAAATAAAGTGAATGGAAAACCAACTCCTACTGCAACCAATGCAAAGGGAAGAAAGACAGGTCAACATAAACAAAAGGCAATTGGTGAATGTTATAGATGTGGGTGACAGGGGCATTTTGCAAAAGACCCCAATTGTCCAGCAAAAGATAAAACATGTAACAAGACTGTAAATTTTGCAGCAGTTTGCAAAACAAAGAAAGCCCAAGGGAAGGATACCAGCCGAGGAGTTAGTTTTATAGGCTGTCCCACGAAGAAGATGAAGGGGTTCAATATGCATTCCCAGTATTCAAAAGAAACTCACCTCATTGAAATCCACAAAATCAACTGGACCGGATGGAATATCACCCAGTTGTTAAAGTTCGCAGTGTCGGCAGTCGTACCGCCACTAACCGATCTATACGCGTTAAATGTGAAGAATGCTTCAGTCTTCAGTGAATTATATTGTAGACATTGAATTGACTCGGACCTCAAACTCTCCACTTCACCGGATCTCACCACTTACACTTAAATATAATTTATAGACCTCTTATTTTATTTTATTTTATTTATTTTTTTATTACCTAAATATTATTAATCTTGTTAATATTACTATTGTTGTTATTAGCTTAGAACTAAACACACAGATCTCTGGAAGAGCATCTTTGTAATTTTCACGATGAATGAGACTCCGTGTATAAATAAAGAGTATGTTTGTACATTATTTGCTGAGTTCGTTGAGTTTCTGGAATCAGTTATTCTTGGTGCAGATCCTCTCCTGATCACCGGTGACTTTACCATTCATATCAACGCTGATGATAATGCCGATGCTATTAAACTGTCAGAGCTTCTTGAGAGCACTGGACTCTAACAACATGTCAAAGTTCCTACCCTTGTCTGTGTCCATACTCTGGATCTTATAGTAACACGTCAGACTGACCATATTATTAACTCCTCTCCAAGAGCCGGCTACCTGTTTTCGGATCACAGACCCGTTCTGTGTCAGCTGCAGGTGGACAAGGTCTCCATGACTAAATTACAAGTCTCCCACCGGAAAACTAAATCTATTTACCTGGAATTGAGGAAATAATTATCTGAATCATATCTCTGTCAGAACACAACTTTGCTGGAACTAAATGAACTTGTGAATTGTTATAACGATACTTTGTCATCCGCCCTTGATCGCCATGCACCATTGGTTATTAAATCTGTCATAAACAGACCTACTGTCCCTAGGTTCAATGATGACGTAAAATCTGCAAAGCGACGAATTTACCCTGTGATTTTACACTGTACAAAGCTAAGAAAAATCAAGCAACGTTTGTAATGGACCGTGCACGAAGTACACTAGATTCATCTTGGAAAAGAACTGTGATCAACGGAAATTATTTAAAGGCTGCCAAGACACTTTTTAATAAAAAGACGGACTATCAAGATACCTCTGTACTTGCTAATGACATTGGTCACTTCTTTGTATAGAAGATTGACTGTATCCATTCGGAACTAGACTCTACTGCAAGTTATAATTATTATGTGGACGTAGTACCTATTTTATTTAGCAACTGCTTTGACTAATTCGAAATGTTAAGTGATGAAAGTGTTAAGCTACTGATTGCCAAGTCAAGTAAAAAGGCGATCTCTTTGGATCCAATGCCTACTCCACTTGTACTAGAATGCCTGGACGTCCTCCTCCCTGTACTTACCAGGATGATTAATCTATCTCTGGAATCTGGCCTGTTCCCTGATAACTGGAAGCAAGCAGACGTTCGTCCCAGATTAAAGAAGCCATGGATGGACGTCGTATTTAGGAATGACTGTCATTCACCTCAAAGCTTACTGAACATGTGGTTTCTAACCAAACACACAATCATATGACAGTCCGTAACTTGTACCCTAAAGCTCAGTCCTCCTACCGTAAATTCGATAGCACAGACACAGCTCTTCTCCGTGTGAAGCATGATATTCGCATGAATATGAACAACCAAATGTCACTTTGCTTGTGCTACTAGTTCCGAGTGCCGCATTCGACACCGTCGATCACGATATTTTACTTGAACGATTACACTCCAGCTTTGATAATAATTTCGTATTGTTAGTACCAAATAGACTTGCCCAGACTTGCTAAATACTCATCAAGAATCTAGGCAACCCATAATGTTTTTAAATATGGATTATGCCGCCATTTTGAATAGGTAATAGTCCACTCCCTAATTAATATTCAGTCGCCATTTTTAATAAATTACTCATTAATTATTCATTGCGCATTATTATTAATTTTTCATTCTTCACTGTGCCCTATTATTTACTCATTCATTGTTCACTCAGCACGTATATAAGAGATGAATCTGAAGCCATAGCACATTTCGCGCCACACAAGCATAATACAGTGTATAGCTATGTCTAAAGTGAAAACCCATACCCAAATCCAAAGACAACGTAGCAACGGCTCAAGCGAGGGTCGTTGCAGAAGAGCTTCCTAACCCGCACCCTATAGGAACAGAACAAACAGGGTCAAAGTTTATATATGCCTTTCTACACAACAGTTGTTGTCGGTGCTAGGCCTGGGTACAATATACCGGAGTTAGTGGCAAACCTTGTTGCTATCCCCTATATATTAGTGCGACACTTTGGTGACCTTGATTGCGTTCTACACGGCGACCATTATCACCTTTGCCTGCAGGGGCATGAACAAGACATCGATGGCAATGACCAAAGGTTCTCCCGAGGAAGATTCTACGCCTATTGTAGGAACCATTCCATCCCTGTGGTATCCCGCCCGACCTACGGCGATGTGGCCGAATTCCTGCAATACCTACGCTCACTCCCACGTGACCTCGTATTCTGTTCATTATCTCTACGACGCTTATGGCAATCCGCGGGCACAGTACGCGATCAACTACACGAATCCACTACTGACGATGGAAGTCAAGAACAACCTGATGGCCCACCAGCACTTCCAAAGAACCTCCGAACAACTAAGCAGGGAGACGATATTGCCATCATTGCACTCATGGAAGAAGGGAAATGCCGCTCAAAAGCCCAACTAGTGAAGTACTGCCGAGAAGATGCACAAAGATGGACGTTTCTATTCGATAACCACATGTGTAAGGGTATTCAATACTTTGATCACAAGGTTAAGCTCGCTAAAGAAATAATGAGGATGGAGTCCATTGGAAGAGACTGGAGTTCTAGCATAGCGGAGTGGTTAGACTTCAACCGAGAGAATAAAGAATACTACAGTGTACAGAAGAGCATGCAGATAGTCGACCACATGTTATTCGACAATGGTATCGACCCCTGGCAGTTTACCTTTTTTCTCGACAAAAAGAAGACCAAAAAGAACACAATCTTACTGCATGGAGTATCGAATGCTGGAAAGTCCATCCTAATGAACTCTGTGTCTGATGCATATCAAGCAGTTGCGCTTATCACAAACGCGAGCGGTATTCGCATTGACGAGGCTATTATCGGAGAGGACCAAACTGAGATCTTTAAAATGCTAATGGCTCGCGAGGATTGCATGGTGCAAGTTAAGAACAAGGCGCCTGCTCTCGTTGAAAGGACACCGGTGATTATAACGTGTAATGCGCTACCTTGGTGCTTTGTTGGAAACAACATTGTGTACGAGAACAGATGCAAGTCTTATCAGAAGTTAGCTAGACTAGAGTGGTTACAAGATGTGAAAAAGAAACTCAACCCCGGGTTATGGAGACACAGACTGGAAAGGATTCTAGATAAGGAAGACGAGGGAACTTCAAGTAATTCAGATGACCCAGAGAAGATAGACTACGAGATGCCCCTAACTCCATTGAGATATAAACGAAAGAGTCCAGATGCGTCGAGCAGCCCTAAACGTGTTTGCATCCCCGATGACGACAGCGACGAGGATTTCGTAACCGCCTGTGACAAGATTGATCGTGCCTGTGACGAGCTCGTGCCTGCCTCATTACCAGACAATGAACTTATGCAATTCCAATCCCAGTGGGGATTTGATAGTAGTGATCTTGGGTACGATTGGCCAAAAGCCGACGAGCCCATTCCTGTACTTGACAATAGTCTTTGAATAACAATAGTAGTTGTCACTCTTGTCTTGTCTTTATAATGGCCGGTCGAGCCCTCGAAGCTCACGTTCGCAGACATCCTATTCCTTATGGCGGTCGTTACGCCTATCGCGCTGGCCATCGGGTTGCTGTTGATATGGCGGCTCGTGCAGGCACTGCGGTCAACCGATATGCCCATAGAACTGCAGATTCCGTTAGAAGATATTTTGATGGAGACGACCGCGAGCATCGTAACGGACCAGTTGCAAAGAGAGCTCGTGTAGAAGAACCACATAGACAAGAAGACTCAGAAGATGAAGAAGACGGTATGCCTTTAAGAAAATACATTAGCCATCTATTGACAGTTTGAGGTATATTGCTATCATTGAAATGTTACTCTATAAACAGTAACATGTGAGCTACAGTACTATAATTTGGTATGCAACATTCATTTCAGGTGGCAGAAAAGGACATCCTCCAGTTTACAACAGGTGCAGATGAGGAGCCATCCCTTACATTTGCCGATTCAATGCTATTTTATCCAGGGTCAAATACATGTATATCATGTCTAACTTTGCCTAAATCTTCAGCAACAGTACCACTGCCAGAAGATGAAGAAATCTTTCGTATTATTTGACCATGCATTTGGTCATTCCTATTTTGGAAGTAAGTAAATTGGCAAAGTTATGGCACACTGGATTGGATCCAAGATTATTCTTTAAGATTTTGAATTTAGAAATAGAAGACATGAGATTCAAGTCAATCATACACAAATCAGAATATTTATGAACTTATCAACAGATTTTTTATGGGAAATTCACATTGGATAAATATTAATTATCCAAATACAGCACAGGGTTGGTAAAATATCTAGGCATTTCCAATAAATTACAAGTCAGACCCAAAAGTCCCCTGCTCAATTTGGTATATCGTGATTAATATACAGTCAAGTTTACAATAGAAACCAGAAGGTGATTTCATTTCTCCAGTTACGTGGATATCAGTTCCGTTAAATGAAAATTTTCATTTCACATTACATATTTAAAACATAGACAAACCTGATCGAGACATTTTCATTTTTAATAAGGCTGTGGCTTAAAAGAAGCTTACGATTCCAGCTATGTAGTTATCATACAGGAAGCTCAATATGGGCCGCGTCAGGCAAAAAGGGCCCGGACGACATAATATGTAAATGTATTGAAATTGTACCATGTTTTTTATACTTGTGGTGCGATTACAATATGCATCGCGAGCGCTACATTGTGCTACTAACAGGTAGTGTTGATTTCATGAAATTGACCAGTCACATACTGATTCACGATTGGCTGAGCCCGTCACGTGTAAAGATATGCAACTGGGCAAATGGTGACGTTGGCCTGACAAGTGCTGTTTTAAAGTGCCAATAACCCCCAAAAAAATATTTTTGACGTCTATTCTGTATAGCGCCCTGACAAAGAATTCGAAAAAATAAAAGTGAAAAAACTAAACTTCGACGATTTTACTGGCGTCAAAGTTAGCGAAAACATCCGTTTTGGGCTTCCTGTTTCCAGTTGGAAGTCAGCGCGAGTCTTGGTGAGGGCCTGGAATTATGACGTCAATCGGGCGCATTTTACTACAACTACCAGAATCCTTTGCACGGTTTCTTTTGTTCCTTTAATTTAGACTATTGTCTTGGTATTCTCAAAGGAGTTGGAAAATCTGAATAAGAAAAAGAATTCAAAAAGGAAAAACTTCCTATTATAGTCTAATCAATAGAAAATAAACTCCATCACAAGGAAGAGCACAACGAAATTAGTAAATTTACCAAGTTTGGTGATATTTCATTGGATATTTATCATGTGGTGAGCTTGCAAGAGTCGCAGAAATAAGAGACGTTTGTATGGGATTGAACGAACGCCTGACTACATACACGTCACAGGCCACTGGTCTCCAGGCTCCCAAAGGGAATTGAAAACTGACGGCCACATGTTCTGGTTCTCAACTTTGAAACGCCGTAAAAAAAATACTATTGAGGTTTAGCCTCCTATTTTTGCCTTAAGTTCTAAATAATGGTTTAAAGTTTCAATTCAAAAAAAATAATTTTTGGGGTTATAGGCACTTTAATAGCTTAGGACAAAATCTAACTGGGTGATAAAATACATATCAAAACATGTGCTCGAAAGGCCTGTCAAAAGGCCATAGCAACCGACTCAATCCTGACCCTATCATTATAATTAGATTTATGTTTAGACAAGAAAAAGTCGTTAATAAAGCTGGTCTAAGTCGAGGACAATATGGTACTGTTTCAAACTTCTTGTTAAATTTTTCAATAATGATATTGTATGATTTCACATATGCATAATTACACATGTATAAAAACCATTTGAAGGGAATAATGATCGAGACCCGTACACAATTTGTTAAGATCGATGTATGCATATTAGCCTTGTTCTGCACTCTCGTGTTATTTTGCACTGCACTTATTCCTCAGTGCAACATGGATAACGGCAGCTGTCGTTCCATGCTTCTTGATCGTAAATGCTACAACATGAAAATTAAGGGTTTGCTACTTAAATGAAGTTCAAAACGTTCCAGTAATTAAAACATAGGTTTGTATGATACTCTGTGCTCCAGAAACCTGTGAATTACCGAGCTCAAAGATATCAATTATAGATGTAAATGTCATTCAGTGATAATAATTTGATATGAACATTTCAATAAACCGCATGAATATATAATACTATATGTTGGAATTGCAATGTGTGTTAATTTGTCAGTGAAAAGTCACCATACCATCAAATACAGGAGGTTCTTAAATTCCATTGGCATTCATGTATAATTTGACAGCGTGATTGTACTGTTTACTGTCAGCACCATGACAACGTGAGTAATTTATATTGATGTTTCTAAATGTTTATTGCATATAATACATCATATAAAAATGTGACAATACACGCCTTTCATAAGTTTTACTTCCGGTCACGAAAACGAGGCTCCAGGTGGTTTGACATCCAAGATGGCGGACAACTGCTCAGTCTCAGCTAGAAAGTACCTCCGAAAAGGACTCGAAAAGTGTGTTATTTAGTAGATCGTACCTGAATTTGGCTTTAGAGTCACTGTATTTATGTTCGTGTATAGTCTACCGTATATTAACTGATGATTTGCATGAAAAACGTTTTTGCGGTCGTTGAAGTAAAAATCATACAAGTAAATAATTGTTTGACGATAAAAATGTAAGAAGAAAATTCAACCAATTTACAGCTGAATTGAGCTGTTGAGATGTTAGCAAACCCACAAATACGTTCGCTTGGTATGCCTATTCAAGGGCTGTCGAACTCTACCAAGCTATTGTTCAGGCAAAAGTTTACAGAATCTGGCAATACCTTGTCTTATGTAAATAGAAAAAAGGACAACTGCGCAGACAAGGGATTGTAAGTTTAAACACATATGTTAACATAATTTCTCAATAAATGTTGTAGTGAAGAGAGTCCGGGATTTATTTTGATAACCCAAGCTCTTTCCTGGGGCAAGTTACAGTGAATTGTGAATCTCTACGCCGATTTATCCTAGCTATAGGTCTCGGTGTGTAAACACACTAGTCGGTGGCTGAATGGATTTACCATGATTCATTATTGAACATATTTGATTACCTTCATAAAGCTTGCCACAACAAGGGGATAGCCTTGAAATGATGACATTTTTATGATCCTCCTTACTCTTTCGATTCCTACGTTTTGGAAGGGCCCCTCCATGAGAATGCCATGGGTGGTACACGAGGCCTCTCCGGGCTTTCTTTCAAAGATGTATACGCCATCCCTTTCCTCTTGGGGCTTTATGGGGCTGAAAAATTTTTGGCCTAGGTCAGTCGTTGATAAAACAAACTGTTTATTTTGTGTCAGGTTCTGGGTTTAGCTACCCTGGGTACCAGAGGTTCTACTGTCTCCCTTCGCGAAAGTTGGACGCCGAGGATCGAAGCGACGAGAACCTCTGGTGGCACGGATAGCCAATCTCACTTCCATGCCCAGAGTTTGGTACAGAATTTGTACCAAGCAGATGATTGGTCAGTTACAATTAATCCCTCAGCTCGTGATATTATTGGCTAGATTTCCGAGAACACGTAAAACCGGTTTTCTCTGGCAGCAGAAAAGATGGCGAACGCGAGTGACTTCTCTGAAGCAGTATCTGTAACACTGAAGAAGTCACTATTCCCCGGTATTGAAAGTCTAAAACAACAACAACAACAAGCAATTTTAAAATTCCTACAAAAGAAGGTGTATTTGCCGTGCTTCCTACGGGTTGGGGAAAGTCATTGGTGTTTCAAATGGTTCCCTCGTTGTGTTCCTTCTTGAACTCTAAAGGTCTGCCTTTCCCAGAGAAAGCGATCATGATCGTTGTGTGTCCTTTGAATTCACTTGTTGAATCGCACATTAGAGAGCTAGAAAGTCGTGAAATCAAAGCGTGCTCGCTGTCAGGCGATAGGGGTTCTTGCTGGTGAATATCCTTTTGTATTCACAAGTCCAGAGTCAATTATCGATAACCAGAAGTGGCGTTCTATGTTGAGAAGTGAAGTATACCAAGAAAACCTTTTTGGTCTAGTTACCGACGAAGCAAGTTGTAATATCCCACTTTCTGTAGAGCATATTCTGCAAAAGTGGTTGAAATTGAAAGCGGGTTTCAGCGGAGTTTTTGAATTTTTTGGACATTTCGAACTCGCACTGACCTCTGCTAGCAGGAAAACTCTTCACATGTGTAGCGAAAATCAGTGGTGCATGGCGCAGCATGAACATTTGCGAAATAAACCATGGATCGAATAACTACGCATAATAATAGTGCCAAATGGTAATATTCTTTAGGAAAGCCAGAGAATAACGTGTTCTGCTACTAAAACGTTGCATTTAGTGCTAAACCTTTTGTGAAACAGGATTAATGTAGCTCCAGCCACGGCTTCCTGCTGACCTACGTTCAATAACTAACTGCTTTAAGCATGTTCTGTTATGCAAATTTATTAAGTTAAAATTCCTGTGCAGTCAGCGAACCTTGAGCCGGGAGATTCGAACTGAGAGCGCTGCGTGGAACAATGTTTTCGTTGGGAACGTTCCTGGTGATCACAAGGATTTTCTGGGCTTTCAACTCAAGAATTTATACAGCAACAAGCCATCGTATTAGGTAATTAGAACTAAAATTACTCGTGTATATGTATAACCAGACAATAGTCTTGAATGAATCTACAATTTGGCGCTATTTACTGAACTGCACGCCGTCAATAAATGAACATAAACGCGTGTTTTATCTGTAACAACTCTCGAATTGAATAACAGAGCATGTTCAGTTCAAAACAATATATTTAACTTGGGTAAGTGAACCCCTTCAAAATGGTTTGTCCACTTCATAGACTTGAATGAATGCCGGATTAAAATGAATTGTAATGGAATACGCGCAGCACAACCTACAATTTACATTCACGTTGGCATTATTATTTCCGATTAATCAGAAGAGTGCTGAGCTTTTATTGCTTGCAAGGCGCGCATGTGAGGAGCGAGTTATGTGGGCACTCGAACGTCTGCGAGGTGGATGTGAACATGATCCTGCGCGTGTTCAAGAGAAATGCCTTGCAAATGTCCAGATATGCTTTTCAAACGTTCTTCGCCTTTATCATTTGTACCTTCTCTAAAATTCTAATAATTATTACTTAGTCGCTCTCTATAACTTTGTTATGGGGAAGAGTCGCTCGTTTCGGCGTCCTAAGAGACGATTCTCAGGGAATCAGTTCGCTAGGACGAGCAAACAAACGAAGACGAGATGAACAGTCGGTAGACAGCACAGTCACATGGCGAAAGTTCCAACCCAAATGAGGAGGAAATAGGGCTTGGAAAGTCCGTTTCGTTTAAAAAACTACAGTCAAAAGAGCCCCAAAAAGTCAAGCAAAGTGATACAGCAGAAGGAAGTGATGCTGGAAGTACATGTACGATTACGAGATTTAGACTGTGTGACATGGAGAACTTATGTAACATGTTTTCCTCTCTGCGATGCCCGGATTGTGCAGATTTCACTTTGTCCCTGATGGAAAATTTGCTATCCAGAAAGGGATGTGCATCATTTCTAAAGCTTTTATGTGTTAGCTGTGGCTGGAGACACGAATTTTGTACTTCAAAGAAGCAAAATCGAAGTTTTGAAGTGAATCGACGACTGGTGTATTCCATGAGGGCTTTGGGCAAGGGCCATAGTAGAGCAAAGAAATTCTGCACACTCATGAACATGCCTCCTCCCCCAACAGCAAAGGCATATAGCAAGAATGTTGTTACTATCGCTAAGCATCTGAAGCAGATTGTACAGCACAGTATGGCTAGTGCAGCTGATGAAGTTAAGCAGTTAAAGGGTGCTGTGGGCAATGAACCTATTAATTGTGCTGTTTCATGTGATGGTATTTGGCAGAGAAGAGGCTATTTATCACAAAATGGATGTGTCGCAGCTATTTCTATGGAAACTGGAAAGATATTGGATGTTGAGGCCTTAACGCAGGTCTGTAAGCGATGTCAGCTTTATGCTCCTTTGGATAAAGAGAGTGAGGAGTACCGCTTATGGAGGGCAGACCATAATAACTGTAAGGCCAACTTTAAAGGTTCTTCACCAGCCATGGAAGCAGAGGGAACTGAGCGCATATTTCAACGTTCAGTCACACTTAACAATTTGAGATACACAGAACTGTATGGAGATGGAGACAGCAAGAGTTTTAAGAGGGTTAAGGATGTGTACAAGGATGACGAAGCAGATCTACATGTAGAAGTGGAGAAAAGGGAATGCATTGGCCATGTCCAGAAGCTGGTTGGAAATGCTCTGAGAAAATTTAAAAAGTAGACGACTGGTTTAGGAGGAAAGGGAAAACTGACAGATGCACTGATTGACAAGCTTCAGAATTACTATGGCATTGCCATAAGATCTAATGTTGGCAACCTTGCTGGAATGAAGTCTGCAGTTTATGCAGGTCTTTTCCATTGTGCGTCTAATGCTGATCAAATCCTGCATGATCATTGTCCCAACCGGGGCTTCCAGCTGGTGTAAATACCAACAGAACAAAGCCAAAGGCCAAACAAGCAGCTACAAACATGGACCAGGACTTCCTCTTGCAGTTATAGTCTGCCATGAAAGATGCTCATAAGAGTATTGGGGTGCTCACTGCCAAGATGCACAATTCCATTAAGACCAGGGCCAGTGATCAGCAATACATAACCATAGTTGACAAAGTAGAATCTGTGTGTGAGGAGTTTGGCGTGGACCAAAGAGCCCAAACAATGTTTTCATTGATGCTGTTCTGTTCAAAAAAGGTTTGTTTTATTGATTTTTTTTAAGGTGGCTCGCCTGGATTTTCCTGGGACACATCATACCCACTTTCAACTGCTGATACTCCACTGTTAGAGCTCGGTCGGGCTATCCACTTCGCTCATTTACTAGAAATAGAATAAACTTTCCAAATAATGTGGGTTTGTTTGACATCGGTGTTACCATAGCAACATTAGCATTGACGTCATGTATTCTACATATCATCACTTTTCTCGAAATCTAGACCTAAACTTTTAAAATGATCTAGTGTCCCTTGCAGTCTAAATGTAGGCCTTCAAGACAGTCTGCAAAGTTTAAAAACATTGTATGAGAGCATTTTCGAAACGAAATTGGGTTGAATATTTTCGTTTAAAATTAAACAATTCGCCTTACTTCCTGTTTAGTCGTTGAGAACTGTGTTTTCCGGACCGATCAAGCAATGTTCTTAGCGTATTTCATACCTGTGGCATAGGACATACTTCCTATGAAAATTTCATTCCATTTGCTTTATTCAATTTTGGTTATGGAGTCATAAGTCATGTCATAAATATGCTCATTTTACTCAAAATAGTACATATTTTCTAAGGAAGCTGTAATTCGAAAACTAGTCGATAATATTTTTTTTTTAATTTTAAATTTAATTTTTTAAATCAACATGTACTACCCTGTCCCTGTAAATTTCAAGAGCATTGAATAATTTTTAGGGTGCGGAATAAAAA
Organism: Actinernus sp. WN-2022; assembly: GCA_030867875.1. NCBI lineage: Eukaryota > Metazoa > Cnidaria > Anthozoa > Actiniaria > Actinernidae > Actinernus > Actinernus sp. WN-2022. The sequence continues at coordinate 39,449,728 of JAOWCC010001501.1, forward strand.
CAAAAACATAGGTAACTTTTACATTCATCCACACAAGCTTCATTGCTGTATCATTTTGTTGATAGCTTACTGTCTTTCTGACATTTCTCTTTTGTCTAGATTCTACATACTTGTGTGCTTTTGAACTAACACGTTTACCATGCACGCCTGCTACGCATATTAGGAATTGAGAGAGCTGGAGTTGCATTTAACTCTCCTATCTTGAACAGAAATGTAAAAAATATTCAGAATGATTCACAAAATACAGCCATGATGTAGGCTTAACTACAAATTTAGAGTATTGAACAACATAGAATTTTCAGAAAGGTAATTTAGACAATTTCTTGACAAATATGGAAGCCTACCAGGAGCTCTTGTAATGTCTCTTGTTGGCTTTTCTTTTGTTCTTGTTTATGTATCCAAAGAATAGAAATTCAGCAAGGGAAAGTTAGCTTTGTAAATTTTGGATACACAAATCAAATCTAATGTTCACCGTGGTAAAAGGGCTATTTACCTTGCACCCATTTCTCCAGTAACTGGTTCAGACAAGTGTGTATTGGCAATTACCAAATGCAATTTGTGGCCAATATTTAAGCCTCATGACCAGGTTAATTACAAATAACAGATACTATAAATGTACATGCTGTCAATCTCTTGATTATTAGATTCTAGATGCTGTCAACAAGAGTGAATTGTTTTAGGAGGTTTTTGAAAAGGCAAAAAACCTTGTCATCCCACGCTATGGAAATATGCGGGTCAACCACAAACCAAGGTGTCTCTGGGGCCAGTGTGTGTTTACAGACATTTCTCCATGATGATTTTATAGCAGAGGTCATGAAGGCCCCTCAAGAGGAGGTACTTGAGGAGGCACTGTTATGAATCCTGATCAACATTGAACAGGGTCCCATGTAGGAAGAATTTCCATGTTTCAATATGAGCAAATATAATAGAGGATTTACAGTAGGTTAACAAAAAAAGGTTGAAAAACATAAACTTTGCAAAGCTCCTGTAAGTGGGTATCTTAATGTAAAGTGAAACTAAAAAAAGTGTCTATGAAATGATTGCTTGTTTTATTGACTTATTCAATGGCCAAAATGATTTGATTGGACACTCTAAATTCCAATTTGATCTGTGGATTAGCCGGGACCTGGCTTTGACCAGCCCCATGGTTTTGTTTCAGGTATCGTTAGAAATACAGAGACTACAATGAAAGAACATGAACATTCTTTACACTACAATAAAGCTGCAGGGATATGATACTGTTCTGGCAGCAGATGTTGTCGTCATCATCGAGATAAAGTAAATAATTGTGGCAAAGTTCTAAGCTTGCAACCGGTGTGAAGTTGACTGATTAATTGCAACATAATACTCAATCGTTCTAGTAATGGGTTTATTCTGCCAGGGTGTCCACTTATGGGAGCTTAAACACAAAATAAAAATAAAAATTATAACCCTCATAAGTGTTTGCATCTGCTTACAAGAATGTCCACTTACGGGAATGAGCTGTCTGCTTATGAGAGTGTCCACACAGAGAGCTTTGACTGTAGGTTGGACAAGTTTAACCTGATGTATATTTATTTATGTAATACTATATAAATTGTCAGCCTTGGTAATATTTTATGTTCTGCTAATGCAAAGACTAATTTATAAAAGCTGTACAAAAATGAGACTTTGATGTAAATAGAGTGAGAATATATTGTTTTCATGACCATTTATCCAACACTACAATCAGACATTAGATAGCCATTATTGTCAATTGCTGTTGATCTCTTGTATCAGTAGTGCAGGACGACCCATAAATCCTATCCACAATGTACCTGATCTATTGAATATGTTAATTGATATATAATTTCCTCGATAGGTAATAATTTGCTGTATATATGTACAGTTATTGGACTGGAATATGATGACACTCATGGGTGAGCAATCAAACTAGCTAAGAGTTGTTATGTTTTCTTTTAGGTTCTCTCATTTTTTGATCAAGACTTTTCCCCAACTAAATGCCAGTGTGGCATGTCAGTAACATTCCACACCGAGAGAATGCTTGCCTTCATGACATCTAGGGTGTCAACACATGGCATCACAGCAAAGAGCATCAGGTCTTTCATTAGGGACAAGAGGATTGGGTGTCCAGGTGGCAAACAAGTGACATTTCGCCACCAAACAGAGCAAGTGTCTGCTGCTCACATTTCTCATCAGTTGTTTGATGCAGACCAAGTCACTGCTTTGAATGACAGTAAGTTTATAATACAGTTTACATTTTATTTGTTTGTAGTCTGGACTGTCATGTATTTAAAGTGCAACTATGCTAGTAGCAACTTAATTATTGTCTTATATATACTTATCAGTCCAAATCATACATTTTAAAGTCCATGGTAGTTTGAATTTAGTACCATTTAAACATCAAATTCATTTTTTTCTTCACTACACATGTTGGGCAGAAGACACCAAACAAAATCGAAACGCCCACAGGGAGCACAACGTAAGCTTAGGAAACTTACAAGTTTGATTTCCCTTTAATGTTCACCAAGTATTTATTTTCTTTGTAGACGTACATGTAATAATGGCTCCCTATATGTCCACAACACCAACAATTTTATTATTAATTTTACACTGTAAACAACACTCCTGACAACCCATCCTACATTTCCTATTTTAGGCATTGGAAGCATCTCAACAAAATTGATTGATACGGATTGGCTGAGAGGAGTGCAATAATCCCATTATTAATCCCAAGTTGCCCCTTTGGTTGTAACTGCACTCGAAATTAGGAATGAGACTATTTATAAATCTAAAACAAAAGAAGCTTAAACGAAATTGAAGGGTATGTGAAGTTGTTCACAGTGATGTCATGTTTTGGTATAGGATTTTTTACAAAGATTTTCTGAATGTTTAAGTATAATAAGAAAATGGGAACAAAAATCATTGCTTACTTTGACAAACTTGAAATTGCGTAATTGATGCCATATTTACTTCTTAAAAAAAAAACAGGGAAACAAACTACACCAAAGCCTTCGTTCATGCCAACCAGCGAGATTCCCTCAGATGAAGATGAATCCCTGCTGGCCTCTGAAGGAAACCGGTCGTTTCGCCCGAGAGTCTATTCGCCCGGAGTCAGTTCGCCCGAATCCAGTAGTCGATTCGCCCGACATTAGATTTGAACAGTTTTAACGAGAAAATCGAGAACCATTGGAAATTTACTTCAACCCAGGACGGAACCGGTCGATCGCCCACTTGTTTAAGTAATCGAAATAAAAGTAAATTGAAACCATATTGAGTGGATTCTATTGAGTATTTTGATTTACTTTACAACTTATCTGAGTTCTAGACTACAACATACCCCGTAACTTATATCATTTGAAAGCTTTTAATGCATACTTTCACTTTTAAAACATTATAGCGATGCGTTTTCAAGAGAGCATCTAAAATCAGAGAATAGTTTACTTCAACTCGGAATGGCGTCTCAGTTGTTATGACGCCGAAGCCGAACTACGTGAAAAATTGAATGGGAGTGAATTTCAATGGAATTAACATTTGAATGGGAGTGGTTTCAATGGAATTAACATTTGAATGGGATTGAATTTCTATGATAGTTTACAATCGTCGGCAAATCGATCCAAATCGATTTGATAGTTGATTATTTCGCATCTGCCAATAGAAAGTGGTTTCTTTCAATATTTCGATCCGTGGTGAACTATAAAAGGAAGAGAAAATTATGGTGCAATCATTCGATCCAGCGAAACCTGTGACACAACTCCTCTTACGATTACGATTACTATTACGACTACCATTATGGCCGATAACTGCATTGAGTGTGAACTAGTTGTTAGACCTCGCCAGGAGGCTCTTCAGCGCGACGCATGTGGTCTTTGGCAGCACCGCACCTGCGATACCGGGGTAGACAGAGTAACGTATTGGGCCACGGTACAGGCTCAGCACGGTATCGACTGGCGGTGTACATATTGCGTTGATATTTCTGACATAGCCGTCGCCGAAAACACTAGGATTGAAGAAAGCGTTTTTGGTAAGTAAAACTGGATTCGTAAAAGTATGTAATGCGGGATGAGGGTGCTTTCAAAGAATTCCTTTCAAAATTAAGAGTTATCTAATTTTTTTTTTTTACGCTTATGTTTAGGTTATGCAGTAGTCCTCTCTGAACTCTCAGGCATTTTGGATGAAACGGAAGACCAGCAGCCACCAGTGGAACTGCCAGCCCCGCTAGAGGAGTCCTCTATCGAAGAGCCCAGCATCAGAGACGTTGCCCCAGGCCCAAACGAAGTCACATACGAGGTCGTTGAGGAAGGGACCAAGAGGAGGAGGAAGAAGCTGATCGACAGCCTGAGCTACTCCTACAACGTGAAGGAGAGGGGTAAAGTTACTACTTACTGGCAGTGTACCATGTGTCCCAAAGGAAACTACCCCTGAACAAGAGCCGAGTTCTACTGCTAGTGCAAACGACCTGTATGAAGAATTTGTAGAAGAACAAAAAACAAAGAGAATTGGTGTGGGATGCTAACCGCACTGCGAAGAGAGCGAGAACGACTGAACCTCGCACCTTTGCGACTGAGCAAAGCGTTTGAGCCCAGCATTGCCGTTGATGATTTCACTCAGATCGACGACGCCAGCCGAAGGAACAACTTGCTGTAGGAGTAGCTTGGGGAAAAGACAAGAGAATGCACATGTCTATAAAGCAAGGTGGAGGAATTGGAAGAGGCCAATCGGCTTGCAGCCAAGAAACAGCGGATAGCCAACGATAATTTTTGCAAGTAAGCATAAGCTTTAAATTATTGTTTCTAAAAACTATTTCTTCCCGTGTATGCAATTCAATTTTGGAGCGATTATAGAATACCCCGCCACTTCTGAAGCTTTGTTAAGTTAGTGCGGCGCGCTCCCGAAGTGACTCAATAATAATTTGCCTAATTTTGCTAAGGCATGAAACTGAGTGCTACTGCGGTCAGTTTCCTCATTACCTAGCAAAATTATGCAAATTATTATTCAGCGCCACTTTGAAAAGACTTTGCTGAACAAAGGACGTGTTACCTGTGTGAACCAATGCATATTAATTTTGACTTTCAATAGTCGTGATGATGCGTAGTAACAGTATTCATTGATGATTATCATTCAAATTGCACTTTAAACAGATGCTAGAGAAAGTAGAAGACTCGATTGTGTCAATGGAAAACAAGATGATGGCAACACTCTCAAAAATAGAACAGCGTTTGGATTCCCTGGAAGCAGTTTCGCCTAAGCCTGTACCCATTCCTTGTGAATTGGCGAGTGTATTAAATTTCTCTTAAATATATTTATATCGTTTAAAAAAGGTAAAGTAAAGTTCTATATTTAACTTTGGGGTAGCCCCTGCAGTCTAACCGACTCCCATCAAAAAAATCCTATTGAGAATCACTAGAAAATCAAACATTTTAGAACGACAAAACTCCATGATTTTGCCATCAAACGACAAATTCCCCAAATATTGACAGGGGTCCCCTTCTCTGACAGAGATCCCAATAAAGTCCTTAAGACTCCTCTTTTTAAAGAAGCTTTTCGATGATGCAGCATGTGTTCTAATAGTGTTAAGGTTAGTTAGTTATTTGATAACTTATTTATTGACGTGTATATCTTTGTTTGTAAGGCGCATTTGAAAACGCATGTTGAATTTGCGCGGTATAAGTTAATAAATTATAAAATTATTTGACGCCAACAAAGATGTATTGGCTTAAACTTTAGAGATTTGCAATTAAGAATTTTGCCGTTAATTGTTTGAGAATTTTTTTCAGAAGCAGAACTGAAAGGAAAGAACATTGCCGGTGTGCGAAACAAGCGAGCAGTAGCCCCGCTTAGAATGGCCATAATGAGAAGCACGTTTTTAATATGTATCCCACACCACCTTTTTCCCAAAAATCAGCTTGGAGTCTGTGCCACCAGGCAATGGATGAGTACATCCGACGGCCAGTGAAACGTTCACTTCGTATGGAGTAAGTTCGCTCGAAATACATATTCCAAATTCCAAAAGGACGGTATTTTACATAGTAAGGGTAGAAATTTCAAACTTTAAAATTTAGGGGGAAATGTTGTCAATTTTCATTTACAATGAAAACCTCTAGAAACTCGTTGCATTTACATTTAGTTCAAGTAGTTTGTCCAGTATTCAAGTTTTAGTATATTGATATCGATATCTTTCTATTAATACAAAAAGATGTATTAAATATTTCCTGTTTTATATTATTCGTTCTCTCTGCTCAAGACCTACTTCGCACTGGTTTTTTTCTGGGTTTTTGCGGTCGTTGAAGTAAAAATCATACAAGTAAATAATTGTTTGACGATAAAAATGTAAGAAGAAAATTCAACCAATTTACAGCTGAATTGAGCTGTTGAGATGTTAGCAAACCCACAAATACGTTCGCTTGGTATGCCTATTCAAGGGCTGTCGAACTCTACCAAGCTATTGTTCCTGCAAAAGGTCAGCAGGAAGGAAATCTCTCTCAAAGAATTGAGAGAAATGTGAAAGAACCAAGAAAAAGCAGCTGGTTATCAGCGCTTTTCTTAGGCATTCAGGAGAAGAGAGCTGGGAAAGCTTCCAAATGCGATTTCCTCTCCACACACAACAGAGGAGAAAAGTGCACAGTTTCAGGACTTTTTTAACAAAGTGGGGTAGGTAGTTTAGTTTAACGAAACTTTCCGTTTTGCTTTCCACAACATCCAGAACATATAGCGCACGTTCGTAACTTTCAGGCGTTTAAAATCAATTTAAAATATTTATTTAAATTGAACAACTTTATATTTACCACTAATTTAGGTGTATCTTTTTACTGAGCGAAAACGCATTTATATTGTTGAAATCCACGGAGAAAGCATTTATTTTCTGTGAATAGTGACCGATGCAGAACCTTTTCTTCTTGAATAAGTATGAGATATCGAAACAGTAAGAAAACGCGGATTCAAATAACAAATGCTCAGGAAACACGTTGTTCAACAGGAAATCCTGAACTACTTCGAGGGCCGTGAAGTGGGGAACAAGACAAAAATAACGGCCCCATAAAGCCCCAAGAGCAAAGGGATGGCGTATACATCTTTGAAAGAAAGCCCGGAGAGGCCTTGTGTACCACCCATGGCATTCTCATGGAGGGGTCCTTCCAAAACGTAGGAATCGAAAGAGTAAGGAGGATCATAAAAACGTCATCATTTCAAGGCTATCCCCTTGTTGTGGCAAGCTTTATGAAGGTAATCAAATATGTTCAATAATGAATCATGGTAAATCCATTCAGCCACCGACTAGCTAGGATAAATCGGCGTAGAGATTCACAATTCACTGTAACTTGCACCAGGAAAGAGCTTGGGTTATCAAAATAGATCCCGGACTCTCTTCACTACAACATTTATTGAGAAATTATGTTAACATATGTGTTTAAACTTACAATCCCTTGTCTCCGCAGTTGTCCTTTTTTCTATTTACATAAGACAAGGTATTGCCAGATTCTGTAAACTTTTGCCTGAACCAACTGTAGTGCAGACTATGAAAAAACTTAGAGACTAATTTTGGCGGTGCGAACAAAACTTCAAAGGTTCCGAAGGCCTAGGTCAGTCGTTGATAAAACGAACTGTTTATTTTGTGTCAGGTTCTGGGTTTAGCTACCCTGGGTACCAGAGGTTCTACTGTCTCCCTTCGCGAAAGTTGGACGCCGAGGATTTCTATGAAAACTGGAAAGATATTGGATGTTGAGGCCTTAACGCAGGTCTGTAAGCGATGTCAGCTTTATGCTCCTTTGGATAAAGAGAGTGAGGAGTACCGCTTATGGAGGGCAGACCAAAATAACTGTAAGGCCAACTTTAAAGGTTCTTCACCAGCCATGGAAGCAGAGGGAACTGAGCGCATATTTCAACGTTCAGTCACACTTAACAATTTGAGATACACAGAACTGTATGGAGATGGAGACAGCAAGAGTTTTAAGAGGGTTAAGGATGTGTACAAGGATGACGAAGCAGACCTACATGTAGAAGTGGAGAAAAGGGAATGCATTGGCCATGTCCAGAAGCTGGTTGGAAATGCTCTGAGAAAATTTAAAAAGGAGACGACTGGTTTAGGAGGAAAGGGAAAACTGACAGATGCACTGATTGACAAGCTTCAGAATTACTATGGCATTGCCATAAGATCTAATGTTGGCAACCTTGCTGGAATGAAGTCTGCAGTTTATGCAGGTCTTTTCCATTGTGCGTCTAATGCTGATCAAATCCTGCATGATCATTGTCCAACCGGGGCTTCCAGCTGGTGTAAATACCAACAGAACAAAGCCAAAGGCCAAACAAGCAGCTACAAACATGGACCAGGACTTCCTCTTGCAGTTATAGTCTGCCATGAAAGATGCTCATAAGAGTATTGGGGTGCTCACTGCCAAGATGCACAATTCCATTAAGACCAGGGCCAGTGATCAGCAATACATAACCATAGTTGACAAAGTAGAATCTGTGTGTGAGGAGTTTGGCGTGGACCAAAGAGCCCAAACAATGTTTTCATTGATGCTGTTCTGTTCAAAAAAGGTTTGTTTTATTGATTTTTTTTTAAGGTGGCTCGCCTGGATTTTCCTGGGACACATCATACCCACTTTCAACTGCTGATACTCCACTGTTAGAGCTCGGTCGGGCTATCCACTTCGCTCATTTACTAGAAATAGAATAAACTTTCCAAATAATGTGGGTTTGTTTGACATCGGTGTTACCATAGCAACATTAGCATTGACGTCATGTATTCTACATATCATCACTTTTCTCGAAATCTAGACCTAAACTTTTAAAATGATCTAGTGTCCCTTGCAGTCTAAATGTAGGCCTTCAAGACAGTCTGCAAAGTTTAAAAACATTGTATGAGAGCATTTTCGAAACGAAATTGGGTTGAATATTTTCGTTTAAAATTAAACAATTCGCCTTACTTCCTGTTTAGTCGTTGAGAACTGTGTTTTCCGGACCGATCAAGCAATGTTCTTAGCGTATTTCATACCTGTGGCATAGGACATACTTCCTATGAAAATTTCATTCCATTTGCTTTATTCAATTTTGGTTATGGAGTCATAAGTCATGTCATAAATATGCTCATTTTACTCAAAATAGTACATATTTCTAAGGAAGCTGTAATTCGAAAACTAGTCCATAATATTTAAAAAAAATCTTTTCACCTTAAATTCAACATGTACTACCCTGTCCCTGTAAATTTCAAGAGCATTGAATAATTTTTAGGGTGCGGAATAAAAACAAAAACATAGGGAACTTTTACATTCATCCACACAAGCTTCATTGCTGTATCATTTTGTTGATAGCTTACTGTCTTTCTGACATTTCTCTTTTGTCTAGATTCTACATACTTGTGTGCTTTTGAACTAACACGTTTACCATGCACGTCTGCTACGCATATTAGGAATTGAGAGCTGGAGTTGCATTTAACTCTCCTATCTTGAACAGAAATGTAAAAAATATTCAGAATGATTCACAAAATCCAGCCATGATGTAGGCTTAACTACAAATTTAGAGTATTGAACAACATAGAATTTTCAGAAAGGTAATTTAGACAATTTCTTGACAAATATGGAAGCCTACCAGGAGCTCTTGTAATGTCTCTTATTGGCTTTTCTTTTGTTCTTGTTTATGTATCCAAAGAATAGAAATTCAGCAAGGGAAAGTTAGCTTTGTAAATTTTGGTCACACAAATCAAATCTAATGTTCACCGTGGTAAAAGGGCTATTTACAAATGTACCTTGCACCCATTTCTCCAGTAACTGGTTCAGACAAGTGTGTATTGGCAATTACCAAATGCAATTTGTGGCCAATATTTAAGCCTCATGACATGACCAGGTTAATTACAAATAACAGATACTATAAATGTACATGCTGTCAATCTCTTAATGATGGCATTTCAAAGGACAACTTTCCTGTTCACTACACTTCCATCAATGAGGCTATCGTTCTTATTTTTCCTATGGGTCGTGGGGCCTTAATGGCTAAGTTGGACATTGAGAGTGCTTACCGCATTATCCCAATTCATTCTCAGGACTGTGTTCTGTTGGGTATACGTTGGAGAAACAGCTACTACATTGATCTGGCTCTTCGGTTCGGGCTTCCTTTAGCCCCTTCGATATTTAACCCCGTGGCAGAAACCCTCCAATGGATAGCTCAACACCACTTTGGAGTGGGTTCAATGATTCACTATTTGGACGATTTCTTTACGATCGGTCCACCTCAGTCTTCGGTGTGTCGACAGAACATGGATGCCTTTTTCAGTGCTTGCAGAGACTTGGGGGTTCCCATCGCCTCTCATAAGACTGAAGGCCCTTCACCCCAGCTTTGCTTTTGGAGGATTTGTCTCAACTGCGATGTTATGGAAGCCAAGCTGACTCAAGAGAAGTTATCTTGGGTCCGCTGCGAAGTCCACTCTTGGCTATTACGTCGATCTTGCACCCTCAAAGAGTTACCAGTCGCTGATCGGCCTTCTGCATCATTGCTGTCAGTTTATATTTTATTTTTGTTCCGTGTTTGAACAGTTTCGCCTGCTACGGGAAATGCTTTGAGCCAAACTCCAAATGCCGAGGTGACATGGTTTAGCTGTTTTCAAATTTCTTTCCAAACAATTGCCGTGAGATCGCAGTTTATCAAATCTTCTGGAGTTTTGATTTTAGTATTTATCTTTATCACTTTGTATTGAGTTAATATAATATCTGCTAAAATATATGTTATAGTGCTCGGCAAATTGTAAATGCGATCACTTGAAACAATGGCAAGGCGACTGCCTTTGCAGAGTAACACGTCTTCAACGTATCGATTCTTGCGATTTCTTCTACAACATTAAACAACAATAAATTAATAGAGCTTGATCGTTTGATATCTACATCAAGGAGGAGGATGTGCACTTCTCGATAATGCTGGTAATTGGCTTGATGGCAGACTCCTTTAGCGCTTGCGATTTTCCCATTGTTGTACTATGTAGATATTTATTGGACTGTTGTGGTGGTTGCGAGTTACGAGGCTGTCGGCATCAGTTGTCATGAAGCCTGTTGTCACAAGAATACCGGGAACAAGGTACCCAACGTTTGTACTTAACAAGTGAGCGAGGTTTTCAAAATAATTAAATAATTCCACTGTAGTCAAACTTAAAGTCGATTAGTCTTCTGTGCAAAAGACTCCACGTTTTCTCATGTTGGTTGCTTATTTTTAATAGCCAAGAGGACGACATTATGGATGCTGACAGAAAGTTTCGATGTGACGCCCGAATTTATAGTTGGCCCGATTTCCACTAAAAACTGGCATGCAGAAATTCTGCACATGAATGGTAGCAAATGCTTCGATAAGAAAAATGTGCGTCCTTAATTAAACAAGTTAGTTTAGTTAGTTACGTAACTTTAAGTAGAGCTCAGTCATATATTTTGTTGTTCTCGTGGTGAAATTACTTTCTACATCGCTCAGAATGGCTGGACATATCGATATGCACATCTCATTAACTGACGAAATCATTCGTGCGGCAAGCTCATTAACTGCCTAGCGGTAGATTCAAATGCAGAGAAAGTGGCCGATTCTGCATAAGGTAGCTTGATAAAAATAGCAGGGGTTACCATTTTTTTCGCTTTAGACAAATTAGACAATCGGCTTTTTATTACCGAAACACCGATTGACCCTTCGGACTCATTTTATGGAATGGATGCTAAAAAAAAACCTACTATCTTGGCTCTCTGAATAAAGGTGACTTTTAGACCAATTTTGTATGAAAACATCTTAATGACAAACTTTGTAGCCTCTTTTCTCGTCAATCGTGAAGCTATAAACAATTGTACAGACAGCTTCTTGTTGCACTTTAGATTAACTTTAAAATGATGTTACTCTTTAAAATCGGTTCGAAAAAACCTACTATCTCATCTAATAAACGAAAAAACTTTAAATAAAACGTGATTTCTGGACGATTATTATAATTACAACAGCAAATTAATTCGAGTTGGAATTAAAGCCTAGAGCGCGAAATTCGAGTTTAATAATAGACGGCTAAAAATAAAATGAAAATATCTCACGGTTATGTTCAAATCGAGATACTGACAAAAGAGTACTGATTGGGTAGTTTTCTTAACTAACAAGAGTGAAAATCTCTAAGCGGCAACTTTCACACTGGTGCTAGAGGTTCTAGTTTAGGATCGATGAAAAGGCGTCGATCCTAAACTTTGGCTTAGAGAGGGCTGTAGAACCTCTGGCACCCAGGGTACTTTCACACCAGGACGGCTTAAAATAAATTGAAAATACATGTATCTCATGGTTATGTTCAAATCGCTTCGTAAACAAGTTTCCAAACAGATTCTACAGGAATGTCGCTTGCAAATGAGATATCACTCAAAATTCTAAGTGTTCTAGAATTTGAGATACTGACAAAAGAGTATTGGATAGTTTTCTTAACTAACAAGAGTGAAACATCTCTAAGCGGCAAATTTCAAATCAGGGTAGCTTAAGATAAAATGAAAATATATCGCGGTTATGTTCAAATCACTTCGTAAACAAGTTTCCAAACAGATGATACATGAATGTCGCTTTCAAATGAGATATCACTCAAAATTCTAGGTGCTCTAGAATTTGAGATACTGATAAAAGAGTATTGGATAGTTTTCTTAACTGATAAGAGTGAAAAATCTCTAAGCGGCAACTTTCAAATCAGGGTGGCTTAAGATAAAATGAAAATATCTTACGGTTATGTTCAAATCGCTTCGTAAACAAGTTTCAAAACAAATTCTACAGGAATGTCGCTTTTAAATGAGATATCATTCAAAATTCTAGGTGTTCTACATTTCGAGATACTGACAAAAGAGTATTGGCCCGAGTATTGTTAGTAAAGAAAACTACCCAAGAGTACAAAATCTCCGAAGCGGCAACTTTCAGACCAGGACGCTTGAAGATAGTTGAAGTCAAAACTCTCAAGGCTCAACTCTCATTGCCTCTCAAGTCCGTTTCAACTTTTAAGTTGATTATCACAAATAATTACTTTGCCGCGAACTTCAAAAAGACCGGCTTTCGCACATTTAAGTGCCGAGCGATTTAGAGCTCCCAGAACAGTTAAATGTTAGCCAATCATAAGGTGAATCTCAAACCTCATGAATTTCAAATTACACGAGCTAATGTATTTCAAAAACTAATGAGTGTCCATCGTACAATGGCCATTCTGGGCGATGTTTAGTTTGGTGGTAATTACATTGCTTGTTTTTAAAATGATTTTTTGGGAAATAATGTTACGCTGCACCACACAAGCCAACTTGAGTTCCGAGTTGATATTGAAGGTAGCAAACGCTACTTATACTAGAATATCAGCGCAACGAAATGATTTACTGAGTACCATCAATGGAGAAGTTTTTTTACAAAATTGAGTCTTGGCCAACGTGCACCAAGTTGCTGTTCTTTAAAAAAACCGATTGGTCATACAGAAACATTTAAATTATTCCTTTTCTTTGCTGGAAATGGGGGGCCACCGGATGTCATTATCCAGTGGGGAATGAGTGCCCAATTTTGGGCTCGTGATTCTCGAATTATGCAAAAAAGAGCAAGACAGCTATTCTTTTTAGAAAAGAGAAATATTTCTTTCTACTACGATTTACATCACAAAAGAATTCTGTATTTAAACGAGGCCTAGAAAAATTACTCACCACAACCCCTACGATGTACACGGTCAAACAAAAGAGGTCTGTAGGAGAGCAAGCTGGATCAAGTTTAAGACTGCTTCAAGATGTAAGTACACAAACAAGTCCGACACTACAGGGCAGTTCCGCAAGAGAAGGGTTAATTTACAACTTATGACTACCTTCGACAAATAATAATTTTTACCCAAGATTCGATGATTGAATGGATAAAGCAAGAAAAACTAATTCAAACCAAACTGTTATGCCCAAAATGCGACGATAGCATGGCACTTGTCCAATGTAGCGACAGAAAAGATGGATTGAAGTGGGTGTGCAAGATAACAATTCAAAGAAAAAGGCACTACGCCGAATCAAGCATCCACAAGGCATAGTCTTGTCGAAATAATTAAATTCACGTACTGGGGGTCTACTGGAATGCCACAGAAACACATCATACGACAACTGTCACTTGCCACAAATACGGCAGTAGACTGGGGTGCTTTTTGCAGAGAAGTCTGTGAAATGACCATGATGCGGGAGCTCTAAGCTGGGAGGGGAAGGGAAGACTCTCCAAATCGACGAAAGTTTGTTTGGAAAACGGACAATGGGTTTCTGGAGGAATCGAGGAAGAGTCCAAAAAGAACTTTTTGGTGGCAGTGCAGGAAAGGTCAGAGGCTGTTCTTTTGCCGATTATAAAGAAATGGATCGAGCCAGGAACAACAGTAGTTGTACCCGGCTGTAGTAGTTGTACCCGGCTGTAAGACGCACCCTCCCTAATGGGCGTGGTCGCGCACAAAAAGTGAGGGGGGAGGGGAGGGTAGGTACCAAAAAGTTAAGTTGGTTTTAGGGGGTGCCAAAAGTGTTCCCGTGGGGGAGGGGGTCGAAAACCAAATCCAAGATGGCGTTCGCTGAGTATGACGCACCCTCCCTAGTGGGTGTGGCCGGAAGTAGTTAAAAAAGGGCCGCGTGGCGCCTGGGTCCTAGTGACGTCATGGGTCTGACGAAATGAGAGCAAGAAAAGGTAAACGTTTTCTTGCCACCGTTGCATCGAGCCCAATCCGTCCATTTCCATGAGACGACGGCTTCCCTGTCTTGTGTAACGAAACCCTTCCTAGCCCATGGTTTACCACGCTATCAGCCAAGGAGAGCATGATGACCAAGAGTCAGGACGAGTCCCTGTCCAGGGTAAGGCAAGCCCACAGGCCGACTCACGGAAAACAGCGGGTCTTCGTAAAAAAGACACGCGGTGGTCCGTAAGGCAGCAAGCGGGAGGCGTTCTCGAGTCCTTGAGAAAAAGGGGACAGATCACAAGGGTGCAGATATGTAAAGTAGCGGCACGCGTGTGACCTTCCCCCTAGTCCTTCCAGTTTCTTTCCAGGTTCAATGCTGAGGCGCGGGAATAGACAAAAAGGAAATGAAAATAAATGTGTTCCTTGTCCGAAAAGGACTTGACTTGGGTGATAACGAAATTAAAACTAAGCGCTGTGGCCAAGAGTCTGTTTGCGCGTATAGAAATGTTTCGGTCTGTCATGAGGCTTCTGCACTGCGATTGTCCCCATAATTTTGATTTATATTTTTAATTCTCTTTTTTTGTTTTCTTTCTTATCCTAGGGGTCTTTTGTCTGTGCTTGTAAACCCAAGTCCCCTTTGTCGTTTTTGGTGTTTCCCTTGTCACGCATGGGGCCTGACTTATTGCTTACGCTATGACTCTCATTACGAACGCACTTTTTGCGTATTTCATTGCCTTCATTGTGTCGCTTGGCCTATAAAGCGACGCCTTTCGCCTACCCTGGGGTGGTTTCAAGAATCCTTCTTAAAACGCTACCTTGGCCTCTTGTCTCCGAGTGACCCTGCGCACTTTAAAGTCAAATTAGAGTGTTTGTACCGACGGGTCACCAATTCTGATCTTTAAATTTTTTTTTCTCATAGGAAAAGAAAAGAATTCTACATGACAGGCGTCCGTATCTTTCGTTTGCACTTTCTTTGTTTTTTCTGCAACTTTAGACCGACTATGGTCTTCTTTGCAGACCCAAACGCCTCCGTTTGGTGCGTGGTCTCGTGCCCTTGCAACACGCGTTGGTACCGCTTGCATGCAAAGCGTGCCCTAGACTATCTTAAACGAGGGTCTCGGTTTAAATATGGCCACGTCAGTCAATGGTTTTCAAACCTTGGCCGTTACGCGCCCGTCAATCAAATTGGGGGGGTCCTGGTATGCGAACAAAATCGAACTAGGCATCTAGTGGCCCCGCCAAGCCCTTGACTTTCTTCTTTTGCTTTCTTTTTGCCTCTTCTAGATTAGAACAAGTGCGCGAGTGTTACATGGACACTGGGGTTCGCAACTGGGTCTGTTCCAAAGATCACTTTAAAAAAATTACCCCCGAGCTTAAGCCTGTCCTATTGAGCCATTCTTATTTTTCTCTTTTCGACCGCTGACCCTGGTTATTCCTAGGTTCGGCGATGCCTTTAAGCTTAGAGGCCCCCGTCTATGGCGTAAGGGACCCCTACCCCCTCGTCGTTGTCCTTGCAAGCTTTGCATGATGAGACGCTTGGGTTTGAATGAACTCAAAACTCTCGAAGACCAACGACGTTGGAACACTATGATGCTGATGGTCTCGAAGTCCAAAAATCTAGCCTACTAAGACCCTTTCTCTTTTCTTTAGACACGCCGTGAACCAATGGATCCGCGAAAACGTTTCTGCCGATTTAACGGCGCCTTTGCACATTTATTTCTACGCTTGGAAATTAAAGCGCTGGTGTGACAAAAAATTTACCGCATATGTAAATAGCGTTATCTTAGACGAAGACGACAATATTCTTTATATGGGTTGATGAATTTATTTCACAGAACAATAGATACCGCTGTCATAGAAATAAAAAAATGTTCTAGTCTTCATCTTCGTCTGTGGACTTGTCTTCTTCTTCCTCGTCGCTTTCGCTGTCCGAGTCGCCTCTCTTCTTTTTCTTTTTATTTTCTTCCAGCCAATCGAAGCGTTCGCACGTTGCGTTGGGAGCCTGGGCCGAGCAGCTGCAATACAGTTTATTGTCGTTCTTTTCGCTGTGCGAGACTCCGAATTTCAGCAACAGGCGGTGTTCTTTGCATTTAGTGCCCACGCTCGCAAACCCCTTTCCCGCTCTTTTCAGCTTTTTGGGATCCTTTTGCACCATCTTGGTAAACCACTTGTGAATGCGGATCCCGTCTTTAGCGCTTTTGACGTAAAAATTGCATCCCAGCTTTTTCTTGTCGTAATCTATCTCGGTGCCACACTTGTACGCGCTCCCTTTCTTGTTTTGGACAACGGTCGCCGCCGTGGGTTTTAGACCCTTTCCTTTAAAGCAAAGACAGTACACTTCGGTTCCTGCGTTGTTCATGGTGGCGAGTGGTTTCTCTAGGGCGACGCGTCTCTCTTAAATGCTTCGCGAACGGAACTGCGTCACAGATTCCACTCGGGTACGCTGCGCAACCGTTTGAGCTCTTTGACCAAAGCACGTCCCGCTTGTACTTTGTAAGAATCCCCAAATTCGACCCCCCCTCTCATCGTGCTCAGTACGACCACGTCGTCGTCCAGTCCAGGGGGGCAACTCACTCTCAACACGCGCTTGCCTCCTCCTATGTTACGAATGAAGAACTTGTGCCCGCTGCAATCGTCTAGACGCTCCAACTCCCCAAAAGGTTCCTCTTCGTTCATTTTTTGCAAATAGCTGAACACGTTCAAGCGACGCAGGGGGGCCTTGCAAAAGTCTAGCTCGACGCGGTTCATTCTCTTCGTCTCCTCCATCTGCCTCCGTGCCTCTTTTATCTGGTTTCTCAGTTCTTCCGCCGCCTTCTCCAAATCCTTTTTCACGGTCTCTGTCAGGGTGAGGGCCGCTGCCAAGAGAACGTACTCTCCACGCTGCTTCAATTCGGCCACTTCTATTTCTCCCATTGTTTCGGTCATTTTTTCAATGATCTCTATTTCCATCAGGTGTCGGCTGTGGTCTGCCATCTCTTGCGATTCTTTGCTCTTTCCCGCGACCGCAATATGGGTCAGGGTCTCGTTTAGTTTATTGAGATCACCCTTGTACGCTACGTAATCTTTCTCTTCCATGAGCCCCTTCAGTTTATCCACAAATGTCATCTGGCTGGTCACCGCGGCTAGCACGTTTTCGTCGAAGCTCATTCTATCTGCGAGAGCTAGGCTTCGATCCAAGTTACTCATCGCAAATGACCAACGTCTCGCTGCCTTTCTTTTTAACGTTTCCTACCGTCGCGCGTCGTTTCCGCTTCCAGTGGCCTTGTTGGCGCCACCACTCTTTGTGATGAAAACCCCACGTGGATACCCCTGGAGGGTCCAACGTCGAATACACCGTTTGCCAGTAACTCCCGCGCGTTAAGAACCAACCGTTATTTCCTTCCGTGAACTTTAGCAGCCAATACAAGACTAGCTTCTCGTCGGCAATACACTTGAACTGTAGTTGTAGGCACCGGACGATCTCTTGGGCTTGATGGCTTAACTCGGGCGTGATCCGATGGCTGAACAAGCCTAGCAAATCCACGTCGTCGTCGTCAATGTCTTCGTCGTACTTGGCGTAGACCCACAAGCCCTTGCGGATCACGGGGTACACGTAAAGCGAGTTCAACGTCACGTCTTTGAGCCAGGGGTCTGTCATTTCTTTCTTCTTCTTTGCGTGGCGCGCGCTTTCTTAACCTATCTGAACGGATCTGCGTCACGGGTGGCGTTGCACGGGCGGACGTACGTGCGTCCTTCGAAAGAGGCCGTCGCGCGTCCTAGGGTAAATACTAGGGACGCCATGGACAAAAGGATGACGAAGATGATAAAGTATGCCGCCCACCGCTTCTTCTTACTTAGATCGTCTGCGTCGTTTCGGGGCTCAGTGGCGTCGCGAAAGGCTTCCTGCACCGCCTCTCTCTCTCTTCTCTCTCTCTCTCTCTCCTGGTCCTCGACTTGTCCGCCATTTTCCAAGTAAAAGTGACTCAAAGCTCTTGCCGCTAAGATTAAATACCCCCAAGACAAAGGTCCCTGGAAAACAAAGGAGGGGGAGGTCCCCCCCACCCCACCCTCCTGGAACGTAAAGATGACGTAGGAACCCCCCTATTATTTTTGGCGAAGGTATAAGAAGAATCGCGGTGGCGGCAAATTCGAAAAGATAAACATGCAGCGAGAGATCACCGATGAAGAATTGCTCAAGGTTTACGAGGACCACGAGGCCATGGAGTTGGCCACCGTGTTGGCTTACGACAACGACAGTGATTTGGAAATCTTGACCAACACTAGCTCAATTAGTTTAGGAACCTTGGGCGACGAGGATTCGATTCCTGACCCCTTGACTTCAGTGGAAGAGTGCGTGATGACGCACGTGTGTGACGATAGCCCTCCAAGTGAATGGCATAGCGCTTTGGACTCGCTCATGGAAGTCATAGAGACGTTACCGTCGTGCAGCCACGAGCAATGGGGTGGGGGTAAGAAAAAGAACGAAAAAAGAAAACGAAGTGCAGACGACGACAGGACGTTCGAAATAAAGACAGTGACGGACAAGTACAGCAAGAAATTCAAGACGCAAAAGAAAGTGTACGCTGTCGTGTTTCGCAATGGGCCCCAGGCCACGTTGGTCGAAGCCATTGCGCAAGCGCACCGGTCCATGGCCGAGATCTTGGAATACGTGCACAGGGATACCGGTGCAGAAGAAAGTGACCGAATACAAATAATTATTCAAGGGACTGGTCTCGACAATGCGATTGCGTTACCGTTTATGTACGTGCAAGAAATGACCTTGGAGAGGATCATGGATGCCATAGAGACGGTGGCGCAATCGGCCAAGGCTTTCTTGATGGACGGTATCATGGAAGTGGAAGTGTGTTTGGTAAAGAACCCGCGCGGCGGCGGGGGTAAGGAAGCGGACAAAACGAGGTTTTTGGAGATGAAGCAACAGGACGTGAGGCAATGGCTAAGTAAGTTGCAGTCGCGAAATATCCTATGCCAAACGCATGTCTTAGGAAACGAACTTACTATGTACGAGGCTTTGATGCAAGGCCGAAGGATTATGGAAACGGGAATGCCTTACGCCTCAACCCCCGAAGACACATTGAGTCTATGCCGTCGCGCCACGGGGCTCGAGACTTGCGTGGAACACGCCCGCGAAGGGCGCGCTGTGCCTGACAATTGGGTAGGAATGCTTAACGACGTGGGCCCCTGGATTCTACGGGAATGGGGGGCTCGCATCGTTGTGTTGGAACACCCTCTCGATGCGCCTGTGTACGCCATGACTGGGGACGCACCGGCAATGTATCTGTACAAAGTGGGACGCATCTTTCACCTGCTACGTCAACCTAATCTACTTAAGCATAGTAGGGAAAAGTTACGGTTTTGTAACCTGTGTTTTTTTTTTTTTTGTCTCCCCAGTAGCAGCCGGTATGCTGCCAAACCCCACGTCTGTCGAGACGAAGCTCGCCAAAAAAAATTAAATAGGGACTTGCCGAGAAGAAATTCACGGTCTTTGCGTTGCAGTGCCTTAAACGTAGACGATTTTATAGACGTTAAACGTTCTGTGGTGCGTATCAGTAGTGAGGATGATTTGTGTTGTGCGAGGGCCTTGGTGACCGCCGTGGACTTGGCCGATGGAAAACTGCGTAAATACGCCCACACAATGTCCACGGAAAAAGCTAAAGCGCTCGCGTTGTATGCCTTGGCCGGCGTGACGCCGGGAGCTTGCGGGCCTGCCGAACTGTCCAAATTTCAGAAGGTCTTACCAGGCTACCGCATTAAGGTGTACGACCGTACGGATCGCGGAATCACGTTCGTAGGGATGTTGCCTGAGGTCCGAGAGGGAGAGGAAGAAGAGAGAGAGGAGCCTCAAGACGTGTATTTATACTTTCACGACGAACACTACGATGTGATTCTAACGATGACGGGTTTCTTAGCGCAGTCGTATTTTTGCCGCGAGTGCAATGTGGGTTACAAGAACAAAAAGGACCACGTGTGTTCTATGGCCTGCAAGTACTGCCATGCATTCGAGTGCGGGAGCAGAACCGACCCTGCTCAATGGCAGTATTGTCACGACTGCCATCAAAATTTCCCCACCGTTGCCTGCCATGCCTCGCACTTGAAGAAAAGGGTTTCGCAACGCAAGAGAAAAAAGGACACGCCTGAAGACCCTCCGTACAGCATGTGTCGACGGTACCGCCGCTGCAGGCAATGCAATGCCTTGCTCGACTTGATGGTTGTCACCAGGAAAAAGAAAGTAACCTGGCGTCGCTTGGAAGATCACCTTTGCGGCTATCACAAATGCCTGTGCTGCAAGGAAGAGGTGTCTAGTGAACATCTGTGTTACATTCAACCCTTGGACGACGAAGCGGCGGAGGAGGAGGAGGAGGAGGAGGAGGAGGAGGAGACATTCTCGCCAATAGCGCTCTACATTTATTTCGCTTTACTTTATATTCTTCTTCCTTTACGCGTCACTTCCGTCTATCTCCATAGGCTCTTCTTCAGGGCCGTACCACCCCACTTCACGGTACATGGCCGTTTTCTCCGCTTTGCTGGACATGCACGTCTTGGCAAACAAATCGACCGCGGCCGCCAAAATGGTCATGCCGGCCTTGCGCCACTCCTTGATCTGCTCCTCGTCTATCACCACTTCGTCCAACGCCTTGAAATAATTCAAGGCGTGGAATTCATGGCGGGTCGCCGGCAACGGCTTTTCCCCACGCAGATAAGGCTTCAGATAATGAAACGCCAGCGTATGGTCCCTTCCTTTCGAAGCTATGAAGTACCCCAACTCCAAATAGGGGTCCCCGTTCAAAAACAAGCCATACTTGCTGGCCAACACCATCCTATCGTACCACGCCGGGTTCGAACCGTCCGGCTGAAAAAACCGTCTATGTCGAGGGCGTAGTCTCAACATAGTTTCCTCCTCTTTCACCGTCTGTCGCATCTCTCTAGCCCAATCCTCTTGACCTCCCACCATCCAACACGCCTTGTTCATTCTCCTAATTTCTGGGCAATCCACCCAATGTCCACGAAAGCGATCGGCACGCAATGCCCACACGCCCGCAACACCTTGATCAGTTCCTCGCGCCGAATCCAAACGTATCCTTTTTTCGTGGACTCGGTGCTGGCCAGTAACTGTAACAAGTCCTCTATGATGGGCGTTTCGAACGGTTGCTCTTCAATCTCCAAGGACCCCACGGACTCCTCGTCTTCCGATGAAGACGTTGTCTCGTCTTCTTCCGAATAGGAATTCTCTTCCTCTGAGGAACTCAAATACAAGGCCATAGCCGTCTCACGGAAAAGCTAGCCCTCGTGCTCTTATTTATGCTCCTCTTCCCATGACGTCACTAGGACCCAGGCGCCACGCGGCCCTTTTTTAACTACTTCCGGCCACGCCCACTAGGGAGGGTGCGTCATACTCAGCGAACGCCATCTTGGATTTGGTTTTCGACCCCCTCCCCCACGGGAACACTTTTGGCACCCCCTAAAACCAACTTAACTTTTTGGTACCTACCCTCCCCTCCCCCCTCACTTTTTGTGCGCGACCACGCCCATTAGGGAGGGTGCGTCTTACAGCCGGGTACAACTACTAACAACGATCATATCTGATATGTGGAGATCATACATCAGCTTGGACCAGCACGGGTACCGCCAAAAAAACAGTAAATCATTCAGTGGAGTTTGTCAACGAAATAGGTCATCATACCAACAAGATAGAAGGACACTGGCGACAGGCCAAAGAAAGTTTGCCTCAGTTTGGGGTTAGAAAAGATCAATTTTCTAGTCACCTAGAAGAGTTTATGGTATAGGTATATAGGTTATAGGTACAGCCTTAAAGGGGAGGATCTTTTCTTTGTTTTTCTTGATGACGTTAAAAAGATATACCCATGTGTTTAGGAAAAAAAAAACTTTTCCATCCCAGTTTATATAGCCATTATATAACCATTTATACTAACTTTTATACGTTTATTTGACGCATTGACACGTTGACATCATACATGTTGCTTCGTTCTACAACTGTAAACAGAGAGACTCGTTCACACCCATACATATCTCTCTAGCGCGTTGACATCATACGTGTTGCTTCGTTCTACTACTGTGAACAGAGACTCGTTCCCACCCATCCTGCATACAGGATGTTCGCGCGTGGATGAGGGAGGATAAGCTGATGTTAAATGATGATACGACAGAGTTCCTGTTGATTGAAACGCGAAGGCAGTTGTCAAAAGTGACTATCAAGAGGATAAAGTTTGGGCACGTTGACGTCACCTCAGTAACTGCAGCGTGAAATCTAGGGGCCTGGTTTTTTTCTCAAATGGACATTTCAACCTTTATTAACAAGACTTGTGGAAGTGCCTTTTACTATTTATACAACATACGTCACATAAGAAAATATATATCTAGAGAGTGTACAGAGAGACTTGTCTATGCTTTCATAACTGGCAGATTGGACCATTGTAATAGTCTTCTTTATGGTTATCCGGACTAGAAGATCCGCAAGTTACAACGTGTAATGAACACCAGTGCTTTGCTGCGCACCGACATTTTGCCATATTACACCTATACCTCAAAAGCTTCACTGGTTACCTGTGCGCATGTGCATATAATTTAAGATTTTATTAATAACTTTCAAAATTCTACAAGATTTAGCACCCAAGTACCTTCAGATAGATACATAGATTGCCTTTATTTAAACACGATTATAATCAAAGCACAAGGCTTATGGGGCCGTCTATGTACTGTACTTTAAAAAAACTACTACTATGAATAATTTAACTGTACATCTATTTACAATACTAAAATTACTAAGAATAGTGACCAACAGCAAGACAGCCCAGAGGCGCAGGCAGAGCCGTGAGACAGCGAATATCGCCGCAGCTCAGTGTTTCTACAGGTACAAGGTCAAGGGCCAACTATTGAATAGCCAATTGCAAGCAGCACCCAATACATGTATTAACAACAAGCCACATCAATCAGTTGCACATGTCGAGGCTTCTTCTCGAAGTACGTCAGCGAAGACATTACCAGAAATAATACAAGATAATTCGAGTAGTTTGAGTAACAGTGCAGGACACCCGGCTAAAGACTTAGCTAGAAAAACGAAAACGATTACTAAATTTAAGACAAATAACAAGAAAAGAAAGAATGAAAGCGATGATGATGAAAATGATTGCATTGATGCAGAATTCCAGTCCAGTGTTAATAATGGCTGAGGTCACACTAGAAAGTTAAGCAAGATTTAGTGACAGAAATTACGATTTAAAAATGAATCAGGATTTTGTTAATTAAAACAACATCATGTTCAAGATTGAATTTCAAAACACACTACATTGTAGGTGGTTGTTAGCTTGTATGAGTAGCATAGCTTCCCTTGCTGGTGAGTTGGCTGCCAAGGCCTATAAGACTATAAAATAATTTTGCAACTGTTAACAGTTGTTCTGAGATAAGTCAAAAAATATTCGAGTGTTTTAGTTAGCTCCAGTTTTTCTCCGGGAAATCAGGAAAGATTTCCGATCGAAAAGGCCTTTGCTCGGACATGATTGATGGCAGCATTCCATCAAGTCAGTGAGGAGAATGGGGGACTATTACGAGCGGATGCAGCCAGTGATCTGCCGCGCAATAGAATGCAAGCAAGCTATCACAGACGCAATGTCATACATTCAAGAAACGTTGATTCCCTTACTATTCTTGGCACCTGTTAGTAATGGAACTGCGTTTATGGTAGAAAGCCATACCGCAAAGAGACCACATTTCGTTAGCCTTGACAACACAACGGGTAAGGTGGTTTGCGAGAATTGTCCAGGCTGGTCATCTTCAAAGCTTTGCGCGCATGCAGTTGCTGTGGCACAGATGACACACACTCTGGAATTGTATATGGATTGGATCAAACGTCGTGGAAGTTCTTTGAACATGACTACGTTGGTAACGTTTGACACAAGCAAGGGTGAAGGAAGAAAAGGGAACAAGCCCCCCACCAGTCACCGCAAGGGAGGAAGAAGTACTCGGATACCCGAGACAAGAGTAGTTGTGGATAGAGTGCTACCACTTCAGGGAAAGGATTATCTGAGTCCTAGTACGTCTTTAAGCTCGCAAAGCGTTCCACGCGTGTTGCAGGGTCACGCTAAGCACTCTCTTAGCGTTTGCGCTACTAACAGTGTGCAGCCTCCTCCGTTCGATCCACATTCCTCCATTGTTTCAACGTCTACTAGTCCGCCACTTAATCAACAAGCCCAGCACAGCCAATGCGTCCACCAACAGCCACACTACAGTGTTAGTCCCAGTACCTAAACTGAACTACCCAACCAGTTCGCGGGAAATCCCGGCATCATTTCAAGCGTCTCCGCTGTATCTACCACACAGCATGTCCAATCTCCATCCAGCATTCCCATTGGCTGTGGGCAGGCACTGAAACGAGGCGGTCAGATAGACGGCCACCTTACGTTCTAGTTATAATATCCAATGCATCAAGATCGTTCAGAGATAGAATGGGAAGTATGAAGGAGAGAGTGGGTAACGTGTATTATCATATACAAGGAAGCTGTTTGAAGAAGCACCAGGCTTACTTTATTCCCTCCTTGGTACAAATTTCCCCACAAATTAAGGCGATCTGCGTGACGACAGACTGGACCACCTGCCCCCAATGTGGGCCCCGGAAAGTAGAGTTTAAAGGCCCCACGGCCCCGCCCCAATTCTGCGATTGACTCTTTTAGGGGGACCACGAAAATATTGTCAGCAGTCTTACCCAAGCACGAATAAGAGACGCAACCAACACAATCACCTCACCATTTCAGCGAGGCAGCCAAACCTTCGACAACTAGTAATCCTCTAGTCTGTGGTATTATGGCCGAGCAAGTTCTCCACCCACCAGTGCGTCCACTTGTTAACGTCTTGGTTCCCCAAGTACAAGCCAAAGACCCTCCAACGGCTCCAGCTGACTCACAGGTCCCAGAGAATTTAGAGGTAACAATTTCCGCTCGTGTTTCTCAGTCTTTTTATTTTGTTGCCGTTCTCTCGTTTCCCGGCATCTTGTGTAAGCCATGGGATGTGTTTGGCTATTTTTTCCCTCATGACTGTTAATGTTTTGCAAAAAGTTTTTCTACGACGCTCTTCCCGTGCAGATCGTATTTCAGTTTGGCTCATTGTTCGCTCATTTCGCAGTTCGTTGCCCTTTTCGGCGAACATCGTGGTATGTACTTGGTTTAATTGGCTTGTTCATGATAACAGTTTCAATTATTGTGCATAGGTCAAGTATATCTCGCTAATTGGGTATTATCTTGCTTTCCATTGCAATTATCCTCACTGGTTGTCCCGTTGTTCCTGTTGTGCCCTGGCCACTTATTCATTTGTTAATTACCGTTTATTACCACCGCGTCGTTCGGTTGACTTTGTTTCAGCTGTGTCTATTAGTAGGCGTTTTATTATTATGGGTGATTTATTCCCTTTAATTGCTGTAGTGCATTTTGTAGCCGATTATTGTGTAATTTTGGCACACGGCTTGTTTGGTATTCCTTTGATATCTCTGCCTTTCCCTTTCACCTAGTTCGCGGAAGTTGTAAGGCAGCTTCAAGTACTGGAAGAAAGGGAAGCTGAGGATATTGAAACCTGGTTCACAGCTCTAAGAAAATATGGCATCCGTCGTAAGGGCAATTGCGCTGAGTATGGCCGATGACTTGGCCATTGCTGCCCGGCAAAAGAAACAGAAACCAGCCTCGTTCTTGGCGGCCGCGGCCCAGGCCCTCAGGGATAGACCAGACAAGCATGTCGTTATTCTCCGATGCCGATTACACTAAGGTCTTGGATAGTAGTGCCAAGATGGACAAGACCCTCAAGCGGGCCGCACCATCCGATCCAGCCCCCGCCCTTAGGACAGCACCACCTGGTAATTATCGCCAATGCGTGGTGTTGTCTCATGCGGTATCCCGGGCCATACCGCCGATACCTGCTTTAGGAGAAACCGGTCACCTCCATTCCTAACCCCTTTTTGGCAGCACATTGCCTCTTATGCTCCGTGTGACTTATCACACCAGGTTATGCACTGGATAAAGGGCTACGTCGACCTTGCAGATTTTCTCCAGCCTTTCCGGGGACAATACAAGGGTGAAATGTGACTGAATGTAATTTAGGTAAGTTAAAACTGAGTCAAGCTGGTTCAGCGGTATCTTCAATTAGTGCAGATACCGATCCGAGTTGCTGTTCAGGCTGTAGCGTTGTGCTAGCTTTTGAATAGCTTCAATCGTTCAATTTGCTCCCACCCTCCTGCCTCTGGACTAGGTAGGATGCTGTCAGGTGAGCAATAGGTGAGTATATTCCACTAGTTCAGAGTGCCTTCGTGTGTGCCGACCTTTATATACCGAGGCGTATTGGGGTCGTTAGTTAATGGCCCGTAGAGGGTCGGTAGTATATAAATATGAAATGTATTTTTTTTATGATTCTGATAAATATAACGACAACTTCTTGCTTCCATATGTAGATAACAATGAATTATACATACTCTGGCTAAATATGTGAAGCCTTTCTAGTATAAGCTCATCCAATAAAGCTATTACAAGATTAGCCTATGTTTCAGACATCTATGTATTTAGAAAATAACTCCTCACAAGAACTAGTGATTCATAACTTCTTGAATTCAAAATTTTCTGGGAAGGTGAGGGCATCATCCCAGAACCACTCGTTTTACTGTACGTGGCACTTTCCTCAAAATGAATCGCAGATATAAGCTGTTTAAGAAATCCGTTGACAAAAAGGACAGTGAGACATGGACTAACTACAAAAAAATGAAATCACATCGGACATCAGAAAGGCGAAAGAATGCTATTTTTAAGAAACTTGATGAAATAAAAACCTCCGGAGCTTACTGGAATTTGTTGTCTAAAGCAACAAACCCCAAAATACGAAAGAGCATTGGTCCTCTGAAGTGAGACAATGACAGCCTAACCGTTGAAGATCTAGAGAAAGCTAATCTGATGAATACATTGATTTTAGTATTTATCTTTATCACTTTGTATTGAGTTAATATAATATCTGCTAAAATATATGTTATAGTGCTCGGCAAATTGTAAATGCGATCACTTGAAACAATGGCAAGGCGACTGCCTTTGCAGAGTAACACGTCTTCAACGTATCGATTCTTGTGATTTCTTCTACAACATTAAACAACAATGGTAAGTGTTAGGTGACTTTTACTACATCTACTACATCTACATCAACTTTTTCAACTGTTAAAAGTTTCAACTTTGTTGTTTTGTAGCGTGAAAATCGCCCTTCCAAGCAAATAAATTCGCTCTCGCAAAAAAAAAACAGATTTTCGCCGTTAATCACTCATCGCCTTTTGCCGTAAAAAGCGTGACAAAGTTTTAAGTGGTACTGTACATGTAAATAAAGTGAATGGAAAACCAACTCCTACTGCAACCAATGCAAAGGGAAGAAAGACAGGTCAACATAAACAAAAGGCAATTGGTGAATGTTATAGATGTGGGTGACAGGGGCATTTTGCAAAAGACCCCAATTGTCCAGCAAAAGATAAAACATGTAACAAGACTGTAAATTTTGCAGCAGTTTGCAAAACAAAGAAAGCCCAAGGGAAGGATACCAGCCGAGGAGTTAGTTTTATAGGCTGTCCCACGAAGAAGATGAAGGGGTTCAATATGCATTCCCAGTATTCAAAAGAAACTCACCTCATTGAAATCCACAAAATCAACTGGACCGGATGGAATATCACCCAGTTGTTAAAGTTCGCAGTGTCGGCAGTCGTACCGCCACTAACCGATCTATACGCGTTAAATGTGAAGAATGCTTCAGTCTTCAGTGAATTATATTGTAGACATTGAATTGACTCGGACCTCAAACTCTCCACTTCACCGGATCTCACCACTTACACTTAAATATAATTTATAGACCTCTTATTTTATTTTATTTTATTTATTTTTTTATTACCTAAATATTATTAATCTTGTTAATATTACTATTGTTGTTATTAGCTTAGAACTAAACACACAGATCTCTGGAAGAGCATCTTTGTAATTTTCACGATGAATGAGACTCCGTGTATAAATAAAGAGTATGTTTGTACATTATTTGCTGAGTTCGTTGAGTTTCTGGAATCAGTTATTCTTGGTGCAGATCCTCTCCTGATCACCGGTGACTTTACCATTCATATCAACGCTGATGATAATGCCGATGCTATTAAACTGTCAGAGCTTCTTGAGAGCACTGGACTCTAACAACATGTCAAAGTTCCTACCCTTGTCTGTGTCCATACTCTGGATCTTATAGTAACACGTCAGACTGACCATATTATTAACTCCTCTCCAAGAGCCGGCTACCTGTTTTCGGATCACAGACCCGTTCTGTGTCAGCTGCAGGTGGACAAGGTCTCCATGACTAAATTACAAGTCTCCCACCGGAAAACTAAATCTATTTACCTGGAATTGAGGAAATAATTATCTGAATCATATCTCTGTCAGAACACAACTTTGCTGGAACTAAATGAACTTGTGAATTGTTATAACGATACTTTGTCATCCGCCCTTGATCGCCATGCACCATTGGTTATTAAATCTGTCATAAACAGACCTACTGTCCCTAGGTTCAATGATGACGTAAAATCTGCAAAGCGACGAATTTACCCTGTGATTTTACACTGTACAAAGCTAAGAAAAATCAAGCAACGTTTGTAATGGACCGTGCACGAAGTACACTAGATTCATCTTGGAAAAGAACTGTGATCAACGGAAATTATTTAAAGGCTGCCAAGACACTTTTTAATAAAAAGACGGACTATCAAGATACCTCTGTACTTGCTAATGACATTGGTCACTTCTTTGTATAGAAGATTGACTGTATCCATTCGGAACTAGACTCTACTGCAAGTTATAATTATTATGTGGACGTAGTACCTATTTTATTTAGCAACTGCTTTGACTAATTCGAAATGTTAAGTGATGAAAGTGTTAAGCTACTGATTGCCAAGTCAAGTAAAAAGGCGATCTCTTTGGATCCAATGCCTACTCCACTTGTACTAGAATGCCTGGACGTCCTCCTCCCTGTACTTACCAGGATGATTAATCTATCTCTGGAATCTGGCCTGTTCCCTGATAACTGGAAGCAAGCAGACGTTCGTCCCAGATTAAAGAAGCCATGGATGGACGTCGTATTTAGGAATGACTGTCATTCACCTCAAAGCTTACTGAACATGTGGTTTCTAACCAAACACACAATCATATGACAGTCCGTAACTTGTACCCTAAAGCTCAGTCCTCCTACCGTAAATTCGATAGCACAGACACAGCTCTTCTCCGTGTGAAGCATGATATTCGCATGAATATGAACAACCAAATGTCACTTTGCTTGTGCTACTAGTTCCGAGTGCCGCATTCGACACCGTCGATCACGATATTTTACTTGAACGATTACACTCCAGCTTTGATAATAATTTCGTATTGTTAGTACCAAATAGACTTGCCCAGACTTGCTAAATACTCATCAAGAATCTAGGCAACCCATAATGTTTTTAAATATGGATTATGCCGCCATTTTGAATAGGTAATAGTCCACTCCCTAATTAATATTCAGTCGCCATTTTTAATAAATTACTCATTAATTATTCATTGCGCATTATTATTAATTTTTCATTCTTCACTGTGCCCTATTATTTACTCATTCATTGTTCACTCAGCACGTATATAAGAGATGAATCTGAAGCCATAGCACATTTCGCGCCACACAAGCATAATACAGTGTATAGCTATGTCTAAAGTGAAAACCCATACCCAAATCCAAAGACAACGTAGCAACGGCTCAAGCGAGGGTCGTTGCAGAAGAGCTTCCTAACCCGCACCCTATAGGAACAGAACAAACAGGGTCAAAGTTTATATATGCCTTTCTACACAACAGTTGTTGTCGGTGCTAGGCCTGGGTACAATATACCGGAGTTAGTGGCAAACCTTGTTGCTATCCCCTATATATTAGTGCGACACTTTGGTGACCTTGATTGCGTTCTACACGGCGACCATTATCACCTTTGCCTGCAGGGGCATGAACAAGACATCGATGGCAATGACCAAAGGTTCTCCCGAGGAAGATTCTACGCCTATTGTAGGAACCATTCCATCCCTGTGGTATCCCGCCCGACCTACGGCGATGTGGCCGAATTCCTGCAATACCTACGCTCACTCCCACGTGACCTCGTATTCTGTTCATTATCTCTACGACGCTTATGGCAATCCGCGGGCACAGTACGCGATCAACTACACGAATCCACTACTGACGATGGAAGTCAAGAACAACCTGATGGCCCACCAGCACTTCCAAAGAACCTCCGAACAACTAAGCAGGGAGACGATATTGCCATCATTGCACTCATGGAAGAAGGGAAATGCCGCTCAAAAGCCCAACTAGTGAAGTACTGCCGAGAAGATGCACAAAGATGGACGTTTCTATTCGATAACCACATGTGTAAGGGTATTCAATACTTTGATCACAAGGTTAAGCTCGCTAAAGAAATAATGAGGATGGAGTCCATTGGAAGAGACTGGAGTTCTAGCATAGCGGAGTGGTTAGACTTCAACCGAGAGAATAAAGAATACTACAGTGTACAGAAGAGCATGCAGATAGTCGACCACATGTTATTCGACAATGGTATCGACCCCTGGCAGTTTACCTTTTTTCTCGACAAAAAGAAGACCAAAAAGAACACAATCTTACTGCATGGAGTATCGAATGCTGGAAAGTCCATCCTAATGAACTCTGTGTCTGATGCATATCAAGCAGTTGCGCTTATCACAAACGCGAGCGGTATTCGCATTGACGAGGCTATTATCGGAGAGGACCAAACTGAGATCTTTAAAATGCTAATGGCTCGCGAGGATTGCATGGTGCAAGTTAAGAACAAGGCGCCTGCTCTCGTTGAAAGGACGCCGGTGATTATAACGTGTAATGCGCTACCTTGGTGCTTTGTTGGAAACAACATTGTGTACGAGAACAGATGCAAGTCTTATCAGAAGTTAGCTAGACTAGAGTGGTTACAAGATGTGAAAAAGAAACTCAACCCCGGGTTATGGAGACACAGACTGGAAAGGATTCTAGATAAGGAAGACGAGGGAACTTCAAGTAATTCAGATGACCCAGAGAAGATAGACTACGAGATGCCCCTAACTCCATTGAGATATAAACGAAAGAGTCCAGATGCGTCGAGCAGCCCTAAACGTGTTTGCATCCCCGATGACGACAGCGACGAGGATTTCGTAACCGCCTGTGACAAGATTGATCGTGCCTGTGACGAGCTCGTGCCTGCCTCATTACCAGACAATGAACTTATGCAATTCCAATCCCAGTGGGGATTTGATAGTAGTGATCTTGGGTACGATTGGCCAAAAGCCGACGAGCCCATTCCTGTACTTGACAATAGTCTTTGAATAACAATAGTAGTTGTCACTCTTGTCTTGTCTTTATAATGGCCGGTCGAGCCCTCGAAGCTCACGTTCGCAGATCGCCTATCGCGCTGGCCATCGGGTTGCTGTTGATATGGCGGCTCGTGCAGGCACTGCGGTCAACCGATATGCCCATAGAACTGCAGATTCCGTTAGAAGATATTTTGATGGAGACGACCGCGAGCATCGTAACGGACCAGTTGCAAAGAGAGCTCGTGTAGAAGAACCACATAGACAAGAAGACTCAGAAGATGAAGAAGACGGTATGCCTTTAAGAAAATACATTAGCCATCTATTGACAGTTTGAGGTATATTGCTATCATTGAAATGTTACTCTATAAACAGTAACATGTGAGCTACAGTACTATAATTTGGTATGCAACATTCATTTCAGGTGGCAGAAAAGGACATCCTCCAGTTTACAACAGGTGCAGATGAGGAGCCATCCCTTACATTTGCCGATTCAATGCTATTTTATCCAGGGTCAAATACATGTATATCATGTCTAACTTTGCCTAAATCTTCAGCAACAGTACCACTGCCAGAAGATGAAGAAATCTTTCGTATTATTTGACCATGCATTTGGTCATTCCTATTTTGGAAGTAAGTAAATTGGCAAAGTTATGGCACACTGGATTGGATCCAAGATTATTCTTTAAGATTTTGAATTTAGAAATAGAAGACATGAGATTCAAGTCAATCATACACAAATCAGAATATTTATGAACTTATCAACAGATTTTTTATGGGAAATTCACATTGGATAAATATTAATTATCCAAATACAGCACAGGGTTGGTAAAATATCTAGGCATTTCCAATAAATTACAAGTCAGACCCAAAAGTCCCCTGCTCAATTTGGTATATCGTGATTAATATACAGTCAAGTTTACAATAGAAACCAGAAGGTGATTTCATTTCTCCAGTTACGTGGATATCAGTTCCGTTAAATGAAAATTTTCATTTCACATTACATATTTAAAACATAGACAAACCTGATCGAGACATTTTCATTTTTAATAAGGCTGTGGCTTAAAAGAAGCTTACGATTCCAGCTATGTAGTTATCATACAGGAAGCTCAATATGGGCCGCGTCAGGCAAAAAGGGCCCGGACGACATAATATGTAAATGTATTGAAATTGTACCATGTTTTTTATACTTGTGGTGCGATTACAATATGCATCGCGAGCGCTACATTGTGCTACTAACAGGTAGTGTTGATTTCATGAAATTGACCAGTCACATACTGATTCACGATTGGCTGAGCCCGTCACGTGTAAAGATATGCAACTGGGCAAATGGTGACGTTGGCCTGACAAGTGCTGTTTTAAAGTGCCAATAACCCCCAAAAAAATATTTTTGACGTCTATTCTGTATAGCGCCCTGACAAAGAATTCGAAAAAATAAAAGTGAAAAAACTAAACTTCGACGATTTTACTGGCGTCAAAGTTAGCGAAAACATCCGTTTTGGGCTTCCTGTTTCCAGTTGGAAGTCAGCGCGAGTCTTGGTGAGGGCCTGGAATTATGACGTCAATCGGGCGCATTTTACTACAACTACCAGAATCCTTTGCACGGTTTCTTTTGTTCCTTTAATTTAGACTATTGTCTTGGTATTCTCAAAGGAGTTGGAAAATCTGAATAAGAAAAAGAATTCAAAAAGGAAAAACTTCCTATTATAGTCTAATCAATAGAAAATAAACTCCATCACAAGGAAGAGCACAACGAAATTAGTAAATTTACCAAGTTTGGTGATATTTCATTGGATATTTATCATGTGGTGAGCTTGCAAGAGTCGCAGAAATAAGAGACGTTTGTATGGGATTGAACGAACGCCTGACTACATACACGTCACAGGCCACTGGTCTCCAGGCTCCCAAAGGGAATTGAAAACTGACGGCCACATGTTCTGGTTCTCAACTTTGAAACGCCGTAAAAAAAATACTATTGAGGTTTAGCCTCCTATTTTTGCCTTAAGTTCTAAATAATGGTTTAAAGTTTCAATTCAAAAAAAATAATTTTTGGGGTTATAGGCACTTTAATAGCTTAGGACAAAATCTAACTGGGTGATAAAATACATATCAAAACATGTGCTCGAAAGGCCTGTCAAAAGGCCATAGCAACCGACTCAATCCTGACCCTATCATTATAATTAGATTTATGTTTAGACAAGAAAAAGTCGTTAATAAAGCTGGTCTAAGTCGAGGACAATATGGTACTGTTTCAAACTTCTTGTTAAATTTTTCAATAATGATATTGTATGATTTCACATATGCATAATTACACATGTATAAAAACCATTTGAAGGGAATAATGATCGAGACCCGTACACAATTTGTTAAGATCGATGTATGCATATTAGCCTTGTTCTGCACTCTCGTGTTATTTTGCACTGCACTTATTCCTCAGTGCAACATGGATAACGGCAGCTGTCGTTCCATGCTTCTTGATCGTAAATGCTACAACATGAAAATTAAGGGTTTGCTACTTAAATGAAGTTCAAAACGTTCCAGTAATTAAAACATAGGTTTGTATGATACTCTGTGCTCCAGAAACCTGTGAATTACCGAGCTCAAAGATATCAATTATAGATGTAAATGTCATTCAGTGATAATAATTTGATATGAACATTTCAATAAACCGCATGAATATATAATACTATATGTTGGAATTGCAATGTGTGTTAATTTGTCAGTGAAAAGTCACCATACCATCAAATACAGGAGGTTCTTAAATTCCATTGGCATTCATGTATAATTTGACAGCGTGATTGTACTGTTTACTGTCAGCACCATGACAACGTGAGTAATTTATATTGATGTTTCTAAATGTTTATTGCATATAATACATCATATAAAAATGTGACAATACACGCCTTTCATAAGTTTTACTTCCGGTCACGAAAACGAGGCTCCAGGTGGTTTGACATCCAAGATGGCGGACAACTGCTCAGTCTCAGCTAGAAAGTACCTCCGAAAAGGACTCGAAAAGTGTGTTATTTAGTAGATCGTACCTGAATTTGGCTTTAGAGTCACTGTATTTATGTTCGTGTATAGTCTACCGTATATTAACTGATGATTTGCATGAAAAACGTTTTTGCGGTCGTTGAAGTAAAAATCATACAAGTAAATAATTGTTTGACGATAAAAATGTAAGAAGAAAATTCAACCAATTTACAGCTGAATTGAGCTGTTGAGATGTTAGCAAACCCACAAATACGTTCGCTTGGTATGCCTATTCAAGGGCTGTCGAACTCTACCAAGCTATTGTTCAGGCAAAAGTTTACAGAATCTGGCAATACCTTGTCTTATGTAAATAGAAAAAAGGACAACTGCGCAGACAAGGGATTGTAAGTTTAAACACATATGTTAACATAATTTCTCAATAAATGTTGTAGTGAAGAGAGTCCGGGATTTATTTTGATAACCCAAGCTCTTTCCTGGGGCAAGTTACAGTGAATTGTGAATCTCTACGCCGATTTATCCTAGCTATAGGTCTCGGTGTGTAAACACACTAGTCGGTGGCTGAATGGATTTACCATGATTCATTATTGAACATATTTGATTACCTTCATAAAGCTTGCCACAACAAGGGGATAGCCTTGAAATGATGACATTTTTATGATCCTCCTTACTCTTTCGATTCCTACGTTTTGGAAGGGCCCCTCCATGAGAATGCCATGGGTGGTACACGAGGCCTCTCCGGGCTTTCTTTCAAAGATGTATACGCCATCCCTTTCCTCTTGGGGCTTTATGGGGCTGAAAAATTTTTGGCCTAGGTCAGTCGTTGATAAAACAAACTGTTTATTTTGTGTCAGGTTCTGGGTTTAGCTACCCTGGGTACCAGAGGTTCTACTGTCTCCCTTCGCGAAAGTTGGACGCCGAGGATCGAAGCGACGAGAACCTCTGGTGGCACGGATAGCCAATCTCACTTCCATGCCCAGAGTTTGGTACAGAATTTGTACCAAGCAGATGATTGGTCAGTTACAATTAATCCCTCAGCTCGTGATATTATTGGCTAGATTTCCGAGAACACGTAAAACCGGTTTTCTCTGGCAGCAGAAAAGATGGCGAACGCGAGTGACTTCTCTGAAGCAGTATCTGTAACACTGAAGAAGTCACTATTCCCCGGTATTGAAAGTCTAAAACAACAACAACAACAAGCAATTTTAAAATTCCTACAAAAGAAGGTGTATTTGCCGTGCTTCCTACGGGTTGGGGAAAGTCATTGGTGTTTCAAATGGTTCCCTCGTTGTGTTCCTTCTTGAACTCTAAAGGTCTGCCTTTCCCAGAGAAAGCGATCATGATCGTTGTGTGTCCTTTGAATTCACTTGTTGAATCGCACATTAGAGAGCTAGAAAGTCGTGAAATCAAAGCGTGCTCGCTGTCAGGCGATAGGGGTTCTTGCTGGTGAATATCCTTTTGTATTCACAAGTCCAGAGTCAATTATCGATAACCAGAAGTGGCGTTCTATGTTGAGAAGTGAAGTATACCAAGAAAACCTTTTTGGTCTAGTTACCGACGAAGCAAGTTGTAATATCCCACTTTCTGTAGAGCATATTCTGCAAAAGTGGTTGAAATTGAAAGCGGGTTTCAGCGGAGTTTTTGAATTTTTTGGACATTTCGAACTCGCACTGACCTCTGCTAGCAGGAAAACTCTTCACATGTGTAGCGAAAATCAGTGGTGCATGGCGCAGCATGAACATTTGCGAAATAAACCATGGATCGAATAACTACGCATAATAATAGTGCCAAATGGTAATATTCTTTAGGAAAGCCAGAGAATAACGTGTTCTGCTACTAAAACGTTGCATTTAGTGCTAAACCTTTTGTGAAACAGGATTAATGTAGCTCCAGCCACGGCTTCCTGCTGACCTACGTTCAATAACTAACTGCTTTAAGCATGTTCTGTTATGCAAATTTATTAAGTTAAAATTCCTGTGCAGTCAGCGAACCTTGAGCCGGGAGATTCGAACTGAGAGCGCTGCGTGGAACAATGTTTTCGTTGGGAACGTTCCTGGTGATCACAAGGATTTTCTGGGCTTTCAACTCAAGAATTTATACAGCAACAAGCCATCGTATTAGGTAATTAGAACTAAAATTACTCGTGTATATGTATAACCAGACAATAGTCTTGAATGAATCTACAATTTGGCGCTATTTACTGAACTGCACGCCGTCAATAAATGAACATAAACGCGTGTTTTATCTGTAACAACTCTCGAATTGAATAACAGAGCATGTTCAGTTCAAAACAATATATTTAACTTGGGTAAGTGAACCCCTTCAAAATGGTTTGTCCACTTCATAGACTTGAATGAATGCCGGATTAAAATGAATTGTAATGGAATACGCGCAGCACAACCTACAATTTACATTCACGTTGGCATTATTATTTCCGATTAATCAGAAGAGTGCTGAGCTTTTATTGCTTGCAAGGCGCGCATGTGAGGAGCGAGTTTTTTGGCACTCGAACGTCTGCGAGGTGGATGTGAACATGATCCTGCGCGTGTTCAAGAGAAATGCCTTGCAAATGTCCAGATATGCTTTTCAAACGTTCTTCGCCTTTATCATTTGTACCTTCTCTAAAATTCTAATAATTATTACTTAGTCGCTCTCTATAACTTTGTTATGGGGAAGAGTCGCTCGTTTCGGCGTCCTAAGAGACGATTCTCAGGGAATCAGTTCGCTAGGACGAGCAAACAAACGAAGACGAGATGAACAGTCGGTAGACAGCACAGTCACATGGCGAAAGTTCCAACCCAAATGAGGAGGAAATAGGGCTTGGAAAGTCTGTTTCGTTTAAAAAACTACAGTCAAAAGAGCCCCAAAAAGTCAAGCAAAGTGATACAGCAGAAGGAAGTGATGCTGGAAGTACATGTACCATTACGAGATTTAGACTGTGTGACATGGAGAACTTATGTAACATGTTTTCCTCTCTGCGGATTGTGCAGATTTCACTTTGTCCCTGATGGAAAAATTGCTATCCAGAAAGGGATGTGCATCATTTCTAAAGCTTTTATGTGTTAGCTGTGGCTGGAGACACGAATTGTGTACTTCAAAGAAGCAAAATCGAAGCTTTGAAGTGAATCGACAACTGGTGTATTCCATGAGGGCTTTGGGCAAGGGCCATAGTAGAGCAAAGAAATTCTGCACACTCATGAACATGCCTCCTCCTCCCCCAACAGCAAAGGCATATAGCAAGAATGTTGTTACTATCGCTAAGCATCTGAAGCAGATTGCACAGCACAGTATGGCTAGTGCAGCTGATGAAGTTAAGCAGTTAAAGGGTGCTGTGGGCAATGAACCTATTAATTGTGCTGTTTCATGTGATGGTACTTGGCAGAGAAGAGGCTATTCATCACAAAATGGATGTGTCGCAGCTATTTCTATGGAAACTGGAAAGATATTGGATGTTGAGGCCTTAACGCAGGTCTGTAAGCGATGTCAGCTTTATGCTCCTTTGGATAAAGAGAGTGAGGAGTACCGCTTATGGAGGGCAGACCATAATAACTGTAAGGCCAACTTTAAAGGTTCTTCACCAGCCATGGAAGCAGAGGGAACTGAGCGCATATTTCAACGTTCAGTCACACTTAACAATTTGAGATACACAGAACTGTATGGAGATGGAGACAGCAAGAGTTTTAAGAGGGTTAAGGATGTGTACAAGGATGACGAAGCAGACCTACATGTAGAAGTGGAGAAAAGGGAATGCATTGGCCATGTCCAGAAGCTGGTTGGAAATGCTCTGAGAAAATTTAAAAAGGAGACGACTGGTTTAGGAGGAAAGGGAAAACTGACAGATGCACTGATTGACAAGCTTCAGAATTACTATGGCATTGCCATAAGATCTAATGTTGGCAACCTTGCTGGAATGAAGTCTGCAGTTTATGCAGGTCTTTTCCATTGTGCGTCTAATGCTGATCAAATCCTGCATGATCATTGTCCAACCGGGGCTTCCAGCTGGTGTAAATACCAACAGAACAAAGCCAAAGGCCAAACAAGCAGCTACAAACATGGACCAGGACTTCCTCTTGCAGTTATAGTCTGCCATGAAAGATGCTCATAAGAGTATTGGGGTGCTCACTGCCAAGATGCACAATTCCATTAAGACCAGGGCCAGTGATCAGCAATACATAACCATAGTTGACAAAGTAGAATCTGTGTGTGAGGAGTTTGGCGTGGACCAAAGAGCCCAAACAATGTTTTCATTGATGCTGTTCTGTTCAAAAAAGGTTAGTTTTATTGATTTTTTTTAAGGTTGCTCGCCTGGATTTTCCTGGGACACATCATAC
The DNA here is from genome assembly GCA_030867875.1 of Actinernus sp. WN-2022. Classification (NCBI taxonomy): domain Eukaryota; kingdom Metazoa; phylum Cnidaria; class Anthozoa; order Actiniaria; family Actinernidae; genus Actinernus; species Actinernus sp. WN-2022. The sequence goes on from JAOWCC010001501.1 coordinate 39,489,033, forward strand.
CCACTTTCAACTGCTGATACTCCACTGTTAGAGCTCGGTCGGGCTATCCACTTCGCTCATTTACTAGAAATAGAATAAACTTTCCAAAAAATGTGGGTTTGTTTGACATCGGTGTTACCATAGCAACATTAGCATTGACGTCTTGTATTTTACATATTATCACTTTTCTCGAAATCTAGACCTAAACTTTTAAAATGATCTAGTGTCCCTTGCAGTCTAAATGTAGGCCTTCAAGACAGTCTGCAAAGTTTAAAAACATTGTATGAGAGCATTTTCGAAACGAAATTGGGTTGAATATTTTCGTTTAAAATTAAACAATTCGCCTTACTTCCTGTTTAGTCGTTGAGAACTGTGTTTTCCGGACCGATCAAGCAATGTTCTTAGCGTATTTCATACCTGTGGCATAGGACATACTTCCTATGAAAATTTCATTCCATTTGCTTTATTCAATTTTGGTTATGGAGTCATAAGTCATGTCATAAATATGCTCATTTTACTCAAAATAGTACATATTTTCTAAGGAAGCTGTAATTCGAAAACTAGTCGATAATATTTGTTTTAAATCTTTTCACCTGAAATTCAACATGTACTACCCTGTCCCTGTAAATTTCAAGAGCATTGAATATTTTTTAGGGTGCGGAATAAAAACAAAAACATAGGGAACTTTTACATTCATCCACACAAGCTTCATTGCTGTATCATTTTGTTGATAGCTTACTGTCTTTCTGACATTTCTCTTTTGTCTAGACTCTACATACAGTGTACTTGTGTGCTTTTGAACTAACACGTTTACCATGCACGCCTGCTACGCATATTAGGAATTGAGAGAGCTGGAGTTGCATTTTAACTCTCCTATCTTGAACAGAAATGTAAAAAATATTCAGAATGATTCACAAAATCCAGCCATGATGTAGGCTTAACTGCAAATTTAGAGTATTGAACAACATAGAATTTTCAGAAAGGTAATTTAGACAATTTCTTGACAAATATGGAAGCCTACCAGGAGCTCTTGTAATGTCTCTTATTGGCTTTTCTTTTGTTCTTGTTTATGTATCCAAAGAATAGAAATTCAGCAAGGGAAAGTTAGCTTTGTAAATTTTGGTCACACAAATCAAATCTAATGTTCACCGTGGTAAAAGGGCTATTTTGCACCCATTTCTCCAGTAACTGGTTCAGACAAGTGTGTATTGGCAATTACCAAATGAAATTTGTGGCCAATATTTAAGCCTCATGACCAGGTTAATTACAAATAACAGATACTATAAATGTACATGCTGTCAATCTCTTGATTATTAGATTCTAGATGCTGTCAACAAGAGTGAATTGTTTTATGAGGTTTTTGAAAAGGCAAAAAACCTTGTCATCCCACGTTATGGAAATATGCGGGTCAACCACAAACCAAGGTGTCTCTGTGGCCAGTGTGTGTTTACAGACATTTCTCCATGATGATTTTATAGCAGAGGTCATGAAGGCCCCTCAAGAGGAGGTACTTAAATATTTTAAAACGAGACCACTGTTATGAATCCTGATCAACATTGAACAGGGTCCCATGTAGGAAGAATTTCCATGTTTCAATATGAGCACTACAATAAAGCTGCAGGGATATGATACTGTTCTGGCAGCAGATGTTGTCGTCATCATTGAGATAAAGTAAATAATTGTGGCAAAGTTCTAAGCTTGCACCGGTGTGAAGTTGACTGATTAATTGCAACATAATACTCAATCGTTCTAGTAATGGGTTTATTCTGCCAGGGTGTCCACTTATGGGAGCTTAAACACAAAATAAAAATAAAAATTATAACCCTCATAAGTGTTTGCATCTGCTTACAAGAATGTCCAATTACGGGAATGTGTAAATACAGAGTTTGACTGAGAGTTCAAACAGGGTTTTGGAAAGGCGTCTGAAACTGGAGCTGTCTGCTTATGAGAGTGTCCACACAGAGAGCTTTGACTGTAGGTTGGACAAGTTTAACCTGATGTATATTTATTTATGTAATACTATATAAATTGTCAGCCTTGGTAATATTTTATGTTCTGCTAATGCAAAGACTAATTTATAAAAGCTGTAGAAAAATGAGACTTTGATGTAAATAGAGTGAGAATATATTGTTTTCATGACCATTTATCCAACACTACAATCAGACATTAGATAGCCATTATTGTCAATTGCTGTTAATCTCTTGTATCAGTAGTGCAGGACGACCCATAAATCCTATCCACAATGTACCTGATCTATTGAATATGTTAATTGATATATAATTTCCTCGCTAGGTAATAATTTGTTGTGCAATTTGCTGTTTATATGTACAGTTATTGGACTGGAATATGATGACACTCATGGGTGAGCAATCAAACTAGCTAAGAGTTGTTATGTTTTCTTTTAGGTTCTCTCATTTTTTGATCAAGACTTTTCCCCAACCAAATGCCAGTGTGGCATGTCAGTAACATTCCACACCGAGAGAATGCTTGCCTTCATGACATCTAGGGTGTCAACACATGGCATCACAGCAAAGAGCATCAGGTCTTTCATTAGGGACAAGAGGATTGGGTGTCCAGGTGGAAAACAAGTGACATTTCACCACCAAACAGAGCAAGTGTCTGCTGCTCACATTTCTCATCAGTGGTTTGATGCAGACCAAGTCACTGCTTTGAATGACAGTAAGTTTATAATACAGTTTACTTTTTATTTGTTTGTAGTCTGGACTGACATGTATTTAAAGTGCAACTATACTAGTAGCAACTTAATTATTCCCTTGAAATGGTTTGCAAGTTATCTTGCAAACAGACAACAATATGTAGCTATAGGGCACACAGAGTTACCAAAGCAAGTGATGATTTGTGGAATTCTACAAGGTAGTACATTAGGACCCTTACTATTTTTAATTTACATCAATGATCTACCCAACTGCTCGGAGATCCTGACTTTTAGAATATTTGCAGATGACACAAATCTCTTTGCCTCAGCTCGTGACCTTAAAAGCCTCGAAACGTTAGTTAATTCTGAATTGGAAAAAATCAAGGAATGGTGCGATGTAAACAAACTTTCTATTAATTTTATAAAAACAAATTACATGGTAATAAAATCTTCCAGAAAAAGAGATGGAAATATAGAAATCAAGTTAAAGAACACAGATGGATCGTGCCACGTATTAGAGAAAAAAGATCATATAAAATATCTCGGTGTTATGATCGACGATTCGCTATCTTGGAAATATCACATTTCCTACATTTGCTCTTGTATTTCACGGAATATTGGCATCGTTTCAAAACTAAGGCACTATCTCTCTATTCATCAACTTAAACAAATTTACTATAACCTTATCTACCCCTATCTATCATATGCTGTAATAGCTTGGGGAAGTGCTTACAAAACGCATTTACAAAAATTACAATCTAAGCAAAATAAGGTCCTAAGATTAACGTTTTTTACAGTAACGTCTGGACCCAATACTGAAAGCGCTCTCCCTCTCCTATTAGACATTCTAACTGTAAATAATGTTTACCGCCTCCACGCCCTCAAATTTACGCATTTGTGGCATAAAGGGCTTTTGCCAAGCCTATTTGATGATCTTTTTCAATATGCCAGTGACCGGCATACATACAACACAAGGTATGCATCCAAACAAAATTTATGTAAACCACGTGTTCGTACAAATACTGGAAAACAAATGTTTTCCTACCAGGCAATTGATCTTTGGCACGAGATACCTCACCATCTGAAAGACCTCAGTACATTTTCCTTTACCAAAGAAATAAAACATTATTTACTGTCAGAACAACGCCCAAAGAAACTTAAATAGATACGTTCTTCATTTTTAAAAGTCATTAGTTACCTTTACGCTAAACATTATTTATTAGTCCCAGTTCCTCTTCCTTGCTGCTTCTTTTATGTAAAATAAAAAACCCAAACTTTAGATAGCTACTATGGCCTAACTCGAAAACCTCACGGTTCCCCTTAGCCTCTAGGCTCAAACAAACATTCTATTTTCCTTTGTCTTTTCCTTTTATAACTTATAATGTATTATATAACATTCTTGTAATTTATAGTGTGAGCCAATAAAAGATTGTTGTTGTTGTTGTTGTTGTCTTATATATACTTATCAGTCCAAATAATACATTTTAAAGTCCATGGTAGTTTGAATTTAGTACCATTTAAACATCAAATTCTATTTTTTCTTCACTACACATGTTGTAACTTTACATTAGGGATACAATAAATTGTTGTTGTTGTTGTCTTCGGAATATAGTGCTATGGTCCACTAGTTGCCCTAATTGGAGCTTGATCACAGTAAATAATGCATCTTTGATTCTTTGACTTACAAACCTGTGTTGATAACTGTCATGAAAAGTTCAACTGCACTTTTAAATTCATACAAACTACTTAACTTAAAGCGACTTTGAAATGTCTTTAGAAGGTCTGTCTATAATAACTCAGGAAAACATGTCAGCAATAAAAGTGTTGCTCTAACCCATCAGATAACCTCTTAAACAATCTGCCTCCAGGGGATCCAAACCATCATCAGAACTCATAGACTCCTATATATTCCTCTCCCATAGCAATTTCACAACGAATTATAATAATCCTTGAATGGGATAACTACATGTATATTAAAACATAATAGTCCAACAATACTCTTAATTACAAACACTAAGTTATAATGCTAATACATAAAACTTGTAATAATTAATGAGTAGTTGAAGATTCAACAGGGCTTTCAAAATATAGCTTCCTGCTATGGTTTCCCCATCAAATTTGGTGTATGAAACATATATATAGCGATGTGTACATTGAGAAGTAATTGCATCAAAACTAAACGTCTTCCTCAAATGAAATACAGTAAGAAACTGTTATACAAAAGTTGGGTATTTCCATATAGTTAACATAAAATGTGATTTGTACAATACTATAAATTATTGTAACTTTAAATATTGAATAGTGGTTCTTGTACAACAGGATTGGGCAGAAGACACCAAACAAAATCGAAACGCCCACAGGGAGCACAACGTAAGCTTAGGAAACTTACAAGTTTGATTTCCCTTGTTCACCAAGTATTTATTTTCTTTGTAGACGTACATGTAGTTGTAATAATGGCTCCCTATATGTCCACAACACCAACAATTTTATTACTAATTTTACACTGTAAACAACACTCCTGACAACCCATCCTACATTTCCTATTTTAGACATTGGAAGTATCTCAACAAAATTGATTGATACGGATTGGCTGAGAGGAGTGCAATAATCCCATTATTAATCCCAAATTGCCCCTTTGGTTGTAACTGCTTAAACGAAATTGAAGGGTATGTGAAGTTGTTCACAGTGATGTCATGTTTTGGTATAGGATTTTTTACAAAGATTTTCTGAATGTTTAAGTATAATAAGAAAATGGGAACAAAAATCATTGCTTACTTTGACAAACTTGAAATTGCGTAATTGATGCCATATTTACTTCTTAAAAAAAAACAGGGAAACAAACTACACCAAAGCCTTCGTTCGTGCCAACCAGCGAGATTCCCTCAGATGAAGATGAATCCCTGCTGGCCTCTGAAGGAAACCGGTCGTTTCACCCGAGAGTCAATTCGCCCGGAGTCAGTTTGCCCGAATCCAGTAGTCGACTCACCCGACATTAGATTTGAACAGTTTTAATGAGAAAATCGAGAACCATATGAAATTTACTTCAACCCAGGACGGAACCGGTCAATCGCCCACTTGTTTAAGTAATCGAAATAAAAGTAAATTGAAACCATATTGAGTGGATTCTATTGAGTATTTTGATTTACTTTACAACTTATCTGAGTTCTAGACTACAACATACCCCGTAACTTATATCATTTGAAAGCTTTTAATGCATACTTTCACTTTTAAAACATTATAGCGATGCGTTTTCAAGAGAGCATCTAAAATCAGAGAATAGTTTACTTCAACTCGGAATGGCGTCTCAGTTGTTATGACGCCGAAGCCGAACTACGTGAAAAATTGAATGGGAGTGAATTTCAATGGAATTAACATTTGAATGGGAGTGAATTTCAATGGAATTAACATTTGAATGGGAGTGGTTTCAATGGAATTAACATTTGAATGGGAGTGGTTTCAATGGAATTAACATTTGAATGGGAGTGGTTTCAATGGAATTAACATTTGAATGGGAGTGGTTTCAATGGAATTAACATTTGAATGGGATTGAATTTCTATGATAGTTTACAATCGGCGGCAAATCGATCCAAATCGATTCGATAGTTGATTATTTCGCATCTGCCAATAGAAAGTGGTTTCTTTCAATATTTCGATCCATGGTGAACTATAAAAGGAAGAGAAAATTATGGTGCAATCATTCGATCCAGCAAAACCTGTGAACACAACTCCTCTTACGATTACGATTACTATTACGACTACCATTATGGCCGATAACTGCATTGAGTGTGAACTAGTTGTTAGACCTCGCCAGGAGGCTCTTCAGCGCAATGCATGTGGTCTTTGGCAGCATCGGACCTGCGATACCGAGGTAGACAGAGTAACGTATCGGGCCACGGTACAGGCTCAGCACGGTATCGACTGGCAGTGTACATATTGCGTCGATATTTCTGACATAGCCGTCGCCGAAAGCACTAGGATTGAATAAAGCGTTTTTGGTAAGTAAAACTGGATTCGTAAAAGTATGTAATGCGGGACGAGGGTGCTTTCAAATTATTTTTTACGCTTATGTTTAGGTTATGCAGTAGTCCTCTCTGAACTCTCAGGCATTTTGGATGAAACGGAAGACCAGCAGCCACCAGTGGAACTGCCAGCCCCGCTAGAGGAGTCCTCTATCGAAGAGCCCAGCATCAGAGACGTTGCCCCAGGCCCAAACGAATTCACATACGAGGTCGTTGAGTAAGGGACCAAGAGGAGGAGGAAGAAGCTGATCGACAGCCTGGGCTACTCCTACAACGTGAAGAAGAGAGGTAAAGTTACTACTTACTGGCAGTGTACCGTGTGTCCCAAAGGAAACTACCCCTGAACAAGAGCCGAGTTCTACTGCTGGTGCAAACGACCTGTATGAAGAATTTGTAGAAGAACAAAAACAAAGAGAATTGGTGTGGGATGCTAACCGCACTGCGAAGAGAGCGAGAACGACTGAACCTCGCACCTTTGCGACTGAGCAAAGCGTTTGAGCCCAGCATTGCCGTTGATGATTTCACTCAGATCGACGACGCCAGCCGAAGGAACAACTTGCTGTAGGAGTAGCTTGGGGAAAAGACAAGAGAATGCACATGTCTAAAAAGCAAGGTGGAGGAATTGGAAGAGGCCAATCGGCTTGCAGCCAAGAAACAGCTGATAGCCAACGATAATTTTTGCAAGGTAAGCATAAACTTTAAATTATTGTTTCTAAAAACTATTTCTACCCGTGTATGCAATTCAATTTTGGAGCGATTATAGAATACCCCGCCACTTCTGAAGCTTTGTTAAGTTAGTGCGGCGCGCTCCCGAAGTGACTCAATAATAATTTGCCTAATTTTGCTAAGGCATGAAACTGAGTGCTACTGCGGTCAGTTTCCTCATGACCTAGCAAAATTATGCAAATTATTATTCAGCGCCACTTTGAAAAGACTGTTGAACAAAGGACTTGTTACCTGTGTGAATCAATGCATATTAATTTTGACTTTCAATAGTCGTGATGATGCATAGTAACAGTATTCATTGATGATTATCATTCAAATTGCACTTTAAACAGATGCTAGAGAAAGTAGAAGGCTCGATTGTGTCAATGGAAAACAAGATGATGGCAACACTCTCAAAAATAGAACAGCGTTTGGATTCCCTGGAAGCAGTTTCGCCTAACCCTGTACCCATTCCTTGTGAATTGGTGAGTGTATTAAATTTCTCTTAAATATATTTATATCGTTTAAAAAAGGTAAAGTAAAGTTCTATATTTAACTTTGGGGTAGCCCCTGCAGTCTAACCGACTCCCATCAAAAATTTCCTATTGAGAATCACTAGAAAATCAAACATTTTAGAACGACAAAACTCCATGATTTTGCCATCAAACGACAAATTCCCCAAATATTGACAGGGGTCCCCTTCTCTGACAGAGATCCCAATAAAGTCCTTAAGACTCCTCTTTTTAAAGAAGCTTTTCGATGATGCAGCATGTGTTCTAATAGTGTTAAGGTTAGTTAGTTATTTGATAACTTATTTATTGACGTGTATATCTTTGTTTGTAAGGCGCATTTGAAAACGCATGTTGAATTTGCGCGGTATAAGTTAATAAATTATAAAATTATTTGACGCCAACAAAGATGTATTGGCTTAAACTTTAGAGATTTGCAATTAAGAATTTTGCCGTTAATTGTTTGAGAATTTTTTTCAGAAGCAGAACTGAAAGGAAAGAACATTGCCGGTGTGCGAAACAAGCGAGCAGTAGCCCCGCTTAGAATGGCCATAATGAGAAGCACGTTTTTAATATGTATCCCACACCACCTTTTTCCCAAAAATCAGCTTGGAGTCTGTGCCACCAGGCAATGGATGAGTACATCCGACGGCCAGTGAAACGTTCACTTCGTATGGAGTAAGTTCGCTCGAAATACATATTCCAAATTCCAAAAGGACGGTATTTTACATAGTAAGGGTAGAAATTTCAAACTTTAAAATTTAGGGGGAAATGTTGTCAATTTTCATTTACAATGAAAACCTCTAGAAACTCGTTGCATTTACATTTAGTTCAAGTAGTTTGTCCAGTATTCAAGTTTTAGTATATTGATATCGATATCTTTCTATTAATACAAAAAGATGTATTAAATATTTCCTGTTTTATATTATTCGTTCTCTCTGCTCAAGACCTACTTCGCACTGGTTTTTTTCTGGGTTTTTGCGGTCGTTGAAGTAAAAATCATACAAGTAAATAATTGTTTGACGATAAAAATGTAAGAAGAAAATTCAACCAATTTACAGCTGAATTGAGCTGTTGAGATGTTAGCAAACCCACAAATACGTTCGCTTGGTATGCCTATTCAAGGGCTGTCGAACTCTACCAAGCTATTGTTCCTGCAAAAGGTCAGCAGGAAGGAAATCTCTCTCAAAGAATAAGTATGAGATATCGAAACAGTAAGAAAACGCGGATTCAAATAACAAATGCTCAGGAGACATGTTGTTCAACAGGAGATCCTGAACTACTTCGAGGGCCGTGAAGTGGGGAACAAGACAAAAATAACGGCCCCATAAAGCCCCAAGAGGAAAGGGATGGCGTATACATCTTTGAAAGAAAGCCCGGAGAGGCCTCCTGTACCACCCATGGCATTCTCATGGAGGGGTCCTTCCAAAACGTAGGAATCGAAAGAGTAAGGAGGATCATAAAAACGTCATCATTTCAAGGCCATCCCCTTGTCATCATTTCATCCCCTTGTTGTGGCAAGCTTTATGAAGGTAATCAAATATGTTCAATAATGAATCATGGTAAATCCATTCAGCCACCGACTAGTGTGTTTACACACCGAGACCTATAGCTAGGATAAATCGGCGTAGAGATTCACAATTCACTGTAACTTGCCCCAGGAAAGAGCTTGGGTTATCAAAATAAATCCCGGACTCTCTTCACTACAACATTTATTGAGAAATTATGTTAACATAATAATAATAATAATGGCCACATTTATATAGCGCCATATCAACCACAGTTTCATGGCGCTTTACATATGACTGACATATCCCGTCAGTGAATTATTTCGGACTGCTTCACATATGTGTTTAAACTTACAATCCCTTGTCTCCGCAGTTGTCCTTTTTTCTATTTACATAAGACAAGGTATTGCCAGATTCTGTAAACTTTTGCCTGAACCAACTGTAGTGCAGATGCTGAAAAAACTTAGAGACTAATTTTGGCGGTGTGAACAAACCTTCAAAGGTTCCGAAGGCCTAGGTCAGTCGTTGATAAAACGAACTGTTTATTTTGTGTCAGGTTCTGGGTTTAGCTACCCTGGGTACCAGAGGTTCTACTGTCTCCCTTCGCGAAAGTTGGACGCCGAGGATCGAAGCGACGAGAACCTCTGGTGGCACGGATAGCCAATCTCACTTCCATGCCCAGAGTTTGGTACAGAATTTGTACCAAGCAGATGATTGGTCAGTTACAATTAATCCCTCAGCTCGTGATATTATTGGCTAGATTTCCGAGAACACGTAAAACCGGTTTTCTCTGGCAGCAGAAAAGATGGCGAACGCGAGTGACTTCTCTGAAGCAATATCTGTAACACTGAAGAAGTCACTATTCCCCGGTATTGAAAGTCTAAAACAACAACAAGCAATTTTAAAATTCCTACAAAAGAAGAATTATTTGCCGTGCTTCCTACGGGTTGGGGAAAGTCATTGGTGTTTCAAATGGTTCCCTCGTTGTGTTCCTTCTTTAACTCTAAAGGTCTGCCTTTCCCAGAGAAAGCGATCATGATCGTTGTGTGTCCTTTGAATTCACTTGTTGAATCGCACATTAGAGAGCTAGAAAGTCGTGAAATCAAAGCGTGCTCGCTGTCAGGCGATAGGGGTTCTTGCTGGTGAATATCCTTTTGTATTCACAAGTCCAGAGTCAATTATCGATAACCAGAAGTGGCGTTCTATGTTGAGAAGTGAAGTATACCAAGAAAACCTTTTTGGTCTAGTTACCGACGAAGCAAGTTGTAATATCCCACTTTCTGTAGAGCATATTCTGCAAAAGTGGTTGAAATTGAAAGCGGGTTTCAGCGGAGTTTTTGAATTTTTTGGACATTTCGAACTCGCACTGACCTCTGCTAGCAGGCACATGTGTAGCGAAAATCAGTGGTGCATGGCGCAGCATGAACATTTGCGAAATAAACCATGGATCGAATAACTACGCATAATAATAGTGCCAAATGGTAATATTCTTTAGGAAAGCCAGAGAATAACGTGTTCTGCTACTAAAACGTTGCATTCAGTGCTAAAACCTTTTGTGAAACAGGATTAATGTAGCTCCAGCTACGGCTTCCTGCTGACCTACGTTCAATAACTAACTGCTTTAAGCATGTTGTGTTATGCAAATGTGTTAAGTTAAAGTTCCTGTGCAGTCAGCGAACCTTGAGCGGGGAGATTCGAACTGAGAGCGCTGCGTGGAACAATGTTTTCGTTGGGAACGTTCCTGGTGATCACAAGGATTTTCTGGGCTTTCAACTCAAGAATTTATACAGCAACAAGCCATCGTATTAGGTAATTTGAACTAAAATTACTCGTGGATATGTATAACCAGACAATAGTCATGAATGAATCTACAATTTGGCGCTATTTACTGAACTGCACGCCGTCAATAAATGAACATAAACGCGTGTTTTATCTGTAACAACTCTCGAATTGAATAACAGAGCATGTTCAGTTCAAAACAATATATTTAACTTGGGTAAGTGAACCCCTTCAAAATGGTTTGTCCACTTCATAGACTTGAATGAATGCCGGATTAAAATGAATTGTAATGGAATACGCGCAGCACAGCAGCACAACCTACAATTTACATTCACGTTGGCATTATTATTTCCGATTAATCAGAAGAGTGCTGAGCTTTTATTGCTTGCAAGGCGCGCATGTGAGGAGCGAGTTATGTGGGCACTCGAACGTCTGCGAGGTGGATGTGAACATGATCCTGGGCGTGTTCAAGAGAAATGCCTTGCAAATGTCCAGATATGCTTTTCAAACGTTCTTCGCGTTTATCATTTGTACCTTCTCTAAAATTCTAATAATTATTACTTAGTCGCTCTCTATAACTTTGTTATGGGGAAGAGTCGCTCGTTTCGGCGTCCTAAGAGACGATTCTCAGGGAATCAGTTCGCTAGGACGAGCAAACAAACGAAGACGGGAGATGAACAGTCGGTAGACAGCACAGTCACATGGCGAAAGTTCCAACCCAAATGAGGAGGAAATAGGGCTTGGAAAGTCCGTTTCGTTTAAAAAACTACAGTCAAAAGAGCCCCAAAAAGTCAAGCAAAGTGATACAGCAGAAGGAAGTGATGCTGGAAGTACATGTACGATTACGAGATTTAGACTGTGTGACATGGAGAACTTATGTAACATGTTTTCCTCTCTGCGATGCCCGGATTGTGCAGATTTCACTTTGTCCCTGATGGAAAATTTGCTATCCAGAAAGGGATGTGCATCATTTCTAAAGCTTTTATGTGTTAGCTGTGGCTGGAGACACGAATTTTGTACTTCAAAGAAGCAAAATCGAAGTTTTGAAGTGAATCGACGACTGGTGTATTCCATGAGGGCTTTGGGCAAGGGCCATAGTAGAGCAAAGAAATTCTGCACACTCATGAACATGCCTCCTCCCCCAACAGCAAAGGCATATAGCAAGAATGTTGTTACTATCGCTAAGCATCTGAAGCAGATTGTACAGCACAGTATGGCTAGTGCAGCTGATGAAGTTAAGCAGTTAAAGGGTGCTGTGGGCAATGAACCTATTAATTGTGCTGTTTCATGTGATGGTATTTGGCAGAGAAGAGGCTATTTATCACAAAATGGATGTGTCGCAGCTATTTCTATGGAAACTGGAAAGATATTGGATGTTGAGGCCTTAACGCAGGTCTGTAAGCGATGTCAGCTTTATGCTCCTTTGGATAAAGAGAGTGAGGAGTACCGCTTATGGAGGGCAGACCATAATAACTGTAAGGCCAACTTTAAAGGTTCTTCACCAGCCATGGAAGCAGAGGGAACTGAGCGCATATTTCAACGTTCAGTCACACTTAACAATTTGAGATACACAGAACTGTATGGAGATGGAGACAGCAAGAGTTTTAAGAGGGTTAAGGATGTGTACAAGGATGACGAAGCAGATCTACATGTAGAAGTGGAGAAAAGGGAATGCATTGGCCATGTCCAGAAGCTGGTTGGAAATGCTCTGAGAAAATTTAAAAAGTAGACGACTGGTTTAGGAGGAAAGGGAAAACTGACAGATGCACTGATTGACAAGCTTCAGAATTACTATGGCATTGCCATAAGATCTAATGTTGGCAACCTTGCTGGAATGAAGTCTGCAGTTTATGCAGGTCTTTTCCATTGTGCGTCTAATGCTGATCAAATCCTGCATGATCATTGTCCCAACCGGGGCTTCCAGCTGGTGTAAATACCAACAGAACAAAGCCAAAGGCCAAACAAGCAGCTACAAACATGGACCAGGACTTCCTCTTGCAGTTATAGTCTGCCATGAAAGATGCTCATAAGAGTATTGGGGTGCTCACTGCCAAGATGCACAATTCCATTAAGACCAGGGCCAGTGATCAGCAATACATAACCATAGTTGACAAAGTAGAATCTGTGTGTGAGGAGTTTGGCGTGGACCAAAGAGCCCAAACAATGTTTTCATTGATGCTGTTCTGTTCAAAAAAGGTTTGTTTTATTGATTTTTTTTAAGGTGGCTCGCCTGGATTTTCCTGGGACACATCATACCCACTTTCAACTGCTGATACTCCACTGTTAGAGCTCGGTCGGGCTATCCACTTCGCTCATTTACTAGAAATAGAATAAACTTTCCAAATAATGTGGGTTTGTTTGACATCGGTGTTACCATAGCAACATTAGCATTGACGTCATGTATTCTACATATCATCACTTTTCTCGAAATCTAGACCTAAACTTTTAAAATGATCTAGTGTCCCTTGCAGTCTAAATGTAGGCCTTCAAGACAGTCTGCAAAGTTTAAAAACATTGTATGAGAGCATTTTCGAAACGAAATTGGGTTGAATATTTTCGTTTAAAATTAAACAATTCGCCTTACTTCCTGTTTAGTCGTTGAGAACTGTGTTTTCCGGACCGATCAAGCAATGTTCTTAGCGTATTTCATACCTGTGGCATAGGACATACTTCCTATGAAAATTTCATTCCATTTGCTTTATTCAATTTTGGTTATGGAGTCATAAGTCATGTCATAAATATGCTCATTTTACTCAAAATAGTACATATTTTCTAAGGAAGCTGTAATTCGAAAACTAGTCGATAATATTTTTTTTTAAATTTTAAATTTAATTTTTTAAATCAACATGTACTACCCTGTCCCTGTAAATTTCAAGAGCATTGAATAATTTTTAGGGTGCGGAATAAAAACAAAAACATAGGTAACTTTTACATTCATCCACACAAGCTTCATTGCTGTATCATTTTGTTGATAGCTTACTGTCTTTCTGACATTTCTCTTTTGTCTAGATTCTACATACTTGTGTGCTTTTGAACTAACACGTTTACCATGCACGCCTGCTACGCATATTAGGAATTGAGAGAGCTGGAGTTGCATTTAACTCTCCTATCTTGAACAGAAATGTAAAAAATATTCAGAATGATTCACAAAATACAGCCATGATGTAGGCTTAACTACAAATTTAGAGTATTGAACAACATAGAATTTTCAGAAAGGTAATTTAGACAATTTCTTGACAAATATGGAAGCCTACCAGGAGCTCTTGTAATGTCTCTTGTTGGCTTTTCTTTTGTTCTTGTTTATGTATCCAAAGAATAGAAATTCAGCAAGGGAAAGTTAGCTTTGTAAATTTTGGATACACAAATCAAATCTAATGTTCACCGTGGTAAAAGGGCTATTTACCTTGCACCCATTTCTCCAGTAACTGGTTCAGACAAGTGTGTATTGGCAATTACCAAATGCAATTTGTGGCCAATATTTAAGCCTCATGACCAGGTTAATTACAAATAACAGATACTATAAATGTACATGCTGTCAATCTCTTGATTATTAGATTCTAGATGCTGTCAACAAGAGTGAATTGTTTTAGGAGGTTTTTGAAAAGGCAAAAAACCTTGTCATCCCACGCTATGGAAATATGCGGGTCAACCACAAACCAAGGTGTCTCTGGGGCCAGTGTGTGTTTACAGACATTTCTCCATGATGATTTTATAGCAGAGGTCATGAAGGCCCCTCAAGAGGAGGTACTTGAGGAGGCACTGTTATGAATCCTGATCAACATTGAACAGGGTCCCATGTAGGAAGAATTTCCATGTTTCAATATGAGCAAATATAATAGAGGATTTACAGTAGGTTAACAAAAAAAGGTTGAAAAACATAAACTTTGCAAAGCTCCTGTAAGTGGGTATCTTAATGTAAAGTGAAACTAAAAAAAGTGTCTATGAAATGATTGCTTGTTTTATTGACTTATTCAATGGCCAAAATGATTTGATTGGACACTCTAAATTCCAATTTGATCTGTGGATTAGCCGGGACCTGGCTTTGACCAGCCCCATGGTTTTGTTTCAGGTATCGTTAGAAATACAGAGACTACAATGAAAGAACATGAACATTCTTTACACTACAATAAAGCTGCAGGGATATGATACTGTTCTGGCAGCAGATGTTGTCGTCATCATCGAGATAAAGTAAATAATTGTGGCAAAGTTCTAAGCTTGCAACCGGTGTGAAGTTGACTGATTAATTGCAACATAATACTCAATCGTTCTAGTAATGGGTTTATTCTGCCAGGGTGTCCACTTATGGGAGCTTAAACACAAAATAAAAATAAAAATTATAACCCTCATAAGTGTTTGCATCTGCTTACAAGAATGTCCACTTACGGGAATGAGCTGTCTGCTTATGAGAGTGTCCACACAGAGAGCTTTGACTGTAGGTTGGACAAGTTTAACCTGATGTATATTTATTTATGTAATACTATATAAATTGTCAGCCTTGGTAATATTTTATGTTCTGCTAATGCAAAGACTAATTTATAAAAGCTGTACAAAAATGAGACTTTGATGTAAATAGAGTGAGAATATATTGTTTTCATGACCATTTATCCAACACTACAATCAGACATTAGATAGCCATTATTGTCAATTGCTGTTGATCTCTTGTATCAGTAGTGCAGGACGACCCATAAATCCTATCCACAATGTACCTGATCTATTGAATATGTTAATTGATATATAATTTCCTCGATAGGTAATAATTTGCTGTATATATGTACAGTTATTGGACTGGAATATGATGACACTCATGGGTGAGCAATCAAACTAGCTAAGAGTTGTTATGTTTTCTTTTAGGTTCTCTCATTTTTTGATCAAGACTTTTCCCCAACTAAATGCCAGTGTGGCATGTCAGTAACATTCCACACCGAGAGAATGCTTGCCTTCATGACATCTAGGGTGTCAACACATGGCATCACAGCAAAGAGCATCAGGTCTTTCATTAGGGACAAGAGGATTGGGTGTCCAGGTGGCAAACAAGTGACATTTCGCCACCAAACAGAGCAAGTGTCTGCTGCTCACATTTCTCATCAGTTGTTTGATGCAGACCAAGTCACTGCTTTGAATGACAGTAAGTTTATAATACAGTTTACATTTTATTTGTTTGTAGTCTGGACTGTCATGTATTTAAAGTGCAACTATGCTAGTAGCAACTTAATTATTGTCTTATATATACTTATCAGTCCAAATCATACATTTTAAAGTCCATGGTAGTTTGAATTTAGTACCATTTAAACATCAAATTCATTTTTTTCTTCACTACACATGTTGGGCAGAAGACACCAAACAAAATCGAAACGCCCACAGGGAGCACAACGTAAGCTTAGGAAACTTACAAGTTTGATTTCCCTTTAATGTTCACCAAGTATTTATTTTCTTTGTAGACGTACATGTAATAATGGCTCCCTATATGTCCACAACACCAACAATTTTATTATTAATTTTACACTGTAAACAACACTCCTGACAACCCATCCTACATTTCCTATTTTAGGCATTGGAAGCATCTCAACAAAATTGATTGATACGGATTGGCTGAGAGGAGTGCAATAATCCCATTATTAATCCCAAGTTGCCCCTTTGGTTGTAACTGCACTCGAAATTAGGAATGAGACTATTTATAAATCTAAAACAAAAGAAGCTTAAACGAAATTGAAGGGTATGTGAAGTTGTTCACAGTGATGTCATGTTTTGGTATAGGATTTTTTACAAAGATTTTCTGAATGTTTAAGTATAATAAGAAAATGGGAACAAAAATCATTGCTTACTTTGACAAACTTGAAATTGCGTAATTGATGCCATATTTACTTCTTAAAAAAAAAACAGGGAAACAAACTACACCAAAGCCTTCGTTCATGCCAACCAGCGAGATTCCCTCAGATGAAGATGAATCCCTGCTGGCCTCTGAAGGAAACCGGTCGTTTCGCCCGAGAGTCTATTCGCCCGGAGTCAGTTCGCCCGAATCCAGTAGTCGATTCGCCCGACATTAGATTTGAACAGTTTTAACGAGAAAATCGAGAACCATTGGAAATTTACTTCAACCCAGGACGGAACCGGTCGATCGCCCACTTGTTTAAGTAATCGAAATAAAAGTAAATTGAAACCATATTGAGTGGATTCTATTGAGTATTTTGATTTACTTTACAACTTATCTGAGTTCTAGACTACAACATACCCCGTAACTTATATCATTTGAAAGCTTTTAATGCATACTTTCACTTTTAAAACATTATAGCGATGCGTTTTCAAGAGAGCATCTAAAATCAGAGAATAGTTTACTTCAACTCGGAATGGCGTCTCAGTTGTTATGACGCCGAAGCCGAACTACGTGAAAAATTGAATGGGAGTGAATTTCAATGGAATTAACATTTGAATGGGAGTGGTTTCAATGGAATTAACATTTGAATGGGATTGAATTTCTATGATAGTTTACAATCGTCGGCAAATCGATCCAAATCGATTTGATAGTTGATTATTTCGCATCTGCCAATAGAAAGTGGTTTCTTTCAATATTTCGATCCGTGGTGAACTATAAAAGGAAGAGAAAATTATGGTGCAATCATTCGATCCAGCGAAACCTGTGAACACAACTCCTCTTACGATTACGATTACTATTACGACTACCATTATGGCCGATAACTGCATTGAGTGTGAACTAGTTGTTAGACCTCGCCAGGAGGCTCTTCAGCGCGACGCATGTGGTCTTTGGCAGCACCGCACCTGCGATACCGGGGTAGACAGAGTAACGTATTGGGCCACGGTACAGGCTCAGCACGGTATCGACTGGCGGTGTACATATTGCGTTGATATTTCTGACATAGCCGTCGCCGAAAACACTAGGATTGAAGAAAGCGTTTTTGGTAAGTAAAACTGGATTCGTAAAAGTATGTAATGCGGGATGAGGGTGCTTTCAAAGAATTCCTTTCAAAATTAAGAGTTATCTAATTTTTTTTTTTTACGCTTATGTTTAGGTTATGCAGTAGTCCTCTCTGAACTCTCAGGCATTTTGGATGAAACGGAAGACCAGCAGCCACCAGTGGAACTGCCAGCCCCGCTAGAGGAGTCCTCTATCGAAGAGCCCAGCATCAGAGACGTTGCCCCAGGCCCAAACGAAGTCACATACGAGGTCGTTGAGGAAGGGACCAAGAGGAGGAGGAAGAAGCTGATCGACAGCCTGAGCTACTCCTACAACGTGAAGGAGAGGGGTAAAGTTACTACTTACTGGCAGTGTACCATGTGTCCCAAAGGAAACTACCCCTGAACAAGAGCCGAGTTCTACTGCTAGTGCAAACGACCTGTATGAAGAATTTGTAGAAGAACAAAAAACAAAGAGAATTGGTGTGGGATGCTAACCGCACTGCGAAGAGAGCGAGAACGACTGAACCTCGCACCTTTGCGACTGAGCAAAGCGTTTGAGCCCAGCATTGCCGTTGATGATTTCACTCAGATCGACGACGCCAGCCGAAGGAACAACTTGCTGTAGGAGTAGCTTGGGGAAAAGACAAGAGAATGCACATGTCTATAAAGCAAGGTGGAGGAATTGGAAGAGGCCAATCGGCTTGCAGCCAAGAAACAGCGGATAGCCAACGATAATTTTTGCAAGTAAGCATAAGCTTTAAATTATTGTTTCTAAAAACTATTTCTTCCCGTGTATGCAATTCAATTTTGGAGCGATTATAGAATACCCCGCCACTTCTGAAGCTTTGTTAAGTTAGTGCGGCGCGCTCCCGAAGTGACTCAATAATAATTTGCCTAATTTTGCTAAGGCATGAAACTGAGTGCTACTGCGGTCAGTTTCCTCATTACCTAGCAAAATTATGCAAATTATTATTCAGCGCCACTTTGAAAAGACTTTGCTGAACAAAGGACGTGTTACCTGTGTGAACCAATGCATATTAATTTTGACTTTCAATAGTCGTGATGATGCGTAGTAACAGTATTCATTGATGATTATCATTCAAATTGCACTTTAAACAGATGCTAGAGAAAGTAGAAGACTCGATTGTGTCAATGGAAAACAAGATGATGGCAACACTCTCAAAAATAGAACAGCGTTTGGATTCCCTGGAAGCAGTTTCGCCTAAGCCTGTACCCATTCCTTGTGAATTGGCGAGTGTATTAAATTTCTCTTAAATATATTTATATCGTTTAAAAAAGGTAAAGTAAAGTTCTATATTTAACTTTGGGGTAGCCCCTGCAGTCTAACCGACTCCCATCAAAAAAATCCTATTGAGAATCACTAGAAAATCAAACATTTTAGAACGACAAAACTCCATGATTTTGCCATCAAACGACAAATTCCCCAAATATTGACAGGGGTCCCCTTCTCTGACAGAGATCCCAATAAAGTCCTTAAGACTCCTCTTTTTAAAGAAGCTTTTCGATGATGCAGCATGTGTTCTAATAGTGTTAAGGTTAGTTAGTTATTTGATAACTTATTTATTGACGTGTATATCTTTGTTTGTAAGGCGCATTTGAAAACGCATGTTGAATTTGCGCGGTATAAGTTAATAAATTATAAAATTATTTGACGCCAACAAAGATGTATTGGCTTAAACTTTAGAGATTTGCAATTAAGAATTTTGCCGTTAATTGTTTGAGAATTTTTTTCAGAAGCAGAACTGAAAGGAAAGAACATTGCCGGTGTGCGAAACAAGCGAGCAGTAGCCCCGCTTAGAATGGCCATAATGAGAAGCACGTTTTTAATATGTATCCCACACCACCTTTTTCCCAAAAATCAGCTTGGAGTCTGTGCCACCAGGCAATGGATGAGTACATCCGACGGCCAGTGAAACGTTCACTTCGTATGGAGTAAGTTCGCTCGAAATACATATTCCAAATTCCAAAAGGACGGTATTTTACATAGTAAGGGTAGAAATTTCAAACTTTAAAATTTAGGGGGAAATGTTGTCAATTTTCATTTACAATGAAAACCTCTAGAAACTCGTTGCATTTACATTTAGTTCAAGTAGTTTGTCCAGTATTCAAGTTTTAGTATATTGATATCGATATCTTTCTATTAATACAAAAAGATGTATTAAATATTTCCTGTTTTATATTATTCGTTCTCTCTGCTCAAGACCTACTTCGCACTGGTTTTTTTCTGGGTTTTTGCGGTCGTTGAAGTAAAAATCATACAAGTAAATAATTGTTTGACGATAAAAATGTAAGAAGAAAATTCAACCAATTTACAGCTGAATTGAGCTGTTGAGATGTTAGCAAACCCACAAATACGTTCGCTTGGTATGCCTATTCAAGGGCTGTCGAACTCTACCAAGCTATTGTTCCTGCAAAAGGTCAGCAGGAAGGAAATCTCTCTCAAAGAATTGAGAGAAATGTGAAAGAACCAAGAAAAAGCAGCTGGTTATCAGCGCTTTTCTTAGGCATTCAGGAGAAGAGAGCTGGGAAAGCTTCCAAATGCGATTTCCTCTCCACACACAACAGAGGAGAAAAGTGCACAGTTTCAGGACTTTTTTAACAAAGTGGGGTAGGTAGTTTAGTTTAACGAAACTTTCCGTTTTGCTTTCCACAACATCCAGAACATATAGCGCACGTTCGTAACTTTCAGGCGTTTAAAATCAATTTAAAATATTTATTTAAATTGAACAACTTTATATTTACCACTAATTTAGGTGTATCTTTTTACTGAGCGAAAACGCATTTATATTGTTGAAATCCACGGAGAAAGCATTTATTTTCTGTGAATAGTGACCGATGCAGAACCTTTTCTTCTTGAATAAGTATGAGATATCGAAACAGTAAGAAAACGCGGATTCAAATAACAAATGCTCAGGAAACACGTTGTTCAACAGGAAATCCTGAACTACTTCGAGGGCCGTGAAGTGGGGAACAAGACAAAAATAACGGCCCCATAAAGCCCCAAGAGCAAAGGGATGGCGTATACATCTTTGAAAGAAAGCCCGGAGAGGCCTCGTGTACCACCCATGGCATTCTCATGGAGGGGTCCTTCCAAAACGTAGGAATCGAAAGAGTAAGGAGGATCATAAAAACGTCATCATTTCAAGGCTATCCCCTTGTTGTGGCAAGCTTTATGAAGGTAATCAAATATGTTCAATAATGAATCATGGTAAATCCATTCAGCCACCGACTAGCTAGGATAAATCGGCGTAGAGATTCACAATTCACTGTAACTTGCACCAGGAAAGAGCTTGGGTTATCAAAATAGATCCCGGACTCTCTTCACTACAACATTTATTGAGAAATTATGTTAACATATGTGTTTAAACTTACAATCCCTTGTCTCCGCAGTTGTCCTTTTTTCTATTTACATAAGACAAGGTATTGCCAGATTCTGTAAACTTTTGCCTGAACCAACTGTAGTGCAGACTATGAAAAAACTTAGAGACTAATTTTGGCGGTGCGAACAAAACTTCAAAGGTTCCGAAGGCCTAGGTCAGTCGTTGATAAAACGAACTGTTTATTTTGTGTCAGGTTCTGGGTTTAGCTACCCTGGGTACCAGAGGTTCTACTGTCTCCCTTCGCGAAAGTTGGACGCCGAGGATTTCTATGAAAACTGGAAAGATATTGGATGTTGAGGCCTTAACGCAGGTCTGTAAGCGATGTCAGCTTTATGCTCCTTTGGATAAAGAGAGTGAGGAGTACCGCTTATGGAGGGCAGACCAAAATAACTGTAAGGCCAACTTTAAAGGTTCTTCACCAGCCATGGAAGCAGAGGGAACTGAGCGCATATTTCAACGTTCAGTCACACTTAACAATTTGAGATACACAGAACTGTATGGAGATGGAGACAGCAAGAGTTTTAAGAGGGTTAAGGATGTGTACAAGGATGACGAAGCAGATCTACATGTAGAAGTGGAGAAAAGGGAATGCATTGGCCATGTCCAGAAGCTGGTTGGAAATGCTCTGAGAAAATTTAAAAAGGAGACGACTGGTTTAGGAGGAAAGGGAAAACTGACAGATGCACTGATTGACAAGCTTCAGAATTACTATGGCATTGCCATAAGATCTAATGTTGGCAACCTTGCTGGAATGAAGTCTGCAGTTTATGCAGGTCTTTTCCATTGTGCGTCTAATGCTGATCAAATCCTGCATGATCATTGTCCAACCGGGGCTTCCAGCTGGTGTAAATACCAACAGAACAAAGCCAAAGGCCAAACAAGCAGCTACAAACATGGACCAGGACTTCCTCTTGCAGTTATAGTCTGCCATGAAAGATGCTCATAAGAGTATTGGGGTGCTCACTGCCAAGATGCACAATTCCATTAAGACCAGGGCCAGTGATCAGCAATACATAACCATAGTTGACAAAGTAGAATCTGTGTGTGAGGAGTTTGGCGTGGACCAAAGAGCCCAAACAATGTTTTCATTGATGCTGTTCTGTTCAAAAAAGGTTTGTTTTATTGATTTTTTTTTAAGGTGGCTCGCCTGGATTTTCCTGGGACACATCATACCCACTTTCAACTGCTGATACTCCACTGTTAGAGCTCGGTCGGGCTATCCACTTCGCTCATTTACTAGAAATAGAATAAACTTTCCAAATAATGTGGGTTTGTTTGACATCGGTGTTACCATAGCAACATTAGCATTGACGTCATGTATTCTACATATCATCACTTTTCTCGAAATCTAGACCTAAACTTTTAAAATGATCTAGTGTCCCTTGCAGTCTAAATGTAGGCCTTCAAGACAGTCTGCAAAGTTTAAAAACATTGTATGAGAGCATTTTCGAAACGAAATTGGGTTGAATATTTTCGTTTAAAATTAAACAATTCGCCTTACTTCCTGTTTAGTCGTTGAGAACTGTGTTTTCCGGACCGATCAAGCAATGTTCTTAGCGTATTTCATACCTGTGGCATAGGACATACTTCCTATGAAAATTTCATTCCATTTGCTTTATTCAATTTTGGTTATGGAGTCATAAGTCATGTCATAAATATGCTCATTTTACTCAAAATAGTACATATTTCTAAGGAAGCTGTAATTCGAAAACTAGTCCATAATATTTAAAAAAAATCTTTTCACCTTAAATTCAACATGTACTACCCTGTCCCTGTAAATTTCAAGAGCATTGAATAATTTTTAGGGTGCGGAATAAAAACAAAAACATAGGGAACTTTTACATTCATCCACACAAGCTTCATTGCTGTATCATTTTGTTGATAGCTTACTGTCTTTCTGACATTTCTCTTTTGTCTAGATTCTACATACTTGTGTGCTTTTGAACTAACACGTTTACCATGCACGTCTGCTACGCATATTAGGAATTGAGAGCTGGAGTTGCATTTAACTCTCCTATCTTGAACAGAAATGTAAAAAATATTCAGAATGATTCACAAAATCCAGCCATGATGTAGGCTTAACTACAAATTTAGAGTATTGAACAACATAGAATTTTCAGAAAGGTAATTTAGACAATTTCTTGACAAATATGGAAGCCTACCAGGAGCTCTTGTAATGTCTCTTATTGGCTTTTCTTTTGTTCTTGTTTATGTATCCAAAGAATAGAAATTCAGCAAGGGAAAGTTAGCTTTGTAAATTTTGGTCACACAAATCAAATATAATGTTCACCGTGGTAAAAGGGCTATTTACAAATGTACCTTGCACCCATTTCTCCAGTAACTGGTTCAGACAAGTGTGTATTGGCAATTACCAAATGCAATTTGTGGCCAATATTTAAGCCTCATGACATGACCAGGTTAATTACAAATAACAGATACTATAAATGTACATGCTGTCAATCTCTTAATGATGGCATTTCAAAGGACAACTTTCCTGTTCACTACACTTCCATCAATGAGGCTATCGTTCTTATTTTTCCTATGGGTCGTGGGGCCTTAATGGCTAAGTTGGACATTGAGAGTGCTTACCGCATTATCCCAATTCATTCTCAGGACTGTGTTCTGTTGGGTATACGTTGGAGAAACAGCTACTACATTGATCTGGCTCTTCGGTTCGGGCTTCCTTTAGCCCCTTCGATATTTAACCCCGTGGCAGAAACCCTCCAATGGATAGCTCAACACCACTTTGGAGTGGGTTCAATGATTCACTATTTGGACGATTTCTTTACGATCGGTCCACCTCAGTCTTCGGTGTGTCGACAGAACATGGATGCCTTTTTCAGTGCTTGCAGAGACTTGGGGGTTCCCATCGCCTCTCATAAGACTGAAGGCCCTTCACCCCAGCTTTGCTTTTGGAGGATTTGTCTCAACTGCGATGTTATGGAAGCCAAGCTGACTCAAGAGAAGTTATCTTGGGTCCGCTGCGAAGTCCACTCTTGGCTATTACGTCGATCTTGCACCCTCAAAGAGTTACCAGTCGCTGATCGGCCTTCTGCATCATTGCTGTCAGTTTATATTTTATTTTTGTTCCGTGTTTGAACAGTTTCGCCTGCTACGGGAAATGCTTTGAGCCAAACTCCAAATGCCGAGGTGACATGGTTTAGCTGTTTTCAAATTTCTTTCCAAACAATTGCCGTGAGATCGCAGTTTATCAAATCTTCTGGAGTTTTGATTTTAGTATTTATCTTTATCACTTTGTATTGAGTTAATATAATATCTGCTAAAATATATGTTATAGTGTTCGGCAAATTGTAAATGCGATCACTTGAAACAATGGCAAGGCGACTGCCTTTGCAGAGTAACACGTCTTCAACGTATCGATTCTTGCGATTTCTTCTACAACATTAAACAACAATAAATTAATAGAGCTTGATCGTTTGATATCTACATCAAGGAGGAGGATGTGCACTTCTCGATAATGCTGGTAATTGGCTTGATGGCAGACTCCTTTAGCGCTTGCGATTTTCCCATTGTTGTACTATGTAGATATTTATTGGACTGTTGTGGTGGTTGCGAGTTACGAGGCTGTCGGCATCAGTTGTCATGAAGCCTGTTGTCACAAGAATACCGGGAACAAGGTACCCAACGTTTGTACTTAACAAGTGAGCGAGGTTTTCAAAATAATTAAATAATTCCACTGTAGTCAAACTTAAAGTCGATTAGTCTTCTGTGCAAAAGACTCCACGTTTTCTCATGTTGGTTGCTTATTTTTAATAGCCAAGAGGACGACATTATGGATGCTGACAGAAAGTTTCGATGTGACGCCCGAATTTATAGTTGGCCCGATTTCCACTAAAAACTGGCATGCAGAAATTCTGCACATGAATGGTAGCAAATGCTTCGATAAGAAAAATGTGCGTCCTTAATTAAACAAGTTAGTTTAGTTAGTTACGTAACTTTAAGTAGAGCTCAGTCATATATTTTGTTGTTCTCGTGGTGAAATTACTTTCTACATCGCTCAGAATGGCTGGACATATCGATATGCACATCTCATTAACTGACGAAATCATTCGTGCGGCAAGCTCATTAACTGCCTAGCGGTAGATTCAAATGCAGAGAAAGTGGCCGATTCTGCATAAGGTAGCTTGATAAAAATAGCAGGGGTTACCATTTTTTTCGCTTTAGACAAATTAGACAATCGGCTTTTTATTACCGAAACACCGATTGACCCTTCGGACTCATTTTATGGAATGGATGCTAAAAAAAAACCTACTATCTTGGCTCTCTGAATAAAGGTGACTTTTAGACCAATTTTGTATGAAAACATCTTAATGACAAACTTTGTAGCCTCTTTTCTCGTCAATCGTGAAGCTATAAACAATTGTACAGACAGCTTCTTGTTGCACTTTAGATTAACTTTAAAATGATGTTACTCTTTAAAATCGGTTCGAAAAAACCTACTATCTCATCTAATAAACGAAAAAACTTTAAATAAAACGTGATTTCTGGACGATTATTATAATTACAACAGCAAATTAATTCGAGTTGGAATTAAAGCCTAGAGCGCGAAATTCGAGTTTAATAATAGACGGCTAAAAATAAAATGAAAATATCTCACGGTTATGTTCAAATCGAGATACTGACAAAAGAGTACTGATTGGGTAGTTTTCTTAACTAACAAGAGTGAAAATCTCTAAGCGGCAACTTTCACACTGGTGCTAGAGGTTCTAGTTTAGGATCGATGAAAAGGCGTCGATCCTAAACTTTGGCTTAGAGAGGGCTGTAGAACCTCTGGCACCCAGGGTACTTTCACACCAGGACGGCTTAAAATAAATTGAAAATACATGTATCTCATGGTTATGTTCAAATCGCTTCGTAAACAAGTTTCCAAACAGATTCTACAGGAATGTCGCTTGCAAATGAGATATCACTCAAAATTCTAAGTGTTCTAGAATTTGAGATACTGACAAAAGAGTATTGGATAGTTTTCTTAACTAACAAGAGTGAAACATCTCTAAGCGGCAAATTTCAAATCAGGGTAGCTTAAGATAAAATGAAAATATATCGCGGTTATGTTCAAATCACTTCGTAAACAAGTTTCCAAACAGATGATACATGAATGTCGCTTTCAAATGAGATATCACTCAAAATTCTAGGTGCTCTAGAATTTGAGATACTGATAAAAGAGTATTGGATAGTTTTCTTAACTGATAAGAGTGAAAAATCTCTAAGCGGCAACTTTCAAATCAGGGTGGCTTAAGATAAAATGAAAATATCTTACGGTTATGTTCAAATCGCTTCGTAAACAAGTTTCAAAACAAATTCTACAGGAATGTCGCTTTTAAATGAGATATCATTCAAAATTCTAGGTGTTCTACATTTCGAGATACTGACAAAAGAGTATTGGCCCGAGTATTGTTAGTAAAGAAAACTACCCAAGAGTACAAAATCTCCGAAGCGGCAACTTTCAGACCAGGACGCTTGAAGATAGTTGAAGTCAAAACTCTCAAGGCTCAACTCTCATTGCCTCTCAAGTCCGTTTCAACTTTTAAGTTGATTATCACAAATAATTACTTTGCCGCGAACTTCAAAAAGACCGGCTTTCGCACATTTAAGTGCCGAGCGATTTAGAGCTCCCAGAACAGTTAAATGTTAGCCAATCATAAGGTGAATCTCAAACCTCATGAATTTCAAATTACACGAGCTAATGTATTTCAAAAACTAATGAGTGTCCATCGTACAATGGCCATTCTGGGCGATGTTTAGTTTGGTGGTAATTACATTGCTTGTTTTTAAAATGATTTTTTGGGAAATAATGTTACGCTGCACCACACAAGCCAACTTGAGTTCCGAGTTGATATTGAAGGTAGCAAACGCTACTTATACTAGAATATCAGCGCAACGAAATGATTTACTGAGTACCATCAATGGAGAAGTTTTTTTACAAAATTGAGTCTTGGCCAACGTGCACCAAGTTGCTGTTCTTTAAAAAAACCGATTGGTCATACAGAAACATTTAAATTATTCCTTTTCTTTGCTGGAAATGGGGGGCCACCGGATGTCATTATCCAGTGGGGAATGAGTGCCCAATTTTGGGCTCGTGATTCTCGAATTATGCAAAAAAGAGCAAGACAGCTATTCTTTTTAGAAAAGAGAAATATTTCTTTCTACTACGATTTACATCACAAAAGAATTCTGTATTTAAACGAGGCCTAGACAAATTACTCACCACAACCCCTACGATGTACACGGTCAAACAAAAGAGGTCTGTAGGAGAGCAAGCTGGATCAAGTTTAAGACTGCTTCAAGATGTAAGTACACAAACAAGTCCGACACTACAGGGCAGTTCCGCAAGAGAAGGGTTAATTTACAACTTATGACTACCTTCGACAAATAATAATTTTTACCCAAGATTCGATGATTGAATGGATAAAGCAAGAAAAACTAATTCAAACCAAACTGTTATGCCCAAAATGCGACGATAGCATGGCACTTGTCCAATGTAGCGACAGAAAAGATGGATTGAAGTGGGTGTGCAAGATAACAATTCAAAGAAAAAGGCACTACGCCGAATCAAGCATCCACAAGGCATAGTCTTGTCGAAATAATTAAATTCACGTACTGGGGGTCTACTGGAATGCCACAGAAACACATCATACGACAACTGTCACTTGCCACAAATACGGCAGTAGACTGGGGTGCTTTTTGCAGAGAAGTCTGTGAAATGACCATGATGCGGGAGCTCTAAGCTGGGAGGGGAAGGGAAGACTCTCCAAATCGACGAAAGTTTGTTTGGAAAACGGACAATGGGTTTCTGGAGGAATCGAGGAAGAGTCCAAAAAGAACTTTTTGGTGGCAGTGCAGGAAAGGTCAGAGGCTGTTCTTTTGCCGATTATAAAGAAATGGATCGAGCCAGGAACAACAGTAGTTGTACCCGGCTGTAGTAGTTGTACCCGGCTGTAAGACGCACCCTCCCTAATGGGCGTGGTCGCGCACAAAAAGTGAGGGGGGAGGGGAGGGTAGGTACCAAAAAGTTAAGTTGGTTTTAGGGGGTGCCAAAAGTGTTCCCGTGGGGGAGGGGGTCGAAAACCAAATCCAAGATGGCGTTCGCTGAGTATGACGCACCCTCCCTAGTGGGCGTGGCCGGAAGTAGTTAAAAAAGGGCCGCGTGGCGCCTGGGTCCTAGTGACGTCATGGGTCTGACGAAATGAGAGCAAGAAAAGGTAAACGTTTTCTTGCCACCGTTGCATCGAGCCCAATCCGTCCATTTCCATGAGACGACGGCTTCCCTGTCTTGTGTAACGAAACCCTTCCTAGCCCATGGTTTACCACGCTATCAGCCAAGGAGAGCATGATGACCAAGAGTCAGGACGAGTCCCTGTCCAGGGTAAGGCAAGCCCACAGGCCGACTCACGGAAAACAGCGGGTCTTCGTAAAAAAGACACGCGGTGGTCCGTAAGGCAGCAAGCGGGAGGCGTTCTCGAGTCCTTGAGAAAAAGGGGACAGATCACAAGGGTGCAGATATGTAAAGTAGCGGCACGCGTGTGACCTTCCCCCTAGTCCTTCCAGTTTCTTTCCAGGTTCAATGCTGAGGCGCGGGAATAGACAAAAAGGAAATGAAAATAAATGTGTTCCTTGTCCGAAAAGGACTTGACTTGGGTGATAACGAAATTAAAACTAAGCGCTGTGGCCAAGAGTCTGTTTGCGCGTATAGAAATGTTTCGGTCTGTCATGAGGCTTCTGCACTGCGATTGTCCCCATAATTTTGATTTATATTTTTAATTCTCTTTTTTTGTTTTCTTTCTTATCCTAGGGGTCTTTTGTCTGTGCTTGTAAACCCAAGTCCCCTTTGTCGTTTTTGGTGTTTCCCTTGTCACGCATGGGGCCTGACTTATTGCTTACGCTATGACTCTCATTACGAACGCACTTTTTGCGTATTTCATTGCCTTCATTGTGTCGCTTGGCCTATAAAGCGACGCCTTTCGCCTACCCTGGGGTGGTTTCAAGAATCCTTCTTAAAACGCTACCTTGGCCTCTTGTCTCCGAGTGACCCTGCGCACTTTAAAGTCAAATTAGAGTGTTTGTACCGACGGGTCACCAATTCTGATCTTTAAATTTTTTTTTCTCATAGGAAAAGAAAAGAATTCTACATGACAGGCGTCCGTATCTTTCGTTTGCACTTTCTTTGTTTTTTCTGCAACTTTAGACCGACTATGGTCTTCTTTGCAGACCCAAACGCCTCCGTTTGGTGCGTGGTCTCGTGCCCTTGCAACACGCGTTGGTACCGCTTGCATGCAAAGCGTGCCCTAGACTATCTTAAACGAGGGTCTCGGTTTAAATATGGCCACGTCAGTCAATGGTTTTCAAACCTTGGCCGTTACGCGCCCGTCAATCAAATTGGGGGGGTCCTGGTATGCGAACAAAATCGAACTAGGCATCTAGTGGCCCCGCCAAGCCCTTGACTTTCTTCTTTTGCTTTCTTTTTGCCTCTTCTAGATTAGAACAAGTGCGCGAGTGTTACATGGACACTGGGGTTCGCAACTGGGTCTGTTCCAAAGATCACTTTAAAAAAATTACCCCCGAGCTTAAGCCTGTCCTATTGAGCCATTCTTATTTTTCTCTTTTCGACCGCTGACCCTGGTTATTCCTAGGTTCGGCGATGCCTTTAAGCTTAGAGGCCCCCGTCTATGGCGTAAGGGACCCCTACCCCCTCGTCGTTGTCCTTGCAAGCTTTGCATGATGAGACGCTTGGGTTTGAATGAACTCAAAACTCTCGAAGACCAACGACGTTGGAACACTATGATGCTGATGGTCTCGAAGTCCAAAAATCTAGCCTACTAAGACCCTTTCTCTTTTCTTTAGACACGCCGTGAACCAATGGATCCGCGAAAACGTTTCTGCCGATTTAACGGCGCCTTTGCACATTTATTTCTACGCTTGGAAATTAAAGCGCTGGTGTGACAAAAAATTTACCGCATATGTAAATAGCGTTATCTTAGACGAAGACGACAATATTCTTTATATGGGTTGATGAATTTATTTCACAGAACAATAGATACCGCTGTCATAGAAATAAAAAAATGTTCTAGTCTTCATCTTCGTCTGTGGACTTGTCTTCTTCTTCCTCGTCGCTTTCGCTGTCCGAGTCGCCTCTCTTCTTTTTCTTTTTATTTTCTTCCAGCCAATCGAAGCGTTCGCACGTTGCGTTGGGAGCCTGGGCCGAGCAGCTGCAATACAGTTTATTGTCGTTCTTTTCGCTGTGCGAGACTCCGAATTTCAGCATTTAGTGCCCACGCTCGCAAACCCCTTTCCCGCTCTTTTCAGCTTTTTGGGATCCTTTTGCACCATCTTGGTAAACCACTTGTGAATGCGGATCCCGTCTTTAGCGCTTTTGACGTAAAAATTGCATCCCAGCTTTTTCTTGTCGTAATCTATCTCGGTGCCACACTTGTACGCGCTCCCTTTCTTGTTTTGGACAACGGTCGCCGCCGTGGGTTTTAGACCCTTTCCTTTAAAGCAAAGACAGTACACTTCGGTTCCTGCGTTGTTCATGGTGGCGAGTGGTTTCTCTAGGGCGACGCGTCTCTCTTAAATGCTTCGCGAACGGAACTGCGTCACAGATTCCACTCGGGTACGCTGCGCAACCGTTTGAGCTCTTTGACCAAAGCACGTCCCGCTTGTACTTTGTAAGAATCCCCAAATTCGACCCCCCCTCTCATCGTGCTCAGTACGACCACGTCGTCGTCCAGTCCAGGGGGGCAACTCACTCTCAACACGCGCTTGCCTCCTCCTATGTTACGAATGAAGAACTTGTGCCCGCTGCAATCGTCTAGACGCTCCAACTCCCCAAAAGGTTCCTCTTCGTTCATTTTTTGCAAATAGCTGAACACGTTCAAGCGACGCAGGGGGGCCTTGCAAAAGTCTAGCTCGACGCGGTTCATTCTCTTCGTCTCCTCCATCTGCCTCCGTGCCTCTTTTATCTGGTTTCTCAGTTCTTCTGCCGCCTTCTCCAAATCCTTTTTCACGGTCTCTGTCAGGGTGAGGGCCGCTGCCAAGAGAACGTACTCTCCACGCTGCTTCAATTCGGCCACTTCTATTTCTCCCATTGTTTCGGTCATTTTTTCAATGATCTCTATTTCCATCAGGTGTCGGCTGTGGTCTGCCATCTCTTGCGATTCTTTGCTCTTTCCCGCGACCGCAATATGGGTCAGGGTCTCGTTTAGTTTATTGAGATCACCCTTGTACGCTACGTAATCTTTCTCTTCCATGAGCCCCTTCAGTTTATCCACAAATGTCATCTGGCTGGTCACCGCGGCTAGCACGTTTTCGTCGAAGCTCATTCTATCTGCGAGAGCTAGGCTTCGATCCAAGTTACTCATCGCAAATGACCAACGTCTCGCTGCCTTTCTTTTTAACGTTTCCTACCGTCGCGCGTCGTTTCCGCTTCCAGTGGCCTTGTTGGCGCCACCACTCTTTGTGATGAAAACCCCACGTGGATACCCCTGGAGGGTCCAACGTCAAATACACCGTTTGCCAGTAACTCCCGCGCGTTAAGAACCAACCGTTATTTCCTTCCGTGAACTTTAGCAGCCAATACAAGACTAGCTTCTCGTCGGCAATACACTTGAACTGTAGTTGTAGGCACCGGACGATCTCTTGGGCTTGATGGCTTAACTCGGGCGTGATCCGATGGCTGAACAAGCCTAGCAAATCCACGTCGTCGTCGTCAATGTCTTCGTCGTACTTGGCGTAGACCCACAAGCCCTTGCGGATCACGGGGTACACGTAAAGCGAGTTCAACGTCACGTCTTTGAGCCAGGGGTCTGTCATTTCTTTCTTCTTCTTTGCGTGGCGCGCGCTTTCTTAACCTATCTGAACGGATCTGCGTCACGGGTGGCGTTGCACGGGCGGACGTACGTGCGTCCTTCGAAAGAGGCCGTCGCGCGTCCTAGGGTAAATACTAGGGACGCCATGGACAAAAGGATGACGAAGATGATAAAGTATGCCGCCCACCGCTTCTTCTTACTTAGATCGTCTGCGTCGTTTCGGGGCTCAGTGGCGTCGCGAAAGGCTTCCTGCACCGCCTCTCTCTCTCTTCTCTCTCTCTCTCTCTCCTGGTCCTCGACTTGTCCGCCATTTTCCAAGTAAAAGTGACTCAAAGCTCTTGCCGCTAAGATTAAATACCCCCAAGACAAAGGTCCCTGGAAAACAAAGGAGGGGGAGGTCCCCCCCACCCCACCCTCCTGGAACGTAAAGATGACGTAGGAACCCCCCTATTATTTTTGGCGAAGGTATAAGAAGAATCGCGGTGGCGGCAAATTCGAAAAGATAAACATGCAGCGAGAGATCACCGATGAAGAATTGCTCAAGGTTTACGAGGACCACGAGGCCATGGAGTTGGCCACCGTGTTGGCTTACGACAACGACAGTGATTTGGAAATCTTGACCAACACTAGCTCAATTAGTTTAGGAACCTTGGGCGACGAGGATTCGATTCCTGACCCCTTGACTTCAGTGGAAGAGTGCGTGATGACGCACGTGTGTGACGATAGCCCTCCAAGTGAATGGCATAGCGCTTTGGACTCGCTCATGGAAGTCATAGAGACGTTACCGTCGTGCAGCCACGAGCAATGGGGTGGGGGTAAGAAAAAGAACGAAAAAAGAAAACGAAGTGCAGACGACGACAGGACGTTCGAAATAAA
The DNA here is from genome assembly GCA_030867875.1 of Actinernus sp. WN-2022. Classification (NCBI taxonomy): domain Eukaryota; kingdom Metazoa; phylum Cnidaria; class Anthozoa; order Actiniaria; family Actinernidae; genus Actinernus; species Actinernus sp. WN-2022. The sequence continues at coordinate 39,522,203 of JAOWCC010001501.1, forward strand.
GACAGTGACGGACAAGTACAGCAAGAAATTCAAGACGCAAAAGAAAGTGTACGCTGTCGTGTTTCGCAATGGGCCCCAGGCCACGTTGGTCGAAGCCATTGCGCAAGCGCACCGGTCCATGGCCGAGATCTTGGAATACGTGCACAGGGATACCGGTGCAGAAGAAAGTGACCGAATACAAATAATTATTCAAGGGACTGGTCTCGACAATGCGATTGCGTTACCGTTTATGTACGTGCAAGAAATGACCTTGGAGAGGATCATGGATGCCATAGAGACGGTGGCGCAATCGGCCAAGGCTTTCTTGATGGACGGTATCATGGAAGTGGAAGTGTGTTTGGTAAAGAACCCGCGCGGCGGCGGGGGTAAGGAAGCGGACAAAACGAGGTTTTTGGAGATGAAGCAACAGGACGTGAGGCAATGGCTAAGTAAGTTGCAGTCGCGAAATATCCTATGCCAAACGCATGTCTTAGGAAACGAACTTACTATGTACGAGGCTTTGATGCAAGGCCGAAGGATTATGGAAACGGGAATGCCTTACGCCTCAACCCCCGAAGACACATTGAGTCTATGCCGTCGCGCCACGGGGCTCGAGACTTGCGTGGAACACGCCCGCGAAGGGCGCGCTGTGCCTGACAATTGGGTAGGAATGCTTAACGACGTGGGCCCCTGGATTCTACGGGAATGGGGGGCTCGCATCGTTGTGTTGGAACACCCTCTCGATGCGCCTGTGTACGCCATGACTGGGGACGCACCGGCAATGTATCTGTACAAAGTGGGACGCATCTTTCACCTGCTACGTCAACCTAATCTACTTAAGCATAGTAGGGAAAAGTTACGGTTTTGTAACCTGTGTTTTTGTTTTTTTTGTCTCCCCAGTAGCAGCCGGTATGCTGCCAAACCCCACGTCTGTCGAGACGAAGCTCGCCAAAAAAAATTAAATAGGGACTTGCCGAGAAGAAATTCACGGTCTTTGCGTTGCAGTGCCTTAAACGTAGACGATTTTATAGACGTTAAACGTTCTGTGGTGCGTATCAGTAGTGAGGATGATTTGTGTTGTGCGAGGGCCTTGGTGACCGCCGTGGACTTGGCCGATGGAAAACTGCGTAAATACGCCCACACAATGTCCACGGAAAAAGCTAAAGCGCTCGCGTTGTATGCCTTGGCCGGCGTGACGCCGGGAGCTTGCGGGCCTGCCGAACTGTCCAAATTTCAGAAGGTCTTACCAGGCTACCGCATTAAGGTGTACGACCGTACGGATCGCGGAATCACGTTCGTAGGGATGTTGCCTGAGGTCCGAGAGGGAGAGGAAGAAGAGAGAGAGGAGCCTCAAGACGTGTATTTATACTTTCACGACGAACACTACGATGTGATTCTAACGATGACGGGTTTCTTAGCGCAGTCGTATTTTTGCCGCGAGTGCAATGTGGGTTACAAGAACAAAAAGGACCACGTGTGTTCTATGGCCTGCAAGTACTGCCATGCATTCGAGTGCGGGAGCAGAACCGACCCTGCTCAATGGCAGTATTGTCACGACTGCCATCAAAATTTCCCCACCGTTGCCTGCCATGCCTCGCACTTGAAGAAAAGGGTTTCGCAACGCAAGAGAAAAAAGGACACGCCTGAAGACCCTCCGTACAGCATGTGTCGACGGTACCGCCGCTGCAGGCAATGCAATGCCTTGCTCGACTTGATGGTTGTCACCAGGAAAAAGAAAGTAACCTGGCGTCGCTTGGAAGATCACCTTTGCGGCTATCACAAATGCCTGTGCTGCAAGGAAGAGGTGTCTAGTGAACATCTGTGTTACATTCAACCCTTGGACGACGAAGCGGCGGAGGAGGAGGAGGAGGAGGAGGAGGAGGAGGAGACATTCTCGCCAATAGCGCTCTACATTTATTTCGCTTTACTTTATATTCTTCTTCCTTTACGCGTCACTTCCGTCTATCTCCATAGGCTCTTCTTCAGGGCCGTACCACCCCACTTCACGGTACATGGCCGTTTTCTCCGCTTTGCTGGACATGCACGTCTTGGCAAACAAATCGACCGCGGCCGCCAAAATGGTCATGCCGGCCTTGCGCCACTCCTTGATCTGCTCCTCGTCTATCACCACTTCGTCCAACGCCTTGAAATAATTCAAGGCGTGGAATTCATGGCGGGTCGCCGGCAACGGCTTTTCCCCACGCAGATAAGGCTTCAGATAATGAAACGCCAGCGTATGGTCCCTTCCTTTCGAAGCTATGAAGTACCCCAACTCCAAATAGGGGTCCCCGTTCAAAAACAAGCCATACTTGCTGGCCAACACCATCCTATCGTACCACGCCGGGTTCGAACCGTCCGGCTGAAAAAACCGTCTATGTCGAGGGCGTAGTCTCAACATAGTTTCCTCCTCTTTCACCGTCTGTCGCATCTCTCTAGCCCAATCCTCTTGACCTCCCACCATCCAACACGCCTTGTTCATTCTCCTAATTTCTGGGCAATCCACCCAATGTCCACGAAAGCGATCGGCACGCAATGCCCACACGCCCGCAACACCTTGATCAGTTCCTCGCGCCGAATCCAAACGTATCCTTTTTTCGTGGACTCGGTGCTGGCCAGTAACTGTAACAAGTCCTCTATGATGGGCGTTTCGAACGGTTGCTCTTCAATCTCCAAGGACCCCACGGACTCCTCGTCTTCCGATGAAGACGTTGTCTCGTCTTCTTCCGAATAGGAATTCTCTTCCTCTGAGGAACTCAAATACAAGGCCATAGCCGTCTCACGGAAAAGCTAGCCCTCGTGCTCTTATTTATGCTCCTCTTCCCATGACGTCACTAGGACCCAGGCGCCACGCGGCCCTTTTTTAACTACTTCCGGCCACGCCCACTAGGGAGGGTGCGTCATACTCAGCGAACGCCATCTTGGATTTGGTTTTCGACCCCCTCCCCCACGGGAACACTTTTGGCACCCCCTAAAACCAACTTAACTTTTTGGTACCTACCCTCCCCTCCCCCCTCACTTTTTGTGCGCGACCACGCCCATTAGGGAGGGTGCGTCTTACAGCCGGGTACAACTACTAACAACGATCATATCTGATATGTGGAGATCATACATCAGCTTGGACCAGCACGGGTACCGCCAAAAAAACAGTAAATCATTCAGTGGAGTTTGTCAACGAAATAGGTCATCATACCAACAAGATAGAAGGACACTGGCGACAGGCCAAAGAAAGTTTGCCTCAGTTTGGGGTTAGAAAAGATCAATTTTCTAGTCACCTAGAAGAGTTTATGGTATAGGTATATAGGTTATAGGTACAGCCTTAAAGGGGAGGATCTTTTCTTTGTTTTTCTTGATGACGTTAAAAAGATATACCCATGTGTTTAGGAAAAAAAAAACTTTTCCATCCCAGTTTATATAGCCATTATATAACCATTTATACTAACTTTTATACGTTTATTTGACGCATTGACACGTTGACATCATACATGTTGCTTCGTTCTACAACTGTAAACAGAGAGACTCGTTCACACCCATACATATCTCTCTAGCGCGTTGACATCATACGTGTTGCTTCGTTCTACTACTGTGAACAGAGACTCGTTCCCACCCATCCTGCATACAGGATGTTCGCGCGTGGATGAGGGAGGATAAGCTGATGTTAAATGATGATACGACAGAGTTCCTGTTGATTGAAACGCGAAGGCAGTTGTCAAAAGTGACTATCAAGAGGATAAAGTTTGGGCACGTTGACGTCACCTCAGTAACTGCAGCGTGAAATCTAGGGGCCTGGTTTTTTTCTCAAATGGACATTTCAACCTTTATTAACAAGACTTGTGGAAGTGCCTTTTACTATTTATGCAACATACGTCACATAAGAAAATATATATCTAGAGAGTGTACAGAGAGACTTGTCTATGCTTTCATAACTGGCAGATTGGACCATTGTAATAGTCTTCTTTATGGTTATCCGGACTAGAAGATCCGCAAGTTACAACGTGTAATGAACACCAGTGCTTTGCTGCGCACCGACATTTTGCCATATTACACCTATACCTCAAAAGCTTCACTGGTTACCTGTGCGCATGTGCATATAATTTAAGATTTTATTAATAACTTTCAAAATTCTACAAGATTTAGCACCCAAGTACCTTCAGATAGATACATAGATTGCCTTTATTTAAACACGATTATAATCAAAGCACAAGGCTTATGGGGCCGTCTATGTACTGTACTTTAAAAAAACTACTACTATGAATAATTTAACTGTACATCTATTTACAATACTAAAATTACTAAGAATAGTGACCAACAGCAAGACAGCCCAGAGGCGCAGGCAGAGCCGTGAGACAGCGAATATCGCCGCAGCTCAGTGTTTCTACAGGTACAAGGTCAAGGGCCAACTATTGAATAGCCAATTGCAAGCAGCACCCAATACATGTATTAACAACAAGCCACATCAATCAGTTGCACATGTCGAGGCTTCTTCTCGAAGTACGTCAGCGAAGACATTACCAGAAATAATACAAGATAATTCGAGTAGTTTGAGTAACAGTGCAGGACACCCGGCTAAAGACTTAGCTAGAAAAACGAAAACGATTACTAAATTTAAGACAAATAACAAGAAAAGAAAGAATGAAAGCGATGATGATGAAAATGATTGCATTGATGCAGAATTCCAGTCCAGTGTTAATAATGGCTGAGGTCACACTAGAAAGTTAAGCAAGATTTAGTGACAGAAATTACGATTTAAAAATGAATCAGGATTTTGTTAATTAAAACAACATCATGTTCAAGATTGAATTTCAAAACACACTACATTGTAGGTGGTTGTTAGCTTGTATGAGTAGCATAGCTTTCCTTGCTGGTGAGTTGGCTGCCAAGGCCTATAAGACTATAAAATAATTTTGCAACTGTTAACAGTTGTTCTGAGATAAGTCAAAAAATATTCGAGTGTTTTAGTTAGCTCCAGTTTTTCTCCGGGAAATCAGGAAAGATTTCCGATCGAAAAGGCCTTTGCTCGGACATGATTGATGGCAGCATTCCATCAAGTCAGTGAGGAGAATGGGGGACTATTACGAGCGGATGCAGCCAGTGATCTGCCGCGCAATAGAATGCAAGCAAGCTATCACAGACGCAATGTCATACATTCAAGAAACGTTGATTCCCTTACTATTCTTGGCACCTGTTAGTAATGGAACTGCGTTTATGGTAGAAAGCCATACCGCAAAGAGACCACATTTCGTTAGCCTTGACAACACAACGGGTAAGGTGGTTTGCGAGAATTGTCCAGGCTGGTCATCTTCAAAGCTTTGCGCGCATGCAGTTGCTGTGGCACAGATGACACACACTCTGGAATTGTATATGGATTGGATCAAACGTCGTGGAAGTTCTTTGAACATGACTACGTTGGTAACGTTTGACACAAGCAAGGGTGAAGGAAGAAAAGGGAACAAGCCCCCCACCAGTCACCGCAAGGGAGGAAGAAGTACTCGGATACCCGAGACAAGAGTAGTTGTGGATAGAGTGCTACCACTTCAGGGAAAGGATTATCTGAGTCCTAGTACGTCTTTAAGCTCGCAAAGCGTTCCACGCGTGTTGCAGGGTCACGCTAAGCACTCTCTTAGCGTTTGCGCTACTAACAGTGTGCAGCCTCCTCCGTTCGATCCACATTCCTCCATTGTTTCAACGTCTACTAGTCCGCCACTTAATCAACAAGCCCAGCACAGCCAATGCGTCCACCAACAGCCACACTACAGTGTTAGTCCCAGTACCTAAACTGAACTACCCAACCAGTTCGCGGGAAATCCCGGCATCATTTCAAGCGTCTCCGCTGTATCTACCACACAGCATGTCCAATCTCCATCCAGCATTCCCATTGGCTGTGGGCAGGCACTGAAACGAGGCGGTCAGATAGACGGCCACCTTACGTTCTAGTTATAATATCCAATGCATCAAGATCGTTCAGAGATAGAATGGGAAGTATGAAGGAGAGAGTGGGTAACGTGTATTATCATATACAAGGAAGCTGTTTGAAGAAGCACCAGGCTTACTTTATTCCCTCCTTGGTACAAATTTCCCCACAAATTAAGGCGATCTGCGTGACGACAGACTGGACCACCTGCCCCCAATGTGGGCCCCGGAAAGTAGAGTTTAAAGGCCCCACGGCCCCGCCCCAATTCTGCGATTGACTCTTTTAGGGGGACCACGAAAATATTGTCAGCAGTCTTACCCAAGCACGAATAAGAGACGCAACCAACACAATCACCTCACCATTTCAGCGAGGCAGCCAAACCTTCGACAACTAGTAATCCTCTAGTCTGTGGTATTATGGCCGAGCAAGTTCTCCACCCACCAGTGCGTCCACTTGTTAACGTCTTGGTTCCCCAAGTACAAGCCAAAGACCCTCCAACGGCTCCAGCTGACTCACAGGTCCCAGAGAATTTAGAGGTAACAATTTCCGCTCGTGTTTCTCAGTCTTTTTATTTTGTTGCCGTTCTCGCGTTTCCCGGCATCTTGTGTAAGCCATGGGATGTGTTTGGCTATTTTTTCCCTCATGACTGTTAATGTTTTGCAAAAAGTTTTTCTACGACGCTCTTCCCGTGCAGATCGTATTTCAGTTTGGCTCATTGTTCGCTCATTTCGCAGTTCGTTGCCCTTTTCGGCGAACATCGTGGTATGTACTTGGTTTAATTGGCTTGTTCATGATAACAGTTTCAATTATTGTGCATAGGTCAAGTATATCTCGCTAATTGGGTATTATCTTGCTTTCCATTGCAATTATCCTCACTGGTTGTCCCGTTGTTCCTGTTGTGCCCTGGCCACTTATTCATTTGTTAATTACCGTTTATTACCACCGCGTCGTTCGGTTGACTTTGTTTCAGCTGTGTCTATTAGTAGGCGTTTTATTATTATGGGTGATTTATTCCCTTTAATTGCTGTAGTGCATTTTGTAGCCGATTATTGTGTAATTTTGGCACACGGCTTGTTTGGTATTCCTTTGATATCTCTGCCTTTCCCTTTCACCTAGTTCGCGGAAGTTGTAAGGCAGCTTCAAGTACTGGAAGAAAGGGAAGCTGAGGATATTGAAACCTGGTTCACAGCTCTAAGAAAATATGGCATCCGTCGTAAGGGCAATTGCGCTGAGTATGGCCGATGACTTGGCCATTGCTGCCCGGCAAAAGAAACAGAAACCAGCCTCGTTCTTGGCGGCCGCGGCCCAGGCCCTCAGGGATAGACCAGACAAGCATGTCGTTATTCTCCGATGCCGATTACACTAAGGTCTTGGATAGTAGTGCCAAGATGGACAAGACCCTCAAGCGGGCCGCACCATCCGATCCAGCCCCCGCCCTTAGGACAGCACCACCTGGTAATTATCGCCAATGCGTGGTGTTGTCTCATGCGGTATCCCGGGCCATACCGCCGATACCTGCTTTAGGAGAAACCGGTCACCTCCATTCCTAACCCCTTTTTGGCAGCACATTGCCTCTTATGCTCCGTGTGACTTATCACACCAGGTTATGCACTGGATAAAGGGCTACGTCGACCTTGCAGATTTTCTCCAGCCTTTCCGGGGACAATACAAGGGTGAAATGTGACTGAATGTAATTTAGGTAAGTTAAAACTGAGTCAAGCTGGTTCAGCGGTATCTTCAATTAGTGCAGATACCGATCCGAGTTGCTGTTCAGGCTGTAGCGTTGTGCTAGCTTTTGAATAGCTTCAATCGTTCAATTTGCTCCCACCCTCCTGCCTCTGGACTAGGTAGGATGCTGTCAGGTGAGCAATAGGTGAGTATATTCCACTAGTTCAGAGTGCCTTCGTGTGTGCCGACCTTTATATACCGAGGCGTATTGGGGTCGTTAGTTAATGGCCCGTAGAGGGTCGGTAGTATATAAATATGAAATGTATTTTTTTTATGATTCTGATAAATATAACGACAACTTCTTGCTTCCATATGTAGATAACAATGAATTATACATACTCTGGCTAAATATGTGAAGCCTTTCTAGTATAAGCTCATCCAATAAAGCTATTACAAGATTAGCCTATGTTTCAGACATCTATGTATTTAGAAAATAACTCCTCACAAGAACTAGTGATTCATAACTTCTTGAATTCAAAATTTTCTGGGAAGGTGAGGGCATCATCCCAGAACCACTCGTTTTACTGTACGTGGCACTTTCCTCAAAATGAATCGCAGATATAAGCTGTTTAAGAAATCCGTTGACAAAAAGGACAGTGAGACATGGACTAACTACAAAAAAATGAAATCACATCGGACATCAGAAAGGCGAAAGAATGCTATTTTTAAGAAACTTGATGAAATAAAAACCTCCGGAGCTTACTGGAATTTGTTGTCTAAAGCAACAAACCCCAAAATACGAAAGAGCATTGGTCCTCTGAAGTGAGACAATGACAGCCTAACCGTTGAAGATCTAGAGAAAGCTAATCTGATGAATACATTGATTTTAGTATTTATCTTTATCACTTTGTATTGAGTTAATATAATATCTGCTAAAATATATGTTATAGTGCTCGGCAAATTGTAAATGCGATCACTTGAAACAATGGCAAGGCGACTGCCTTTGCAGAGTAACACGTCTTCAACGTATCGATTCTTGTGATTTCTTCTACAACATTAAACAACAATGGTAAGTGTTAGGTGACTTTTACTACATCTACTACATCTACATCAACTTTTTCAACTGTTAAAAGTTTCAACTTTGTTGTTTTGTAGCGTGAAAATCGCCCTTCCAAGCAAATAAATTCGCTCTCGCAAAAAAAAAACAGATTTTCGCCGTTAATCACTCATCGCCTTTTGCCGTAAAAAGCGTGACAAAGTTTTAAGTGGTACTGTACATGTAAATAAAGTGAATGGAAAACCAACTCCTACTGCAACCAATGCAAAGGGAAGAAAGACAGGTCAACATAAACAAAAGGCAATTGGTGAATGTTATAGATGTGGGTGACAGGGGCATTTTGCAAAAGACCCCAATTGTCCAGCAAAAGATAAAACATGTAACAAGACTGTAAATTTTGCAGCAGTTTGCAAAACAAAGAAAGCCCAAGGGAAGGATACCAGCCGAGGAGTTAGTTTTATAGGCTGTCCCACGAAGAAGATGAAGGGGTTCAATATGCATTCCCAGTATTCAAAAGAAACTCACCTCATTGAAATCCACAAAATCAACTGGACCGGATGGAATATCACCCAGTTGTTAAAGTTCGCAGTGTCGGCAGTCGTACCGCCACTAACCGATCTATACGCGTTAAATGTGAAGAATGCTTCAGTCTTCAGTGAATTATATTGTAGACATTGAATTGACTCGGACCTCAAACTCTCCACTTCACCGGATCTCACCACTTACACTTAAATATAATTTATAGACCTCTTATTTTATTTTATTTTATTTATTTTTTTATTACCTAAATATTATTAATCTTGTTAATATTACTATTGTTGTTATTAGCTTAGAACTAAACACACAGATCTCTGGAAGAGCATCTTTGTAATTTTCACGATGAATGAGACTCCGTGTATAAATAAAGAGTATGTTTGTACATTATTTGCTGAGTTCGTTGAGTTTCTGGAATCAGTTATTCTTGGTGCAGATCCTCTCCTGATCACCGGTGACTTTACCATTCATATCAACGCTGATGATAATGCCGATGCTATTAAACTGTCAGAGCTTCTTGAGAGCACTGGACTCTAACAACATGTCAAAGTTCCTACCCTTGTCTGTGTCCATACTCTGGATCTTATAGTAACACGTCAGACTGACCATATTATTAACTCCTCTCCAAGAGCCGGCTACCTGTTTTCGGATCACAGACCCGTTCTGTGTCAGCTGCAGGTGGACAAGGTCTCCATGACTAAATTACAAGTCTCCCACCGGAAAACTAAATCTATTTACCTGGAATTGAGGAAATAATTATCTGAATCATATCTCTGTCAGAACACAACTTTGCTGGAACTAAATGAACTTGTGAATTGTTATAACGATACTTTGTCATCCGCCCTTGATCGCCATGCACCATTGGTTATTAAATCTGTCATAAACAGACCTACTGTCCCTAGGTTCAATGATGACGTAAAATCTGCAAAGCGACGAATTTACCCTGTGATTTTACACTGTACAAAGCTAAGAAAAATCAAGCAACGTTTGTAATGGACCGTGCACGAAGTACACTAGATTCATCTTGGAAAAGAACTGTGATCAACGGAAATTATTTAAAGGCTGCCAAGACACTTTTTAATAAAAAGACGGACTATCAAGATACCTCTGTACTTGCTAATGACATTGGTCACTTCTTTGTATAGAAGATTGACTGTATCCATTCGGAACTAGACTCTACTGCAAGTTATAATTATTATGTGGACGTAGTACCTATTTTATTTAGCAACTGCTTTGACTAATTCGAAATGTTAAGTGATGAAAGTGTTAAGCTACTGATTGCCAAGTCAAGTAAAAAGGCGATCTCTTTGGATCCAATGCCTACTCCACTTGTACTAGAATGCCTGGACGTCCTCCTCCCTGTACTTACCAGGATGATTAATCTATCTCTGGAATCTGGCCTGTTCCCTGATAACTGGAAGCAAGCAGACGTTCGTCCCAGATTAAAGAAGCCATGGATGGACGTCGTATTTAGGAATGACTGTCATTCACCTCAAAGCTTACTGAACATGTGGTTTCTAACCAAACACACAATCATATGACAGTCCGTAACTTGTACCCTAAAGCTCAGTCCTCCTACCGTAAATTCGATAGCACAGACACAGCTCTTCTCCGTGTGAAGCATGATATTCGCATGAATATGAACAACCAAATGTCACTTTGCTTGTGCTACTAGTTCCGAGTGCCGCATTCGACACCGTCGATCACGATATTTTACTTGAACGATTACACTCCAGCTTTGATAATAATTTCGTATTGTTAGTACCAAATAGACTTGCCCAGACTTGCTAAATACTCATCAAGAATCTAGGCAACCCATAATGTTTTTAAATATGGATTATGCCGCCATTTTGAATAGGTAATAGTCCACTCCCTAATTAATATTCAGTCGCCATTTTTAATAAATTACTCATTAATTATTCATTGCGCATTATTATTAATTTTTCATTCTTCACTGTGCCCTATTATTTACTCATTCATTGTTCACTCAGCACGTATATAAGAGATGAATCTGAAGCCATAGCACATTTCGCGCCACACAAGCATAATACAGTGTATAGCTATGTCTAAAGTGAAAACCCATACCCAAATCCAAAGACAACGTAGCAACGGCTCAAGCGAGGGTCGTTGCAGAAGAGCTTCCTAACCCGCACCCTATAGGAACAGAACAAACAGGGTCAAAGTTTATATATGCCTTTCTACACAACAGTTGTTGTCGGTGCTAGGCCTGGGTACAATATACCGGAGTTAGTGGCAAACCTTGTTGCTATCCCCTATATATTAGTGCGACACTTTGGTGACCTTGATTGCGTTCTACACGGCGACCATTATCACCTTTGCCTGCAGGGGCATGAACAAGACATCGATGGCAATGACCAAAGGTTCTCCCGAGGAAGATTCTACGCCTATTGTAGGAACCATTCCATCCCTGTGGTATCCCGCCCGACCTACGGCGATGTGGCCGAATTCCTGCAATACCTACGCTCACTCCCACGTGACCTCGTATTCTGTTCATTATCTCTACGACGCTTATGGCAATCCGCGGGCACAGTACGCGATCAACTACACGAATCCACTACTGACGATGGAAGTCAAGAACAACCTGATGGCCCACCAGCACTTCCAAAGAACCTCCGAACAACTAAGCAGGGAGACGATATTGCCATCATTGCACTCATGGAAGAAGGGAAATGCCGCTCAAAAGCCCAACTAGTGAAGTACTGCCGAGAAGATGCACAAAGATGGACGTTTCTATTCGATAACCACATGTGTAAGGGTATTCAATACTTTGATCACAAGGTTAAGCTCGCTAAAGAAATAATGAGGATGGAGTCCATTGGAAGAGACTGGAGTTCTAGCATAGCGGAGTGGTTAGACTTCAACCGAGAGAATAAAGAATACTACAGTGTACAGAAGAGCATGCAGATAGTCGACCACATGTTATTCGACAATGGTATCGACCCCTGGCAGTTTACCTTTTTTCTCGACAAAAAGAAGACCAAAAAGAACACAATCTTACTGCATGGAGTATCGAATGCTGGAAAGTCCATCCTAATGAACTCTGTGTCTGATGCATATCAAGCAGTTGCGCTTATCACAAACGCGAGCGGTATTCGCATTGACGAGGCTATTATCGGAGAGGACCAAACTGAGATCTTTAAAATGCTAATGGCTCGCGAGGATTGCATGGTGCAAGTTAAGAACAAGGCGCCTGCTCTCGTTGAAAGGACGCCGGTGATTATAACGTGTAATGCGCTACCTTGGTGCTTTGTTGGAAACAACATTGTGTACGAGAACAGATGCAAGTCTTATCAGAAGTTAGCTAGACTAGAGTGGTTACAAGATGTGAAAAAGAAACTCAACCCCGGGTTATGGAGACACAGACTGGAAAGGATTCTAGATAAGGAAGACGAGGGAACTTCAAGTAATTCAGATGACCCAGAGAAGATAGACTACGAGATGCCCCTAACTCCATTGAGATATAAACGAAAGAGTCCAGATGCGTCGAGCAGCCCTAAACGTGTTTGCATCCCCGATGACGACAGCGACGAGGATTTCGTAACCGCCTGTGACAAGATTGATCGTGCCTGTGACGAGCTCGTGCCTGCCTCATTACCAGACAATGAACTTATGCAATTCCAATCCCAGTGGGGATTTGATAGTAGTGATCTTGGGTACGATTGGCCAAAAGCCGACGAGCCCATTCCTGTACTTGACAATAGTCTTTGAATAACAATAGTAGTTGTCACTCTTGTCTTGTCTTTATAATGGCCGGTCGAGCCCTCGAAGCTCACGTTCGCAGATCGCCTATCGCGCTGGCCATCGGGTTGCTGTTGATATGGCGGCTCGTGCAGGCACTGCGGTCAACCGATATGCCCATAGAACTGCAGATTCCGTTAGAAGATATTTTGATGGAGACGACCGCGAGCATCGTAACGGACCAGTTGCAAAGAGAGCTCGTGTAGAAGAACCACATAGACAAGAAGACTCAGAAGATGAAGAAGACGGTATGCCTTTAAGAAAATACATTAGCCATCTATTGACAGTTTGAGGTATATTGCTATCATTGAAATGTTACTCTATAAACAGTAACATGTGAGCTACAGTACTATAATTTGGTATGCAACATTCATTTCAGGTGGCAGAAAAGGACATCCTCCAGTTTACAACAGGTGCAGATGAGGAGCCATCCCTTACATTTGCCGATTCAATGCTATTTTATCCAGGGTCAAATACATGTATATCATGTCTAACTTTGCCTAAATCTTCAGCAACAGTACCACTGCCAGAAGATGAAGAAATCTTTCGTATTATTTGACCATGCATTTGGTCATTCCTATTTTGGAAGTAAGTAAATTGGCAAAGTTATGGCACACTGGATTGGATCCAAGATTATTCTTTAAGATTTTGAATTTAGAAATAGAAGACATGAGATTCAAGTCAATCATACACAAATCAGAATATTTATGAACTTATCAACAGATTTTTTATGGGAAATTCACATTGGATAAATATTAATTATCCAAATACAGCACAGGGTTGGTAAAATATCTAGGCATTTCCAATAAATTACAAGTCAGACCCAAAAGTCCCCTGCTCAATTTGGTATATCGTGATTAATATACAGTCAAGTTTACAATAGAAACCAGAAGGTGATTTCATTTCTCCAGTTACGTGGATATCAGTTCCGTTAAATGAAAATTTTCATTTCACATTACATATTTAAAACATAGACAAACCTGATCGAGACATTTTCATTTTTAATAAGGCTGTGGCTTAAAAGAAGCTTACGATTCCAGCTATGTAGTTATCATACAGGAAGCTCAATATGGGCCGCGTCAGGCAAAAAGGGCCCGGACGACATAATATGTAAATGTATTGAAATTGTACCATGTTTTTTATACTTGTGGTGCGATTACAATATGCATCGCGAGCGCTACATTGTGCTACTAACAGGTAGTGTTGATTTCATGAAATTGACCAGTCACATACTGATTCACGATTGGCTGAGCCCGTCACGTGTAAAGATATGCAACTGGGCAAATGGTGACGTTGGCCTGACAAGTGCTGTTTTAAAGTGCCAATAACCCCCAAAAAAATATTTTTGACGTCTATTCTGTATAGCGCCCTGACAAAGAATTCGAAAAAATAAAAGTGAAAAAACTAAACTTCGACGATTTTACTGGCGTCAAAGTTAGCGAAAACATCCGTTTTGGGCTTCCTGTTTCCAGTTGGAAGTCAGCGCGAGTCTTGGTGAGGGCCTGGAATTATGACGTCAATCGGGCGCATTTTACTACAACTACCAGAATCCTTTGCACGGTTTCTTTTGTTCCTTTAATTTAGACTATTGTCTTGGTATTCTCAAAGGAGTTGGAAAATCTGAATAAGAAAAAGAATTCAAAAAGGAAAAACTTCCTATTATAGTCTAATCAATAGAAAATAAACTCCATCACAAGGAAGAGCACAACGAAATTAGTAAATTTACCAAGTTTGGTGATATTTCATTGGATATTTATCATGTGGTGAGCTTGCAAGAGTCGCAGAAATAAGAGACGTTTGTATGGGATTGAACGAACGCCTGACTACATACACGTCACAGGCCACTGGTCTCCAGGCTCCCAAAGGGAATTGAAAACTGACGGCCACATGTTCTGGTTCTCAACTTTGAAACGCCGTAAAAAAAATACTATTGAGGTTTAGCCTCCTATTTTTGCCTTAAGTTCTAAATAATGGTTTAAAGTTTCAATTCAAAAAAAATAATTTTTGGGGTTATAGGCACTTTAATAGCTTAGGACAAAATCTAACTGGGTGATAAAATACATATCAAAACATGTGCTCGAAAGGCCTGTCAAAAGGCCATAGCAACCGACTCAATCCTGACCCTATCATTATAATTAGATTTATGTTTAGACAAGAAAAAGTCGTTAATAAAGCTGGTCTAAGTCGAGGACAATATGGTACTGTTTCAAACTTCTTGTTAAATTTTTCAATAATGATATTGTATGATTTCACATATGCATAATTACACATGTATAAAAACCATTTGAAGGGAATAATGATCGAGACCCGTACACAATTTGTTAAGATCGATGTATGCATATTAGCCTTGTTCTGCACTCTCGTGTTATTTTGCACTGCACTTATTCCTCAGTGCAACATGGATAACGGCAGCTGTCGTTCCATGCTTCTTGATCGTAAATGCTACAACATGAAAATTAAGGGTTTGCTACTTAAATGAAGTTCAAAACGTTCCAGTAATTAAAACATAGGTTTGTATGATACTCTGTGCTCCAGAAACCTGTGAATTACCGAGCTCAAAGATATCAATTATAGATGTAAATGTCATTCAGTGATAATAATTTGATATGAACATTTCAATAAACCGCATGAATATATAATACTATATGTTGGAATTGCAATGTGTGTTAATTTGTCAGTGAAAAGTCACCATACCATCAAATACAGGAGGTTCTTAAATTCCATTGGCATTCATGTATAATTTGACAGCGTGATTGTACTGTTTACTGTCAGCACCATGACAACGTGAGTAATTTATATTGATGTTTCTAAATGTTTATTGCATATAATACATCATATAAAAATGTGACAATACACGCCTTTCATAAGTTTTACTTCCGGTCACGAAAACGAGGCTCCAGGTGGTTTGACATCCAAGATGGCGGACAACTGCTCAGTCTCAGCTAGAAAGTACCTCCGAAAAGGACTCGAAAAGTGTGTTATTTAGTAGATCGTACCTGAATTTGGCTTTAGAGTCACTGTATTTATGTTCGTGTATAGTCTACCGTATATTAACTGATGATTTGCATGAAAAACGTTTTTGCGGTCGTTGAAGTAAAAATCATACAAGTAAATAATTGTTTGACGATAAAAATGTAAGAAGAAAATTCAACCAATTTACAGCTGAATTGAGCTGTTGAGATGTTAGCAAACCCACAAATACGTTCGCTTGGTATGCCTATTCAAGGGCTGTCGAACTCTACCAAGCTATTGTTCAGGCAAAAGTTTACAGAATCTGGCAATACCTTGTCTTATGTAAATAGAAAAAAGGACAACTGCGCAGACAAGGGATTGTAAGTTTAAACACATATGTTAACATAATTTCTCAATAAATGTTGTAGTGAAGAGAGTCCGGGATTTATTTTGATAACCCAAGCTCTTTCCTGGGGCAAGTTACAGTGAATTGTGAATCTCTACGCCGATTTATCCTAGCTATAGGTCTCGGTGTGTAAACACACTAGTCGGTGGCTGAATGGATTTACCATGATTCATTATTGAACATATTTGATTACCTTCATAAAGCTTGCCACAACAAGGGGATAGCCTTGAAATGATGACATTTTTATGATCCTCCTTACTCTTTCGATTCCTACGTTTTGGAAGGGCCCCTCCATGAGAATGCCATGGGTGGTACACGAGGCCTCTCCGGGCTTTCTTTCAAAGATGTATACGCCATCCCTTTCCTCTTGGGGCTTTATGGGGCTGAAAAATTTTTGGCCTAGGTCAGTCGTTGATAAAACAAACTGTTTATTTTGTGTCAGGTTCTGGGTTTAGCTACCCTGGGTACCAGAGGTTCTACTGTCTCCCTTCGCGAAAGTTGGACGCCGAGGATCGAAGCGACGAGAACCTCTGGTGGCACGGATAGCCAATCTCACTTCCATGCCCAGAGTTTGGTACAGAATTTGTACCAAGCAGATGATTGGTCAGTTACAATTAATCCCTCAGCTCGTGATATTATTGGCTAGATTTCCGAGAACACGTAAAACCGGTTTTCTCTGGCAGCAGAAAAGATGGCGAACGCGAGTGACTTCTCTGAAGCAGTATCTGTAACACTGAAGAAGTCACTATTCCCCGGTATTGAAAGTCTAAAACAACAACAACAACAAGCAATTTTAAAATTCCTACAAAAGAAGGTGTATTTGCCGTGCTTCCTACGGGTTGGGGAAAGTCATTGGTGTTTCAAATGGTTCCCTCGTTGTGTTCCTTCTTGAACTCTAAAGGTCTGCCTTTCCCAGAGAAAGCGATCATGATCGTTGTGTGTCCTTTGAATTCACTTGTTGAATCGCACATTAGAGAGCTAGAAAGTCGTGAAATCAAAGCGTGCTCGCTGTCAGGCGATAGGGGTTCTTGCTGGTGAATATCCTTTTGTATTCACAAGTCCAGAGTCAATTATCGATAACCAGAAGTGGCGTTCTATGTTGAGAAGTGAAGTATACCAAGAAAACCTTTTTGGTCTAGTTACCGACGAAGCAAGTTGTAATATCCCACTTTCTGTAGAGCATATTCTGCAAAAGTGGTTGAAATTGAAAGCGGGTTTCAGCGGAGTTTTTGAATTTTTTGGACATTTCGAACTCGCACTGACCTCTGCTAGCAGGAAAACTCTTCACATGTGTAGCGAAAATCAGTGGTGCATGGCGCAGCATGAACATTTGCGAAATAAACCATGGATCGAATAACTACGCATAATAATAGTGCCAAATGGTAATATTCTTTAGGAAAGCCAGAGAATAACGTGTTCTGCTACTAAAACGTTGCATTTAGTGCTAAACCTTTTGTGAAACAGGATTAATGTAGCTCCAGCCACGGCTTCCTGCTGACCTACGTTCAATAACTAACTGCTTTAAGCATGTTCTGTTATGCAAATTTATTAAGTTAAAATTCCTGTGCAGTCAGCGAACCTTGAGCCGGGAGATTCGAACTGAGAGCGCTGCGTGGAACAATGTTTTCGTTGGGAACGTTCCTGGTGATCACAAGGATTTTCTGGGCTTTCAACTCAAGAATTTATACAGCAACAAGCCATCGTATTAGGTAATTAGAACTAAAATTACTCGTGTATATGTATAACCAGACAATAGTCTTGAATGAATCTACAATTTGGCGCTATTTACTGAACTGCACGCCGTCAATAAATGAACATAAACGCGTGTTTTATCTGTAACAACTCTCGAATTGAATAACAGAGCATGTTCAGTTCAAAACAATATATTTAACTTGGGTAAGTGAACCCCTTCAAAATGGTTTGTCCACTTCATAGACTTGAATGAATGCCGGATTAAAATGAATTGTAATGGAATACGCGCAGCACAACCTACAATTTACATTCACGTTGGCATTATTATTTCCGATTAATCAGAAGAGTGCTGAGCTTTTATTGCTTGCAAGGCGCGCATGTGAGGAGCGAGTTTTTTGGCACTCGAACGTCTGCGAGGTGGATGTGAACATGATCCTGCGCGTGTTCAAGAGAAATGCCTTGCAAATGTCCAGATATGCTTTTCAAACGTTCTTCGCCTTTATCATTTGTACCTTCTCTAAAATTCTAATAATTATTACTTAGTCGCTCTCTATAACTTTGTTATGGGGAAGAGTCGCTCGTTTCGGCGTCCTAAGAGACGATTCTCAGGGAATCAGTTCGCTAGGACGAGCAAACAAACGAAGACGAGATGAACAGTCGGTAGACAGCACAGTCACATGGCGAAAGTTCCAACCCAAATGAGGAGGAAATAGGGCTTGGAAAGTCTGTTTCGTTTAAAAAACTACAGTCAAAAGAGCCCCAAAAAGTCAAGCAAAGTGATACAGCAGAAGGAAGTGATGCTGGAAGTACATGTACCATTACGAGATTTAGACTGTGTGACATGGAGAACTTATGTAACATGTTTTCCTCTCTGCGGATTGTGCAGATTTCACTTTGTCCCTGATGGAAAATTTGCTATCCAGAAAGGGATGTGCATCATTTCTAAAGCTTTTATGTGTTAGCTGTGGCTGGAGACACGAATTGTGTACTTCAAAGAAGCAAAATCGAAGCTTTGAAGTGAATCGACAACTGGTGTATTCCATGAGGGCTTTGGGCAAGGGCCATAGTAGAGCAAAGAAATTCTGCACACTCATGAACATGCCTCCTCCTCCCCCAACAGCAAAGGCATATAGCAAGAATGTTGTTACTATCGCTAAGCATCTGAAGCAGATTGCACAGCACAGTATGGCTAGTGCAGCTGATGAAGTTAAGCAGTTAAAGGGTGCTGTGGGCAATGAACCTATTAATTGTGCTGTTTCATGTGATGGTACTTGGCAGAGAAGAGGCTATTCATCACAAAATGGATGTGTCGCAGCTATTTCTATGGAAACTGGAAAGATATTGGATGTTGAGGCCTTAACGCAGGTCTGTAAGCGATGTCAGCTTTATGCTCCTTTGGATAAAGAGAGTGAGGAGTACCGCTTATGGAGGGCAGACCATAATAACTGTAAGGCCAACTTTAAAGGTTCTTCACCAGCCATGGAAGCAGAGGGAACTGAGCGCATATTTCAACGTTCAGTCACACTTAACAATTTGAGATACACAGAACTGTATGGAGATGGAGACAGCAAGAGTTTTAAGAGGGTTAAGGATGTGTACAAGGATGACGAAGCAGACCTACATGTAGAAGTGGAGAAAAGGGAATGCATTGGCCATGTCCAGAAGCTGGTTGGAAATGCTCTGAGAAAATTTAAAAAGGAGACGACTGGTTTAGGAGGAAAGGGAAAACTGACAGATGCACTGATTGACAAGCTTCAGAATTACTATGGCATTGCCATAAGATCTAATGTTGGCAACCTTGCTGGAATGAAGTCTGCAGTTTATGCAGGTCTTTTCCATTGTGCGTCTAATGCTGATCAAATCCTGCATGATCATTGTCCAACCGGGGCTTCCAGCTGGTGTAAATACCAACAGAACAAAGCCAAAGGCCAAACAAGCAGCTACAAACATGGACCAGGACTTCCTCTTGCAGTTATAGTCTGCCATGAAAGATGCTCATAAGAGTATTGGGGTGCTCACTGCCAAGATGCACAATTCCATTAAGACCAGGGCCAGTGATCAGCAATACATAACCATAGTTGACAAAGTAGAATCTGTGTGTGAGGAGTTTGGCGTGGACCAAAGAGCCCAAACAATGTTTTCATTGATGCTGTTCTGTTCAAAAAAGGTTAGTTTTATTGATTTTTTTTAAGGTTGCTCGCCTGGATTTTCCTGGGACACATCATACCCACTTTCAACTGCTGATACTCCACTGTTAGAGCTCGGTCGGGCTATCCACTTCGCTCATTTACTAGAAATAGAATAAACTTTCCAAAAAATGTGGGTTTGTTTGACATCGGTGTTACCATAGCAACATTAGCATTGACGTCTTGTATTTTACATATTATCACTTTTCTCGAAATCTAGACCTAAACTTTTAAAATGATCTAGTGTCCCTTGCAGTCTAAATGTAGGCCTTCAAGACAGTCTGCAAAGTTTAAAAACATTGTATGAGAGCATTTTCGAAACGAAATTGGGTTGAATATTTTCGTTTAAAATTAAACAATTCGCCTTACTTCCTGTTTAGTCGTTGAGAACTGTGTTTTCCGGACCGATCAAGCAATGTTCTTAGCGTATTTCATACCTGTGGCATAGGACATACTTCCTATGAAAATTTCATTCCATTTGCTTTATTCAATTTTGGTTATGGAGTCATAAGTCATGTCATAAATATGCTCATTTTACTCAAAATAGTACATATTTTCTAAGGAAGCTGTAATTCGAAAACTAGTCGATAATATTTGTTTTAAATCTTTTCACCTGAAATTCAACATGTACTACCCTGTCCCTGTAAATTTCAAGAGCATTGAATATTTTTTAGGGTGCGGAATAAAAACAAAAACATAGGGAACTTTTACATTCATCCACACAAGCTTCATTGCTGTATCATTTTGTTGATAGCTTACTGTCTTTCTGACATTTCTCTTTTGTCTAGACTCTACATACAGTGTACTTGTGTGCTTTTGAACTAACACGTTTACCATGCACGCCTGCTACGCATATTAGGAATTGAGAGAGCTGGAGTTGCATTTTAACTCTCCTATCTTGAACAGAAATGTAAAAAATATTCAGAATGATTCACAAAATCCAGCCATGATGTAGGCTTAACTGCAAATTTAGAGTATTGAACAACATAGAATTTTCAGAAAGGTAATTTAGACAATTTCTTGACAAATATGGAAGCCTACCAGGAGCTCTTGTAATGTCTCTTATTGGCTTTTCTTTTGTTCTTGTTTATGTATCCAAAGAATAGAAATTCAGCAAGGGAAAGTTAGCTTTGTAAATTTTGGTCACACAAATCAAATCTAATGTTCACCGTGGTAAAAGGGCTATTTTGCACCCATTTCTCCAGTAACTGGTTCAGACAAGTGTGTATTGGCAATTACCAAATGAAATTTGTGGCCAATATTTAAGCCTCATGACCAGGTTAATTACAAATAACAGATACTATAAATGTACATGCTGTCAATCTCTTGATTATTAGATTCTAGATGCTGTCAACAAGAGTGAATTGTTTTATGAGGTTTTTGAAAAGGCAAAAAACCTTGTCATCCCACGTTATGGAAATATGCGGGTCAACCACAAACCAAGGTGTCTCTGTGGCCAGTGTGTGTTTACAGACATTTCTCCATGATGATTTTATAGCAGAGGTCATGAAGGCCCCTCAAGAGGAGGTACTTAAATATTTTAAAACGAGACCACTGTTATGAATCCTGATCAACATTGAACAGGGTCCCATGTAGGAAGAATTTCCATGTTTCAATATGAGCACTACAATAAAGCTGCAGGGATATGATACTGTTCTGGCAGCAGATGTTGTCGTCATCATTGAGATAAAGTAAATAATTGTGGCAAAGTTCTAAGCTTGCACCGGTGTGAAGTTGACTGATTAATTGCAACATAATACTCAATCGTTCTAGTAATGGGTTTATTCTGCCAGGGTGTCCACTTATGGGAGCTTAAACACAAAATAAAAATAAAAATTATAACCCTCATAAGTGTTTGCATCTGCTTACAAGAATGTCCAATTACGGGAATGTGTAAATACAGAGTTTGACTGAGAGTTCAAACAGGGTTTTGGAAAGGCGTCTGAAACTGGAGCTGTCTGCTTATGAGAGTGTCCACACAGAGAGCTTTGACTGTAGGTTGGACAAGTTTAACCTGATGTATATTTATTTATGTAATACTATATAAATTGTCAGCCTTGGTAATATTTTATGTTCTGCTAATGCAAAGACTAATTTATAAAAGCTGTAGAAAAATGAGACTTTGATGTAAATAGAGTGAGAATATATTGTTTTCATGACCATTTATCCAACACTACAATCAGACATTAGATAGCCATTATTGTCAATTGCTGTTAATCTCTTGTATCAGTAGTGCAGGACGACCCATAAATCCTATCCACAATGTACCTGATCTATTGAATATGTTAATTGATATATAATTTCCTCGCTAGGTAATAATTTGTTGTGCAATTTGCTGTTTATATGTACAGTTATTGGACTGGAATATGATGACACTCATGGGTGAGCAATCAAACTAGCTAAGAGTTGTTATGTTTTCTTTTAGGTTCTCTCATTTTTTGATCAAGACTTTTCCCCAACCAAATGCCAGTGTGGCATGTCAGTAACATTCCACACCGAGAGAATGCTTGCCTTCATGACATCTAGGGTGTCAACACATGGCATCACAGCAAAGAGCATCAGGTCTTTCATTAGGGACAAGAGGATTGGGTGTCCAGGTGGAAAACAAGTGACATTTCACCACCAAACAGAGCAAGTGTCTGCTGCTCACATTTCTCATCAGTGGTTTGATGCAGACCAAGTCACTGCTTTGAATGACAGTAAGTTTATAATACAGTTTACTTTTTATTTGTTTGTAGTCTGGACTGACATGTATTTAAAGTGCAACTATACTAGTAGCAACTTAATTATTCCCTTGAAATGGTTTGCAAGTTATCTTGCAAACAGACAACAATATGTAGCTATAGGGCACACAGAGTTACCAAAGCAAGTGATGATTTGTGGAATTCTACAAGGTAGTACATTAGGACCCTTACTATTTTTAATTTACATCAATGATCTACCCAACTGCTCGGAGATCCTGACTTTTAGAATATTTGCAGATGACACAAATCTCTTTGCCTCAGCTCGTGACCTTAAAAGCCTCGAAACGTTAGTTAATTCTGAATTGGAAAAAATCAAGGAATGGTGCGATGTAAACAAACTTTCTATTAATTTTATAAAAACAAATTACATGGTAATAAAATCTTCCAGAAAAAGAGATGGAAATATAGAAATCAAGTTAAAGAACACAGATGGATCGTGCCACGTATTAGAGAAAAAAGATCATATAAAATATCTCGGTGTTATGATCGACGATTCGCTATCTTGGAAATATCACATTTCCTACATTTGCTCTTGTATTTCACGGAATATTGGCATCGTTTCAAAACTAAGGCACTATCTCTCTATTCATCAACTTAAACAAATTTACTATAACCTTATCTACCCCTATCTATCATATGCTGTAATAGCTTGGGGAAGTGCTTACAAAACGCATTTACAAAAATTACAATCTAAGCAAAATAAGGTCCTAAGATTAACGTTTTTTACAGTAACGTCTGGACCCAATACTGAAAGCGCTCTCCCTCTCCTATTAGACATTCTAACTGTAAATAATGTTTACCGCCTCCACGCCCTCAAATTTACGCATTTGTGGCATAAAGGGCTTTTGCCAAGCCTATTTGATGATCTTTTTCAATATGCCAGTGACCGGCATACATACAACACAAGGTATGCATCCAAACAAAATTTATGTAAACCACGTGTTCGTACAAATACTGGAAAACAAATGTTTTCCTACCAGGCAATTGATCTTTGGCACGAGATACCTCACCATCTGAAAGACCTCAGTACATTTTCCTTTACCAAAGAAATAAAACATTATTTACTGTCAGAACAACGCCCAAAGAAACTTAAATAGATACGTTCTTCATTTTTAAAAGTCATTAGTTACCTTTACGCTAAACATTATTTATTAGTCCCAGTTCCTCTTCCTTGCTGCTTCTTTTATGTAAAATAAAAAACCCAAACTTTAGATAGCTACTATGGCCTAACTCGAAAACCTCACGGTTCCCCTTAGCCTCTAGGCTCAAACAAACATTCTATTTTCCTTTGTCTTTTCCTTTTATAACTTATAATGTATTATATAACATTCTTGTAATTTATAGTGTGAGCCAATAAAAGATTGTTGTTGTTGTTGTTGTTGTCTTATATATACTTATCAGTCCAAATAATACATTTTAAAGTCCATGGTAGTTTGAATTTAGTACCATTTAAACATCAAATTCTATTTTTTCTTCACTACACATGTTGTAACTTTACATTAGGGATACAATAAATTGTTGTTGTTGTTGTCTTCGGAATATAGTGCTATGGTCCACTAGTTGCCCTAATTGGAGCTTGATCACAGTAAATAATGCATCTTTGATTCTTTGACTTACAAACCTGTGTTGATAACTGTCATGAAAAGTTCAACTGCACTTTTAAATTCATACAAACTACTTAACTTAAAGCGACTTTGAAATGTCTTTAGAAGGTCTGTCTATAATAACTCAGGAAAACATGTCAGCAATAAAAGTGTTGCTCTAACCCATCAGATAACCTCTTAAACAATCTGCCTCCAGGGGATCCAAACCATCATCAGAACTCATAGACTCCTATATATTCCTCTCCCATAGCAATTTCACAACGAATTATAATAATCCTTGAATGGGATAACTACATGTATATTAAAACATAATAGTCCAACAATACTCTTAATTACAAACACTAAGTTATAATGCTAATACATAAAACTTGTAATAATTAATGAGTAGTTGAAGATTCAACAGGGCTTTCAAAATATAGCTTCCTGCTATGGTTTCCCCATCAAATTTGGTGTATGAAACATATATATAGCGATGTGTACATTGAGAAGTAATTGCATCAAAACTAAACGTCTTCCTCAAATGAAATACAGTAAGAAACTGTTATACAAAAGTTGGGTATTTCCATATAGTTAACATAAAATGTGATTTGTACAATACTATAAATTATTGTAACTTTAAATATTGAATAGTGGTTCTTGTACAACAGGATTGGGCAGAAGACACCAAACAAAATCGAAACGCCCACAGGGAGCACAACGTAAGCTTAGGAAACTTACAAGTTTGATTTCCCTTGTTCACCAAGTATTTATTTTCTTTGTAGACGTACATGTAGTTGTAATAATGGCTCCCTATATGTCCACAACACCAACAATTTTATTACTAATTTTACACTGTAAACAACACTCCTGACAACCCATCCTACATTTCCTATTTTAGACATTGGAAGTATCTCAACAAAATTGATTGATACGGATTGGCTGAGAGGAGTGCAATAATCCCATTATTAATCCCAAATTGCCCCTTTGGTTGTAACTGCTTAAACGAAATTGAAGGGTATGTGAAGTTGTTCACAGTGATGTCATGTTTTGGTATAGGATTTTTTACAAAGATTTTCTGAATGTTTAAGTATAATAAGAAAATGGGAACAAAAATCATTGCTTACTTTGACAAACTTGAAATTGCGTAATTGATGCCATATTTACTTCTTAAAAAAAAACAGGGAAACAAACTACACCAAAGCCTTCGTTCGTGCCAACCAGCGAGATTCCCTCAGATGAAGATGAATCCCTGCTGGCCTCTGAAGGAAACCGGTCGTTTCACCCGAGAGTCAATTCGCCCGGAGTCAGTTTGCCCGAATCCAGTAGTCGACTCACCCGACATTAGATTTGAACAGTTTTAATGAGAAAATCGAGAACCATATGAAATTTACTTCAACCCAGGACGGAACCGGTCAATCGCCCACTTGTTTAAGTAATCGAAATAAAAGTAAATTGAAACCATATTGAGTGGATTCTATTGAGTATTTTGATTTACTTTACAACTTATCTGAGTTCTAGACTACAACATACCCCGTAACTTATATCATTTGAAAGCTTTTAATGCATACTTTCACTTTTAAAACATTATAGCGATGCGTTTTCAAGAGAGCATCTAAAATCAGAGAATAGTTTACTTCAACTCGGAATGGCGTCTCAGTTGTTATGACGCCGAAGCCGAACTACGTGAAAAATTGAATGGGAGTGAATTTCAATGGAATTAACATTTGAATGGGAGTGAATTTCAATGGAATTAACATTTGAATGGGAGTGGTTTCAATGGAATTAACATTTGAATGGGAGTGGTTTCAATGGAATTAACATTTGAATGGGAGTGGTTTCAATGGAATTAACATTTGAATGGGAGTGGTTTCAATGGAATTAACATTTGAATGGGATTGAATTTCTATGATAGTTTACAATCGGCGGCAAATCGATCCAAATCGATTCGATAGTTGATTATTTCGCATCTGCCAATAGAAAGTGGTTTCTTTCAATATTTCGATCCATGGTGAACTATAAAAGGAAGAGAAAATTATGGTGCAATCATTCGATCCAGCAAAACCTGTGAACACAACTCCTCTTACGATTACGATTACTATTACGACTACCATTATGGCCGATAACTGCATTGAGTGTGAACTAGTTGTTAGACCTCGCCAGGAGGCTCTTCAGCGCAATGCATGTGGTCTTTGGCAGCATCGGACCTGCGATACCGAGGTAGACAGAGTAACGTATCGGGCCACGGTACAGGCTCAGCACGGTATCGACTGGCAGTGTACATATTGCGTCGATATTTCTGACATAGCCGTCGCCGAAAGCACTAGGATTGAATAAAGCGTTTTTGGTAAGTAAAACTGGATTCGTAAAAGTATGTAATGCGGGACGAGGGTGCTTTCAAATTATTTTTTACGCTTATGTTTAGGTTATGCAGTAGTCCTCTCTGAACTCTCAGGCATTTTGGATGAAACGGAAGACCAGCAGCCACCAGTGGAACTGCCAGCCCCGCTAGAGGAGTCCTCTATCGAAGAGCCCAGCATCAGAGACGTTGCCCCAGGCCCAAACGAATTCACATACGAGGTCGTTGAGTAAGGGACCAAGAGGAGGAGGAAGAAGCTGATCGACAGCCTGGGCTACTCCTACAACGTGAAGAAGAGAGGTAAAGTTACTACTTACTGGCAGTGTACCGTGTGTCCCAAAGGAAACTACCCCTGAACAAGAGCCGAGTTCTACTGCTGGTGCAAACGACCTGTATGAAGAATTTGTAGAAGAACAAAAACAAAGAGAATTGGTGTGGGATGCTAACCGCACTGCGAAGAGAGCGAGAACGACTGAACCTCGCACCTTTGCGACTGAGCAAAGCGTTTGAGCCCAGCATTGCCGTTGATGATTTCACTCAGATCGACGACGCCAGCCGAAGGAACAACTTGCTGTAGGAGTAGCTTGGGGAAAAGACAAGAGAATGCACATGTCTAAAAAGCAAGGTGGAGGAATTGGAAGAGGCCAATCGGCTTGCAGCCAAGAAACAGCTGATAGCCAACGATAATTTTTGCAAGGTAAGCATAAACTTTAAATTATTGTTTCTAAAAACTATTTCTACCCGTGTATGCAATTCAATTTTGGAGCGATTATAGAATACCCCGCCACTTCTGAAGCTTTGTTAAGTTAGTGCGGCGCGCTCCCGAAGTGACTCAATAATAATTTGCCTAATTTTGCTAAGGCATGAAACTGAGTGCTACTGCGGTCAGTTTCCTCATGACCTAGCAAAATTATGCAAATTATTATTCAGCGCCACTTTGAAAAGACTGCTGAACAAAGGACTTGTTACCTGTGTGAATCAATGCATATTAATTTTGACTTTCAATAGTCGTGATGATGCATAGTAACAGTATTCATTGATGATTATCATTCAAATTGCACTTTAAACAGATGCTAGAGAAAGTAGAAGGCTCGATTGTGTCAATGGAAAACAAGATGATGGCAACACTCTCAAAAATAGAACAGCGTTTGGATTCCCTGGAAGCAGTTTCGCCTAACCCTGTACCCATTCCTTGTGAATTGGTGAGTGTATTAAATTTCTCTTAAATATATTTATATCGTTTAAAAAAGGTAAAGTAAAGTTCTATATTTAACTTTGGGGTAGCCCCTGCAGTCTAACCGACTCCCATCAAAAATTTCCTATTGAGAATCACTAGAAAATCAAACATTTTAGAACGACAAAACTCCATGATTTTGCCATCAAACGACAAATTCCCCAAATATTGACAGGGGTCCCCTTCTCTGACAGAGATCCCAATAAAGTCCTTAAGACTCCTCTTTTTAAAGAAGCTTTTCGATGATGCAGCATGTGTTCTAATAGTGTTAAGGTTAGTTAGTTATTTGATAACTTATTTATTGACGTGTATATCTTTGTTTGTAAGGCGCATTTGAAAACGCATGTTGAATTTGCGCGGTATAAGTTAATAAATTATAAAATTATTTGACGCCAACAAAGATGTATTGGCTTAAACTTTAGAGATTTGCAATTAAGAATTTTGCCGTTAATTGTTTGAGAATTTTTTTCAGAAGCAGAACTGAAAGGAAAGAACATTGCCGGTGTGCGAAACAAGCGAGCAGTAGCCCCGCTTAGAATGGCCATAATGAGAAGCACGTTTTTAATATGTATCCCACACCACCTTTTTCCCAAAAATCAGCTTGGAGTCTGTGCCACCAGGCAATGGATGAGTACATCCGACGGCCAGTGAAACGTTCACTTCGTATGGAGTAAGTTCGCTCGAAATACATATTCCAAATTCCAAAAGGACGGTATTTTACATAGTAAGGGTAGAAATTTCAAACTTTAAAATTTAGGGGGAAATGTTGTCAATTTTCATTTACAATGAAAACCTCTAGAAACTCGTTGCATTTACATTTAGTTCAAGTAGTTTGTCCAGTATTCAAGTTTTAGTATATTGATATCGATATCTTTCTATTAATACAAAAAGATGTATTAAATATTTCCTGTTTTATATTATTCGTTCTCTCTGCTCAAGACCTACTTCGCACTGGTTTTTTTCTGGGTTTTTGCGGTCGTTGAAGTAAAAATCATACAAGTAAATAATTGTTTGACGATAAAAATGTAAGAAGAAAATTCAACCAATTTACAGCTGAATTGAGCTGTTGAGATGTTAGCAAACCCACAAATACGTTCGCTTGGTATGCCTATTCAAGGGCTGTCGAACTCTACCAAGCTATTGTTCCTGCAAAAGGTCAGCAGGAAGGAAATCTCTCTCAAAGAATAAGTATGAGATATCGAAACAGTAAGAAAACGCGGATTCAAATAACAAATGCTCAGGAGACATGTTGTTCAACAGGAGATCCTGAACTACTTCGAGGGCCGTGAAGTGGGGAACAAGACAAAAATAACGGCCCCATAAAGCCCCAAGAGGAAAGGGATGGCGTATACATCTTTGAAAGAAAGCCCGGAGAGGCCTCCTGTACCACCCATGGCATTCTCATGGAGGGGTCCTTCCAAAACGTAGGAATCGAAAGAGTAAGGAGGATCATAAAAACGTCATCATTTCAAGGCCATCCCCTTGTCATCATTTCATCCCCTTGTTGTGGCAAGCTTTATGAAGGTAATCAAATATGTTCAATAATGAATCATGGTAAATCCATTCAGCCACCGACTAGTGTGTTTACACACCGAGACCTATAGCTAGGATAAATCGGCGTAGAGATTCACAATTCACTGTAACTTGCCCCAGGAAAGAGCTTGGGTTATCAAAATAAATCCCGGACTCTCTTCACTACAACATTTATTGAGAAATTATGTTAACATAATAATAATAATAATGGCCACATTTATATAGCGCCATATCAACCACAGTTTCATGGCGCTTTACATATGACTGACATATCCCGTCAGTGAATTATTTCGGACTGCTTCACATATGTGTTTAAACTTACAATCCCTTGTCTCCGCAGTTGTCCTTTTTTCTATTTACATAAGACAAGGTATTGCCAGATTCTGTAAACTTTTGCCTGAACCAACTGTAGTGCAGATGCTGAAAAAACTTAGAGACTAATTTTGGCGGTGTGAACAAACCTTCAAAGGTTCCGAAGGCCTAGGTCAGTCGTTGATAAAACGAACTGTTTATTTTGTGTCAGGTTCTGGGTTTAGCTACCCTGGGTACCAGAGGTTCTACTGTCTCCCTTCGCGAAAGTTGGACGCCGAGGATCGAAGCGACGAGAACCTCTGGTGGCACGGATAGCCAATCTCACTTCCATGCCCAGAGTTTGGTACAGAATTTGTACCAAGCAGATGATTGGTCAGTTACAATTAATCCCTCAGCTCGTGATATTATTGGCTAGATTTCCGAGAACACGTAAAACCGGTTTTCTCTGGCAGCAGAAAAGATGGCGAACGCGAGTGACTTCTCTGAAGCAATATCTGTAACACTGAAGAAGTCACTATTCCCCGGTATTGAAAGTCTAAAACAACAACAAGCAATTTTAAAATTCCTACAAAAGAAGAATTATTTGCCGTGCTTCCTACGGGTTGGGGAAAGTCATTGGTGTTTCAAATGGTTCCCTCGTTGTGTTCCTTCTTTAACTCTAAAGGTCTGCCTTTCCCAGAGAAAGCGATCATGATCGTTGTGTGTCCTTTGAATTCACTTGTTGAATCGCACATTAGAGAGCTAGAAAGTCGTGAAATCAAAGCGTGCTCGCTGTCAGGCGATAGGGGTTCTTGCTGGTGAATATCCTTTTGTATTCACAAGTCCAGAGTCAATTATCGATAACCAGAAGTGGCGTTCTATGTTGAGAAGTGAAGTATACCAAGAAAACCTTTTTGGTCTAGTTACCGACGAAGCAAGTTGTAATATCCCACTTTCTGTAGAGCATATTCTGCAAAAGTGGTTGAAATTGAAAGCGGGTTTCAGCGGAGTTTTTGAATTTTTTGGACATTTCGAACTCGCACTGACCTCTGCTAGCAGGCACATGTGTAGCGAAAATCAGTGGTGCATGGCGCAGCATGAACATTTGCGAAATAAACCATGG
Source organism: Actinernus sp. WN-2022 (assembly GCA_030867875.1). NCBI lineage: Eukaryota > Metazoa > Cnidaria > Anthozoa > Actiniaria > Actinernidae > Actinernus > Actinernus sp. WN-2022. The sequence continues at coordinate 39,553,208 of JAOWCC010001501.1, forward strand.
ATCGAATAACTACGCATAATAATAGTGCCAAATGGTAATATTCTTTAGGAAAGCCAGAGAATAACGTGTTCTGCTACTAAAACGTTGCATTCAGTGCTAAAACCTTTTGTGAAACAGGATTAATGTAGCTCCAGCTACGGCTTCCTGCTGACCTACGTTCAATAACTAACTGCTTTAAGCATGTTGTGTTATGCAAATGTGTTAAGTTAAAGTTCCTGTGCAGTCAGCGAACCTTGAGCGGGGAGATTCGAACTGAGAGCGCTGCGTGGAACAATGTTTTCGTTGGGAACGTTCCTGGTGATCACAAGGATTTTCTGGGCTTTCAACTCAAGAATTTATACAGCAACAAGCCATCGTATTAGGTAATTTGAACTAAAATTACTCGTGGATATGTATAACCAGACAATAGTCATGAATGAATCTACAATTTGGCGCTATTTACTGAACTGCACGCCGTCAATAAATGAACATAAACGCGTGTTTTATCTGTAACAACTCTCGAATTGAATAACAGAGCATGTTCAGTTCAAAACAATATATTTAACTTGGGTAAGTGAACCCCTTCAAAATGGTTTGTCCACTTCATAGACTTGAATGAATGCCGGATTAAAATGAATTGTAATGGAATACGCGCAGCACAGCAGCACAACCTACAATTTACATTCACGTTGGCATTATTATTTCCGATTAATCAGAAGAGTGCTGAGCTTTTATTGCTTGCAAGGCGCGCATGTGAGGAGCGAGTTATGTGGGCACTCGAACGTCTGCGAGGTGGATGTGAACATGATCCTGGGCGTGTTCAAGAGAAATGCCTTGCAAATGTCCAGATATGCTTTTCAAACGTTCTTCGCGTTTATCATTTGTACCTTCTCTAAAATTCTAATAATTATTACTTAGTCGCTCTCTATAACTTTGTTATGGGGAAGAGTCGCTCGTTTCGGCGTCCTAAGAGACGATTCTCAGGGAATCAGTTCGCTAGGACGAGCAAACAAACGAAGACGGGAGATGAACAGTCGGTAGACAGCACAGTCACATGGCGAAAGTTCCAACCCAAATGAGGAGGAAATAGGGCTTGGAAAGTCCGTTTCGTTTAAAAAACTACAGTCAAAAGAGCCCCAAAAAGTCAAGCAAAGTGATACAGCAGAAGGAAGTGATGCTGGAAGTACATGTACGATTACGAGATTTAGACTGTGTGACATGGAGAACTTATGTAACATGTTTTCCTCTCTGCGATGCCCGGATTGTGCAGATTTCACTTTGTCCCTGATGGAAAATTTGCTATCCAGAAAGGGATGTGCATCATTTCTAAAGCTTTTATGTGTTAGCTGTGGCTGGAGACACGAATTTTGTACTTCAAAGAAGCAAAATCGAAGTTTTGAAGTGAATCGACGACTGGTGTATTCCATGAGGGCTTTGGGCAAGGGCCATAGTAGAGCAAAGAAATTCTGCACACTCATGAACATGCCTCCTCCCCCAACAGCAAAGGCATATAGCAAGAATGTTGTTACTATCGCTAAGCATCTGAAGCAGATTGTACAGCACAGTATGGCTAGTGCAGCTGATGAAGTTAAGCAGTTAAAGGGTGCTGTGGGCAATGAACCTATTAATTGTGCTGTTTCATGTGATGGTATTTGGCAGAGAAGAGGCTATTTATCACAAAATGGATGTGTCGCAGCTATTTCTATGGAAACTGGAAAGATATTGGATGTTGAGGCCTTAACGCAGGTCTGTAAGCGATGTCAGCTTTATGCTCCTTTGGATAAAGAGAGTGAGGAGTACCGCTTATGGAGGGCAGACCATAATAACTGTAAGGCCAACTTTAAAGGTTCTTCACCAGCCATGGAAGCAGAGGGAACTGAGCGCATATTTCAACGTTCAGTCACACTTAACAATTTGAGATACACAGAACTGTATGGAGATGGAGACAGCAAGAGTTTTAAGAGGGTTAAGGATGTGTACAAGGATGACGAAGCAGATCTACATGTAGAAGTGGAGAAAAGGGAATGCATTGGCCATGTCCAGAAGCTGGTTGGAAATGCTCTGAGAAAATTTAAAAAGTAGACGACTGGTTTAGGAGGAAAGGGAAAACTGACAGATGCACTGATTGACAAGCTTCAGAATTACTATGGCATTGCCATAAGATCTAATGTTGGCAACCTTGCTGGAATGAAGTCTGCAGTTTATGCAGGTCTTTTCCATTGTGCGTCTAATGCTGATCAAATCCTGCATGATCATTGTCCCAACCGGGGCTTCCAGCTGGTGTAAATACCAACAGAACAAAGCCAAAGGCCAAACAAGCAGCTACAAACATGGACCAGGACTTCCTCTTGCAGTTATAGTCTGCCATGAAAGATGCTCATAAGAGTATTGGGGTGCTCACTGCCAAGATGCACAATTCCATTAAGACCAGGGCCAGTGATCAGCAATACATAACCATAGTTGACAAAGTAGAATCTGTGTGTGAGGAGTTTGGCGTGGACCAAAGAGCCCAAACAATGTTTTCATTGATGCTGTTCTGTTCAAAAAAGGTTTGTTTTATTGATTTTTTTTAAGGTGGCTCGCCTGGATTTTCCTGGGACACATCATACCCACTTTCAACTGCTGATACTCCACTGTTAGAGCTCGGTCGGGCTATCCACTTCGCTCATTTACTAGAAATAGAATAAACTTTCCAAATAATGTGGGTTTGTTTGACATCGGTGTTACCATAGCAACATTAGCATTGACGTCATGTATTCTACATATCATCACTTTTCTCGAAATCTAGACCTAAACTTTTAAAATGATCTAGTGTCCCTTGCAGTCTAAATGTAGGGCTTCAAGACAGTCTGCAAAGTTTAAAAACATTGTATGAGAGCATTTTCGAAACGAAATTGGGTTGAATATTTTCGTTTAAAATTAAACAATTCGCCTTACTTCCTGTTTAGTCGTTGAGAACTGTGTTTTCCGGACCGATCAAGCAATGTTCTTAGCGTATTTCATACCTGTGGCATAGGACATACTTCCTATGAAAATTTCATTCCATTTGCTTTATTCAATTTTGGTTATGGAGTCATAAGTCATGTCATAAATATGCTCATTTTACTCAAAATAGTACATATTTTCTAAGGAAGCTGTAATTCGAAAACTAGTCGATAATATTTTTTTTTAAATTTTAAATTTAATTTTTTAAATCAACATGTACTACCCTGTCCCTGTAAATTTCAAGAGCATTGAATAATTTTTAGGGTGCGGAATAAAAACAAAAACATAGGTAACTTTTACATTCATCCACACAAGCTTCATTGCTGTATCATTTTGTTGATAGCTTACTGTCTTTCTGACATTTCTCTTTTGTCTAGATTCTACATACTTGTGTGCTTTTGAACTAACACGTTTACCATGCACGCCTGCTACGCATATTAGGAATTGAGAGAGCTGGAGTTGCATTTAACTCTCCTATCTTGAACAGAAATGTAAAAAATATTCAGAATGATTCACAAAATACAGCCATGATGTAGGCTTAACTACAAATTTAGAGTATTGAACAACATAGAATTTTCAGAAAGGTAATTTAGACAATTTCTTGACAAATATGGAAGCCTACCAGGAGCTCTTGTAATGTCTCTTGTTGGCTTTTCTTTTGTTCTTGTTTATGTATCCAAAGAATAGAAATTCAGCAAGGGAAAGTTAGCTTTGTAAATTTTGGATACACAAATCAAATCTAATGTTCACCGTGGTAAAAGGGCTATTTACCTTGCACCCATTTCTCCAGTAACTGGTTCAGACAAGTGTGTATTGGCAATTACCAAATGCAATTTGTGGCCAATATTTAAGCCTCATGACCAGGTTAATTACAAATAACAGATACTATAAATGTACATGCTGTCAATCTCTTGATTATTAGATTCTAGATGCTGTCAACAAGAGTGAATTGTTTTAGGAGGTTTTTGAAAAGGCAAAAAACCTTGTCATCCCACGCTATGGAAATATGCGGGTCAACCACAAACCAAGGTGTCTCTGGGGCCAGTGTGTGTTTACAGACATTTCTCCATGATGATTTTATAGCAGAGGTCATGAAGGCCCCTCAAGAGGAGGTACTTGAGGAGGCACTGTTATGAATCCTGATCAACATTGAACAGGGTCCCATGTAGGAAGAATTTCCATGTTTCAATATGAGCAAATATAATAGAGGATTTACAGTAGGTTAACAAAAAAAGGTTGAAAAACATAAACTTTGCAAAGCTCCTGTAAGTGGGTATCTTAATGTAAAGTGAAACTAAAAAAAGTGTCTATGAAATGATTGCTTGTTTTATTGACTTATTCAATGGCCAAAATGATTTGATTGGACACTCTAAATTCCAATTTGATCTGTGGATTAGCCGGGACCTGGCTTTGACCAGCCCCATGGTTTTGTTTCAGGTATCGTTAGAAATACAGAGACTACAATGAAAGAACATGAACATTCTTTACACTACAATAAAGCTGCAGGGATATGATACTGTTCTGGCAGCAGATGTTGTCGTCATCATCGAGATAAAGTAAATAATTGTGGCAAAGTTCTAAGCTTGCAACCGGTGTGAAGTTGACTGATTAATTGCAACATAATACTCAATCGTTCTAGTAATGGGTTTATTCTGCCAGGGTGTCCACTTATGGGAGCTTAAACACAAAATAAAAATAAAAATTATAACCCTCATAAGTGTTTGCATCTGCTTACAAGAATGTCCACTTACGGGAATGAGCTGTCTGCTTATGAGAGTGTCCACACAGAGAGCTTTGACTGTAGGTTGGACAAGTTTAACCTGATGTATATTTATTTATGTAATACTATATAAATTGTCAGCCTTGGTAATATTTTATGTTCTGCTAATGCAAAGACTAATTTATAAAAGCTGTACAAAAATGAGACTTTGATGTAAATAGAGTGAGAATATATTGTTTTCATGACCATTTATCCAACACTACAATCAGACATTAGATAGCCATTATTGTCAATTGCTGTTGATCTCTTGTATCAGTAGTGCAGGACGACCCATAAATCCTATCCACAATGTACCTGATCTATTGAATATGTTAATTGATATATAATTTCCTCGATAGGTAATAATTTGCTGTATATATGTACAGTTATTGGACTGGAATATGATGACACTCATGGGTGAGCAATCAAACTAGCTAAGAGTTGTTATGTTTTCTTTTAGGTTCTCTCATTTTTTGATCAAGACTTTTCCCCAACTAAATGCCAGTGTGGCATGTCAGTAACATTCCACACCGAGAGAATGCTTGCCTTCATGACATCTAGGGTGTCAACACATGGCATCACAGCAAAGAGCATCAGGTCTTTCATTAGGGACAAGAGGATTGGGTGTCCAGGTGGCAAACAAGTGACATTTCGCCACCAAACAGAGCAAGTGTCTGCTGCTCACATTTCTCATCAGTTGTTTGATGCAGACCAAGTCACTGCTTTGAATGACAGTAAGTTTATAATACAGTTTACATTTTATTTGTTTGTAGTCTGGACTGTCATGTATTTAAAGTGCAACTATGCTAGTAGCAACTTAATTATTGTCTTATATATACTTATCAGTCCAAATCATACATTTTAAAGTCCATGGTAGTTTGAATTTAGTACCATTTAAACATCAAATTCATTTTTTTCTTCACTACACATGTTGGGCAGAAGACACCAAACAAAATCGAAACGCCCACAGGGAGCACAACGTAAGCTTAGGAAACTTACAAGTTTGATTTCCCTTTAATGTTCACCAAGTATTTATTTTCTTTGTAGACGTACATGTAATAATGGCTCCCTATATGTCCACAACACCAACAATTTTATTATTAATTTTACACTGTAAACAACACTCCTGACAACCCATCCTACATTTCCTATTTTAGGCATTGGAAGCATCTCAACAAAATTGATTGATACGGATTGGCTGAGAGGAGTGCAATAATCCCATTATTAATCCCAAGTTGCCCCTTTGGTTGTAACTGCACTCGAAATTAGGAATGAGACTATTTATAAATCTAAAACAAAAGAAGCTTAAACGAAATTGAAGGGTATGTGAAGTTGTTCACAGTGATGTCATGTTTTGGTATAGGATTTTTTACAAAGATTTTCTGAATGTTTAAGTATAATAAGAAAATGGGAACAAAAATCATTGCTTACTTTGACAAACTTGAAATTGCGTAATTGATGCCATATTTACTTCTTAAAAAAAAAACAGGGAAACAAACTACACCAAAGCCTTCGTTCATGCCAACCAGCGAGATTCCCTCAGATGAAGATGAATCCCTGCTGGCCTCTGAAGGAAACCGGTCGTTTCGCCCGAGAGTCTATTCGCCCGGAGTCAGTTCGCCCGAATCCAGTAGTCGATTCGCCCGACATTAGATTTGAACAGTTTTAACGAGAAAATCGAGAACCATTGGAAATTTACTTCAACCCAGGACGGAACCGGTCGATCGCCCACTTGTTTAAGTAATCGAAATAAAAGTAAATTGAAACCATATTGAGTGGATTCTATTGAGTATTTTGATTTACTTTACAACTTATCTGAGTTCTAGACTACAACATACCCCGTAACTTATATCATTTGAAAGCTTTTAATGCATACTTTCACTTTTAAAACATTATAGCGATGCGTTTTCAAGAGAGCATCTAAAATCAGAGAATAGTTTACTTCAACTCGGAATGGCGTCTCAGTTGTTATGACGCCGAAGCCGAACTACGTGAAAAATTGAATGGGAGTGAATTTCAATGGAATTAACATTTGAATGGGAGTGGTTTCAATGGAATTAACATTTGAATGGGATTGAATTTCTATGATAGTTTACAATCGTCGGCAAATCGATCCAAATCGATTTGATAGTTGATTATTTCGCATCTGCCAATAGAAAGTGGTTTCTTTCAATATTTCGATCCGTGGTGAACTATAAAAGGAAGAGAAAATTATGGTGCAATCATTCGATCCAGCGAAACCTGTGAACACAACTCCTCTTACGATTACGATTACTATTACGACTACCATTATGGCCGATAACTGCATTGAGTGTGAACTAGTTGTTAGACCTCGCCAGGAGGCTCTTCAGCGCGACGCATGTGGTCTTTGGCAGCACCGCACCTGCGATACCGGGGTAGACAGAGTAACGTATTGGGCCACGGTACAGGCTCAGCACGGTATCGACTGGCGGTGTACATATTGCGTTGATATTTCTGACATAGCCGTCGCCGAAAACACTAGGATTGAAGAAAGCGTTTTTGGTAAGTAAAACTGGATTCGTAAAAGTATGTAATGCGGGATGAGGGTGCTTTCAAAGAATTCCTTTCAAAATTAAGAGTTATCTAATTTTTTTTTTTTACGCTTATGTTTAGGTTATGCAGTAGTCCTCTCTGAACTCTCAGGCATTTTGGATGAAACGGAAGACCAGCAGCCACCAGTGGAACTGCCAGCCCCGCTAGAGGAGTCCTCTATCGAAGAGCCCAGCATCAGAGACGTTGCCCCAGGCCCAAACGAAGTCACATACGAGGTCGTTGAGGAAGGGACCAAGAGGAGGAGGAAGAAGCTGATCGACAGCCTGAGCTACTCCTACAACGTGAAGGAGAGGGGTAAAGTTACTACTTACTGGCAGTGTACCATGTGTCCCAAAGGAAACTACCCCTGAACAAGAGCCGAGTTCTACTGCTAGTGCAAACGACCTGTATGAAGAATTTGTAGAAGAACAAAAAACAAAGAGAATTGGTGTGGGATGCTAACCGCACTGCGAAGAGAGCGAGAACGACTGAACCTCGCACCTTTGCGACTGAGCAAAGCGTTTGAGCCCAGCATTGCCGTTGATGATTTCACTCAGATCGACGACGCCAGCCGAAGGAACAACTTGCTGTAGGAGTAGCTTGGGGAAAAGACAAGAGAATGCACATGTCTATAAAGCAAGGTGGAGGAATTGGAAGAGGCCAATCGGCTTGCAGCCAAGAAACAGCGGATAGCCAACGATAATTTTTGCAAGTAAGCATAAGCTTTAAATTATTGTTTCTAAAAACTATTTCTTCCCGTGTATGCAATTCAATTTTGGAGCGATTATAGAATACCCCGCCACTTCTGAAGCTTTGTTAAGTTAGTGCGGCGCGCTCCCGAAGTGACTCAATAATAATTTGCCTAATTTTGCTAAGGCATGAAACTGAGTGCTACTGCGGTCAGTTTCCTCATTACCTAGCAAAATTATGCAAATTATTATTCAGCGCCACTTTGAAAAGACTTTGCTGAACAAAGGACGTGTTACCTGTGTGAACCAATGCATATTAATTTTGACTTTCAATAGTCGTGATGATGCGTAGTAACAGTATTCATTGATGATTATCATTCAAATTGCACTTTAAACAGATGCTAGAGAAAGTAGAAGACTCGATTGTGTCAATGGAAAACAAGATGATGGCAACACTCTCAAAAATAGAACAGCGTTTGGATTCCCTGGAAGCAGTTTCGCCTAAGCCTGTACCCATTCCTTGTGAATTGGCGAGTGTATTAAATTTCTCTTAAATATATTTATATCGTTTAAAAAAGGTAAAGTAAAGTTCTATATTTAACTTTGGGGTAGCCCCTGCAGTCTAACCGACTCCCATCAAAAAAATCCTATTGAGAATCACTAGAAAATCAAACATTTTAGAACGACAAAACTCCATGATTTTGCCATCAAACGACAAATTCCCCAAATATTGACAGGGGTCCCCTTCTCTGACAGAGATCCCAATAAAGTCCTTAAGACTCCTCTTTTTAAAGAAGCTTTTCGATGATGCAGCATGTGTTCTAATAGTGTTAAGGTTAGTTAGTTATTTGATAACTTATTTATTGACGTGTATATCTTTGTTTGTAAGGCGCATTTGAAAACGCATGTTGAATTTGCGCGGTATAAGTTAATAAATTATAAAATTATTTGACGCCAACAAAGATGTATTGGCTTAAACTTTAGAGATTTGCAATTAAGAATTTTGCCGTTAATTGTTTGAGAATTTTTTTCAGAAGCAGAACTGAAAGGAAAGAACATTGCCGGTGTGCGAAACAAGCGAGCAGTAGCCCCGCTTAGAATGGCCATAATGAGAAGCACGTTTTTAATATGTATCCCACACCACCTTTTTCCCAAAAATCAGCTTGGAGTCTGTGCCACCAGGCAATGGATGAGTACATCCGACGGCCAGTGAAACGTTCACTTCGTATGGAGTAAGTTCGCTCGAAATACATATTCCAAATTCCAAAAGGACGGTATTTTACATAGTAAGGGTAGAAATTTCAAACTTTAAAATTTAGGGGGAAATGTTGTCAATTTTCATTTACAATGAAAACCTCTAGAAACTCGTTGCATTTACATTTAGTTCAAGTAGTTTGTCCAGTATTCAAGTTTTAGTATATTGATATCGATATCTTTCTATTAATACAAAAAGATGTATTAAATATTTCCTGTTTTATATTATTCGTTCTCTCTGCTCAAGACCTACTTCGCACTGGTTTTTTTCTGGGTTTTTGCGGTCGTTGAAGTAAAAATCATACAAGTAAATAATTGTTTGACGATAAAAATGTAAGAAGAAAATTCAACCAATTTACAGCTGAATTGAGCTGTTGAGATGTTAGCAAACCCACAAATACGTTCGCTTGGTATGCCTATTCAAGGGCTGTCGAACTCTACCAAGCTATTGTTCCTGCAAAAGGTCAGCAGGAAGGAAATCTCTCTCAAAGAATTGAGAGAAATGTGAAAGAACCAAGAAAAAGCAGCTGGTTATCAGCGCTTTTCTTAGGCATTCAGGAGAAGAGAGCTGGGAAAGCTTCCAAATGCGATTTCCTCTCCACACACAACAGAGGAGAAAAGTGCACAGTTTCAGGACTTTTTTAACAAAGTGGGGTAGGTAGTTTAGTTTAACGAAACTTTCCGTTTTGCTTTCCACAACATCCAGAACATATAGCGCACGTTCGTAACTTTCAGGCGTTTAAAATCAATTTAAAATATTTATTTAAATTGAACAACTTTATATTTACCACTAATTTAGGTGTATCTTTTTACTGAGCGAAAACGCATTTATATTGTTGAAATCCACGGAGAAAGCATTTATTTTCTGTGAATAGTGACCGATGCAGAACCTTTTCTTCTTGAATAAGTATGAGATATCGAAACAGTAAGAAAACGCGGATTCAAATAACAAATGCTCAGGAAACACGTTGTTCAACAGGAAATCCTGAACTACTTCGAGGGCCGTGAAGTGGGGAACAAGACAAAAATAACGGCCCCATAAAGCCCCAAGAGCAAAGGGATGGCGTATACATCTTTGAAAGAAAGCCCGGAGAGGCCTCGTGTACCACCCATGGCATTCTCATGGAGGGGTCCTTCCAAAACGTAGGAATCGAAAGAGTAAGGAGGATCATAAAAACGTCATCATTTCAAGGCTATCCCCTTGTTGTGGCAAGCTTTATGAAGGTAATCAAATATGTTCAATAATGAATCATGGTAAATCCATTCAGCCACCGACTAGCTAGGATAAATCGGCGTAGAGATTCACAATTCACTGTAACTTGCACCAGGAAAGAGCTTGGGTTATCAAAATAGATCCCGGACTCTCTTCACTACAACATTTATTGAGAAATTATGTTAACATATGTGTTTAAACTTACAATCCCTTGTCTCCGCAGTTGTCCTTTTTTCTATTTACATAAGACAAGGTATTGCCAGATTCTGTAAACTTTTGCCTGAACCAACTGTAGTGCAGACTATGAAAAAACTTAGAGACTAATTTTGGCGGTGCGAACAAAACTTCAAAGGTTCCGAAGGCCTAGGTCAGTCGTTGATAAAACGAACTGTTTATTTTGTGTCAGGTTCTGGGTTTAGCTACCCTGGGTACCAGAGGTTCTACTGTCTCCCTTCGCGAAAGTTGGACGCCGAGGATTTCTATGAAAACTGGAAAGATATTGGATGTTGAGGCCTTAACGCAGGTCTGTAAGCGATGTCAGCTTTATGCTCCTTTGGATAAAGAGAGTGAGGAGTACCGCTTATGGAGGGCAGACCAAAATAACTGTAAGGCCAACTTTAAAGGTTCTTCACCAGCCATGGAAGCAGAGGGAACTGAGCGCATATTTCAACGTTCAGTCACACTTAACAATTTGAGATACACAGAACTGTATGGAGATGGAGACAGCAAGAGTTTTAAGAGGGTTAAGGATGTGTACAAGGATGACGAAGCAGATCTACATGTAGAAGTGGAGAAAAGGGAATGCATTGGCCATGTCCAGAAGCTGGTTGGAAATGCTCTGAGAAAATTTAAAAAGGAGACGACTGGTTTAGGAGGAAAGGGAAAACTGACAGATGCACTGATTGACAAGCTTCAGAATTACTATGGCATTGCCATAAGATCTAATGTTGGCAACCTTGCTGGAATGAAGTCTGCAGTTTATGCAGGTCTTTTCCATTGTGCGTCTAATGCTGATCAAATCCTGCATGATCACTGTCCAACCGGGGCTTCCAGCTGGTGTAAATACCAACAGAACAAAGCCAAAGGCCAAACAAGCAGCTACAAACATGGACCAGGACTTCCTCTTGCAGTTATAGTCTGCCATGAAAGATGCTCATAAGAGTATTGGGGTGCTCACTGCCAAGATGCACAATTCCATTAAGACCAGGGCCAGTGATCAGCAATACATAACCATAGTTGACAAAGTAGAATCTGTGTGTGAGGAGTTTGGCGTGGACCAAAGAGCCCAAACAATGTTTTCATTGATGCTGTTCTGTTCAAAAAAGGTTTGTTTTATTGATTTTTTTTTAAGGTGGCTCGCCTGGATTTTCCTGGGACACATCATACCCACTTTCAACTGCTGATACTCCACTGTTAGAGCTCGGTCGGGCTATCCACTTCGCTCATTTACTAGAAATAGAATAAACTTTCCAAATAATGTGGGTTTGTTTGACATCGGTGTTACCATAGCAACATTAGCATTGACGTCATGTATTCTACATATCATCACTTTTCTCGAAATCTAGACCTAAACTTTTAAAATGATCTAGTGTCCCTTGCAGTCTAAATGTAGGCCTTCAAGACAGTCTGCAAAGTTTAAAAACATTGTATGAGAGCATTTTCGAAACGAAATTGGGTTGAATATTTTCGTTTAAAATTAAACAATTCGCCTTACTTCCTGTTTAGTCGTTGAGAACTGTGTTTTCCGGACCGATCAAGCAATGTTCTTAGCGTATTTCATACCTGTGGCATAGGACATACTTCCTATGAAAATTTCATTCCATTTGCTTTATTCAATTTTGGTTATGGAGTCATAAGTCATGTCATAAATATGCTCATTTTACTCAAAATAGTACATATTTCTAAGGAAGCTGTAATTCGAAAACTAGTCCATAATATTTAAAAAAAATCTTTTCACCTTAAATTCAACATGTACTACCCTGTCCCTGTAAATTTCAAGAGCATTGAATAATTTTTAGGGTGCGGAATAAAAACAAAAACATAGGGAACTTTTACATTCATCCACACAAGCTTCATTGCTGTATCATTTTGTTGATAGCTTACTGTCTTTCTGACATTTCTCTTTTGTCTAGATTCTACATACTTGTGTGCTTTTGAACTAACACGTTTACCATGCACGTCTGCTACGCATATTAGGAATTGAGAGCTGGAGTTGCATTTAACTCTCCTATCTTGAACAGAAATGTAAAAAATATTCAGAATGATTCACAAAATCCAGCCATGATGTAGGCTTAACTACAAATTTAGAGTATTGAACAACATAGAATTTTCAGAAAGGTAATTTAGACAATTTCTTGACAAATATGGAAGCCTACCAGGAGCTCTTGTAATGTCTCTTATTGGCTTTTCTTTTGTTCTTGTTTATGTATCCAAAGAATAGAAATTCAGCAAGGGAAAGTTAGCTTTGTAAATTTTGGTCACACAAATCAAATCTAATGTTCACCGTGGTAAAAGGGCTATTTACAAATGTACCTTGCACCCATTTCTCCAGTAACTGGTTCAGACAAGTGTGTATTGGCAATTACCAAATGCAATTTGTGGCCAATATTTAAGCCTCATGACATGACCAGGTTAATTACAAATAACAGATACTATAAATGTACATGCTGTCAATCTCTTAATGATGGCATTTCAAAGGACAACTTTCCTGTTCACTACACTTCCATCAATGAGGCTATCGTTCTTATTTTTCCTATGGGTCGTGGGGCCTTAATGGCTAAGTTGGACATTGAGAGTGCTTACCGCATTATCCCAATTCATTCTCAGGACTGTGTTCTGTTGGGTATACGTTGGAGAAACAGCTACTACATTGATCTGGCTCTTCGGTTCGGGCTTCCTTTAGCCCCTTCGATATTTAACCCCGTGGCAGAAACCCTCCAATGGATAGCTCAACACCACTTTGGAGTGGGTTCAATGATTCACTATTTGGACGATTTCTTTACGATCGGTCCACCTCAGTCTTCGGTGTGTCGACAGAACATGGATGCCTTTTTCAGTGCTTGCAGAGACTTGGGGGTTCCCATCGCCTCTCATAAGACTGAAGGCCCTTCACCCCAGCTTTGCTTTTGGAGGATTTGTCTCAACTGCGATGTTATGGAAGCCAAGCTGACTCAAGAGAAGTTATCTTAGGTCCGCTGCGAAGTCCACTCTTGGCTATTACGTCGATCTTGCACCCTCAAAGAGTTACCAGTCGCTGATCGGCCTTCTGCATCATTGCTGTCAGTTTATATTTTATTTTTGTTCCGTGTTTGAACAGTTTCGCCTGCTACGGGAAATGCTTTGAGCCAAACTCCAAATGCCGAGGTGACATGGTTTAGCTGTTTTCAAATTTCTTTCCAAACAATTGCCGTGAGATCGCAGTTTATCAAATCTTCTGGAGTTTTGATTTTAGTATTTATCTTTATCACTTTGTATTGAGTTAATATAATATCTGCTAAAATATATGTTATAGTGCTCGGCAAATTGTAAATGCGATCACTTGAAACAATGGCAAGGCGACTGCCTTTGCAGAGTAACACGTCTTCAACGTATCGATTCTTGCGATTTCTTCTACAACATTAAACAACAATAAATTAATAGAGCTTGATCGTTTGATATCTACATCAAGGAGGAGGATGTGCACTTCTCGATAATGCTGGTAATTGGCTTGATGGCAGACTCCTTTAGCGCTTGCGATTTTCCCATTGTTGTACTATGTAGATATTTATTGGACTGTTGTGGTGGTTGCGAGTTACGAGGCTGTCGGCATCAGTTGTCATGAAGCCTGTTGTCACAAGAATACCGGGAACAAGGTACCCAACGTTTGTACTTAACAAGTGAGCGAGGTTTTCAAAATAATTAAATAATTCCACTGTAGTCAAACTTAAAGTCGATTAGTCTTCTGTGCAAAAGACTCCACGTTTTCTCATGTTGGTTGCTTATTTTTAATAGCCAAGAGGACGACATTATGGATGCTGACAGAAAGTTTCGATGTGACGCCCGAATTTATAGTTGGCCCGATTTCCACTAAAAACTGGCATGCAGAAATTCTGCACATGAATGGTAGCAAATGCTTCGATAAGAAAAATGTGCGTCCTTAATTAAACAAGTTAGTTTAGTTAGTTACGTAACTTTAAGTAGAGCTCAGTCATATATTTTGTTGTTCTCGTGGTGAAATTACTTTCTACATCGCTCAGAATGGCTGGACATATCGATATGCACATCTCATTAACTGACGAAATCATTCGTGCGGCAAGCTCATTAACTGCCTAGCGGTAGATTCAAATGCAGAGAAAGTGGCCGATTCTGCATAAGGTAGCTTGATAAAAATAGCAGGGGTTACCATTTTTTTCGCTTTAGACAAATTAGACAATCGGCTTTTTATTACCGAAACACCGATTGACCCTTCGGACTCATTTTATGGAATGGATGCTAAAAAAAAACCTACTATCTTGGCTCTCTGAATAAAGGTGACTTTTAGACCAATTTTGTATGAAAACATCTTAATGACAAACTTTGTAGCCTCTTTTCTCGTCAATCGTGAAGCTATAAACAATTGTACAGACAGCTTCTTGTTGCACTTTAGATTAACTTTAAAATGATGTTACTCTTTAAAATCGGTTCGAAAAAACCTACTATCTCATCTAATAAACGAAAAAACTTTAAATAAAACGTGATTTCTGGACGATTATTATAATTACAACAGCAAATTAATTCGAGTTGGAATTAAAGCCTAGAGCGCGAAATTCGAGTTTAATAATAGACGGCTAAAAATAAAATGAAAATATCTCACGGTTATGTTCAAATCGAGATACTGACAAAAGAGTACTGATTGGGTAGTTTTCTTAACTAACAAGAGTGAAAATCTCTAAGCGGCAACTTTCACACTGGTGCTAGAGGTTCTAGTTTAGGATCGATGAAAAGGCGTCGATCCTAAACTTTGGCTTAGAGAGGGCTGTAGAACCTCTGGCACCCAGGGTACTTTCACACCAGGACGGCTTAAAATAAATTGAAAATACATGTATCTCATGGTTATGTTCAAATCGCTTCGTAAACAAGTTTCCAAACAGATTCTACAGGAATGTCGCTTGCAAATGAGATATCACTCAAAATTCTAAGTGTTCTAGAATTTGAGATACTGACAAAAGAGTATTGGATAGTTTTCTTAACTAACAAGAGTGAAACATCTCTAAGCGGCAAATTTGAAATCAGGGTAGCTTAAGATAAAATGAAAATATATCGCGGTTATGTTCAAATCACTTCGTAAACAAGTTTCCAAACAGATGATACATGAATGTCGCTTTCAAATGAGATATCACTCAAAATTCTAGGTGCTCTAGAATTTGAGATACTGATAAAAGAGTATTGGATAGTTTTCTTAACTGATAAGAGTGAAAAATCTCTAAGCGGCAACTTTCAAATCAGGGTGGCTTAAGATAAAATGAAAATATCTTACGGTTATGTTCAAATCGCTTCGTAAACAAGTTTCAAAACAAATTCTACAGGAATGTCGCTTTTAAATGAGATATCATTCAAAATTCTAGGTGTTCTACATTTCGAGATACTGACAAAAGAGTATTGGCCCGAGTATTGTTAGTAAAGAAAACTACCCAAGAGTACAAAATCTCCGAAGCGGCAACTTTCAGACCAGGACGCTTGAAGATAGTTGAAGTCAAAACTCTCAAGGCTCAACTCTCATTGCCTCTCAAGTCCGTTTCAACTTTTAAGTTGATTATCACAAATAATTACTTTGCCGCGAACTTCAAAAAGACCGGCTTTCGCACATTTAAGTGCCGAGCGATTTAGAGCTCCCAGAACAGTTAAATGTTAGCCAATCATAAGGTGAATCTCAAACCTCATGAATTTCAAATTACACGAGCTAATGTATTTCAAAAACTAATGAGTGTCCATCGTACAATGGCCATTCTGGGCGATGTTTAGTTTGGTGGTAATTACATTGCTTGTTTTTAAAATGATTTTTTGGGAAATAATGTTACGCTGCACCACACAAGCCAACTTGAGTTCCGAGTTGATATTGAAGGTAGCAAACGCTACTTATACTAGAATATCAGCGCAACGAAATGATTTACTGAGTACCATCAATGGAGAAGTTTTTTTACAAAATTGAGTCTTGGCCAACGTGCACCAAGTTGCTGTTCTTTAAAAAAACCGATTGGTCATACAGAAACATTTAAATTATTCCTTTTCTTTGCTGGAAATGGGGGGCCACCGGATGTCATTATCCAGTGGGGAATGAGTGCCCAATTTTGGGCTCGTGATTCTCGAATTATGCAAAAAAGAGCAAGACAGCTATTCTTTTTAGAAAAGAGAAATATTTCTTTCTACTACGATTTACATCACAAAAGAATTCTGTATTTAAACGAGGCCTAGAAAAATTACTCACCACAACCCCTACGATGTACACGGTCAAACAAAAGAGGTCTGTAGGAGAGCAAGCTGGATCAAGTTTAAGACTGCTTCAAGATGTAAGTACACAAACAAGTCCGACACTACAGGGCAGTTCCGCAAGAGAAGGGTTAATTTACAACTTATGACTACCTTCGACAAATAATAATTTTTACCCAAGATTCGATGATTGAATGGATAAAGCAAGAAAAACTAATTCAAACCAAACTGTTATGCCCAAAATGCGACGATAGCATGGCACTTGTCCAATGTAGCGACAGAAAAGATGGATTGAAGTGGGTGTGCAAGATAACAATTCAAAGAAAAAGGCACTACGCCGAATCAAGCATCCACAAGGCATAGTCTTGTCGAAATAATTAAATTCACGTACTGGGGGTCTACTGGAATGCCACAGAAACACATCATACGACAACTGTCACTTGCCACAAATACGGCAGTAGACTGGGGTGCTTTTTGCAGAGAAGTCTGTGAAATGACCATGATGCGGGAGCTCTAAGCTGGGAGGGGAAGGGAAGACTCTCCAAATCGACGAAAGTTTGTTTGGAAAACGGACAATGGGTTTCTGGAGGAATCGAGGAAGAGTCCAAAAAGAACTTTTTGGTGGCAGTGCAGGAAAGGTCAGAGGCTGTTCTTTTGCCGATTATAAAGAAATGGATCGAGCCAGGAACAACAGTAGTTGTACCCGGCTGTAGTAGTTGTACCCGGCTGTAAGACGCACCCTCCCTAATGGGCGTGGTCGCGCACAAAAAGTGAGGGGGGAGGGGAGGGTAGGTACCAAAAAGTTAAGTTGGTTTTAGGGGGTGCCAAAAGTGTTCCCGTGGGGGAGGGGGTCGAAAACCAAATCCAAGATGGCGTTCGCTGAGTATGACGCACCCTCCCTAGTGGGCGTGGCCGGAAGTAGTTAAAAAAGGGCCGCGTGGCGCCTGGGTCCTAGTGACGTCATGGGTCTGACGAAATGAGAGCAAGAAAAGGTAAACGTTTTCTTGCCACCGTTGCATCGAGCCCAATCCGTCCATTTCCATGAGACGACGGCTTCCCTGTCTTGTGTAACGAAACCCTTCCTAGCCCATGGTTTACCACGCTATCAGCCAAGGAGAGCATGATGACCAAGAGTCAGGACGAGTCCCTGTCCAGGGTAAGGCAAGCCCACAGGCCGACTCACGGAAAACAGCGGGTCTTCGTAAAAAAGACACGCGGTGGTCCGTAAGGCAGCAAGCGGGAGGCGTTCTCGAGTCCTTGAGAAAAAGGGGACAGATCACAAGGGTGCAGATATGTAAAGTAGCGGCACGCGTGTGACCTTCCCCCTAGTCCTTCCAGTTTCTTTCCAGGTTCAATGCTGAGGCGCGGGAATAGACAAAAAGGAAATGAAAATAAATGTGTTCCTTGTCCGAAAAGGACTTGACTTGGGTGATAACGAAATTAAAACTAAGCGCTGTGGCCAAGAGTCTGTTTGCGCGTATAGAAATGTTTCGGTCTGTCATGAGGCTTCTGCACTGCGATTGTCCCCATAATTTTGATTTATATTTTTAATTCTCTTTTTTTGTTTTCTTTCTTATCCTAGGGGTCTTTTGTCTGTGCTTGTAAACCCAAGTCCCCTTTGTCGTTTTTGGTGTTTCCCTTGTCACGCATGGGGCCTGACTTATTGCTTACGCTATGACTCTCATTACGAACGCACTTTTTGCGTATTTCATTGCCTTCATTGTGTCGCTTGGCCTATAAAGCGACGCCTTTCGCCTACCCTGGGGTGGTTTCAAGAATCCTTCTTAAAACGCTACCTTGGCCTCTTGTCTCCGAGTGACCCTGCGCACTTTAAAGTCAAATTAGAGTGTTTGTACCGACGGGTCACCAATTCTGATCTTTAAATTTTTTTTTCTCATAGGAAAAGAAAAGAATTCTACATGACAGGCGTCCGTATCTTTCGTTTGCACTTTCTTTGTTTTTTCTGCAACTTTAGACCGACTATGGTCTTCTTTGCAGACCCAAACGCCTCCGTTTGGTGCGTGGTCTCGTGCCCTTGCAACACGCGTTGGTACCGCTTGCATGCAAAGCGTGCCCTAGACTATCTTAAACGAGGGTCTCGGTTTAAATATGGCCACGTCAGTCAATGGTTTTCAAACCTTGGCCGTTACGCGCCCGTCAATCAAATTGGGGGGGTCCTGGTATGCGAACAAAATCGAACTAGGCATCTAGTGGCCCCGCCAAGCCCTTGACTTTCTTCTTTTGCTTTCTTTTTGCCTCTTCTAGATTAGAACAAGTGCGCGAGTGTTACATGGACACTGGGGTTCGCAACTGGGTCTGTTCCAAAGATCACTTTAAAAAAATTACCCCCGAGCTTAAGCCTGTCCTATTGAGCCATTCTTATTTTTCTCTTTTCGACCGCTGACCCTGGTTATTCCTAGGTTCGGCGATGCCTTTAAGCTTAGAGGCCCCCGTCTATGGCGTAAGGGACCCCTACCCCCTCGTCGTTGTCCTTGCAAGCTTTGCATGATGAGACGCTTGGGTTTGAATGAACTCAAAACTCTCGAAGACCAACGACGTTGGAACACTATGATGCTGATGGTCTCGAAGTCCAAAAATCTAGCCTACTAAGACCCTTTCTCTTTTCTTTAGACACGCCGTGAACCAATGGATCCGCGAAAACGTTTCTGCCGATTTAACGGCGCCTTTGCACATTTATTTCTACGCTTGGAAATTAAAGCGCTGGTGTGACAAAAAATTTACCGCATATGTAAATAGCGTTATCTTAGACGAAGACGACAATATTCTTTATATGGGTTGATGAATTTATTTCACAGAACAATAGATACCGCTGTCATAGAAATAAAAAAATGTTCTAGTCTTCATCTTCGTCTGTGGACTTGTCTTCTTCTTCCTCGTCGCTTTCGCTGTCCGAGTCGCCTCTCTTCTTTTTCTTTTTATTTTCTTCCAGCCAATCGAAGCGTTCGCACGTTGCGTTGGGAGCCTGGGCCGAGCAGCTGCAATACAGTTTATTGTCGTTCTTTTCGCTGTGCGAGACTCCGAATTTCAGCAACAGGCGGTGTTCTTTTAGTGCCCACGCTCGCAAACCCCTTTCCCGCTCTTTTCAGCTTTTTGGGATCCTTTTGCACCATCTTGGTAAACCACTTGTGAATGCGGATCCCGTCTTTAGCGCTTTTGACGTAAAAATTGCATCCCAGCTTTTTCTTGTCGTAATCTATCTCGGTGCCACACTTGTACGCGCTCCCTTTCTTGTTTTGGACAACGGTCGCCGCCGTGGGTTTTAGACCCTTTCCTTTAAAGCAAAGACAGTACACTTCGGTTCCTGCGTTGTTCATGGTGGCGAGTGGTTTCTCTAGGGCGACGCGTCTCTCTTAAATGCTTCGCGAACGGAACTGCGTCACAGATTCCACTCGGGTACGCTGCGCAACCGTTTGAGCTCTTTGACCAAAGCACGTCCCGCTTGTACTTTGTAAGAATCCCCAAATTCGACCCCCCCTCTCATCGTGCTCAGTACGACCACGTCGTCGTCCAGTCCAGGGGGGCAACTCACTCTCAACACGCGCTTGCCTCCTCCTATGTTACGAATGAAGAACTTGTGCCCGCTGCAATCGTCTAGACGCTCCAACTCCCCAAAAGGTTCCTCTTCGTTCATTTTTTGCAAATAGCTGAACACGTTCAAGCGACGCAGGGGGGCCTTGCAAAAGTCTAGCTCGACGCGGTTCATTCTCTTCGTCTCCTCCATCTGCCTCCGTGCCTCTTTTATCTGGTTTCTCAGTTCTTCCGCCGCCTTCTCCAAATCCTTTTTCACGGTCTCTGTCAGGGTGAGGGCCGCTGCCAAGAGAACGTACTCTCCACGCTGCTTCAATTCGGCCACTTCTATTTCTCCCATTGTTTCGGTCATTTTTTCAATGATCTCTATTTCCATCAGGTGTCGGCTGTGGTCTGCCATCTCTTGCGATTCTTTGCTCTTTCCCGCGACCGCAATATGGGTCAGGGTCTCGTTTAGTTTATTGAGATCACCCTTGTACGCTACGTAATCTTTCTCTTCCATGAGCCCCTTCAGTTTATCCACAAATGTCATCTGGCTGGTCACCGCGGCTAGCACGTTTTCGTCGAAGCTCATTCTATCTGCGAGAGCTAGGCTTCGATCCAAGTTACTCATCGCAAATGACCAACGTCTCGCTGCCTTTCTTTTTAACGTTTCCTACCGTCGCGCGTCGTTTCCGCTTCCAGTGGCCTTGTTGGCGCCACCACTCTTTGTGATGAAAACCCCACGTGGATACCCCTGGAGGGTCCAACGTCGAATACACCGTTTGCCAGTAACTCCCGCGCGTTAAGAACCAACCGTTATTTCCTTCCGTGAACTTTAGCAGCCAATACAAGACTAGCTTCTCGTCGGCAATACACTTGAACTGTAGTTGTAGGCACCGGACGATCTCTTGGGCTTGATGGCTTAACTCGGGCGTGATCCGATGGCTGAACAAGCCTAGCAAATCCACGTCGTCGTCGTCAATGTCTTCGTCGTACTTGGCGTAGACCCACAAGCCCTTGCGGATCACGGGGTACACGTAAAGCGAGTTCAACGTCACGTCTTTGAGCCAGGGGTCTGTCATTTCTTTCTTCTTCTTTGCGTGGCGCGCGCTTTCTTAACCTATCTGAACGGATCTGCGTCACGGGTGGCGTTGCACGGGCGGACGTACGTGCGTCCTTCGAAAGAGGCCGTCGCGCGTCCTAGGGTAAATACTAGGGACGCCATGGACAAAAGGATGACGAAGATGATAAAGTATGCCGCCCACCGCTTCTTCTTACTTAGATCGTCTGCGTCGTTTCGGGGCTCAGTGGCGTCGCGAAAGGCTTCCTGCACCGCCTCTCTCTCTCTTCTCTCTCTCTCTCTCTCCTGGTCCTCGACTTGTCCGCCATTTTCCAAGTAAAAGTGACTCAAAGCTCTTGCCGCTAAGATTAAATACCCCAAGACAAAGGTCCCTGGAAAACAAAGGAGGGGGAGGTCCCCCCCACCCCACCCTCCTGGAACGTAAAGATGACGTAGGAACCCCCCTATTATTTTTGGCGAAGGTATAAGAAGAATCGCGGTGGCGGCAAATTCGAAAAGATAAACATGCAGCGAGAGATCACCGATGAAGAATTGCTCAAGGTTTACGAGGACCACGAGGCCATGGAGTTGGCCACCGTGTTGGCTTACGACAACGACAGTGATTTGGAAATCTTGACCAACACTAGCTCAATTAGTTTAGGAACCTTGGGCGACGAGGATTCGATTCCTGACCCCTTGACTTCAGTGGAAGAGTGCGTGATGACGCACGTGTGTGACGATAGCCCTCCAAGTGAATGGCATAGCGCTTTGGACTCGCTCATGGAAGTCATAGAGACGTTACCGTCGTGCAGCCACGAGCAATGGGGTGGGGGTAAGAAAAAGAACGAAAAAAGAAAACGAAGTGCAGACGACGACAGGACGTTCGAAATAAAGACAGTGACGGACAAGTACAGCAAGAAATTCAAGACGCAAAAGAAAGTGTACGCTGTCGTGTTTCGCAATGGGCCCCAGGCCACGTTGGTCGAAGCCATTGCGCAAGCGCACCGGTCCATGGCCGAGATCTTGGAATACGTGCACAGGGATACCGGTGCAGAAGAAAGTGACCGAATACAAATAATTATTCAAGGGACTGGTCTCGACAATGCGATTGCGTTACCGTTTATGTACGTGCAAGAAATGACCTTGGAGAGGATCATGGATGCCATAGAGACGGTGGCGCAATCGGCCAAGGCTTTCTTGATGGACGGTATCATGGAAGTGGAAGTGTGTTTGGTAAAGAACCCGCGCGGCGGCGGGGGTAAGGAAGCGGACAAAACGAGGTTTTTGGAGATGAAGCAACAGGACGTGAGGCAATGGCTAAGTAAGTTGCAGTCGCGAAATATCCTATGCCAAACGCATGTCTTAGGAAACGAACTTACTATGTACGAGGCTTTGATGCAAGGCCGAAGGATTATGGAAACGGGAATGCCTTACGCCTCAACCCCCGAAGACACATTGAGTCTATGCCGTCGCGCCACGGGGCTCGAGACTTGCGTGGAACACGCCCGCGAAGGGCGCGCTGTGCCTGACAATTGGGTAGGAATGCTTAACGACGTGGGCCCCTGGATTCTACGGGAATGGGGGGCTCGCATCGTTGTGTTGGAACACCCTCTCGATGCGCCTGTGTACGCCATGACTGGGGACGCACCGGCAATGTATCTGTACAAAGTGGGACGCATCTTTCACCTGCTACGTCAACCTAATCTACTTAAGCATAGTAGGGAAAAGTTACGGTTTTGTAACCTGTGTTTTTTTTTTTTTTGTCTCCCCAGTAGCAGCCGGTATGCTGCCAAACCCCACGTCTGTCGAGACGAAGCTCGCCAAAAAAAATTAAATAGGGACTTGCCGAGAAGAAATTCACGGTCTTTGCGTTGCAGTGCCTTAAACGTAGACGATTTTATAGACGTTAAACGTTCTGTGGTGCGTATCAGTAGTGAGGATGATTTGTGTTGTGCGAGGGCCTTGGTGACCGCCGTGGACTTGGCCGATGGAAAACTGCGTAAATACGCCCACACAATGTCCATGGAAAAAGCTAAAGCGCTCGCGTTGTATGCCTTGGCCGGCGTGACGCCGGGAGCTTGCGGGCCTGCCGAACTGTCCAAATTTCAGAAGGTCTTACCAGGCTACCGCATTAAGGTGTACGACCGTACGGATCGCGGAATCACGTTCGTAGGGATGTTGCCTGAGGTCCGAGAGGGAGAGGAAGAAGAGAGAGAGGAGCCTCAAGACGTGTATTTATACTTTCACGACGAACACTACGATGTGATTCTAACGATGACGGGTTTCTTAGCGCAGTCGTATTTTTGCCGCGAGTGCAATGTGGGTTACAAGAACAAAAAGGACCACGTGTGTTCTATGGCCTGCAAGTACTGCCATGCATTCGAGTGCGGGAGCAGAACCGACCCTGCTCAATGGCAGTATTGTCACGACTGCCATCAAAATTTCCCCACCGTTGCCTGCCATGCCTCGCACTTGAAGAAAAGGGTTTCGCAACGCAAGAGAAAAAAGGACACGCCTGAAGACCCTCCGTACAGCATGTGTCGACGGTACCGCCGCTGCAGGCAATGCAATGCCTTGCTCGACTTGATGGTTGTCACCAGGAAAAAGAAAGTAACCTGGCGTCGCTTGGAAGATCACCTTTGCGGCTATCACAAATGCCTGTGCTGCAAGGAAGAGGTGTCTAGTGAACATCTGTGTTACATTCAACCCTTGGACGACGAAGCGGCGGAGGAGGAGGAGGAGGAGGAGGAGGAGGAGGAGACATTCTCGCCAATAGCGCTCTACATTTATTTCGCTTTACTTTATATTCTTCTTCCTTTACGCGTCACTTCCGTCTATCTCCATAGGCTCTTCTTCAGGGCCGTACCACCCCACTTCACGGTACATGGCCGTTTTCTCCGCTTTGCTGGACATGCACGTCTTGGCAAACAAATCGACCGCGGCCGCCAAAATGGTCATGCCGGCCTTGCGCCACTCCTTGATCTGCTCCTCGTCTATCACCACTTCGTCCAACGCCTTGAAATAATTCAAGGCGTGGAATTCATGGCGGGTCGCCGGCAACGGCTTTTCCCCACGCAGATAAGGCTTCAGATAATGAAACGCCAGCGTATGGTCCCTTCCTTTCGAAGCTATGAAGTACCCCAACTCCAAATAGGGGTCCCCGTTCAAAAACAAGCCATACTTGCTGGCCAACACCATCCTATCGTACCACGCCGGGTTCGAACCGTCCGGCTGAAAAAACCGTCTATGTCGAGGGCGTAGTCTCAACATAGTTTCCTCCTCTTTCACCGTCTGTCGCATCTCTCTAGCCCAATCCTCTTGACCTTCCACCATCCAACACGCCTTGTTCATTCTCCTAATTTCTGGGCAATCCACCCAATGTCCACGAAAGCGATCGGCACGCAATGCCCACACGCCCGCAACACCTTGATCAGTTCCTCGCGCCGAATCCAAACGTATCCTTTTTCGTGGACTCGGTGCTGGCCAGTAACTGTAACAAGTCCTCTATGATGGGCGTTTCGAACGGTTGCTCTTCAATCTCCAAGGACCCCACGGACTCCTCGTCTTCCGATGAAGACGTTGTCTCGTCTTCTTCCGAATAGGAATTCTCTTCCTCTGAGGAACTCAAATACAAGGCCATAGCCGTCTCACGGAAAAGCTAGCCCTCGTGCTCTTATTTATGCTCCTCTTCCCATGACGTCACTAGGACCCAGGCGCCACGCGGCCCTTTTTTAACTACTTCCGGCCACGCCCACTAGGGAGGGTGCGTCATACTCAGCGAACGCCATCTTGGATTTGGTTTTCGACCCCCTCCCCCACGGGAACACTTTTGGCACCCCCTAAAACCAACTTAACTTTTTGGTACCTACCCTCCCCTCCCCCCTCACTTTTTGTGCGCGACCACGCCCATTAGGGAGGGTGCGTCTTACAGCCGGGTACAACTACTAACAACGATCATATCTGATATGTGGAGATCATACATCAGCTTGGACCAGCACGGGTACCGCCAAAAAAACAGTAAATCATTCAGTGGAGTTTGTCAACGAAATAGGTCATCATACCAACAAGATAGAAGGACACTGGCGACAGGCCAAAGAAAGTTTGCCTCAGTTTGGGGTTAGAAAAGATCAATTTTCTAGTCACCTAGAAGAGTTTATGGTATAGGTATATAGGTTATAGGTACAGCCTTAAAGGGGAGGATCTTTTCTTTGTTTTTCTTGATGACGTTAAAAAGATATACCCATGTGTTTAGGAAAAAAAAAACTTTTCCATCCCAGTTTATATAGCCATTATATAACCATTTATACTAACTTTTATACGTTTATTTGACGCATTGACACGTTGACATCATACATGTTGCTTCGTTCTACAACTGTAAACAGAGAGACTCGTTCACACCCATACATATCTCTCTAGCGCGTTGACATCATACGTGTTGCTTCGTTCTACTACTGTGAACAGAGACTCGTTCCCACCCATCCTGCATACAGGATGTTCGCGCGTGGATGAGGGAGGATAAGCTGATGTTAAATGATGATACGACAGAGTTCCTGTTGATTGAAACGCGAAGGCAGTTGTCAAAAGTGACTATCAAGAGGATAAAGTTTGGGCACGTTGACGTCACCTCAGTAACTGCAGCGTGAAATCTAGGGGCCTGGTTTTTTTCTCAAATGGACATTTCAACCTTTATTAACAAGACTTGTGGAAGTGCCTTTTACTATTTATACAACATACGTCACATAAGAAAATATATATCTAGAGAGTGTACAGAGAGACTTGTCTATGCTTTCATAACTGGCAGATTGGACCATTGTAATAGTCTTCTTTATGGTTATCCGGACTAGAAGATCCGCAAGTTACAACGTGTAATGAACACCAGTGCTTTGCTGCGCACCGACATTTTGCCATATTACACCTATACCTCAAAAGCTTCACTGGTTACCTGTGCGCATGTGCATATAATTTAAGATTTTATTAATAACTTTCAAAATTCTACAAGATTTAGCACCCAAGTACCTTCAGATAGATACATAGATTGCCTTTATTTAAACACGATTATAATCAAAGCACAAGGCTTATGGGGCCGTCTATGTACTGTACTTTAAAAAAACTACTACTATGAATAATTTAACTGTACATCTATTTACAATACTAAATTACTAAGAATAGTGACCAACAGCTAGACAGCCCAGAGGCGCAGGCAGAGCCGTGAGACAGCGAATATCGCCGCAGCTCAGTGTTTCTACAGGTACAAGGTCAAGGGCCAACTATTGAATAGCCAATTGCAAGCAGCACCCAATACATGTATTAACAACAAGCCACATCAATCAGTTGCACATGTCGAGGCTTCTTCTCGAAGTACGTCAGCGAAGACATTACCAGAAATAATACAAGATAATTCGAGTAGTTTGAGTAACAGTGCAGGACACCCGGCTAAAGACTTAGCTAGAAAAACGAAAACGATTACTAAATTTAAGACAAATAACAAGAAAAGAAAGAATGAAAGCGATGATGATGAAAATGATTGCATTGATGCAGAATTCCAGTCCAGTGTTAATAATGGCTGAGGTCACACTAGAAAGTTAAGCAAGATTTAGTGACAGAAATTACGATTTAAAAATGAATCAGGATTTTGTTAATTAAAACAACATCATGTTCAAGATTGAATTTCAAAACACACTACATTGTAGGTGGTTAGTAGTAAGTAGGCCCTCTTGGGATCATATACCCTCTCCTGATTGGTCGAGAGCAAATCTGTGACGTCACAGGCCCCGCCTCCTCGGTTATAGATCCTAGGCAGGCCGCGGATTGGCTGCCGCTGTTATAGATCCAATACGGGCTCGGGATTGGTTTGGATTTATAGATCCAATACAGGCTCCTGATTGGTCGGGATTATAGATCCACTACGGGTTCGGGATTGGTCGGAAATTTATAGATCCACTAGGGGCTCAGGATTGGTCGGGATTATAGATCCACTAGGGGCTCGGGATTGGTCGGAAATTTATAGATCCACTATGGGTCGGGATTGGTGGGGATTATAGATCCAATCCAGGACGGGGATTGGCGAACCGGGAACTACCCGAGGCGTATAAAAAAGTGAACCTTTTGGGAGAAGGCATTCATGTTGTTTTGGTTGTTTGCCTTGGTGTCTATGCTCTATCGAGAGTACCATATAGTGTGGACTCTTTGGGAATATGATCCAAACGACGAAATTCCTATCGGTAGACGAAGTGGATAAAGCGAGCCGTGAACAATTTAAAGTGTTGACCCAACATTTGTACGTGGCTTTGGTGACCGCCGACATTTCACAATGGAAAACAATTCGGCCGAAAGAGGGATTCGCCGAGAATTGGGAGAAAGCTCGCCAAGGTTTTTCGCCGGAACACCTGAACGAATTCCTGCCCTATTTTGGGCAGATGTGTGCGTTACCCGTCACGCAAGAGATGAGGGACGAGGTGATAGCCAGCCTGAAACAGATCACGGCCGACCAGGCGTATGTCATTTTGCAAACGTGGCAAAGCAAACTGTGGGAAAAGGGGACGGACGACATGGCCCAATTGTTTGGAGGGTTTCTGCAGAAGATACGCCTCATGAAGACCGAGACGAGGCATAGCGACCTCCCTCCCATGAGTCCGATGCACGTCACGTTGGCCTCCCTGTACATGGCGGTGGTCTCCTACGCGCACAGGGATTGTTTTCAGAGGGTGCAGCAAGGGGCCCAACGGGAGGGCAAACGCAAAGCCTTGACTTTGAAGACTTCCGGCTATAACGCGGAGGACGCGTGGGTGATTAAGCACGACAGCAACAACAAGATCATTTTCAAGTACAAGGAGGATATGAGGTGTGTGTGCGTGTACCTTTTGGGATACCTCTACCGAGACCTGTTGGCCGAACGGGAGACCTGGAACCGGTTGAAAAGAGCACAGGTAGTGAAGAAGGAGTTCCCTGACTTGAAGAACGCGTTGGAGGAGAGGTACTTGAAGGAACTGGAGTCCATGTTGATGGGGTGTTTGTCGTATTGGCTCAGCCTAGATGTGCTCCCCGAAGAGAGGCTAGAGATAGAAGCGATGATGCTTGACATTGCCAATGAGGAATTCGCGAAAATGGATGCGATGGCCCTGGAACATCAGTTGAGCGAGGAAACCGATTGGCCCCACAGGTCCTTACGCCATAATTTCCTGAGGGACATGGCGAGGTTCTTGTTCCGGTGGCTTCCCCTGAAGCAGGGTCTGGGAATGATGTGGTACGAGATATGCGAGACTCGGCTTTGTGAGGACCTGGTCTGGGGAACGCAGGGCTACTTGCGCCGTTGCCGTACCCAACGGGCCCTCCCCCGTGAGTTTTGGTACCACGCTGAAACCTTGAATGCGGAGGGGAGGGTAGTAGGTAGCCTTATCACTTCCCCCTACATGAACATAGATTCAGCGTCCCGTGCCCATTTTGACAAAGACCACCTTCCCCCGGAGCCCCACTTCTCGGCAGTGCAAGACCCCCGGTACAAGAGAGAGCTAGCCCTCATAACAGAGTACGAACACTTCCTAACCTACCTGTACTTCCATCTGTGTGCGCGGTACTCCCAGACCACCATGAAGTTGGACGGCTATTCCGGTATCGGACTGAGCTTTAAAGAAAGTAAGTTCCAGGTGAAGCAGTATCACGCGGATGCCATCAAGCAGTTACTCCCCCATGTCACGAACCAGCTCCTGAAAGAACAGTTTGACCTTCTGTTACCTATCTGGGACAACTACACCTTCCGGGTATGGCAGCAACTCTACGACTACTCGGAGTTTGAGTTGTACGACTACGTTCAGGATTTGAGGGCTAAGTCCTGGCGAAGCAACCGGTTGTACCGTATCGCTTACCACTTTGGCGGTAGTATGGTCACCTCGAGTAGGTTCTATCGTCAACATCATGCTTGTGACAGTCCTGTGACGAAGGGGGATAACCAACTGATCCCTGAGCAGAACCATTTCAATGCCTTAAGGGGTCACATGAACACAGCCCTATTTAAGTACGACGTGGAAGAGAGAGAAGAGAAGGATGAGGAAGAAAAAGAAGAACAAGTTTCCAGCAAGAGGGTGGCCGAGATAATGGCGTTGATCAAATGTGACGACGACGTCGACGACGATGCCATGGAAGAAGGACTCCCCGTCCAGAGCGAGAAGAGACAGAAGAGGATGAAGAGGAAGGAAGAAGAGGAGGAGGCTGAAGAGAGGATGGCTGAGAAGAGAAAGTGGAAGAGGCCCAAAGAAGATCTGACTTGGTTCGTGACAGCCGTGCGTTACTTTGTGGACCGGTTGACCTTCCATATGCTGCAGATGCGGGGGGTCAACTTTTTCAGACCTCATTTTACGCTGACCCACGGAAGGACGGGGACCCTGGACGATTTGTTCATGGAAACAGAAGAGGGGAAGGCGACTTGGCTGGTGATCCTGGAAACCACCTTCCGTGCGCATGTCCAAGGAACCTACCACACTAGGCAGAAAGAGTTGGTCACCACCCTGATCACCCATTTGTTCCAGAAACGGAAGTATGCGGTCGAGAACAATCCCCTCTACGACAAAGTGAGACGTTTTGGTATGGATTACGTCACTCAAATTCACGACAGGTACCCCTCGACAACCATGGAAACCCTGGTGCGAGAAGAGGATCCCATGGCGGACGGACTCCTCCCTTACCTCAACACTATGGCCCACAGTTTTGCGTGTGACCTGTTCAAGGAAAGGGAGGAAGGGGAGGAAGACAAGAAGTTGACCATGCCGTACGCGCCAGGATTGTTGGAGAAGGCCTTGAAGACCATCCACTTGGATCTAACCTATGGGACCTGTATGATCAAGCAATCGGCCGTCATTTTCACCAACCCCCTTACCTACACCTACAAATTGTACGAAGACAGTGGCAGGAGGTGTACCTACGATAGCAAGTACCCTACGGTCCAAGAATCTCTCAAAGACGTTCCCCTGTCTCCCTTTTGCTTCGTGTAAAAAAAAAAACAATAAAAATATCCAGGGAAAAATGACGGTGTCTGTCTTTTCTAGGGGGAAAAAAAGTATAAGGGAGGTACCGCGCGCTAGACTCGGGGAGAGTACAGAATGCCCTGCGGCGGAGGAGGAGGTCCGTCCCTCAAGTGCCACGGCATTTTGAAACGTGTCCGTTGTCTCTTGGCGTGTTGCGGAGGAAAAGTGATTATCCAGGACTCTCATTTTGAGGATTATGGGGCGAAAGAAGGAGAAGAAAAAGAATCCTTCCGCGCTGCTCGAGGCGTTGTATTACGACCCCAGCAGCCCTGCTGCCTTTGGGGGTGCTGCCCGTCTGGTGAAAGCGGCTAGCGAAGTGGGGGTGACGCGCACCACCACTTTAGCCTGGCTGAAAAAACAATTGACCTTTACGTTGCACCGGCCTTTTCGAAAAAAATTTCTGCGAGGGCGCGTGCGCGTGCTGGCCCTGAACGAACAGTGGCAGGCGGATCTGGTGGACATGCAAGCCACGAGTGCCTTCAACAAGGGCACCAAACACATTTTGACCATCATCGATGTGTTGTCCAAGTACGCGTGGGCGGTCCCCCTGAAGAACAAGACGGGGGAGGAATTGGTGCGCGCCTTTACCCAAGTGTTCCGCGAACGGAAACCGTTGCGGTTGCAGACCGATGCCGGGACAGAATTTACCAACCGCAAGTTCCAGGCCTTTTTAAAAAAGAATGACGTGGCCTTTTTCGTCACGTACAACGAGACCAAAGCCCAGATTGCCGAACGGTTCAACCGGACGCTCAAGGGACGCATGTACAAATATTTCACGGCCACCGGGAAGAAAGAGTATTTGAAAGTCCTCCCTCAATTGGTGCTCGGGTACAACCGAGCCGTTCACAGCAGCATTCGACGCGCCCCCATCACCGTCACGCCCTTCAACGACCACGAGGTGCGGGCCGTCTTGTACCGGGAAAAGGGACCGCCGTTAAAGAGGAAACCGAAGAAACCGCTGTACCGTCCCGGCGACACGGTACGGATTAGCAAGACCAAAGGCCATTTTGAAAAAAGCTATCTGGCCAACTGGTCGGAGGAAGTGTTCACGGTGATAAAACGGCTGGACTACCGCACCCCTCCCGTCTACCGGTTGGAGGACTTGAGCGGGGAGGCGTTGCGGGGAACGTTTTACGAAAGCGAGATGACGCCGGTGGCCGTGGAAAAAGAAAGTCTCTTTATCATCGAAAAGGTGTTGCAACGCCGCCGCGGCAAGAAGAAGAACCAGGAAGAAGTCTTGGTGAAATGGGAAGGGTACCCCGCTAAATTTAACAGCTGGGTCCCGGTCACTCAGCTCCAGACCCAAACGTACGGGTGAAAAAAAAAAAGAAATAAAAGAGTTGGTTGTTCCGACGGACGGCTTCATTGTGGAGAAAGAGAGGATGGAGGAGGAGGAATTTTACATTACCTTAACCCACGGGGTGAAGTCTTACGTCTCCACCTACGTCAATGAACCGTCCCGGTTCCGTATCCACCTCTATAAAATGTACACGTTGTCTCGAGACTGGGAAATGGCGGTCACGACTCTGGTCTTCCCCAGTCCCCAGAAGAAGACGACCTTGTACATGTACTGTGATTTGGTGGAACCCAGTATTGTGGGGGATACGAAAGTCCCCTTGTTGAGAGTCCTTTTTTCAGGGCCAGGGGACGGTGAGGTCTACGAACGTAACTTTGCCCCCCTGTACTACAGACGGTTGGCCAAGACGGTGTTTGAGGATTTCGAAATCCTTATAACCGACGAGCAAGGGAAACTTGTTTCATTTCCACAAACCTCCAAGGTGGAAGTGACCCTCCATTTCCGGAAAGCATGAACCCCGACCGCATCTGGATGACGCTGCCTAGCGTGGCCAGCCGGGATACCTTTCCCGATAACACAGGCTCCCATTTTCGTATCCGGCTCCCGGAGATGTTGGTCTTGGACCGGCAGTGGGAGATGGCCCTCTGCCACCTGCAATTTCCCCGCGCCTGGGATGAATTGTTCCCCCAAGTTCAAGATCGCCAATTCTCCATGATCCACGAAACACTTGATCCAGAAGTAGAAATCTCCTACGACCTCCTCCCGAACATCACCTTTACTCCACAGTCTTTCGAAACGGTCACAGAACTGGTCACAGCCATGCGCCTGGCGATGTTGCAAGGG
The DNA here is from genome assembly GCA_030867875.1 of Actinernus sp. WN-2022. Classification (NCBI taxonomy): domain Eukaryota; kingdom Metazoa; phylum Cnidaria; class Anthozoa; order Actiniaria; family Actinernidae; genus Actinernus; species Actinernus sp. WN-2022. Next base: position 39,585,832 of record JAOWCC010001501.1, read on the forward strand.
GGCTACTATTCGATCATGAAAACATTTAGCGTCCGAGTGGAATCTTCCAATAATGCCATGGGTAAAACCGTCCTGGAATTGGCTCAAAACGCTACGGGCGGCTACATGTTAGTCCTCCCCCCTAAACTGGCCTACATGGTCGGCTTGGAGGACGATCCCAAAAAGGCCACCGCACATCCTGCACACCTGTTGAAAAAACCGGGCCCTCGCACACCGTTGTTGTCCAGTTTCGTGAAGACGACTATAGGGGAGTCGCAGAATGTGAAACCCGTCCTGATCCTCGCCTCGGTTTTGGAGAGAGAGCGGACTGTGTACTACATCACTAACGCGAGTACGGGTAAAGGCGCTAACTTGTTTAGAGGCCATCGCAAGATCGCAAAATCCTTTGTGGTACCGACCGGGAACTACGCGAACCTCATGGCCGTCCAAGCTACCCTTCCGATGAAAGGCCCTGATGTGTTATGGCTTTGGTACCAGACTAATGGAACCGCTACGTTAACCCTTCAACTCAAGGAGGAGACCCAAATTGCCATGAGCCCCTGGCTGGCCAATCTGTTTGGGTTTGGGCAAGGAAAGCCCGAACACTATCCGGCGGACGACAACACACCCCTGGTGGGGTACCAGCCCGAGTGTTGGTCCACCTACTATTCGGGTCTAAAATTCCGGACGCCCACCCCCTACCTGCTCACCCGCGATTTTAAACACCAACCCGTACGCAGTTTGTACGTGTACTGCGATCTGATCGAACCGCATATCGTGGGGGATGTGAAAGCACCCTTACTGCGTGTCGTGTCGGCCCAGGTCGCGTACAACAAGGTGGTGGAACGAGACTTTCCGGTCATGCGCTACTTCCCGCTCGCCAAAACGGTGTTTGACACGCTGGAAATCCTTATAACCGACGAGTCCGGCCAACGCCTCTCATTCGCCTCAACAGCTACCGTGGTGGCGACGTTGGAATTTGTGAAGCGTGCTCTGAAAAAGTAAGAATGAATGGAGCATCTGCGGAATCTATGGCACTGGAGTCATCTATGGGGGACATGGCTGGCGGAGGGTCTTCGATCCCTGTGTTCCGTGCAAAACCCGCACCCCCCACCACTCGACGCATGCCCTCCTCCATTCCTGTCTTCCAGGGGGGTCGCGGACAGCAAGGCGGTGGCGGACTCCTCCCTATCCGTTGGAATGAACTCGGTCGTTACGAACCGGTCACCAATCAAAAGGGTGGACTCTTACCCTTGGCGCTAGCCCCCTTGGCCGTCATGGCGGGCAAAGCGTTGGCCGGGACCGTCGCGGGGGCGGTGGCTAAAAAAGGAGGACAAAAGATACTCGCTAAACTGAAATCGAAATTTGGCAAGAGGGTGGTGAAACAAATCGTGAAGGACACGAAAAAAGGGACAGCCCGTGTGCTCGGTAAGAAAACCAGCAAAACGTTGATCCAAGGCCTGGAAAAGATAGCGGGGATAGCGCCTAAAAGGAAAAAGACGAAGAAGCCGGCCACAAATACGAAGAACCCGGCCAACAAGAATAAAAGAAAGCAAAAACAGTCTCCCTCTCTCATTCCTTCAACGACCGTCAAGCGTGCACGTGTGGAGAGAGATATCTTTGACGACGATTATTGATGGCGACGGTCGCAGGCATGGGCAAGCCGCCTCTGCCCAACATGATGGGCGGCTACAACACTCATTTGGATTTTTTCGGCAAGGAATTGGCCCAAGCGGTCGAAGAACGAGGCTATTGGTCGGAGCACTCCCCCAAATCGGCCCTCTTGCCCGGGTCGCCCGTGGAATTTTACCTCCCAGCCAGCCCCTATTACACCGTGCTGCCTAGAAGTTACTTCAAGGTGACGGTCAACCTCGTGAAAGCCGGCGGAGGGAATTTGACCGCCGGTTTGGATTTGGGCCCCGTCAACAATTGGTTTCATTCCCTCTGGTCCCAAGTAGACATGGCCTTGAACGGGGAATGGATGACCATGAGTACCAAAACCTACCCCTACAAAGCCTACCTCAGTACCCTGCTCAACTATACTCCAGCCGCCAAGAAATCCTACTTGACCTCGGGACTGTACTACAAAGACATGGCCGGCTCCATGGATGTGTTCGCCATCGCCGGGGCCAACACAGGGTTGACGACTCGGGCGAAATACACGGCGGAAAGCAAAGTGGTGGAACTGACCGGGATGTTTTGCATTGACGCGGCCTTCTCCAACAAACTGCTCCTCAATGGGGTGCCCCTGGAATTCCGCCTCACCCCCGCCAGCAACGCCTTCGCCCTCATGGGGGACAGTGCGGAGGCGGAAGTGACCGGGGCTAAAATCGTGCTGAAGCGGGTCACTTTCTTCCGCCGTGTCAGTGTTTGCAACAAGGACTTCATGAAGAGCATCGAAGTGAAACTCGTGTCCCAACCCGTCCTCTACCCTTACAACAGCGAGGAAGAACGGATGTTCACCATTTCCCAGGGCGACACCACCTTTGAGAAAACGGATTTCCTAGGCGGTCGCATCCCCCGACGCATGCGCATTGCCTTGGTGGATAGTGGGAGCAGTTTGGGAGCGCTGAAAAAGAACCCTTTCCATTTCCAAAGGTTTGGGATGACCCGCGCGACGGTCACGGTCGACGGCACCCCCACCCCCTTCTCCCGCATCGAATTTGCGACCGGGAAAACCCTGGACGGTTACAATACCCTGTTCCTGGCCCAAGGCGCCATGAACGCCAACCATGGGATTGACATTACCCGGACCGATTGGGACAAGGGCTACGCCATCTTGTGTTTTGACTTCACTCCGGACGGCAGGTACAACGCTGCGCACATGAACATACAACAGTACGGGACGGTGGGCATCCGCCTTCAGTTTGCAGCAGGGGTCGCCCAGACCTTATCGGTGTACGTGAACTGCGAGTTTGACGGCGCGTACGAAATCAGCAGCAGCCGAGAAGTGAAAAAGTTGTAAGATGACCACCTACACGTCGCAATTGACGGTCTTGGCCCGCCACGATTGGTGGCTCCGCGCCTCGTTTCGGGGCGTGTTTCCCATGGACCTACGACCCCGCCGCGTGACCCGCCCCGCCTCGTTCATTCTCAATACAGACAACGCCGACGGACCAGGCACCCATTGGTTGGCCTTTTATTTTCCGCGCCAAGGCCTGAATGAATTCTTCGACAGTTATGGCTTTCCCGCCTCTTATTACGGGTTGCAAGAGTACGTGAGGCAGGGGAACGCCCAGCACGTGGAAAACAGTGTGATGTTGCAAGGGAACAAGTCCAACGTGTGCGGCAGTTATTGTCTGTACTACCTCCTGCGCCGAGCCCACGGTCGATCCCTGGCGGAGGTCCTGCAGAACCTCCAGCAGTGGAAGACCAAGACCACCAGGGACCGGGCCCTCCAAGCCTGGCAACGCCAGTACCAGCGCCGGAGTGTGGCGCGGTGGCAGCGGCAAGACAGTTCCCTTCACGATCAATGTGTTATCAGTTTGAGACAAAGTGAAAAATAAAATAAAACCAGGAAACCCACCTCTCTGTCTTGTTATTCTTGGGAAGGGGTGAGGCGTGATGGATGTCCGTTTCCAAACGCCCTGCAATATCTTGATCACGGGTCAGAGTCAATCGGGCAAAACGGTGTTCACCATAAGACTTCTGCACCACGCGAAATCCCTTTTCACCCAGCAGCCCCTCACGATCGTGTACTGCTATGGCAGCGCTTGGCAACCCCGGTTCACTGCCCTGCAGAAACAATTGGGGGTGAAATTTGTGGAGGGGCTTCCCGACGACCCGTACGCCCCCTTTCGCGGCAAACCGGGCCTCTTGATCCTGGACGATTTGATGAAAGAAGGCTCCAAGGACGAGCGGGTGGTGGACCTGTTCACCAAAGGCTCGCACCACCGCAACATTACGGTGCTGTACCTGACCCAGAACATTTTCCCCCCAGGCAAGTATGCGCGCACCATTTCCATCAACGCGCACTACCTGGTGGCTTTTAAAAACGCTCGGGATTCATTACAAGTCCGGAAATTGGCCGAGCAGGCCTTTCCGGGGCAAGTACCGGCAGTGATGAGGGCCTACCAGGACGCGACCCAACGCCCCTTTGGCTACCTCCTCTTCGACCTGCACCCCCGGACCCCGCCCCAAATCCGGTTGCGCACGAACATTTTCTCCGAGGAGGGAAAACAGCATCACGCCTACGTGCTGGAGGAGGATCAAAAGGGGGTGGGCAATGCGCTGGACCTGTTGAAACTCCTCTCCCAAACCCCCAAGGTGGTGATCCCTGGTTTGTCCTACCCCAAGCTCTACACCAAACTACAAAAGCATCTCGTAGGAAAGCCGCTGCAACTAAGAGAACAACGAGGGGGTATTAAGAAAAAGAAGACGGTAAAAAGAGTCCAAGAGCTTCAGGGGGCCGTGTGGAAGAGACCCAACAAATCCCCCTTCCATCCTCCTTTTCTAGGCCAGAGACAACGTGCTTTACGAGCCCAGAAGTCCCTGGAGAAATCGAATTGGGTTAGCTTTATAGCCTAAGTCCCGCAGGGAAACCGTTCAGTTGTGGTGATGGCATCCCCCTTGCTTCAACGTCACGCGCTGTTCATCCGACAATTTGCCAAAGCGGATCTCGGTCAGAAAAAGAAACTCATCCGGGCCGCGAGTCACACTCAAATCAACGCCGTCAGTGAAGTGGTGCACAACGCCTTGCGTGGAACTTTTCCGATAGGGGCCCGCGCCAAGAAAGTCTTTGCTCCCATCAAGGTGAAACTTCGAAAAATAGCCAACAAAACCCTGCCACCGGCCGTGAGGAAAAGGATTTTGCTCTCCTCCTCGACAGCGGTGCAGAAAGCCAAGCTTAAAAAGGCCGTGGGCCAGCGAGGAGGCTTCATTTTCACGACCGCCGCCCTCATTGCAGCCGCCGTTTTTGCTGCCAAAGCGGCCGCCGCCGGAGCTATCAGTGGAGGCGTGGCTTACGGAGCCAAGAAAGCTCTGGATCAAGCCGGAGGTTATATTAACCCAAACTACTCTAACCCCTACCCTTCCCCGCAAGAGTACGCCCGAGAACTGAGTCAGGCTCATATCTGGTCCTGAATGGTCCAACCCATCCGCAACTGGCCGGTACCCGAGGGTACAGACCCGGCCCGGTGGCAGTTGTTTCTAGCTCGCCTGCGAAAAAGGCAACGCCAAACCCTACCGGGAAAAAAAGTCAGCAGGACCGTGAGGGCGGCGAAGAAAATCCAAAGAAAGTATAAGACGCGACCGCCCAAGAAGAAATCCCAGACAGGGAAAAAGAAGCGGACCCCACACCACCCTCCAGCAGCAGCCCCAGTAGGAATTTCCGTGACGCGATGGGAAGTGAAGCGACACAAACGAAAAAAGCCATGAAAGAGGCCGAGGGGAAGAACCCTATGCGCATGGTCTTGGTGCCGGAAGAGTCCATGCGGTGGTTGGAACAACAGCTTCGTGTGGACACGACCAAAGGGGTTAAAGTGCTCAGTCAGTACCAAACGGCCATGGCGCAGGTCCTAGAAAACCCAGAGAAACCGGCAAGTGCCGACCAGTTTCAAGATTTACTCCAAAAATACGTCCGGCGTCGTGAAACCCTTGAGCCTAGTCCCTTCACGGCCGTGGCGGCCAAAGTGTTAACCCAGAGCCAAAGGGGCGCTTTGCGAAAAGTTCCCCCCTCCAGCAAACCTTTAGCGTCGGTGCTGGTCAATCTGTTGAAGTTGAAAGGAGCCCAGAAAATTACCTGGAATGCGCAAGGGGAAGTGAAACTCTACGGGCAAACCCTGCCGGGCAGTCAAATTTCCGATCTGATTAAAGAAGCCGTGCATCCTTCTTCCACCCGCACGTCGCCCGGCTACCGTGATTTCATGCAATTTCTAGCGGAAGAAAAAATTCCTAAAGATCTCGTCCGCCACCCCCGGGATCTCATCTCCAAGAAGAAAGAGTACACGCCCCGGCCTAAACGCACCGCCACCGCCTACCAAGAGGATCTCCCGCCCCCGCCCTACAAAGATCTCCCGCCGCCCCGCCGAGAGGAAACACCGTTCTCCAGGACCCCCTACAAAGCCTTTTCCCGTGGGGGTCCCCGTGGCGGGTCCCGTGGGGGCATCCGTCGCCTCTCGTTTGGCACAGGCTCCGCCGAAAAACCGCCTTTAAATTGGCGTCCTTTTTAAACCCCCCTTCATTGTTGCCATGGCACGAACCCTAACGAGACCCGCGGGATTGGGACAAACGCTCTGGCAACGCCGAATTGCCCAAGCAAACCGGAAGAGGAAAAAGAGCAAGCAAGGAGGCACGCAAACGGTACGCAAGATCACGAGTCGCAAATCGAAAGACGGTCGTACCGAAACAACGATCCGAACGACGACCACGTCGGGCAAGCGCAAAGGCAAGAGTATCAGCCGGTGGACCGTCAAACACCTGAAGAAAAATACTTAAAGAAAAAAAGACTTTGACAATTCTCACTCATTACGCGGTACTCTTCAAGCGGTGAACATCATGGGTCTAGATATTACTTTCTATGGAGCTGAGGGCGGCGACGATGTCATTGTGGGCGAGTGCCACATGTGCTATTCTACGTTTGGGAACTGGATGGAAGAATACCTGAGCGAAGGCGAAAGGAAGCAGTATGTGGTGAGCGACTGCGAAGGAACCTATTATGGATTCTATGTGATGTTGGTCTATCATATTTGTATTTGGGAAGGATTCCTGCGCAAGCATCCAAGACTCCAGCCTTACAAGATGGAGTTCCTCTAAATAAAAGACTGAGACTTTAGTATCACAGCTCAAAGGAACTGAACCATTTATTGCAATAAAAATATTTCCTCTAGAGTCTCTTTGTTTTTCTTTAGTAGCCGTAAGGGTAGCTCTGGTAGCCGTGGAGAACCCTCTTGTCGTAGGTCACCTTGAAGGTCTTGGTCTCTGGGCGGGTGTGCAACGTCCGGTCTTGGGTGTTGCGGTGGATGGCGTGCGGCGTCACCACCGTCCGTGTGGGTTCCCCTTGCCCTTGCACCATGGCTACCATGGTCTCGAGGTTGACGATCGCCCGATTTCTCACGTTGAGGCGTAGTCCTTTCACTTTGCAGACGGTACGGCCTTGATTCGTTTCATACCCGTAACTCTTGGGCCCGGTACAGGCAAAACGGACAATCTGTTCGCCTTCTTTCAATTCGTTGGTCATATCGCCTAGAAATTGACCGACCGGGGGCGCCACTTGACCTGCTTTCTGCGTGAAGTAAATGCTGTCCGTATCGTGGTAGACGATACGGTCCTTCAAGAGATCGAGGTAAGAATACAATTTCAGGCGTGCGTGGGCTGTCGTGTAGGCGGCAAACACAACGTTGGTGTGGGGGTTGGAGTCGATGTGCTGCGGCTTCGCGGTGTAGTGGACTTGCACCATGTCTTCGTGAACGAACAGAATGTCTTGGATTTCCTTCTCTTCGCTCATCATGAGCTCAAAGTAGCGGTCCAAGTCGGTGACGTACTCCGTCTGCCGAGGGTTCTGTTTCTGGCCGAACTTGCCCCACAAGGTGTTTAGGATCCATTTCGCCAGGGCCCGCATCCCCGCGTTGAACGCGATCTTGGCCCACTCCAGCAAGATCCCCGTGTTCAGCAGATAGCTCTCTATAAAAGCCGCTTTCTCGGCGTCGGTGTGACACCCGGGCGGCCAGCCGCTCGCCTCTTGCTTCATCTTAAGAAAGGTGTTCACGTAGTCGGTGAACAACCCCTTGGTGTCGGTGGCGGGATCGTATTGTTCCGACTCTGAATAATGCCACACACGGTAGACTTCCAGGACCCGGTAGCCGTGGTGCAGGGCCGCGTGGAGTTCGTGGCTTACCCAGGTCCCTGTCAAAGCCCTGGCCTCGTCCTCGTGCGTACAGGGTTCCTGATTCTTTTCTTCGGCGCAGGTCCGGCAGAGGGCAAACAGAAGTTTTTCTCCCACATGGGTTGGGAGGACGGGGAAAAATAACCGGCGTGGCGGTAGAATCTTGAGGTGGATTAACCCCTCGTAGGGTAGGGTGGGGTCTAGATTCTCGGTGAGGATTTCTGGATGGCCCAGCGGAAACCGTTTCGTCTTTTGTACCCAGGGGTACAGGGAGCACACATCCAGCGCCTCCATCCATTCTCCCTCCTGGGCTTCCCAGTAGGTCCTAATCCCATTGGTACGCCCCCCAAAGAAGGCCTTCTTGGGGTCGAGTGGAAGCTGGGCTTGAGGGATGGGTGCGAGGGCGGCGATGGTAGGGTTCAAGGCCATGGCCGCTCTGATGTCGCACTCTCTGGTCTGGACCACGCGGTACCCTTGCTGTTCCAAGTACGCGACTTTGTCCCGGGTGCGGTCAGCCAACGTGCTCATGGTACAATGAAGTAGGGGATGAACTCTGTTTTGGTGGTTACAACGATCACAGCCATGCCAGAAACAACCGTTTATTTCGTAGGCCGTGTGGGTGGCTGCGTGGTACCCATCCAGTTTGTAAGGCCCCACGCGCTTCTCTCCTTCGTTGCCCGCGTGCTGGATCTGAATTCCGTCCCGCCGCTCCACGTGGGCCAACCATTGGAGGGCCAGCGCCGACTGCACATCCTTGGGGCAGTAACCGAGCCGTGGCAAGACCGCAATGGTGTTAGGGCGTAGGAATTTCTTTCGAAAAACCAGGTTGCACATAGAGGCGAGCGTTACGGTCCTGGTAAAGGGATCTATCTCCGCCGCTTTCATCATGATAGCCCGGAACGCTAAACAGGCCCGTTGTAAGATGGCCACATCCCGGTGACAGTAGAGGGCCAGTTCTTTCTGGAAATCAAACACCGTCCCCTTGCCCCGTTCGGTCGCGTGCCAGGCCACTAGTTCTTGTTTGCCTTGTGGACTCAGTGAATCTGGGTCGTAATAATGAAGGTCTGGTAGCGGTCCCACGTACTGCTGGTGTTCTGGTTTGTTAAAAAAGATGGGAAAATCCAGCTTGTTGAGGTTTTCTGCTTGGAAACCGAACGTGACGGGGAATTGTTTGAGGGCTAGCGGGATGAAGAGCAGAGAGTCCTTGAGGACGAGCTTGTAGTCGGGGATGGTCACCACCATAGCCTTACCGCCGCGGAAGAGCACTTTAGGCTTGACGGCATTCTTGAACAAGTACTCCAGGATAGGGTAGGAATCATATCCCATAGCGTTGTGGGCCAGGCACACGTAATTTTCATGGTCCCCCGAGAAGAGCCAATCGCAGAATTGGGTGAGGGCCGTGGGGCCTTTGAACTCTATTTTCTGTGGACCGCATTGAGTGCAGGTGGGTAAATCTGACGTCACACAGAGCTCACACACTTTGGAGACTCCCGCAAAGTTGACCCTGTGCTGAGCCTCCAGGGGCATGGCTTCGAAGTCGAAGAAGAGGTACCGGAACTTGTCCTCATTCCCCTCGTCTTCCGCAGCGGCTCTCTCCGTCCCCTCTTCTTCCGCCAGGAGTGCCGTGTAGGCCTCTTCTTCTTCTTCTTCTTCTCCTTCTTCTGTTTCTACCCTGGGGGCTTTCTGGTCAGCCACTTGCATGTAGCACAGATGGTCCGGGGGGACAATAGTGTTGCAACTACGGCACTTGTATTCCCCACACACGTGGACCCCTGGTTGTTGACGGGTCCGGCACAGATGGTCCACGGTCACCCCACACTGGACACAACGGGTGTACCGCTCGCAAGAGCTCCATTCTCTTGTGCACAGAGACCCTCGACCCGACCGGCGGGGTTGGCGACGGCGGTGGTTCTCATAACATCCTTCACTCTTAAACCACCGATGGCAATGGTCACACTTTTTCCAATCCCATTTCTCTCCAGGGGGGAGGGGGGAACAATCCTTGACGCCACAACAAACACAGGTCGTGTCACAGACGTGATGTATAGGACTATTGTAGGTCTTCTTACAGAGGGGACAAAAGTACTTGGCGTTCAACAACCCACACATATTGTTGATGACGTCATAGTGGTGGTCCTCTGTTTGGTACAGGTAAAGGCGGTGTTGTGCCTCGGGGAGGTGGCCTGAGTAGATAAGGCTGTTCATGTGGGCACGGGAGACCAGATTTACTTCTACACCTTGAGGCCTAAAAAACTCCTGGAATTGCTTAAGCTCTGGTAGCCCACACGGTTGAATAGGCACCCCCGCCTGACGATGGAGTTCCACAGCTAGATTCCTTTGCACGGGCCTCCCCAGTCTTATGTATTGGTACTGTGGATGTTGTTGTGCCTTGGCTAGGGCCGTGACCAATCCTCTGGCCATACACATTTCGTCTACATTTCGTATCCTCAAAATACTTCTTTTAATTTTCTTGAATTTCTCCAAGTCGGTAGTAGAACAGCGGGCCGAACGACCCCTTCCCGCCCTCGGTATTTCCACGTGAAACACGTGGACATGGAAGTTGCCCTGCAGGATGAACTCTTGGTTGGATTGTGTGAGCTCTCCAATTCTGGCCATGACCAGGGCGGGGGTGAGGGTAGACCTCATCAGGTAAGGAAAGGAAAGGGGGTAGTCCAAGCGTGGAGCGTCTAGGGTAAGCCTAACCCGATCTTCTGGGTTTGCGGTCCCAAGAGTGGTGTCCAGGACCCTCTCTATAACGGCGGTCACGTCTTGAAGAGCCTGTACAGGAAAGAAAAAAAATCATAAATAAATAAATTTAAAATAATTTATTTTTTTTTATTTTTATATAAATGAATAAAAAATTGAGGCTCACTGTAGTAAGGGAGGCGAGAAAGAAAGAAAAACAATTATAAAAAAAAATAGGAAAAAAAAATCCACGCGCGGGGGTTTGAACCCGCTCCTTTCCTTTGAGATTCCAAACAGGAGAATTAGAGCCATGCGCCACCGCGCGCGCGGTCATGACAGCCCCTCAAAATTAGTGTAGTCTTACTTTCGACTTACCTCAGCCAGAGTCGCGCGGGCCCGTGTCTTGATTTTCAGTTCGTAGTCCTTGCACGTTGTTTTGAATTTTTTACAGGCTCTCGATCTTGTTTGAACCAGTTCAAATTTTTCTTCGTCGTCGTCCTCGTCGTCCTCACTTTCTTCACTTTCTGGGGCGCTTGTTTTTGTCTTTTTAGCCGCCCCGCCACCCCGTTGTTCTGCCATGCGTTTCCGAGTTGTGGAGGGAAACAGTTCGTTTAACCAGGCGTCTGCATCCCAGAGGGGTTCGGTCTCCTCGGAAAAAACTTCGGCAAGATCTTGGTTACTAATTTCTGGTAGCTCGGCGGGGAGGGGCCACGTTGTGATTAGTTTCTCGACGTCCTCTTCGGTTATTCCGCCCAACTCTAGCGACTCCCCCTCGGGGATGGTAAATGCCTCTTGAGAGGAGGACGGGGTGTCCGGGGGAAACTCCGTGGCTTCGAGGAACGCGTACGTAGCGTCTTCGCTGTGCCAAGGGTTCACGTCTTCGTACGTTGGCCACTCGTTTTCTTCTACGGCTATTTCCTCTACGGGAACCGAAGAGGCAGGCGGGAGAATTTCCTCCGACTCCACGGGGGAGAGGGGCTGTGTGGTCTGTAATGATGAGGCATAGGGATTGTCCACTTTTTCTTCTTCTATGGTAAGGGTGACTTCCCTGCCTTCCTCATCTAGGTAGTTGAAGGTGGACATCGTGGTGAAACTAATCCAAACCAAAAGCCGTCACTCACTTTTATATTTTTTACACTTCTCTCTGATTGGTGCACTTTTCTCGGTCTGGGATTGGTTCCCCTAGAATGAACACCCCTCATGATTGGTGGATTTCGATCCGTTTTTGGTTCTAGCTCGACTCTCTTTATTATTTTTTGTAAAAGAATTCCCCCAAACACCCCCACCCCACCGCTTATTCTTCCGAATTTTTGTGGGCCCTCCCCCGGGAGACCTCACTCTACAGGCCTCTTCAAACCGTTCTCTCTTTCGCGCCAAGGAAACTAGCGAAAAAGCCTTCCCAAAACCGTCCCTCCGAACCAACGTCCACAAAGTGGACCCGAAATAAGAAAAGGGCGCGCAAATATAAGCCTCGGCTTGTGATTGGAGGGTTTAGGCTCCTTTTAGGTTCGCGCCAACACTCCACTGGTTTCCCGAGGGACGCGTTGGGGTTTCAGACGGTTTAGGAGCCCTTGCTCGGAAAGTGTGAAAGGGAAAACAAAAAAAAAAAGGGGGAAAACTAAGAGGGCCGTGAGAAAAGGGTCTGTAGAAAATTTTAGAAAATTTCCCCGATGTTTTCAGGATGAATTTGAGCTTCTTGGACTTCCCCAAAAAATTCTGGTAAACAACCTTGACCCGAAGTAAGAAAAGGGCACGTAAACAAACTACGTCACACCTTGTGATTGGTCCGTCAAACATCCGGTAACGTTCAACTGGTTTCCCAAAGGTCATACAGGTTTCGGGTCTACAAGAACACCTTTCTCGGGTCGAAGGAAGGGGGAAAAAACGGGGAAAACTAAGAGGGGGTTGAGAAGAAGACCTCCAGAAAAAAAATAGCCAATTTCCACGCTGTTTTAGGGTTGACTTTGAGCTTCTTAGGGGCTCAGAAAAAAAGTTTGGCAAAAAACGTCAAAACCGGATCGAACGTCCACCAATCCTAGAGCCCGTGGCGTAAAACGGGCCAATCAAAACCCGAGAAAGTGCCCCAATCAGGAACCAGTATAGGATCTATAAAGGATAGGGTTGAATGAAGTTCGGTGTCTTTGCCCCTGACGCCTCGAGAAGGTAAGTGTACACGGAATTCGCTCTTGAAATTCAACACGCTTGGTTACTAATCTTTTTTTTCCCTTTGGTTTCCTTTTTATTTCTACAGCTTACAGAACACACAAAAAGAAAAAGAAAAAGAGACGGAGGATGGCTTACCGAGGGCCTCGTAGGGATAGAGAGGTACGGTCCTGCGGACTTGTTTTTTATCTTGGAACACAACCACTAACTTTTTGTTTTTGTTTTTATAGAATGTACACGGTGTGGACGTGATAAACATGGAACCTGTAAGTTCTTCTCCGTCCCGTCCCCCTAAAAGACAGTGTGTAGCGTTCGGACTCTGCTTAACAGGACCGTTCATTTTTATTGGCAAAAAAATCCCCCGACGCACAATAATTTGATTAATTTTTTATAGGTTTTCTTGGAGGTCCTCTCGCTGCCCGCTCTCGGTAAGAGCGCCTCTTCAGAAACGAATTCCTCTAAAGCATTATTCATACCGTACCTCTTTTTAATTTTTAATTTTTATTTTTTTCTCAGTCCCGTGTTAACATTCATTTTTATACGCATGCTATGGTGTTGAGGATCACAGGCCTCCCCACAGAGATCCTCACCAAAATTGGGGAATACGTTTGCAACCAACAGAGAATAGACCGGAGGAAGGCCGCCCATCAGAAGGAACTTAACCCTAGTTTATTCCTCTTAAAACATTTGACCGCAGTTGTCCGGGGAAACTACTCATGGGGAAACTCCCGCCAAACCATGGAGTTTGTACGAAATTTTAGAACGTTCACCGGCCCCCGCGCGGCCATGTACGTAGAACCCCTGACCGAATACACTTTTAATTGGTGCGTCTATTGCCGCTCGAATATGACTGTCGCTCGTATCCACTGTAAGGAGGGACTCGTTTACTTCCGTTGCCCCCACCACCTAGTCTATTTGGATCTGGGAGACTGGGATGGTTGGGGACGCTTTCAGTGGCGTAAATTGTATTTTCACATTGATTCATAGTTTTCTATTTTTTTTTATAGTGTATATGGTGTGGTGGTGGTGGTGGTGGACTCGACCATGTACCTTTACCCCCCATGCCCTGTTGCAGAAGTGTATACTGCAAACCCTGTTTCATTTTGGCAATCGCGGATGCCTTAAAGACTAATGAACATCCTCGTTGTGGGGTCTGCTTTCAAAAAATGTGGCACCGTTTTTTTATTAGCTCGGGGAGCATAATTATTTTTAGACATGGCTCGACCTTAGCCAGTTTTCATTTGCCGTTATCTTCCTCGTTCCGAGAATATTATTCTTATATTTATCCACTGAAAGCTTGGAAGTAGGGGAGTCTTATTGCCATGGAGAAAAATGTATTATCCTCGCCAATCTTTTTATTTTTTATTTTTATAGTGTATTATCTGTGGAGACCTCCCCAACAACCAGCTACCGCCCCTCCCGTGCTGCGGGGAACAAGTGTGTACTCCCTGTTTTATAAGATTCGTAGCAAGGTCTCTCAAGTACGATAGGATACCTTTGTGTTTTTGCTGTTTAAGTCGGATCGAGCATTCTTTTTTTCTTAGGGCAGGCTCAATTATTTTATTCAATCACATGGACACGTTAGGGGTTGTTACGTTACCCTTGCCAAGACATCACGCAACCCGTTACAATATGATTTGACATTTGACATTTTTCTCCATGGCAATTTCCCTTTTCCTATTTTTATACATTTTTAAAACAATTTGCTTATAATTAAAATTTTCAAATATATTTCAACTATAATAGGGCAATGGCCCAACTCATTGTAATTTTTTAGCTATAAAATAGGGCGATGGCCCAACTCACTGTAATTTTTTAATTATAAAATAGGGCGATGGCCCAACAATTCATGTCAAATAGGGCAATGGCCCAAACAAAATACCATGTAATTTCTCTCTCTCTCTCTCCCTACGGGGCCCCGAAATAGGGCCCCTTGTAAATAGTGTATATATTTTTTATTATTATTATTGTAATATTATTATGAAAGATTTGGAAACAAAGTTGTTTTTACCAAACACATGCCTTTTTTATTGTCTCCAATAGTGGTTGAATCACATAAAACCATAAGGTATTATTACATAGTGGTTGCTTCCTATAAGACCACAAGGGTAAAAATCCCGGGGGTCCGGTTTGTCCCCAAAATCTAGGTCTTCTCGGCTCCATGGATCCCGGGCTATCACTAGGAGGGGGGAGGGCGGGGACCCACGGTCATTGTACCCACAGGGGATTCGTAGGGAATCAGGGGTGTCAGTGTAGTCTCTGGGGGACCCCCAGGGGCGCCCCCGGTGGGGTCCCCAGTGGGGTCCCCGGTGGGGTCCCCGGTGGGGTCCCCGGTGGGGTCCCCGGTGGGGTCCCCGGTGGGGGGCCCGGTGGGGGTCCCTGTGGCCTCTCCGCGGGGGGGGGGGGGGGGAACCGTATCCGTATAGGATCTATAAATCCCGATCACTCCTGAGCCCGTAGTGGATCTATAAATCCCAACCAATCCTGAGCCCGTAGTGGATCTATAAATCCCAACCAATCCTGAGCCCCTAGTGGATCTATAAATTTCCGACCAATCCCGAACCCTTAGTGGATCTATAATCCCGACCAATCAGGAGCCTGTATTGGATCTATAAATCCAAACCAATCCCGAGCCCGTATTGGATCTATAACAGCGGCAACCAATCCGCGGCCTGCCTAGGATCTATAACCGAGGAGGCGGGGCCTGTGACGTCACAAAACCTGTGACGTCACAGATTTGCTCTCGACCAATCAGGAGAGGGTATATGATCCCAAGAGGGCCTACTTACTACTGTGGTTGTTAGCTTGTATGAGTAGCATAGCTTTCCTTGCTGGTAAGTTGGCTGCCAAGGCCTATAAGACTATAAAATAATTTTGCAACTGTTAACAGTTGTTCTGAGATAAGTCAAAAAATATTCGAGTGTTTTAGTTAGCTCCAGTTTTTCTCCGGGAAATCAGGAAAGATTTCCGATCGAAAAGGCCTTTGCTCGGACATGATTGATGGCAGCATTCCATCAAGTCAGTGAGGAGAATGGGGGACTATTACGAGCGGATGCAGCCAGTGATCTGCCGCGCAATAGAATGCAAGCAAGCTATCACAGACGCAATGTCATACATTCAAGAAACGTTGATTCCCTTACTATTCTTGGCACCTGTTAGTAATGGAACTGCGTTTATGGTAGAAAGCCATACCGCAAAGAGACCACATTTCGTTAGCCTTGACAACACAACGGGTAAGGTGGTTTGCGAGAATTGTCCAGGCTGGTCATCTTCAAAGCTTTGCGCGCATGCAGTTGCTGTGGCACAGATGACACACACTCTGGAATTGTATATGGATTGGATCAAACGTCGTGGAAGATCTTTGAACATGACTACGTTGGTAACGTTTGACACAAGCAAGGGTGAAGGAAGAAAAGGGAACAAGCCCCCCACCAGTCACCGCAAGGGAGGAAGAAGTACTCGGATACCCGAGACAAGAGTAGTTGTGGATAGAGTGCTACCACTTCAGGGAAAGGATTATCTGAGTCCTAGTACGTCTTTAAGCTCGCAAAGCGTTCCACGCGTGTTGCAGGGTCACGCTAAGCACTCTCTTAGCGTTTGCGCTACTAACAGTGTGCAGCCTCCTCCGTTCGATCCACATTCCTCCATTGTTTCAACGTCTACTAGTCCGCCACTTAATCAACAAGCCCAGCACAGCCAATGCGTCCACCAACAGCCACACTACAGTGTTAGTCCCAGTACCTAAACTGAACTACCCAACCAGTTCGCGGGAAATCCCGGCATCATTTCAAGCGTCTCCGCTGTATCTACCACACAGCATGTCCAATCTCCATCCAGCATTCCCATTGGCTGTGGGCAGGCACTGAAACGAGGCGGTCAGATAGACGGCCACCTTACGTTCTAGTTATAATATCCAATGCATCAAGATCGTTCAGAGATAGAATGGGAAGTATGAAGGAGAGAGTGGGTAACGTGTATTATCATATACAAGGAAGCTGTTTGAAGAAGCACCAGGCTTACTTTATTCCCTCCTTGGTACAAATTTCCCCACAAATTAAGGCGATCTGCGTGACGACAGACTGGACCACCTGCCCCCAATGTGGGCCCCGGAAAGTAGAGTTTAAAGGCCCCACGGCCCCGCCCCAATTCTGCGATTGACTCTTTTAGGGGGACCACGAAAATATTGTCAGCAGTCTTACCCAAGCACGAATAAGAGACGCAACCAACACAATCACCTCACCATTTCAGCGAGGCAGCCAAACCTTCGACAACTAGTAATCCTCTAGTCTGTGGTATTATGGCCGAGCAAGTTCTCCACCCACCAGTGCGTCCACTTGTTAACGTCTTGGTTCCCCAAGTACAAGCCAAAGACCCTCCAACGGCTCCAGCTGACTCACAGGTCCCAGAGAATTTAGAGGTAACAATTTCCGCTCGTGTTTCTCAGTCTTTTTATTTTGTTGCCGTTCTCGCGTTTCCCGGCATCTTGTGTAAGCCATGGGATGTGTTTGGCTATTTTTTCCCTCATGACTGTTAATGTTTTGCAAAAAGTTTTTCTACGACGCTCTTCCCGTGCAGATCGTATTTCAGTTTGGCTCATTGTTCGCTCATTTCGCAGTTCGTTGCCCTTTTCGGCGAACATCGTGGTATGTACTTGGTTTAATTGGCTTGTTCATGATAACAGTTTCAATTATTGTGCATAGGTCAAGTATATCTCGCTAATTGGGTATTATCTTGCTTTCCATTGCAATTATCCTCACTGGTTGTCCCGTTGTTCCTGTTGTGCCCTGGCCACTTATTCATTTGTTAATTACCGTTTATTACCACCGCGTCGTTCGGTTGACTTTGTTTCAGCTGTGTCTATTAGTAGGCGTTTTATTATTATGGGTGATTTATTCCCTTTAATTGCTGTAGTGCATTTTGTAGCCGATTATTGTGTAATTTTGGCACACGGCTTGTTTGGTATTCCTTTGATATCTCTGCCTTTCCCTTTCACCTAGTTCGCGGAAGTTGTAAGGCAGCTTCAAGTACTGGAAGAAAGGGAAGCTGAGGATATTGAAACCTGGTTCACAGCTCTAAGAAAATATGGCATCCGTCGTAAGGGCAATTGCGCTGAGTATGGCCGATGACTTGGCCATTGCTGCCCGGCAAAAGAAACAGAAACCAGCCTCGTTCTTGGCGGCCGCGGCCCAGGCCCTCAGGGATAGACCAGACAAGCATGTCGTTATTCTCCGATGCCGATTACACTAAGGTCTTGGATAGTAGTGCCAAGATGGACAAGACCCTCAAGCGGGCCGCACCATCCGATCCAGCCCCCGCCCTTAGGACAGCACCACCTGGTAATTATCGCCAATGCGTGGTGTTGTCTCATGCGGTATCCCGGGCCATACCGCCGATACCTGCTTTAGGAGAAACCGGTCACCTCCATTCCTAACCCCTTTTTGGCAGCACATTGCCTCTTATGCTCCGTGTGACTTATCACACCAGGTTATGCACTGGATAAAGGGCTACGTCGACCTTGCAGATTTTCTCCAGCCTTTCCGGGGACAATACAAGGGTGAAATGTGACTGAATGTAATTTAGGTAAGTTAAAACTGAGTCAAGCTGGTTCAGCGGTATCTTCAATTAGTGCAGATACCGATCCGAGTTGCTGTTCAGGCTGTAGCGTTGTGCTAGCTTTTGAATAGCTTCAATCGTTCAATTTGCTCCCACCCTCCTGCCTCTGGACTAGGTAGGATGCTGTCAGGTGAGCAATAGGTGAGTATATTCCACTAGTTCAGAGTGCCTTCGTGTGTGCCGACCTTTATATACCGAGGCGTATTGGGGTCGTTAGTTAATGGCCCGTAGAGGGTCGGTAGTATATAAATATGAAATGTATTTTTTTTATGATTCTGATAAATATAACGACAACTTCTTGCTTCCATATGTAGATAACAATGAATTATACATACTCTGGCTAAATATGTGAAGCCTTTCTAGTATAAGCTCATCCAATAAAGCTATTACAAGATTAGCCTATGTTTCAGACATCTATGTATTTAGAAAATAACTCCTCACAAGAACTAGTGATTCATAACTTCTTGAATTCAAAATTTTCTGGGAAGGTGAGGGCATCATCCCAGAACCACTCGTTTTACTGTACGTGGCACTTTCCTCAAAATGAATCGCAGATATAAGCTGTTTAAGAAATCCGTTGACAAAAAGGACAGTGAGACATGGACTAACTACAAAAAAATGAAATCACATCGGACATCAGAAAGGCGAAAGAATGCTATTTTTAAGAAACTTGATGAAATAAAAACCTCCGGAGCTTACTGGAATTTGTTGTCTAAAGCAACAAACCCCAAAATACGAAAGAGCATTGGTCCTCTGAAGTGAGACAATGACAGCCTAACCGTTGAAGATCTAGAGAAAGCTAATCTGATGAATACATTGATTTTAGTATTTATCTTTATCACTTTGTATTGAGTTAATATAATATCTGCTAAAATATATGTTATAGTGCTCGGCAAATTGTAAATGCGATCACTTGAAACAATGGCAAGGCGACTGCCTTTGCAGAGTAACACGTCTTCAACGTATCGATTCTTGTGATTTCTTCTACAACATTAAACAACAATGGTAAGTGTTAGGTGACTTTTACTACATCTACTACATCTACATCAACTTTTTCAACTGTTAAAAGTTTCAACTTTGTTGTTTTGTAGCGTGAAAATCGCCCTTCCAAGCAAATAAATTCGCTCTCGCAAAAAAAAACAGATTTTCGCCGTTAATCACTCATCGCCTTTTGCCGTAAAAAGCGTGACAAAGTTTTAAGTGGTACTGTACATGTAAATAAAGTGAATGGAAAACCAACTCCTACTGCAACCAATGCAAAGGGAAGAAAGACAGGTCAACATAAACAAAAGGCAATTGGTGAATGTTATAGATGTGGGTGACAGGGGCATTTTGCAAAAGACCCCAATTGTCCAGCAAAAGATAAAACATGTAACAAGACTGTAAATTTTGCAGCAGTTTGCAAAACAAAGAAAGCCCAAGGGAAGGATACCAGCCGAGGAGTTAGTTTTATAGGCTGTCCCACGAAGAAGATGAAGGGGTTCAATATGCATTCCCAGTATTCAAAAGAAACTCACCTCATTGAAATCCACAAAATCAACTGGACCGGATGGAATATCACCCAGTTGTTAAAGTTCGCAGTGTCGGCAGTCGTACCGCCACTAACCGATCTATACGCGTTAAATGTGAAGAATGCTTCAGTCTTCAGTGAATTATATTGTAGACATTGAATTGACTCGGACCTCAAACTCTCCACTTCACCGGATCTCACCACTTACACTTAAATATAATTTATAGACCTCTTATTTTATTTTATTTTATTTATTTTTTTATTACCTAAATATTATTAATCTTGTTAATATTACTATTGTTGTTATTAGCTTAGAACTAAACACACAGATCTCTGGAAGAGCATCTTTGTAATTTTCACGATGAATGAGACTCCGTGTATAAATAAAGAGTATGTTTGTACATTATTTGCTGAGTTCGTTGAGTTTCTGGAATCAGTTATTCTTGGTGCAGATCCTCTCCTGATCACCGGTGACTTTACCATTCATATCAACGCTGATGATAATGCCGATGCTATTAAACTGTCAGAGCTTCTTGAGAGCACTGGACTCTAACAACATGTCAAAGTTCCTACCCTTGTCTGTGTCCATACTCTGGATCTTATAGTAACACGTCAGACTGACCATATTATTAACTCCTCTCCAAGAGCCGGCTACCTGTTTTCGGATCACAGACCCGTTCTGTGTCAGCTGCAGGTGGACAAGGTCTCCATGACTAAATTACAAGTCTCCCACCGGAAAACTAAATCTATTTACCTGGAATTGAGGAAATAATTATCTGAATCATATCTCTGTCAGAACACAACTTTGCTGGAACTAAATGAACTTGTGAATTGTTATAACGATACTTTGTCATCCGCCCTTGATCGCCATGCACCATTGGTTATTAAATCTGTCATAAACAGACCTACTGTCCCTAGGTTCAATGATGACGTAAAATCTGCAAAGCGACGAATTTACCCTGTGATTTTACACTGTACAAAGCTAAGAAAAATCAAGCAACGTTTGTAATGGACCGTGCACGAAGTACACTAGATTCATCTTGGAAAAGAACTGTGATCAACGGAAATTATTTAAAGGCTGCCAAGACACTTTTTAATAAAAAGACGGACTATCAAGATACCTCTGTACTTGCTAATGACATTGGTCACTTCTTTGTATAGAAGATTGACTGTATCCATTCGGAACTAGACTCTACTGCAAGTTATAATTATTATGTGGACGTAGTACCTATTTTATTTAGCAACTGCTTTGACTAATTCGAAATGTTAAGTGATGAAAGTGTTAAGCTACTGATTGCCAAGTCAAGTAAAAAGGCGATCTCTTTGGATCCAATGCCTACTCCACTTGTACTAGAATGCCTGGACGTCCTCCTCCCTGTACTTACCAGGATGATTAATCTATCTCTGGAATCTGGCCTGTTCCCTGATAACTGTTAGCAAGCAGACGTTCGTCCCAGATTAAAGAAGCCATGGATGGACGTCGTATTTAGGAATGACTGTCATTCACCTCAAAGCTTACTGAACATGTGGTTTCTAACCAAACACACAATCATATGACAGTCCGTAACTTGTACCCTAAAGCTCAGTCCTCCTACCGTAAATTCGATAGCACAGACACAGCTCTTCTCCGTGTGAAGCATGATATTCGCATGAATATGAACAACCAAATGTCACTTTGCTTGTGCTACTAGTTCCGAGTGCCGCATTCGACACCGTCGATCACGATATTTTACTTGAACGATTACACTCCAGCTTTGATAATAATTTCGTATTGTTAGTACCAAATAGACTTGCCCAGACTTGCTAAATACTCATCAAGAATCTAGGCAACCCATAATGTTTTTAAATATGGATTATGCCGCCATTTTGAATAGGTAATAGTCCACTCCCTAATTAATATTCAGTCGCCATTTTTAATAAATTACTCATTAATTATTCATTGCGCATTATTATTAATTTTTCATTCTTCACTGTGCCCTATTATTTACTCATTCATTGTTCACTCAGCACGTATATAAGAGATGAATCTGAAGCCATAGCACATTTCGCGCCACACAAGCATAATACAGTGTATAGCTATGTCTAAAGTGAAAACCCATACCCAAATCCAAAGACAACGTAGCAACGGCTCAAGCGAGGGTCGTTGCAGAAGAGCTTCCTAACCCGCACCCTATAGGAACAGAACAAACAGGGTCAAAGTTTATATATGCCTTTCTACACAACAGTTGTTGTCGGTGCTAGGCCTGGGTACAATATACCGGAGTTAGTGGCAAACCTTGTTGCTATCCCCTATATATTAGTGCGACACTTTGGTGACCTTGATTGCGTTCTACACGGCGACCATTATCACCTTTGCCTGCAGGGGCATGAACAAGACATCGATGGCAATGACCAAAGGTTCTCCCGAGGAAGATTCTACGCCTATTGTAGGAACCATTCCATCCCTGTGGTATCCCGCCCGACCTACGGCGATGTGGCCGAATTCCTGCAATACCTACGCTCACTCCCACGTGACCTCGTATTCTGTTCATTATCTCTACGACGCTTATGGCAATCCGCGGGCACAGTACGCGATCAACTACACGAATCCACTACTGACGATGGAAGTCAAGAACAACCTGATGGCCCACCAGCACTTCCAAAGAACCTCCGAACAACTAAGCAGGGAGACGATATTGCCATCATTGCACTCATGGAAGAAGGGAAATGCCGCTCAAAAGCCCAACTAGTGAAGTACTGCCGAGAAGATGCACAAAGATGGACGTTTCTATTCGATAACCACATGTGTAAGGGTATTCAATACTTTGATCACAAGGTTAAGCTCGCTAAAGAAATAATGAGGATGGAGTCCATTGGAAGAGACTGGAGTTCTAGCATAGCGGAGTGGTTAGACTTCAACCGAGAGAATAAAGAATACTACAGTGTACAGAAGAGCATGCAGATAGTCGACCACATGTTATTCGACAATGGTATCGACCCCTGGCAGTTTACCTTTTTTCTCGACAAAAAGAAGACCAAAAAGAACACAATCTTACTGCATGGAGTATCGAATGCTGGAAAGTCCATCCTAATGAACTCTGTGTCTGATGCATATCAAGCAGTTGCGCTTATCACAAACGCGAGCGGTATTCGCATTGACGAGGCTATTATCGGAGAGGACCAAACTGAGATCTTTAAAATGCTAATGGCTCGCGAGGATTGCATGGTGCAAGTTAAGAACAAGGCGCCTGCTCTCGTTGAAAGGACACCGGTGATTATAACGTGTAATGCGCTACCTTGGTGCTTTGTTGGAAACAACATTGTGTACGAGAACAGATGCAAGTCTTATCAGAAGTTAGCTAGACTAGAGTGGTTACAAGATGTGAAAAAGAAACTCAACCCCGGGTTATGGAGACACAGACTGGAAAGGATTCTAGATAAGGAAGACGAGGGAACTTCAAGTAATTCAGATGACCCAGAGAAGATAGACTACGAGATGCCCCTAACTCCATTGAGATATAAACGAAAGAGTCCAGATGCGTCGAGCAGCCCTAAACGTGTTTGCATCCCCGATGACGACAGCGACGAGGATTTCGTAACCGCCTGTGACAAGATTGATCGTGCCTGTGACGAGCTCGTGCCTGCCTCATTACCAGACAATGAACTTATGCAATTCCAATCCCAGTGGGGATTTGATAGTAGTGATCTTGGGTACGATTGGCCAAAAGCCGACGAGCCCATTCCTGTACTTGACAATAGTCTTTGAATAACAATAGTAGTTGTCACTCTTGTCTTGTCTTTATAATGGCCGGTCGAGCCCTCGAAGCTCACGTTCGCAGACATCCTATTCCTTATGGCGGAGCGGCCCTTGCCGGACTCGCTCATGAAGGCGGTCGTTACGCCTATCGCGCTGGCCATCGGGTTGCTGTTGATATGGCGGCTCGTGCAGGCACTGCGGTCAACCGATATGCCCATAGAACTGCAGATTCCGTTAGAAGATATTTTGATGGAGACGACCGCGAGCATCGTAACGGACCAGTTGCAAAGAGAGCTCGTGTAGAAGAACCACATAGACAAGAAGACTCAGAAGATGAAGAAGACGGTATGCCTTTAAGAAAATACATTAGCCATCTATTGACAGTTTGAGGTATATTGCTATCATTGAAATGTTACTCTATAAACAGTAACATGTGAGCTACAGTACTATAATTTGGTATGCAACATTCATTTCAGGTGGCAGAAAAGGACATCCTCCAGTTTACAACAGGTGCAGATGAGGAGCCATCCCTTACATTTGCCGATTCAATGCTATTTTATCCAGGGTCAAATACATGTATATCATGTCTAACTTTGCCTAAATCTTCAGCAACAGTACCACTGCCAGAAGATGAAGAAATCTTTCGTATTATTTGACCATGCATTTGGTCATTCCTATTTTGGAAGTAAGTAAATTGGCAAAGTTATGGCACACTGGATTGGATCCAAGATTATTCTTTAAGATTTTGAATTTAGAAATAGAAGACATGAGATTCAAGTCAATCATACACAAATCAGAATATTTATGAACTTATCAACAGATTTTTTATGGGAAATTCACATTGGATAAATATTAATTATCCAAATACAGCACAGGGTTGGTAAAATATCTAGGCATTTCCAATAAATTACAAGTCAGACCCAAAAGTCCCCTGCTCAATTTGGTATATCGTGATTAATATACAGTCAAGTTTACAATAGAAACCAGAAGGTGATTTCATTTCTCCAGTTACGTGGATATCAGTTCCGTTAAATGAAAATTTTCATTTCACATTACATATTTAAAACATAGACAAACCTGATCGAGACATTTTCATTTTTAATAAGGCTGTGGCTTAAAAGAAGCTTACGATTCCAGCTATGTAGTTATCATACAGGAAGCTCAATATGGGCCGCGTCAGGCAAAAAGGGCCCGGACGACATAATATGTAAATGTATTGAAATTGTACCATGTTTTTTATACTTGTGGTGCGATTACAATATGCATCGCGAGCGCTACATTGTGCTACTAACAGGTAGTGTTGATTTCATGAAATTGACCAGTCACATACTGATTCACGATTGGCTGAGCCCGTCACGTGTAAAGATATGCAACTGGGCAAATGGTGACGTTGGCCTGACAAGTGCTGTTTTAAAGTGCCAATAACCCCCAAAAAAATATTTTTGACGTCTATTCTGTATAGCGCCCTGACAAAGAATTCGAAAAAATAAAAGTGAAAAAACTAAACTTCGACGATTTTACTGGCGTCAAAGTTAGCGAAAACATCCGTTTTGGGCTTCCTGTTTCCAGTTGGAAGTCAGCGCGAGTCTTGGTGAGGGCCTGGAATTATGACGTCAATCGGGCGCATTTTACTACAACTACCAGAATCCTTTGCACGGTTTCTTTTGTTCCTTTAATTTAGACTATTGTCTTGGTATTCTCAAAGGAGTTGGAAAATCTGAATAAGAAAAAGAATTCAAAAAGGAAAAACTTCCTATTATAGTCTAATCAATAGAAAATAAACTCCATCACAAGGAAGAGCACAACGAAATTAGTAAATTTACCAAGTTTGGTGATATTTCATTGGATATTTATCATGTGGTGAGCTTGCAAGAGTCGCAGAAATAAGAGACGTTTGTATGGGATTGAACGAACGCCTGACTACATACACGTCACAGGCCACTGGTCTCCAGGCTCCCAAAGGGAATTGAAAACTGACGGCCACATGTTCTGTTTCTCAACTTTGAAACGCCGTAAAAAAAATACTATTGAGGTTTAGCCTCCTATTTTTGCCTTAAGTTCTAAATAATGGTTTAAAGTTTCAATTCAAAAAAAATAATTTTTGGGGTTATAGGCACTTTAATAGCTTAGGACAAAATCTAACTGGGTGATAAAATACATATCAAAACATGTGCTCGAAAGGCCTGTCAAAAGGCCATAGCAACCGACTCAATCCTGACCCTATCATTATAATTAGATTTATGTTTAGACAAGAAAAAGTCGTTAATAAAGCTGGTCTAGGTCGAGGACAATATGGTACTGTTTCAAACTTCTTGTTAAATTTTTCAATAATGATATTGTATGATTTCACATATGCATAATTACACATGTATAAAAACCATTTGAAGGGAATAATGATCGAGACCCGTACACAATTTGTTAAGATCGATGTATGCATATTAGCCTTGTTCTGCACTCTCGTGTTATTTTGCACTGCACTTATTCCTCAGTGCAACATGGATAACGGCAGCTGTCGTTCCATGCTTCTTGATCGTAAATGCTACAACATGAAAATTAAGGGTTTGCTACTTAAATGAAGTTCAAAACGTTCCCAGTAATTAAAACATAGGTTTGTATGATACTCTGTGCTCCAGAAACCTGTGAATTACCGAGCTCAAAGATATCAATTATAGATGTAAATGTCATTCAGTGATAATAATTTGATATGAACATTTCAATAAACCGCATGAATATATAATACTATATGTTGGAATTGCAATGTGTGTTAATTTGTCAGTGAAAAGTCACCATACCATCAAATACAGGAGGTTCTTAAATTCCATTGGCATTCATGTATAATTTGACAGCGTGATTGTACTGTTTACTGTCAGCACCATGACAACGTGAGTAATTTATATTGATGTTTCTAAATGTTTATTGCATATAATACATCATATAAAAATGTGACAATACACGCCTTTCATAAGTTTTAATTCCGGTCACGAAAACGAGGCTCCAGGTGGTTTGACATCCAAGATGGCGGACAACTGCTCAGTCTCAGCTAGAAAGTACCTCCGAAAAGGACTCGAAAAGTGTGTTATTTAGTAGATCGTACCCTGAATTTGGCTTTAGAGTCACTGTATTTATGTTCATGTATAGTCTACCGTATATTAACTGATGATTTGCATGAAAAACGTTTTGGGCAAAATACCGAAAGAGCACGGATGAAACTTTTAAACTATTAACTTTTGTTGAAAATCTCCACAGATCAGTACCACAAAAAGCACACGCCGTATGAAATACTGCATTGCTGTGTACACTATGTACTGGAATAACTCTTGAGACGTGATTTATAATAATATGTTAAGACCTTGTTTATCTGTTTACCCTAGGGAAGATATTGGCTGAGGTCACACTCGCCAAAGTTTACTGCAGTAAAGCGCTATTTACTATAGTAAACCCTTTTTCGAATGTGACCCCCTTTTCGTAGTTTACCGGTTAGTTACGATAGAAACGGCGGGAGGATGAAAAGAAACTTTACTGCAGTAAACCTACCTGAAAAGGGTGGGTATATCTCGGAGTAAATCTAAACCTTGTTCATTTAGTGTGTCAACTTTTTGAAGGTTTAATCAGAAAAGTGCAATCACGTACTCTGCACAGAAGCAGATTCATCCCGTTCAGTCCTTGCGTTCACGCGATCAGTGTTAGGAGGATTTTAACATGCATCGGCCGCCTCATGAGCTAGTTTCTTCGATGTACAGCGACAGTGATGTAGCAGTAAATTCAAGGCACGTTTGCATGTATTTTTTTCATCTAACATATTTTTCTGTACTTGGCATTCAAAACCAATCATGAATTTTGGTTACAGAAAAACTGCGATATCCACTCTGCAATTCACTCTGTTCACTGCAAACTTACTTTCTTCAACCTCTTTCTTATCGAGTCATTTCGGTTACAGAGGCACAAAGCCTGCAGATTGGAACGCAAAGAAGAGATCAGTGAATTAAAAGGCACATTACACATACATGTACGCCGATGTACGCGGCATCAGTTACATACAAAGTCAGTCTGATTCAGCAAGTCCACAAATATAGTCAAAAACTTGAAACTCTGAAATCTTTTTTCCAGAACGTGGAAAGAGCCGCGGCCAGGTTACGATAGCTACGTCTCTTCGAACCATCCTTGAGCCGGCCCAATGCTTTGCGCGTGTATAAAGTCAGTTCCGAACTCACGACGGCGAAGTTGAAAATGCTTCTCAAAACAATAGATAGAGTTAACTGCAATTGGCAAGTTTGCCTTGAAGGAATATACATCAACAAACATTAAAATGAAGCGAATTCTGTTAGCTCTCCTAGTGAGCATATATAATGAGTAAAAGAAGAGTAACGAGCAAAACTACACGTTCAGCTATAAGATGTCTCGCTTCGAGCCTCTGGCATCCAGGGTATTTCCATTGCTAAGCCTTTTGCGAATGCCTAAACTTGAAGGCTAAAATTAGCGTAGAACAGAGAACTGTCATCACTCCGTTTATAGTACAGCACAAAACACATCTGGAATTTGTTTATCTTTTCATTTGACATGTCGGGTAGGTTTACTGTAGTAAAGAAAGCTCACGAGTTTTACCTCAGTAAAGGCAAATTTACTGAAGTAAACCTTCAAGTTTGACCTCAGCCATTAACGATTTTCGAACTAGTCATGTGACCGAAACGTCAGAGGTGATTGATAGGCATTGTTTGTTTGTTGTCAGACGATTCCAACCAGCCATTAGTGTAAAGTTCAAAAGTTTGAGTTAAACAACTTCGATGTAAAATTTATTACATTAGTGGTTAGCTTTTTTATTACATTACATTTTTATTACATTAGTGGTTAGTATTACATTAGCGGATGATTATTACATTAAACGGTGATACAGAGGCAACGAACTGGACGAATTTGTTTCTATGGCGAACGTTTTGGTTCACAAAAGTCAAGAGCCTCCCAAACGTTACGCACATTAACAACCACAATCTAAGCCAGGTTCCGTTGTTTGCTATAAATCTGAAAAATGGAATCTGTGTCTCTCTTGGTCTCTAAAGGTCCCAGTTTGAAGGCAACCACAACCAAAAGCAAGTTCCCAGGCGCAATCACTTATATGATGACAATCATATAAGCAGCCATCATGTTTCTTCAGTTGAAGAGAAAGTAACCGTTAGTAATGACATTACTTTAACTCGATATCTATCTGATATGTTAAAAAACTTAATTCAAGTCATTAGTGTGAATAACTAGCCCCAACAGCAATGGACTCGTGTTTAGGGACTGTGCAATAATTATCAGGAGGGGGGGGCTGAAAAATGGGCTTTGTATAGGGACATGTTAGGTAATACCCCCCCTAAAGACGTGATTTTAGGTATTGCTCCCCTCCTGGACAGTCAGAAATCAGGAAATGTCGGGAATTGTGTTTCTTTCGCTAGTCCTTTTCTAAACTCATGGTGTTGTAGAAAGCTTTCGCAAGTACCCTCGTCAACCATGAATTCTTGGCACACCTTCTGTACCTCATGTGTTAGATGTTAATCTCCCAGAGACAAATAGTTTCTTGACTTGCACACTTGGAAGAAGCCTGTCAATGTCATCACCAATACTGGTCACTTCAGATGAAACGTACGTTTGAGCGACTGTAAGTCCATGGAATGGATCTGCTGGGGGCTCAACTGGTTTACCGGTTGCTAGGGCTTCACCGATGGGAAAAGATAGTAGTGGTCACTTGAGGAAAGAATGTTTAGTAAAGGACTGTGACTGCGAAGAGTATGAAAGGCCAGGAGAGGACGAAAACAATAACGGTTGTTCATATTGTAGCTGTCCACCGGCAAAGCACAAGCGAGATGAAAATGACAGTATCAATTCCTCTGTAACAATTGAGAAATCTCCCGAAACTGCTACCAATGCAGCTAGAGGTCTGTTAAGTTATTCCTCATCTGTACCTAAGTGGAAGGATACGAAATATGGTTACGTTCGTGATGCAAAGAGATGAATTTCCCTTTTTGGTAGCAGGCTTCTGCCATCATTTTACGATAGTTTCAAAGCAAGAGCTGGTGCTAATGCTCCACTAATAAAAAAATGTTCATTGCCGAAAGGGATAGACAGTACAATATTACTGTTGATACTGAAAAATTGGAAAACAGGTTCCGCTATCTCTTGTCCGACAACGCTGCTTGTGCTGGTCAATTTCTCTCCGATGACTACAAGCCAAAACCGCACAACAATAGTAACATCATGAGATGTAAAACCGAGGTGAATGAAATCAAGTTAAAACTTCAAGCCATTAAAGACAAGATGACGCAACACAACGACAGCCTCTTTTCTGAAATCACGGGTAAACTTAAAACTGGACTAAGCTTCCACCACAATTTTAACAGCGACAAAAGCCATTCGATAACGTCTGGCATTGAGAAAGATGTTAATCACCTCATTGAAGACCTGGACATCGTATCCGCCAAGTACTGGGCTACCTATAAAATTGGCTCAAAATCTAATTCATCCCAAGCCAGAAAGAAGAAGCAGAAAAATAAGAAAAAAAAGGAGAAGACTCATCACAGCTGCAGAGAACAGAAGGAAAAGAGCATGTATTATATATATGTAGGTCCTTAGGAGGAACACTTCTTGGAAACTGGAGTCAGCTGAGGAAGAAACTCTGTCGTTGTTTACTTCAAAAACGGACAAAGTCTGCTTAAGAGATTTGTTACATTCCAAGTGTTTCTATGGAGAAGCTGCAGAGCTAGATGCTAATCATATTTAATACAATCCATATAGAGACAGCTAACACTAGAATACCTTTTAGATCAGTGAAAACTAGTCTCTCATTCGTTTAGTTTATATCTAAGTTTTAAGAGATGGACTTTACATTCCTCTGTTGTACTTTCCAATTTAAAGACATATCACTGGCTAATGTTTAGTATATATGCCTTTCTACACGACAGTTGTTGTTGGTGTTAGGCCTGGGTACAATATACCGGAGTTGGTGGCGGACCTCGTTACTATCCCCTATATATTAGTGCGACACTTTGGTGACCTTGACTGCGTTCTACACGGCGATCATTATCACCTTTGCCTGCAGGGGCATGAAGAAGACAGAGATGGAAACGACCAGCGGTTCACCCGAGGATGGTTCTACGCGTATTGTCGGAACCATTTCATCCCTGTGGTATCCCGTCCGACCTACGGCGATGTGCGCGAATTCATTGAATACCTACGCACACTCCCACGTGACCTCGTATTCTGTGCATTATCTCTACGACGTTTATGGCAATCCGCAGGTACAATACGCGAGCAACTACACGAATCCACAACTGACGATGGAAGTCAAGCAGAACCTGATGGCCCACCAGCGCTCCCAAAGAACCTCCGAACTACTAAGCAAGGAGACGATATCCGTGCCATCATTCAACTCATGGAAGAGGGAAAGTGCCGGTCAAAAGCCCAACTAGTGAAGTACTGCCGCGAAGATGCACAAAGATGGACGTTTCTATTTGATAACCACATGTGTAAGGGTATTCAATACTTTGATCACAAGGTTAAGCTCACTAAGGAAATCATAAGGATGGAGTCCATTGGAAGAGACTGGAGTTCTAGTATCGCAGAATGGCTGGATTTCAACAGGGAAAATAAAGAGTATTACAGTGTACAGAAGAGCATGCAGATTGTCGACCATATGTTATTCGACAACGGTATCGACCCCTGGCAGTTCACCCAGGATTTGCATGACGTCCTAGACAAAAAGAAAACCAAAAGAAACACTATCTTACTTCACGGAGTATCGAACGCCGGGAAGTCCATCCTCATGAACTCCGTTTCTGATGCATATCAAGCAGTGGCACTAATCACGAACGCAAGTGGTACCACGTTCACCTTCCAAGACGCTGAAAATGTCAGCGTTATTCGCATTGACGAAGCTATTATCGGAGAGGACCAAACTGAGATCTTTAAAATGCTGATGGGAGAGGACTGTATGGTTCAAGTGAAGAACAAGGCGCCTGCTCTAGTCGAGAGAACTCCAGTGATAATTACAATTTAAGAGGGGATAATACAAACCTCTGTCTACCAGCCCCCAAAACAAATTTTGGAAAGCAAGCATTTTCCTTTAGTGGTGCAGCATATTGGAACAAGCTGCCATCAGCTGTCCACCTTAGTGAAACATTAAGTTCTTTCAAACATCAATTATTATAAGTATTTATAAATATTTTGTATAGCATTTAGTAACAAGAACGTTTTTGATTTGTTGCACACGTCTGGCTGGGAAGCACTCATGCAGTGGTATGAGAGCAGTTAGGGCCTAAATGTAAGTCTACACAGTCCACTGAGGATTGTTTCCTTATTTGCCATCTGACAGCCAGGTACATAAAGTGCTTTAATATGTCTGCTAGTTATTCAATTGTCTAAAAAAAACTTTAGCCAAGACTGAAATTGAACATTGCATATAATGAACCGTTCGACCTAAGAACGAGAAGACCAACTACGAACCACAGGTATCAGCCAAGAAACGGCTAGAAGAGTTTAAAAATGAGTCTTTTAAAGTGGCGAGCGATACAATTCTCTTCTGTCAGTCGTGTAAAGTGGAAATCTCTGTGAAGAAATCAATTATAAAAGGTAACATCTCAAGTAAAAAGCACACCATTAACAAAGATAAGCTTTCCAAAACAAGCAAACGAGAGATAGATATCGCTGAGGCATTGGGCAAGTTTGACAAGGAGCACCATCCAAAGGGGGAAACGTTGCCCACGGCTACCAGAGTGTACAGAGTAAAGGTAGTACAAGCCTTTTTGAAGAGCGGGACTCCCCTTAGCCGACTCGAATACTTTCGAGATATCTTCCAAGAAGCCGGCGTGACCCTCACCACTCAGTCAAACATGCGACAGCTCATCCCTTTCATCCTTGAAGAGGAGCACAAATCGATCGCCAAAGAGCTCTTTGGAAAGGACGTGTCAATAGTTTTTGATGGCACCACTAGAGATGGGGAAGCTCTAGCTGTATTGGTCCGCTATGTCCAAGACTGGGAAGTCAAGATGCGCCTTCTGCGCTTCCAGCTGGTCAAGAGCTCAGTTAATGGCGATGAATTGGCAAGGATCATCATAGAAGTTCTTCACCGGAAGCTAGACGTCCTACACAAAAACCTAGTTGCTGCCATGAGGGATCGAGCCCCGGTTAACACGAAGGCTCTCAGAACGGTGTCTATTTTATACCCAGAAATGATGGACATCGGGTGTATCTCGCACTTCCTGGACCGTGTTGGCTCCAAGTGTGTCACCCCAGCGCTAAGCCCTTTCATGTCCTCCTGGAATTTCATATTCACCACCAGCATGAAAGCAAGACGGGTTTTCAAAGGCCTCACAGGACGGGGGATGCCACGTTACAACTCCACTAGGTGGTGGAGCCTCTGGGAATGTATCAAAGTAGTCTTTGAGGAAAGGAGGCATGTCCCTGCGTTCTTACAAAGTGACGAAGCGTTTGCACAAGTGTCACGCCAGAAGCTAACAGATGCCCTGCAACAATCTCCAGTACAACTGAGAATAGAGATGGCAGGCTTAATGGAGCTAGAGAGGTTTGTTAAAGCCACCTACACTCTAGAAGGGGATGGTAGCCTAGTCTTCATTGCTCATGAGAAGCTTGAGCAGCTTAAAGCATTCATTGCAATCGGGAACTATGCGACCCTGACAGCTACAGCACAAGAGCTCTTCCATCTTAGCCCTCCTCAACAACATCAGTGGTACAACTACGGGCTCCACCAATGTCTCCTGCCTGCATTTGGATATTTCCCTTAACACATTGGCAAGTGAACCAACCGTGTCACGGTCTGTCACTCACTTCAAAGCCGCACAGCTCTTCAGCCCAAGATACGTGAAGATATCAAGGCCAACTGCCAACGATGTTGACTGCATACTAGCTGTGCCTTTCCTGAGTGCAAATAATGTGGTGCAGTCTCTGAAGGATGAACTCCATGACTACATTGCAAAGGCAATCTCTGCACCGGATGACTTCGATGACCTGACAGGCACGCTACCGTGGTGGAAAGCTACTGCTCAAGATCTACCAAGTTGGGCTGCTGCTGCGCAGAAAATGGTGCTTGTCAAGCCATCATCAGCAGCTGCAGAAAGAGTGTTTTCGTTGCTTGTCACGATGTTTGGGGACCAGCAGCATGACGCTCTCGAAGATTATATCGAGGCAGCATTAATGCTACGTGTTAATAATCGCTAGACATGGCAAGAGGCAAACTAGCAATAGTGAACAGACAGACAATGTCGATTGTTGATTTCGTTTTGTATTGACTATTGTTGTTCAAGTGTGCTGATAATCCCTGATATATTACAGGAGTAGGTTAGAGTTGGTCTTATCTAGTACATTTTTTTCTCTCTGTTGATCCGTATAAAAATATATCATACCATGATGCAAAAAAAGACTAACTAGGAGAATAATTGTATCTTGGAACCTTTAGACTTTGAAAATAAACAGACTTTTATGATTACAACTCATTGTTTAGTGTAGTATTACTTATTTTATTAAAGTATTAAAATTTTAGAAATTTTTTGAGAATTGTAGAGCTTTTTTGGAGAAGTTCCAGAAGGAATTTTAGGCCATTTTTCGGGAATTATGTAGCTAGGCCTCTCGCTGTCATGGAAGCTTGCATAGAAAATCGTAGAGGGATGGATGATGAAGGACAAGCTCATCATAAACAGTGGAAATACTGAGTTCCTACTCATCGGAACAAGGCAGCAATTAACAAAAGTGAAAATTAAAACTCTCTCAGTTGGAAATTCTGAAGTCTCGCCCTCGAACCTTGTTCGTAATCTTGGCTCATCTCTAAGACTTGCAAAGCAGCTTATTATGACTTATACAATATCTCCCGAAATCGAAAATATATCAGTCGCGATTCTATAGAAACTCTAAACCATTCTTGTCACAAACAGCTTAGATTATTGTAACGCATTACTTTATGGACTACCGAACTCACAATTAATGAACTCATTTCCGTTAAAGTAAAATCTAATTATAGTCTGAGATCGAACAATGGACTCTATTTGACACCTCCCTCTGTAAAGACTCTGGCTACTCTCGGTGACAGGGCCTTTGTTGCTGCTGCTCCGAACCTATGGAATAAGCTGCCATTATATCTTAGGTGTACTGACTCTTTTGTAATTTTTAAGAAAGTCTTTAAGACTCCTCTTTTTAAAGAAGCTTTTCGATGATGCAGCATGTGTTTTAATAGTGTTAAGGTTAGTTAGTTATTTGATAACTTATTTATTGACGTGTATATCTTTGTTTGTAAGGCGCATTTGAAAACGCATGTTGAATTTGCGCGGTATAAGTTAATAAATTATAAAATTATTTGACGCCAACAAAGATGTATTGGCTTAAACTTAAGAGATTTTCAATTAAAATTTTGCCGTTAATTGTTTGAGAATTTTTTTCAGAAGCAGAACTGAAAGGAAAGAACATTGCCGGTGTGCGAAACAAGCGAGCAGTAGCCCCGCTTAGAATGGCCATAATGAGAAGCACGTTTTTAATATGTATCCCACACCACCTTTTTCCCAAAAATCAGCTTGGAGTCTGTGCCACCAGGCAATGGATGAGTACATCCGACGGCCAGTGAAACGTTCACTTCGTATGGAGTAAGTTCGCTCGAAATACATATTCCAAATTCCAAAAGGACGGTATTTTACATAGTAAGGGTAGAAATTTCAAACTTTAAAATTTAGGGGGAAATGTTGTCAATTTTCATTTACAATGAAAACCTCTAGAAACTCGTTGCATTTACATTTAGTTCAAGTAGTTTGTCCAGTATTCAAGTTTTAGTATATTGATATCGATATCTTTCTATTAATACAAAAAGATGTATTAAATATTTCCTGTTTTATATTATTCGTTCTCTCTGCTCAAGACCTACTTCGCACTGTTTTTTTTCTGGGTTTTTGCGGTCGTTGAAGTAAAAATCATACAAGTAAATAATTGTTTGACGATAAAAATGTAAGAAGAAAATTCAACCAATTTACAGCTGAATTGAGCTGTTGAGATGTTAGCAAACCCACAAATACGTTCGCTTGGTATGCCTATTCAAGGGCTGTCGGACTCTACCAAGCTATTGTTCCTGCAAAAGGTCAGCGGGAAGGAAATCTCTCTCAAAGAATTGTGAGAAATGTGAAAGAACCAAGAAAAAGCAGCTGGTTATCAGCGCCTTTCTTAGGCATTCAGGAGAAGAGAGCTGGGGAAGCTTCCAAATGCGATTTCCTCTCCACACACAACAGAGGAGAAAAGTGCACAGTTTCAGGACTTTTTTAACAAAGTGGGGTAGGTAGTTTAGTTTAACGAAACTTTCCGTTTTGCTTACCACAACATCCAGAACATATAGCGCACGTTCGTAACTTTCAGGCGTTTAAAATCAATTTAAAATATTTATTTAAATTGAACAACTTTATATTTACCACTAATTTAGGTGTATCTTTTTACTGAGCGAAAACGCATTTATATTGTTGAAATCCACGGAGAAAGCATTCATTTTCTGTGAATAGTGACCGATGCAGAACCTTTTCTTCTTGAATAAGTATGAGATATCGAAACAGTAAGAAAACGCGGATTCAAATAACAAATGCTCAGGAAACATGTTGTTCAACAGGAGATCCTGAACTACTTCGAGGGCCGTGAAGTGGGGAACAAGACAAAAATAACGGCCCCATAAAGCCCCAAGAGGAAAGGGATGGCGTATACATCTTTGAAAGAAAGCCCGGAGAGGCCTCGTGTACCACCCATGGCATTCTCATGGAGGGGTCCTTCCAAAACGTAGGAATCGAAAGAGTAAGGAGGATCATAAAAACGTCATCATTTCAAGGCTATCCCCTTGTTGTGGCAAGCTTTATGAAGGTAATCAAATATGTTCAATAATGAATCATGGTAAATCCATTCAGCCACCGACTAGTGTGTTTACACACCAAGACCTATAGCTAGGATAAATCGGCGTAGAGATTCACAATTCACTGTAACTTGCCCCAGGAAAGAGCTTGGGTTATCAAAATAAATCCCGGACTCTCTTCACTACAACATTTATTGAGAAATTATGTTAACATATGTATTTAAACTTACAATCCCTTGTCTGCGCAGTTGTCCTTTTTTCTATTTACATAAGACAAGGTATTGCCAGATTCTGTAAACTTTTGCCTGAACCAACTGTAGTGCACATGCTGAAAAAACTTCGAGACTAATTTTGGCGGTGCGAACAAAACTTCAAAGGTTCCGAAGGCCTAGGTCAGTCTTTGATAAAACGAACTGTTTATTTTGTGTCAGGTTCTGGGTTTAGCTACCCTGGGTACCAGAGGTTCTACTGTCTCCCTTCGCGAAAGTTGGACGCCGAGGATCGAAGCGACGAGAACCTCTGGTGGCACGGATAGCCAATCTCACTTCCATGCCCAGAGTTTGGTACAGAATTTGTACCAAGCAGATGATTGGTCAGTTACAATTAATCCCTCAGCTCGTGATATTATTGGCTAGATTTCCGAGAACACGTAAAACCGGTTTTCTCTGGCAGCAGAAAAGATGGCGAACGCGAGTGACTTCTCTGAAGCAGTATCTGTAACACTGAAGAAGTCACTATTCCCCGGTATTGAAAGTCTAAAACAACAACAACAACAAGCAATTTTAAAATTCCTACAAAAGAAGGATGTATTTGCCGTGCTTCCTACGGGTTGGTGAAAGTCATTGGTGTTTCAAATGGTTCCCTCGTTGTGTTCCTTCTTGAACTCTAAAGGTCTGCCTTTCCCAGAGAAAGCGATCATGATCGTTGTGTGTCCTTTGAATTCACTTGTTGAATCGCACATTAGAGAGCTAGAAAGTCGTGAAATCAAAGCGTGCTCGCTGTCAGGCGATAGGGGTTCTTGCTGGTGAATATCCTTTTGTATTCACTAGTCCAGAGTCAATTATCGATAACCAGAAGTGGCGTTCTATGTTGAGAAGTGAAGTATACCAATAAAACCTTTTTGGTCTAGTTACCGACGAAGCAAGTTGTAATATCCCACTTTCTGTAGAG
Source organism: Actinernus sp. WN-2022 (assembly GCA_030867875.1). Classification (NCBI taxonomy): domain Eukaryota; kingdom Metazoa; phylum Cnidaria; class Anthozoa; order Actiniaria; family Actinernidae; genus Actinernus; species Actinernus sp. WN-2022. Next base: position 39,623,363 of record JAOWCC010001501.1, read on the forward strand.
CATATTCTGCAAAAGTGGTTGAAATTGAAAGCGGGTTTCAGCGGAGTTTTTGAATTTTTTGGACATTTCGAACTCGCACTGACCTCTGCTAGCAGGAAAACTCTTCACATGTGTAGCGAAAATCAGTGGTGCATGGCGCAGCATGAACATTTGCGAAATAAACCATGGATCGAATAACTACGCATAATAATAGTGCCAAATGGTAATATTCTTTAGGAAAGCCAGAGAATAACGTGTTCTGCTACTAAAACGTTGCATTCAGTGCTAAACCTTTTGTGAAACAGGATTAATGTAGCTCCAGCCACGGCTTCCTGCTGACCTACGTTCAACAACTAACTGCTTTAAGCATGTTCTGTTATGCAAATTTATGAAGTTAAAGTTCCTGTGCAGTCAGCGAACCTTGAGCCGGGAGATTCGAACTGAGAGCGCTGCGTGGAACAATGTTTTCGTTGGGAACGTTCCTGGTGATCACAAGGATTTTCTGGGCTTTCAACTCAAGAATTTATACAGCAACAAGCCATCGTATTAGGTAATTAGAACTAAAATTACTCGTGTATATGTATAACCAGACAATAGTCTTGAATGAATCTACAATTTGGCGCTATTTACTGAACTGCACGCCGTCAATAAATGAACATAAACGCGTGTTTTATCTGTAACAACTCTCGAATTGAATAACAGAGCATGTTCAGTTCAAAACAATATATTTAACTTGGGTAAGTGAACCCCTTCAAAATGGTTTGTCCACTTCATAGACTTGAATGAATGCCGGATTAAAATGAATTGTAATGGAATACGCGCAGCACAACCTACAATTTACATTCACGTTGGCATTATTATTTCCGATTAATCAGAAGAGTGCTGAGCTTTTATTGCTTGCAAGGCGCGCATGTGAGGAGCGAGTTATGTGGGCACTCGAATGTCTGCGAGGTGGATGTGAACATGATCCTGCGCGTGTTCAAGAGAAATGCCTTGCAAATGTCCAGATATGCTTTTCAAACGTTCTTCGCCTTTATCATTTGTACCTTCTCTAAAATTCTAATAATTATTACTTAGTCGCTCTCTATAACTTTGTTATGGGGAAGAGTCGCTCGTTTCGGCGTCCTAAGAGACGATTCTCAGGGAATCAGTTCGCTAGGACGAGCAAACAAACGGAGATGAACAGTCGGTAGACAGCACAGTCACATGGCGAAAGTTCCAACCCAAATGAGGAGGAAATAGGGCTTGGAAAGTCTGTTTCGTTTAAAAAACTACAGTCAAAAGAGCCCCAAAAAGTCAAGCAAAGTGATACAGCAGAAGGAAGTGATGCTGGAAGTACATGTACCATTACGAGATTTAGACTGTGTGACATGGATAACTTATGTAACATGTTTTCCTCTCTGCGGATTGTGCAGATTTCACTTTGTCCCTGATGGAAAATTTGCTATCCAGAAAGGGATGTGCATCATTTCTAAAGCTTTTATGTGTTAGCTGTGGCTGGAGACACGAATTTTGTACTTCAAAGAAGCAAAATCGAAGCTTTGAAGTGAATCGACGACTGGTGTATTCCATGAGGGCTTTGGGCAAGGGCCATAGTGGAGCAAAGAAATTCTGCACACTCATGAACATGCCTCCTCCTCCCCCAACAGCAAAGGCATATAGCAAGAATGTTGTTACTATCGCTAAGCATCTGAAGCAGATTGCACAGCACAGTATGGCTAGTGCAGCTGATGAAGTTAAGCAGTTAAAGGGTGCTGTGGGCAATGAACCTATTAATTGTGCTGTTTCATGTGATGGTACTTGGCAGAGAAGAGGCTATTCATCACAAAATGGATGTGTCGCAGCTATTTCTATGGAAACTGGAAAGATATTGGATGTTGAGGCCTTAACGCAGGTCTGTAAGCGATGTCAGCTTTATGCTCCTTTGGATAAAGAGAGTGAGGAGTACCGCTTATGGAGAGCAGACCATAATAACTGTAAGGCCAACTTTAAAGGTTCTTCACCAGCCATGGAAGCAGAGGGAACTGAGCGCATATTTCAACGTTCAGTCACACTTAACAATTTGAGATACACAGAACTGTATGGAGATGGAGACAGCAAGACTTTTAAGAGGGTTAAGGATGTGTACAAGGATGACGAAGCAGATCTACATGTAGAAGTGGAGAAAAAGGAATGCATTGGCCATGTCCAGAAGCGGGTTGGAAATGCTCTGAGAAAATTTAAAAAGGAGACGACTGGTTTAGGAGGAAAGGGAAAACTGACAGATGCACTGATTGACAAGCTTCAGAATTACTATGGCATTGCCATAAGATCTAATGTTGGCAACCTTGCTGGAATGAAGTCTGCAGTTTATGCAGGTCTTTTCCATTGTGCGTCTAATGCTGATCAAATCCTACATGATCATTGTCCAACCGGGGCTTCCAGCTGGTGTAAATACCAACAGAACAAAGCCAAAGGCCAAACAAGCAGCTACAAACATGGACCAGGACTTCCTCTTGAAGTTATAGTCTGCCATGAAAGATGCTCATAAGAGTATTGGGGTGCTCACTGCCAAGATGCACAATTCCATTAAGACCAGGGCCAGTGATCAGCAATACATAACCATAGTTGACAAAGTAGAATCTGTGTGTGAGGAGTTTGGCGTGGACCAAAGAGCCCAAACAATGTTTTCATTGATGCTGTTCTGTTCAAAAAAGGTTTGTTTTATTGATTTTTTTTTAAGGTGGCTCGCCTGGATTTTCCTGAGACACATCATACCCACTTTCAACTGCTGATACTCCACTGTTAGAGCTCGGTCGGGCTATCCACTTCGCTCATTTACTAGAAATAGAATAAACTTTCCAAAAAATGTGGGTTTGTTTGACATCGGTGTTACCATAGCAACATTAGCATTGACGTCATGTATTTTACATATCATCACTTTTCTCGAAATCTAGACCTAAACTTTTAAAATGATCTAGTGTCCCTTGCAGTCTAAATGTAGGCCTTCAAGACAGTCTGCAAAGTTTAAAAACATTGTATGAGAGCATTTTCGAAACGAAATTGGGTTGAATATTTTCGTTTAAAATTAAACAATTCGCCTTACTTCCTGTTTAGTCGTTGAGAACTGTGTTTTCCGGACCGATCAAGCAATGTTCTTAGCGTATTTCATACCTGTGGCATAGGACACACTTCCTATGAAAATTTCATTCCATTTGCTTTATTCAATTTTGGTTATGGAGTCATAAGTCATGTCATAAAATATGCTCATTTTACTCAAAATAGTACATATTTTCTAAGGAAGCTGTAATTCGAAAACTAGTCGATAATATTTTAAAATAATATTTTCACCTGAAATTCAACATGTACTACCCTGTCCCTGTAAATTTCAAGAGCATTGAATAATTCTTAGGGTGCGGAATAAAAACAAAAACATAGGGAACTTTTACATTCATCCACACAAGCTTCATTGCTGTATCATTTTGTTGATAGCTTACTGTCTTTCTGACATTTCTCTTTTGTCTAGATTCTACATACTTGTGTGCTTTTCAACTAACACGTTTACCATGCACGCCTGCTACGCATATTAGGAATTGAGAGAGCTGGAGTTGCATTTAACTCTCCTATCTTGAACAGAAATGTAAAAAATATTCAGAATGATTCACAAAATCCAGCCATGATGTAGGCTTAACTACAAATTTAGAGTATTGAACAACATAGAATTTTCAGAAAGGTAATTTAGACAATTTCTTGACAAATATGGAAGCCTACCAGGAGCTCTTGTAATGTCTCTTATTGGCTTTTCTTTTGTTCTTGTTTATGTATCCAAAGAATAGAAATTCAGCAAGGGAAAGTTAGCTTGTAAATTTTGGTCACACAAATCAAATCTAATGTTCACCGTGGTAAAAGGGCTATTTACCTTGCACCCATTTCTCCAGTAACTGGTTCAGACAAGTGTGTATTGGAAATTACCAAATGCAATTTTTGGCCATTTAAGCCTCATGACCAGGTTAATTACAAATAACAGATACTATAAATGTACATGTTGTCAATCTCTTGATTATTAGATTCTAGATGCTGTCACCAAGAGTGAATTGTTTTATGAGGTTTTTGAAAAGGCAAAAAACCTTGTCATCCCACGCTATGGAAATATGCGGGTCAACCACAAACCAAGGTGTCTCTGGGGCCAGTGTGTGTTTACAGACATTTCTCCATGATGATTTTATAGCAGAGGTCATGAAGGCCCCTCAAGAGGAGGTACTTAAATATTTTAAAACGAGACCACTGTTATGAATCCTGATCAACATTGAACAGGGTCCCATGTAGGAAGAATTTCCATGTTTCAATATGAGCAAATATAATAGAGGGATTTACAGTAGGTTAACAAAAAAAGGTTGAAAAACAAACTATGCAAAGCTCCTGTAAGTGGGTATCTTAATGCAAAGTGAAACTAAAAAAAGTGTCTATGAAATGATTGCTTGTTTTATTGACTTATTCAATGGCCAAAATGATTTGATTGGACACTCTAAATTCCAATTTGATCCGTGGATTAGCCGGGACCTGGCTTTGCCCAGCCCCCATGGTTTTGTTTCAGGTCTCGTTAGAAATACAGAGACTACAATGAAAGAACATGAACATTCTTTACACTACAATAAAGCTGCAGGGATATGATACTGTTCTGGCAGCAGATGTTGTCGTCATCATTGAGATAAAGTAAATAATTGTGGCAAAGTTCTAAGCTTGCACCGGTGTGAAGTTGACTGATTAATTGCAACATAATACTCAATCGTTCTAGTAATGGGATTATTCTGCCAGGGTGTCCACTTATGGGAGCTTAAACACAAAATAAAAATAAAAATTATAACCCTCATAAGTGTTTGCATCTGCTTTCAAGAATGTCCACTTACGGGAATGTGTAAATACAGAGTTTGACTGAGAGTTCAAACAGGGTTTTGGAAAGGCGTCTGAAACTGGAGCTGTCTGCTTATGAGAGTGTCCACACAGAGAGCTTTGACTGTAGGTTGGACAAGTTTAACCTGATGTATATTTATTTATGTAATACTATATAAATTGTCAGCCTTGGTAATATTTTATGTTCTGCTAATGCAAAGACTAATTTATAAAAGCTGTAAAAAAATGAGACTTTGATGTAAATAGAGTGAGAATATATTGTTTTCATGACCATTTATCCAACACTACAATCAGTTGTTATGTTTTATTTTAGGTTCTCTCATTTTTTGATCAAGACTTTTCCCCAACCAAATGCCAGTGTGGCATGTCAGTAACATTCAACACCGAGAGAATGCTTGCCTTCATGACATCTAGGGTGTAAACACATGGCATCACAGCAAAGAGCATCAGGTCTTTCATTAGGGACGAGAGGATTGGGTGTCCAGGTGGCAAACAAGTGACATTTCGCCACCAAACAGAGAAAGTGTCTGCTGCTCACATTTCTCATCAGTGGTTTGATGCAGACCAAGTCACTGCTTTGAATGACAGTAAGTTTATAATACAGTTTACATTTTATTTGTTTGTAGTCTGGACTGTCATTTAAAGTGCAACTATGCTAGTAGCAACTTAATTATTGTCTTATATATACTTATCAGTCCAAATCATACATTTTAAAGTCCATGGTAGTTTGAATTTAGTACCATTTAAACATCAAATTCTATATTTTCTTCACTACACATGTTGTAACTTTACAATAGGGATACAATAAATTGTTGTTGTTGTTGTCTTTGGAATATAGTGCTATGGTCCACTAGTTGCCCTAATTGGTGCTTGATCACAGTAAATAATGCATCTTTGATTCTTTGACTTACAAACCTGTGTTGATAACTGTCATCAAAAGTTCAACTGCACTTTTAAATTCATACAAACTACTGAACTTAAAGCGACTTTGAAATGTCTTTAGAAGGTCTGTCTATAATAACTCAGGGAAACGTGTCAGCAATAAAAGTGTTGCTCTAACCCATCAGATAACCTCTTAAACAATCTGCCTCCAGGGGATCCAAACCATCATCAGAACTCATAGACTCCTTTATATTTCTCTCCCATAGCAATTTCACAACGAATTATAATAATCCTTGAATGGGATAACTACATGTATATTAAAATATAATAGTCCAACAATACTCTTAATTACAAACACTAAGTTATAATGCTAATACATAAAACTTGTAATAATTAATGAGTAGTTGAAGATTCAACAGGGCTTTCAAAATATAGCTTCCTGCTATGGTTTCCCCATCAAATTTGGTGTATGAAACATATATAGCGATGTGTACATTGAGAAGTAATTGCATCAAAACTAAACGTCTTCCTCAATTGAAATACAGTAAGAAACTGTTATACAAAAGTTGGGTATTTCCATTTAGTTAACATGAAATGTGATTTGTACAATACTATAAATTATTGTAACTTTAAATATTGAATAGTGGTTCTTGTACAACAGGATTGGGCAGAAGACACCAAACAAAATCGAAACGCCCACAGGGAGCACAACGTAAGCTTAGGAAACTTACAAGTTTGATTTCCCTTTAATGTTCACCAAGTATTTATTTTCTTTGTAGACGTACATGTAGTTGTAATAATGGCTCCCTATATGTCCACAACACCAACAATTTTATTATTAATTTTACACTGTAAACAACACTCCTGACAACCCATCCTACATTTCCTATTTTAGGCATTGGAAGTATCTCAACAAAATTGATTGATACGGATTGGCTGAGAGGAGTGCAATAATCCCATTATTAATCCCAAATTGCCCCTTTGGTTGTAACTGCACTCGACTATTTATAAATCTAAAACAAAAGAAGCTTAAACGAAATTGAAGGGTATGTGAAGTTGTTCACAGTGATGTCATGTTTTGGTATAGGATTTTTTCCAAAGATTTTCTGAATGTTTAAGTATAATAAGAAAATGGGGAAAAAATCAAAGAAAGGTAAATACGAATCCGTAAATACATGTACCTTTAATCATTGCTAACTTTGACAAACTTGAAATTGCGTAATTGATGCCATATTTACTTCTTAAAAAAAAAACACAGGGAAACAAACTACACCAACCAGCGAGATTCCCTCAGATAAAGATAAATCCCTGCTGGCCTCTGAAGGAAACCGGTCGTTTCGTCCGAGAGTCTATTCGCCCGGAGTCAGTTCACCCGACATTAGATTTGAACAGTGTTAACGAGAAAATCGAGAACCATTGGAAATTTACTTCAACCCAGGACGGAACCGGTCGATCACCCACTTGTTTAAGTAATCGAAATAAAAGTAAATTGAAACCATATGGAGTGGATTCTATTGAGTATTTTGATTTACTTTACAACTTATCTGAGTTCTAGACTACAACATACCCCGTAACTTATATCATTTGAAAGCTTTTAACGCACACTTTCACTTTTAAAACATTATAGTGATGCGTTTTCAAGAGAGCATCTAAAATCAGAGAATAGTTTACTTCAACTCGGAATGGTGTCTCAGTTGTTATGACGCCGAAGCCGAACTATGTGAAAAATTGAATGGGAGTGAATTTCAATGGAATTAACATTTGAATGGGAGTGAATTTCAATGGAATTAACATTTGAATGGGAGTGGTTTCAATGGAATTAACATTTGAATGGGAGTGGTTTCAATGGAATTAACATTTGAATGGGAGTGGTTTCAATGAAATTAACATTTGAATGGGAGTGGTTTCAATGAAATTAACATTTGAATGGGATTCAATTTCTATGATAGTTTACAATCGTCGGCAAATCGATCCAAATCGATTCGATAGTTGATTATTTCGCATCTGCCAATAGAAAGTGGTTTCTTTCAATATTTCGATCCGTGGTGAACTATAAAAGGAAGAGAAAATTATGGTGCAATCATTCGATCCAGCGAAACCTGTGAACACAACTCCTCTTACGATTACGATTACTATTACGACTACCATTATGGCCGATAACTGCATTGAGTGTGAACTAGTTGTTAGACCTCGCCAGGAGGCTCTTCAGCGCGACGCATGTGGTCTTTGGCAGCACCGCACCTGCGATACCGGGGTAGACAGAGTAACGTATCGGGCCGCGGTACAGGCTCAGCACGGTATCGACTGGCATCAACTGGCATCGATATTTCTGACATAGCCATCGCCGAAAGCACTAGGATTGAAGAAAGCGTTTTTGGTAAGTAAAACTGGATTCGTAAAAGTATGTAATGCGGGACGAGGGTGCTTTCAAAGAGTTCCTTTCAAAATTAAGAGTTATCTAATTATTATTTTTTACGCTTATGTTTAGGTTTTGCAGTAGTCCTCTCTGAACTCTCAGGCATTTTGGATGAAACGGAAGACCAGCAGCCACCCCCGCTAGAGGAGTCCTCTATCGAAGAGCCCAGCATCAGAGACGTTGCCCCAGGCCCAAACGAATTCACATACGAGGTCGTTGAGGAAGGGACCAAGAGGAGGAGGAAGAAGCTGATCGACAGCCTGGGCTACTCCTACAACGTGAAGGAGAGGGGTAAAGTTACTACTTACTGGCAGTGTACCGTGTGTCCCAAAGGAAACTACCCCTGAACAAGAGCCGAGTTCTACTGCTGGTGCAAACGACCTGTATGAAGAATTTGTAGAAGAACAAAAAACAAAGAGAATTGGTGTGGGATGCTAACCGCACTGCGAAGACAGCGAGAACGACTGAACCTCGCACCTTTGCGACTGAGCAAAGCGTTGAGCCCAGCGTTGCCGTTGATGATTTCACTCAGATCGACGACGCCAGCCGAAGGAACAACTTGCTGTAGGAGTAGCTTGGGGAAAAGACAAGAGAATGCACATGTCTAAAAAGCAAGGTGGAGGAATTGGAAGAGGCCAATCGGCTTGCAGCCAAGAAACAGCTGATAGCCAACGATAATTTTTGCAAGGTAAGCATAAACTTTAAATTATTGTTTCTAAAAACATTTCTTCCCGTGTATGCAATTCAATTTTGGAGCGATTATAGAATACCCCGCCACTTCTGAAGCTTTGTTAAGTTAGTGCGGCGTGCTCCCGAAGTGACTGAATGAAAATTTTGCTAAGGCACGAAACTGACTCAATAATAATTTGCCTAATTTTTCTAAGGCATGAAACTGAGTGCTACTGCGGTCAGTTTCCTCATGACCTAGCAAAATTATGCAAATTATTACTCAGCGCCACTTTGAAAAGACTTTGCTGAACAAAGGACTTGTTACCTGTGTGAACCAATGCATATTAATTTTGACTTTCAATAGTCGTGATGATGCATAGTAACAGTATTCATTGATGATTATCATTCAAATTGCACTTTAAACAGATGCTAGAGAAAGTAGAAGACTCAATTGTGTCAATGGAAAACAAGATGATGGCAACACTCTCAAAAATAGAACAGCATTTGGATTCCCTGGAAGCAGTTTCGCCTAACCCTGTACCCATTCCTTGTGAATTGGTGAGTGTATTAAATTTCTCTTAAATATATTTATATCGTTTTAAAAAGGTAAAGTAAAGTTCTATATTTAACTTTGGGGTAGCCCCTGCAGTCTAACTGACTCCCATCAAAATTCCTATTGAGAGTCACTAGAAAATCAAACATTTTAGAACGACAAAACTCCATGATTTTGCCATCAAACGACAAATTCCCCACATATTGACAGGGGTCCTCTTCTCTGACAAAGATCCCAATAAAGGGAATTCAAAGCATTAATTCAACGTACTCGGCGTCAGGAATCTAACTGGGGACCGCATGCTCAATGTGCGCCTATGAACCGCGCCTATCTACGATAGACTTAGAGGCTCTCAGCCAACTCCACTTTTTACGAAGACGTGGTTTTTTTTTTATAAAATTATATAATTTATCAATTTCATTGCATTTTTAACTTCCACCGGAACACACTAGTGGATTTCGCTGATCTCCCCTTTTCCAGCTTTGAAATCTATACAGTTCAGTTGTGCAGACAACGTGCCATCCATTGATGTGGCTATAAGCGAGGGTCCAAGCGAGAACATGCCATCCATTCACTTGGCTACGATTCAGAATGAGCCACCGGTCAACGTGGCCACAGCGTAAACTGGCCTATCTACGACGGACATAACGGTGTTCAGCCAACTCCACTATGATCATAAAGTTACCCCAAGCAGACCGGTCCCATCATCGCCCTTGTCTGTTGTCTGCAGCCCTGACCCAATATCAGAAGAACTGATTCGAAACTGTGTAACCCAAAGAAAAGTGAGAGATGTCTACGACACACTTCACGAGGAACGCGACTGATATGAATGTGCCATAAAACTGCTTCAATAATTATTCTCAAAGGATGAACTTACAAACTTCAATACAGATGGCTCCCATGGCAAAGAACCCCTTGACCGTACTAAGCTACATTCCCTGAAAGGTAATAATTATAGAGACCGTAATAATCCTTGATACCTTGATTTTCATGAAACGATCTTCTCCACTGAAATATTTAACCGGTTCGTTTGTTTAGCATACCTTGTTTAAATGTGAACTGTAGTAAAATATATCGGTCAATTTTCAACTATTTTCTTCTTAGAAGCGCGATGCAGAGAAATAACAGCATAGCTTATTTCCCTCGAACACATTTTCATGTCGTTTGTTAGTTATTACTGTTTAATAGAATATCATATTATATACATGTAAAATGGGAAGCTAAAACATGATATTTTTTTCAGTTTTGCTCTTCACAAAGTTTCCCGTTGGCACTGAAGAGAGTGAAGACAAATGCTGGCACATCGTCAGAGGGAAAATAAATGCGAAGTTTCGCGCCAATAAATTTGCATACCGCTTCCGTGATGTTATCGACAACGCACGTAGTGTAAACGCTAGAATGAAATGATGAACTTGTAAATATAAGTGACTAACATTACCAATATTTTTTTATATATTCGTCTGGCATTAAGTTGTGAGGGGACCTTGATCGCTTCCTTAGCAAACGGTTTATTTTGAATGGTGAGCATCGCATTGTTTTACAGAATCGTTGCATCGCTTTTAACAACCACTTGTTATGTCTATGGAGTTAGGAAAAACTGTTATTGCAAAACCTTTGTTGTACTTAAAACAATCAGTCGAACAGTTTCTACATCGGTTCAACATACGCATACGTAATTCAGAGGAATATGACTTTTATCGCATCAGTTGTAACTATGGATTTTTGGTGTGGCATACGATAAGAGTATATGATACTTTTTATAGTGTTTTACATTCGATTTTCAGTTCACTGTATTTCCTTGAATAAGCTAAGGATAATTTACTCGCTAGTTTCCATTCACGTTTTCATGCATCAAGAGTTGTCTGAGAGGTTTGACTATATGTTGCTAAACAAGTGCTTTTTGCCATGATGCGTAAGGCAGAGGGTCCAAGAAATGGAACTGGCTATTTAACAATTTAACAAGTAGTCTAATAGACCACCTCAAAGTTTTTGACGCCATATTGAAAGGTATGCAATAATTCCTAGCGCGGTTACTCAGTCCCCATACAAACCTTTGTAATTTGGACCCGCTTCGTCAAAGTGCTCTGAAGAAAATTGTAATTACGGCAAGTTGACCTAATAATTCTACAAGAACCGACAACAGAATCAAAGGTAAGTTAAGAACAAATATCTTTTGTGAATTTGAACCCAGTAACATGGCGTCGTTGTCATAAGCACGTGGTGTGAGAGCAAAATATGTTTTTCAGCCAAGACGTGAGCTGGCTATTGATGAAAGAATGTGCAAATTCAAGGTGCGTTTCTTTTGCCGCCAATATCTCACAGCTAAGCCAACCAAATGGGAAATTAAACAATTTTTTTTCCCAGGATTCTGTTTGAAGTCTGTTGTTTACACTGGTAAGACTTCATTTGAAAGGGCTGCAGATGTTGGACTTGGTGAACAGGTAGTTTTATCTCTTCAAGAAGAGTCATGTTGTTTACTTGAATGGCTACTACTCTTCTCCTCAACTTTTCAAGAAGCTGGAAGAAAAGTACATTAGAGCCTGTGGAACCATTAAAAATAACAAGAGAGGTATGCCAAATGAACTCTCAGCTACAACATTGCCTTTGAAGAAAGGAGATCCCCCCGTGTTTATGCATGCTGAAAATCTAGTCGCATGTACTTGGCATGATACAAAGCATGTCACCCTTATCAGCACAGTTGACACCATAAGGTCTAAGACTGGAGAGGAAGGTCAATGTAATGTAGAAAAGCCAGCAATGGCTAAGCATTACAATTTGTATATAGGTGGTGTTGACCAACTAGACCAGATGATTGTTACTTATCAATACCCTCACGAATGTGCAAAGTGGTATCATACATCATATCACAGGGCTAAAGAAATTGCATTGGTCAATGGATATATCATCTTCACAAAGGCTAACCCTACCAAGAAACTCACTTCGAAGAAATTCAGGGAGGTAATCAGTGGGCTTTTAGCCAACTTTACCAGATCCCTTACGGCTTACTGGACGCCATTTTCCAGGGAAATATGAAGATAGAAAGCATAAGCCAGATTGCAAAGTTTGCTCTGACCGCAAGAGTGGTAAAAGGATTCAAACTAGTTACTACTGCTAACAGTGCGAGGTGCCAATGTGCATTGTGCCTTGCTTTGAAAGATAACAGTCTGGTGTGTCCATACCTTATTTGTACTGTCGTAGGGTAAGAAGATTAATGTTCTGTTAACGTTTTTATTGTATTTGACAAACATGCCTGCAATGAACATATGTACAAATGTAGTACATCCTGGATGTATGTTAACACATTTTGCGACGCACGGAACTACACACACCTCAGTGCCTCATTAAGGTTACCTAATACCTTCAAAACGAAAAAGATTGAAAACAATTTTTTGGGCACAGAAATGTAGTTTTAGTAGTAGTGTCTCATATACCCAAAAAAATAATGACGGAGAAATACAAAAATGAAGTTTTTAACCGCAAGTAAAAGGTTATGTTTGATTGACAGCAGATCAATAAACACAGTCATGACAAGTGCTCACTCGCTCGTAACGACGGTGTGGGGAAAGCTAGCGCATATTAAATTCATTTCATATACCTGAAAGGTAATAATTATAGTCTCTCCAAGGACCTCTGGAACCAGGGTATTTTGATTGATAAAAACTTGCATACTTTTCAGAGGACAGATGAATTTATCAGTCCTCACAATGGTGTTCAGGCGCATCTGCTAAATTTATGAAATACGCAAAATTATGGCAATAGTGGTGACAGATAAATTTATCAATCGTGTCCAGATAAATTTATGAATTCTGACAATAGTGGTCAGAGTGGTCAGAGTGCACAATAACTCAAATAATAACCTGAAGAGTCTAGGATCGTTGTGGAAGTTAATAGTCAAGTGACATGAAGGGCCGGGATAACGCCGTAATCTTAAACAACAGGCCGACCACGGGTCCTGGGTTGCTTAGTGAATCACGAGCATCATAGATGAATACGACTTTTATGTGATTTGAATAGAAGATTTTTGGATACTAACAAGTTGTGTCCAAATAGTCACACCAAAGTAATCTCGTGTGGTACTACGAGCCATGCTATAGATATATTGAGATCACCGAGGTTTTCTGTAAAAAAAACACTCATTATACTCACTGGGGCAATCGCGTACAATCGCCCTAATCAGCATCCGCTAGCATGCCTGTTACTTTAATCCCCTTGTGCACGTGAGTTAAAATACCCCTAAATGGCGCGGATATAAATAAACTCCTCGAAAATCAGGTATTTGGATCATCTCATGAAAACGGGAGAGAGAGTAACGGTTGGCGCTTCAGTAGACTTCTCGATCATCGCTGCGCCTTTTCTTTGCAAGGATGGCTCAAGTTCCCCAGAATCCAGCCGCGGGCCAAGTCACCCAAGCACTTTACGCTGCAGTTGATAACCCACAGGTGGTTGGTGTTCAAAACCCACAAGCGGTCGTCAACCAAGCTCAACCGGTAGTTGATAATCAAGCTCAAGTACCGGTCACACCGATCCCACCAGCCGCTCAGATCCAGAATCTACAGTCGCACCGGAGGTTAGTTTTTGTCCCTTCTTACTGTCTAGGACCCGCGGATTAACATTTTAAGCGCTCTGTCAGTTAGTCTTCCGTAGACATGATCTGCGAATTTAGTGGAATTGTTGGTGAATTTTCGTCTGTATGACATCCAAAATGTATTTTCTTCAGGATGCTAATTACTAGAATTATTTGTATTCGTTATTCGTTTATTTCCTTATTTTTAATTATATATATATATATTAATTTAATTTAATCATTATTATTTGTCTGATATGGCTGGGTGGTTAGAGTTCTTAAATAACGACAAGCAAGTTCTTGAAATTCTGTTCCTGGAACATCGAGGGCCTTTCGGGGAAGTTAGACAACAGGTTGAAACGTGGTTATCTGATAATCTTAATATTAAATATACTAGTTTTCAAAATGTCGAAAAATGCCTGAAAAATCACGGAAAAGTAAGAGTGAGCCAGAAGATGACGATCGTGTGCTGGAAGAAGAGGATGAAGAGTGTGATCAAGACGATTTTGTCAAACAGAGCAACGGGAAAAAGAAACCTGGAGGCAAAACTACATGGAGCTCAGCAACAATCAATGACTTCATTGATATTGTAGTAAATGACCACAGGTATAAGAAATCATTAATTTTTGTCAACACAAAATGTGTGTTCACCGCCTCCTTATTGTTACTATGTACCATCGTCCTTGTTGTTTCAATTTTACCTTATCCAGTCCTCAGGGTTTGTATTAGTAGTAGTGATGCTTGGTGAGGTTTTAGAGTCGTCTACTATTGTGACTGCATGCAAATCCCCTGCTCCTATATCCTTCTTTAACATATTTGATGCATGGTGTACTTTGGATATACCCCTGCTTACAACTGATAGATTTTCACCCTCCAGGAGCCCTAGTTAATTTCCTCTCTAAACATATTGGTCATATCTTCAAGGTGCCAGTAAAAGTATTTTTGTATGTGACATGACTGGACAAATGGATACATTTTCATTTGCTCAGTTTGCAACAGTCAATGACTTACATTTACAAATCAACAGCAAATTTCAGTTGATAAGTGAACTGTATTGGTTGTCTTGTCTTGAATTTGACTTTTTAACAGGAATTATATTTATGAATGGCAGAATTATCAGAGGAAGGATATGATGCATTTAAAGATTGCTGTAACATTGGTACAATGTAATTTGATAATTTAATTGGAAGATAGGAGTTAAAGTTTTCTCCAGTTTTATTGAAATCTGGTTATGACAGTGTTTTGAAAGATATGAAGGTCTGTGACAAAACATTACAGCAGTCTTCAAAGTAGAGGGCACCAACCAGCAAAAGGTAAACATGCTTCAAAATCTCGAAGGCAATCTCAACTTGGTATTTCAAAGTTCAATCCAATGTTGACTGTTTGCTCACAGTGCAAGAATGAGGTTGTTCTTCTGACAGCTCCTTTTGTAAAAAGCACAACATTAATGTTTTTAATATCACTTTGTCAGTGGCTTGCAATTTTCTTGATGAAACTTTTGGAACAAAGTGGGTTCTAAATAGCGGCCTGTACACCAGTTGATGAGAGTACAGAGCATTTAAACCAGTATTAACTACATTTGTATTTCCTGTCAGCCCTATTTCCAAGTTTCTTTAAAACATGAAAAGGAATATGCACAACATGAAGAGTTTTTCACAAAAAACCAGCATACAGAACCTGTGCATACGAGACAGCTAAAACAAAAAATAAAGAACCTGAACCTTTTGCATGTGTAACACCAAAGCATGCCGAGCCAGTAATTGACACTGATACACAACATTTGGCTGCAGATCTCGAGGGAAACATCTCTCTGAAGGTTCTGTTGAGTGTTCAGATATGGAGTCACTTTTTACAGATGCAATAACTGAACATATTTTACACCAAACTGAAAATTGGCAGACATCAATGGCATGTCAGTGTATACTTTATTTCAAGAATTATTTGATGAAATTTTGCCATGGACTGTCATTTACTTTAAATCCATCCAATCCATTGCAGCTTGCAAAGTAACACTTGCCCTTCCATTAACTGTGGGTGAAGAAAGTCTAATTAACTGGAAAGAAGTAGCACTTCATCTTCCAGTTCATTTCTCAAATACTGACTTTTCTATTTACACATGCAGTATACTTGGGAACAAGTTTGACCAGGGTAAACTTCCGCATAGCATTTTCACACCAGAGAAGTTAGCTTCATTTTTACCAGTTGTTTGGAGAAAGCTTAGTGATGTTAAAGTGTGTTCTGGGGTGACTGATATCGAGAAAGAAAGGAATTTGATTGATGCAAGTACTTCCAGGGGAATCATACTTTCTAATTCTTGACAGTAGATTGCCTGAAAAGAAAAGAAGCCTTTGAACTTTCGAGTCCTATAAAACTAAGCTAGACTGGAGCTTATGGTCAGAAGCAATCTTCATAAAATGGTTGCTGGTGGCCAAAAACAGACAAGACGATTTTTTAACTTGTATGAGAGAGAGAAACAAAAGTTAGTAAACCCTCTAAAATTTCAGTCCATCATCTTCTGATCTTGCCAAAATGGATGACATTGCTGTAGAGAATAATTGGCTCACACAAAATTCTGTTCTGTTTACCCTCCTAGCAGATACCCTTAACTTCATTAAAACGGCAAGTACAGCAATTTGAAAGAAGTGGAAAACTTACAAAAAGTAAGCATAAACCCCATTCTGAAGGAATGGCATTCCACCCCCTCCTTATAAAATGGAGTTGTAAAATTGCCAGTAAATGCCTTAAAAGGGGATATGAAGCTGTAAGAAGTATTCTTCCAAAACCATCATGGGAAACAACAAAGCAGTATAGACAAGCTTTTAAAGAGAATCTTATGCTCATGGTTCAGGAAATGGAAAGGAGGGGGTGTAAGGGGATAGTGGATATCCATTGGGATGAGATGATCATCAAAGAGGGTAGTGTTGTGTAAGAGAACAGGAAAGCTTATTGGTTTTGATGATGATAATATTCCAGTGGAATTAAACTCAAAACCTGAAGATTTAAATGATGATGTCAATGAAGATGAAAGTTCTTGTGAGTCTAGTTCAGATTCTGATATTGATTCAGCTTCAGAAACATCTCTCAGTGATAGTGAACATTTCAACAGCAAACAAACATCACACAAGACAGCAAAACTAATGTGTCAGTTTTTTTCTTCCTTTGAGGACGACTTTTCTTGGCCAGTAGATTCATTCCCACTTCACAGGATAAATCACAGTTCTTTCGTCACTAGTATGGCAGGTTTGTGAGGCCCTTGGGAATCTTCACATTAACAATAATAAGTTCCAAATTCTTTTTGGAGTAAGTGATGGCTCAACCTACTATCATGCCTTTTTCTCTAGATCAGGGGCTCAAAACCGGGTGTCTTTTAATTTAATTTATGCATGAGTGAAAACTGCTTGACATAAGCACAAGCACAAGGAAAACTTTCCTTTCTCTTCTGCTTACGTTGCGCGGTTTCCAGTGAAAACTACCTCCACATAAGCACAAGCAGTTAGCCAATCATAATGCTAGCCCCAGGCCACCGAAATGAGGGAAGCGTGAGAGAAAAATGGCGACCGTCTTTGACTTTGATGAAAAAAATATCGGAAGTGGTCCGACAGTTTCCAGTCTTGTATGACAAGGCATGCAAGGACTTCAAAGACGAAACAAAGAAAAAAATGGCTTGGGAAGATGTGGCCAAAACAAAGGTCCTACCTTATTGGTACTAATTTTCGCGGGCACTTAATTTCGCGAAAAAAAGGTCGGCATATTTCGCGGGTCTTTATTTTCGCGATTTGGGTGCAAAATTATTTTCTTAGGGAATTAATTTTCGCGAAAATGAAAAAAAAAAAATTTTTATTTCGAGAATTTTATTATTATTTTACACTTCTTATTGCTGAAAATCATCAACTCATAACAAAACCAAACTATAGAAACCGCATCTGTACCATAGGCAAATTCAAAGACATTATCCTTATGCTTAACGTTCTTTGCAATTGTATAATACATATTTACATTGTAGTCGTGAATTAGACTAGAGCGTATGTGTACCATTGGCATAAAGTTTTGGGCCTCTAATCAATTTCTAGGGCGAGCTCGATGTCAGTGAACGGGTCTTCTGGAGGGAGATCCGTTTGTCCATCTAAGAAACCAGAGATCCCGGCTTTCTCCCATCCTTTCGCGATGTGTCGCACACATACAGGACTAGTCAGGTGGTTGTAAAGGTCCACCAACCAGACGGCATGAAGTGGTTTTAGGACTGTTAGTCACAGATCCACATTAATATCAGTGCTGTCGCCTCCCGATTCTATCTGCTGCTTTACTTCGTCCGAGTACCATGTCGTAAACTTCGGTGAGGTCCAGAGGCTGAAAGAAGTGGGTCATGTTGGCGGGCACCGACACAATCGCAATATTTAGCGATGCCAATTTCTTCAAAACCTTTGCGGTTTTTTGGGCTCTAAACACATCCCAGATCAGCAGAGCTTTTCCTCTTGACATAGGGGGCAATTACTTTATCTATCAAGGTTAGAGTTTCATCTTCATTAGAGTAATGTTTCGGATTCTGGGAAATCGCGAATCCTCTGGGGAATTTAAAACCTCTTGGTTGGCTGGCTGTTGTTTTCCCTTGGTATATGACTTGCATGGGTAAGAATTCTCCTGATAAAGTGATACCAAAGGTGAGAGTGATGTTTCTCTTATCAGTCAGACCTTTAATTGGAACTGACGATGCGTTTCTTGCAGCCATCGTCATTCTCCCGACGGAAACGTACGAGCAAGGAGTTTGATCCGTATTTAACACCAACTCAGGAGGAATCTTGTTCTCTGTAATCATCTTGTTAATGTCAGTGAGAAATGTAAGTTTACATTCTTCAAACATTCCTCTGGGAACTGGAGGACGAGTGGTTGTTCCAGCTCGGCGAGTAAAATTGCAGCGCCTATAAATGGACTTCACCCAAGTCACTGTAGGCTCAAATTCTCTTAAATATGGCGTCTTCTTACAATCAACAAGCGCCAGCGCTGTTGCCTTCACGACACAGAAATTAACTACTCCACCTCTGCTTCTAATGCTCTTAAGAAGAGAGATTAATTTACTGTCCAGGTCACGGAGTATTGGTGGCCGCCCACGGGTGTCACTCGGGATAGCAGTGACAGTCGCGTCTGTGTTACCTTTTTTCTTCTCCTCGCGTAGTCTCTTCTCATAAGCCTGCTTGAAAGTTCTTACAGTGCTTTCCTTTAATGTTGGGAGTTCCTCCTTGAAATGATTGATGGCTTTCGAATTACCATTCTCACTGGCATATTTCCCAATCTTGGCGCGTGTTTCAGCCGAATAGTGTTGGTATTTTCCACGTTTTCTTGCTGCTGAAGTAGCCGAGGAACCTTCAGTCGAGTGAGGATTCACCAAGCTCGCAACGGACGATTCCACTGCATGATATTCGACATTGCCCAAGGAAGTGCTTTCTTGTCTTGGAAAGAAGGCCGGAGCAGGCTGAATTTCGACAATTCCCATATCTTCAGAGGCATCAGAATTGTTTGGACGTTCCGTTACGTTTTTCTTTTGAACCGTGAAACCGCAACGAAACAAGGACATTTTACCAAAGAAACTTAAAGCAGAATGTGGCGCGTCTTCGCAGCGCTGTAACGCCAATAAAGGGAACAGGAAGACTATTGTGTATTGTTGTTGGTTTCCAATCTCAGTTTACAGATACCACGTGTTACCTTTAGCTGTCACAATACAATGAACTGCAACAGAACACCAACATTGAGTGGAACAGCAAACACACCAGATTGAAATGGCGAGCAGAGATCACAGTGGGTCTATCACGTATTCGTTTAAGTGCGGTCTCCGCGGTTTTCACGTTTATAAAGAGGTTTGGAGTCCGATTGTTGGAGAGCAATTGAAATGCTGCTACGAGAGAAATAACTGTTACGATCGCTATGCTATTGCCGCGACCAAGCGCCTTCGAGGCCGTCTTGCCGACTCTACAGTTGGTCACTTGCCCAGAGAAATTTCCAGAGCAACACGCTTTTTCCTACTCAGAGGAGGGGTTGTTTGTGCTAAAGTCATCGACAAGAACCACAGAAGATCTCCCCTAGTGCAAGGAGGATTGGAAATTCCTGTACAAGTTACAGCTGAGATGGATCTTACCGAAAGGAACAAGGCAATACTTGAAAAGTATAAACAGATTGTCGTTTCAAATTACAAAGAACCCGGGTTAAATCCATGTCAATGACTGTACAAAAGAGGTGCTGAAAGAACTTGAAGATGACGATAGCGATACAGATGAGGTTCAAAGCAACACAGATAGTGAAATTTGATTGTTAAACTGTTGTTTATCATCTGTAGGTATGCCATAGAGCTTTTACACATTATACACAATACGTAGACATGTGTTTCTTCATTAAATTGAGAAAACAAGAAATATATGAGGGTATTAAATTTCGCGACATTAAACTTCGCGGGAATTTTTTTTCGCGTCGCTTTAAGTCCGCGATTTTTTTTAAATCGCGAAAATCGCGAAATTAAAGCGACGCGAAAATTAGTACCATTAATCACAAAGACGTGTTTTTGTTCACTTCCAGTGAAAACACAAATATTTCACTAAAATACTCCAATTAATCTCTAGAAAATTTAAAAACATAGTAATCTTATTGAAAAAAGGCTAACGAACACGATAAAAATAGTTTCGAAGGGATCGGCATGTCGCCAAAAAAGTTTTTTCGTCCCCGCGGCACGTGAAACATTCCTAATAAGTACGCATTTTTGGTAAACAAGAGTACTCGCATAAATTGTTTCTCTAAACATCGACTAGTATGGTATAGCGTATAACAGGACATGTTTACTAAAATTGGCAATTATACGGCTATCTACAAAGTCAATATGTTGAAACATATATAATAAGTAATAAGGTAATACAAGGGACAGGAGGATTTTTAGATATGCATATATAACAGATTAAAAACGAGCTCGTTTTAATTTTATAGTATAACGAGTGGAGTACTTTGGATTGCGAGACTGACAGTATAATTCTTATCATCAGGGGTCAAAAATTATACTGGATTGCCTGGTGTAATTTCGTGGAATTTGTATATTTTGTAGAAGGAAATTTGGCCAATTTAAAATGCACGTGGGAGAAAGTTAAAAACCGTGTGAAACTCCGAGAGAAAGTACCAAGCAGTCGTATGTTTCAAAATCGAAAGACGTCTACGATTTGACCCTACATACTCAGTTCACAATTTATCTTTTTTTCTAAGCAAGATAAATACACTTGGGCGACTAGCAATTGACAATCAATCCATATCGTGCCATGTCAACAAATGCTAATCTGTTGAGAATTTTAATCCCAATACAGTCAAGCCTAGACACTGTTTGTTTACATGACACGATGGGATTTGCATGCAAACACAGTTAGTCGATTAGCTCTATACGTCGTTGATTACGAAAGCTATATTGGCAGGGTAACCCCTTGTATATTTTTCTAAGCAAGATAAATAGACTTGGGCGACTAGCAATTGACAATCAATCCATATCGTGCCATGTCAACAAATGCTAATCTGTTGAGAATTTTAATCCCAATACAGTCAAGCCTAGACACTGTTTGTTTACATGACACGATGGGATTTGCATGCAAACACAGTTAGTCGATTAGCTCTATACGTCGTTGATTACGAAAGCTATATTGGCAGGGTAACCCCTTGTATATTTTTCTAAGCAAGATAAATAGACTTGGGCGACTAGCAATTGACAATCAATCCATATCGTGCCATGTCAACAAATGCTAATCTGTTGAGAATTTTAATCCCAATACAGTCAAGCCTAGACACATTGTTTGTTTACATGACACGATGAGATTTGCGTGCAAACACAGTTAGTCGATTAGCTCTATACGTCGTTGATTGCGAAAGCTATATTGGCAGGGTAACCCCTTGTATATTTTTTAAGGAAGATAAGTAGACCTGTGCGACTAGCAATTGACAATCAATCCATATCGTGCCATGTCAACAAATGCTAATCTGTTGAAATATTATTATTTAATTTTAATCCCAATCCAGTCAAGCCTAGACACATTGTTTGTTTACATGACACGATGGGATTTGCGTGCAAACACAGTTAGTCGATTAGCTCTATACGTCGTTGATTGCGAAAGCTATATTGGCAGGGTAACCCCTTGTATATTTTTTTAAGGAAGATAAGTAGACCTGTGCGACTAGCAATTGACAATCAATCCATATCGTGCCATGTCAACAAATGCTAATCTGTTGAAATATCACTATTTAATTTTAATCCTAATGAAGTCAAGCTTACTAAGATATTACTTCAGCTACTTGTTCCTTGTGTTGTTAGCTTTCTTACGACGTATAGATGTCGCAGTTTCGTTAAGGGGTTGGAGATATGACCAAAATTAAGAAATGCACATGTTCCCGCCATTTTGTGTCACGTGACATACAAGAACCTAAAAAATTCGTAGAACACGGTGTATTCGTCCTTTTCGAATGAAACTTGGTGGCAATGTTTATCTTTGATAGCTAAATAACGTATCAGTAGGTCATGTGATATAAACAAACGGTTGCCTAGCAACTGTCAATCAAGTTTAAATACAATTTGTGCCTATTTCCTAGACCGTATACTGCGATTTTGTACACATATACGAAAGCACCATCCTTCTAAAGTATTATGGTGAAAGAATTATCGAAATCGGTTGAAAAGTAAAGGGGAAATGTTTTTTAAGCAACCGGTAAGAGTAACGGGAAATGTTATTGTTTTAAATTGTTATTTCACATTTATTTTTTTCTAAACAAGATAAATAGACTTGGGCGACTAGCGCATGTCACACCAACCATATCGTGCCATGTCAACAAATGCTAATCTGTTGAAATATTACTATTTAATTTTAATCGTAATGCAGTCAAGCCTAGAGATTATTATTATTGCAATTATTGTTATATTATTGATATGTTTTTTTTATGCTTGTGCCTAGTTCCATTATGTCAAAGAGAATTGTGGCCGCAAAGGAGACGGAGAAGGTAGTTGTTGATATGATACCAATAGCAGAAATACAGTATTTAGTTTTATACCGTTATTAAATAATGAAGATTGGTGTTTATCTTTTTACAGATTGAGGTCAAGAGGATAAGGAGGGGGGAGATAGAGGTGAATAGGGTAGTGGTTTGCGTGCTTGACATTCTACTTTCATTACGTGTTCGCTGCTGTTTTTCACTTTTATTCTTAGTGTTTTACAAAAACCATGAAATTCTGTTTGCATTCGTAGGAAGTCCATACTGTTACAACTAGGGTGAAAGTAGTTGCTTTCACCCAAGATGAGGTAGAGGTAATTTAATAGGCATTTTTAAGCAATGTGACTATTATTCTAGAAATGTGTATTGTGTTGTATACTTTTATGAAATATTAACGCTTGATTTTTACCTTTCAGGAGGATCAAACGGACGAGGAGGAAGTGGAGGTAATTCACGATAGATTTTGTGTGTTATAATTGAATTAACATTCCGTTGTTGATGTTTAATCTGTAGTGGTTAGTAATTCACCAAAAAAATCGTGTCAACTGTTATGACATAATCATGTGATATTTTGTACTATACCCTAGTTTGCCCTGTGGCTTACGGGGTGGAAGAGGTAACTTAATAGGCATTTTTAAGCAATGTGACTATTACTTTAGAAATGTGTATTGTGTTGTATACTTTTATGAAACATTAACGCTTGATTTTTACCTTTCAGGAGGAACAAACGGACGAGGAGGAAGTGGAGGTAATTCACGATAGAATTTGTGTGTTATAATTGAATTAACATTCCGTTGTTGATGTTTAATCTGTAGTGGTTAGTAATTTACTAAGAATTTGTGTGTACTGGTATGAAATAATCATGTCATATTTTTTAATATACACAGGAGGTTAGGGTGATGTGTCGGGGATACCATATACTCGTTATATTGGGGAGCTTAAAAATTATATTTTTACTAAATGTATGACATTCTGTTTTCATTAGGAAGAGTGTGTTGTAATAGGATTAACATCCCGTTGTCGTTGAGGT
This sequence comes from Actinernus sp. WN-2022, assembly GCA_030867875.1. Lineage (NCBI taxonomy): Eukaryota > Metazoa > Cnidaria > Anthozoa > Actiniaria > Actinernidae > Actinernus > Actinernus sp. WN-2022. The sequence goes on from JAOWCC010001501.1 coordinate 39,647,340, forward strand.
TTAATATGTAGTGGTTAGTAATTTACGAAGAATTTGTGTGTACTGGTATGACATAATCATGCTATATTTTTTAATATACACAGGTGGTGTATGTGTCAGACGGGGAGGAAGAGAAGGAGAGGAAGGAGGAAGAAGAGAAAGAAGAGGAGGAAGAGGACGAGGAGGAAGAGGACGAGGAGGAAGAGGACGAGGAGGAAGAGGACGAGGAGGAAGAGGACGAGGAAGAAGTATATATTGTGTTATTACATGTCATTACGTGTTGTACATCTGTTGGCTGCTATTTTCACTGTTATACTTAGTGTTTTACTAAACCCATGACATTCTGTTTGCATTTGTAGGAAGTGAGTTCGGTCAGGAACGACATTGACGAGGTTAGTAATTCCCAGATCATTAATACGTAATGTAATGATATTTAAGTTTATACAGGATCGTATCTGCGAATCAGAAGAAGAGGTGGATACTGTTTGTTATATTTCATTTTCATCAAATGTAGTATATGTATTGACTTGTACTTAAAATTTTATACGTACTGTAATATTGAAGATAAGCCTATATGTATTCATGTTATAGTGGTCTGTGGAGCTGAACCACAGCGACGACGACGACAGTCCGTCAAACGACGATCGGGTAATTAAGGAAGCATTTATGAGAAATGTGATTCTTATTTAAGAAATATGTATTGAGTTGTAGACTGTTATTAAATATTAACGCTTGATTTTACCTTTAAACAACAGTCTTCTTCAGCGAGCAGCGATCAATTGGTATGTCTCATTTTTTTTTGGGATGAAATTTAGTACGACATGTTTCGACTTCTTGTTACGGTTGTATACGTAGTGTCGTATTGAAGATATGCCAATATATATTCATGTTGTTGACAATATTGATGAGTTGTATACTTTTATTAAATATTAACGATTGATTTTTACCTTTCAGTTAAACAGCATATATGACAAGTACGTTAGAAATGGTTTTACGTTTGAGGAGGAGGAAGCGGAGGTAATTCACTTTAGATTTTGTGTGTTATAATTGAATTAACATTCCGTTGTTGATGTTTAATCTGTAGTGGTTAGTAATTCACCAAAAAAATTGTGTCAACTGTTATGACATAATCATGTGATATTTTGTACTATACCATAGTTTGCCCTGTGGCTTACGGGGTGGAAGAGGTAATTTAATAGGCATTTTTAAGCAATGTGACTATTATTCTAGAAATGTGTATTGTGTTGTATACTTTTATGAGGTAACTCCGGTAAGTGTGTTTTATAACTTAACTTAATTGCAGGCCTTCAAGAGCGAGCACGCAAAACTTTATTCTTTCTCCCACCGCAACTCTTCCACAAGATTTTCATATTCCCCTTGATTCTTACTTCTCAAATAAAAATCTCTCCAACCCAAAATTGTTTTCAAGATAAGGGCTTCAGTCTGTACATCCAAAGGTCATATACATGTAGCGATCACGCAGGAAAGCATGCAGTCACAGATTGGCTAATGACATTCCAGTAGCCTCCTCCAAAGGCAATCAAAATCTATTAGTTCGTGTTTTTACTTTGCCTAAACTGATAGCTAAGGAAAACCGGCACTCAAATTTTGTCATCCTTAAGGCGAACTTTGTTAGCTAACGTATAAGGCAACACTTTTAAAGTAAAGCTTGATTCAACATTACCAAGATATGCCACCAACACGCCGTCGCAGTTCTCATGTACGAGCAACAAACACCAAAGATGACAGAGACTGAGAGGCCCTGATCCAGTACTGCCCAGCACCCTGAACACTAACACAGCGAGAGAATCCAACTCACTGGACCTCAACTCGCCGACACGCCCCAAACATTCACCGAGGGGAAACTCGCCCAAATCCAGCGTTTAGTCCAGGATTCCATCAACGACACCTCAAGATGGACGCTATGAGGTTTCAGACATCGCCATCATCAGAATTAAATGAAGGAAGACTACACTCGGATGATGGAAGCTGCTCATCGTATCTCTCGGATGGTGAATTAAACCAACGTGACGGGGAAATAATAGATCAAGTAATTGACACTGAAATAATTGTTACAGGAAACCCATATGAATCAGTGAGAACCAATACTTCACAGGTAGAATCTAATGCCAGAGAAAGCAACATGAACGAAGAAATACTGAACGGGAATTATAACTCAAAAAAAGTCGGCCAATCATAATTCTAACGGATTCCATGTTGCAAGGAATAAAGCCAAACAAATTAGCGCCAAATAGATATGTAAATAAACAATATGTCCGAGGAGGTACAGTTGAAATGCTCGAGCATATAGCAAATATGAATGACGCTACTCCATACGAACAAGTAGTGATCCACACAGGAACAAATGACGTCTTCAAAAAATCCATTGATGAGATCAATAAAGACATTGAACGCATAATCGCCACAGCACAAAGTTCTTCGCCTCATGCAAATGTATTCATATCAGGAATCATTTTCCACAAGCGAGACACAGCAAAGAGTGACCTAATCGACTCAGTAAACAGCCATACTGAACATCTCTGCTTAAATTTGAAAGACAAAAGCATCCACTTCATGGACAATGACCATATAGCGACACTTAGAGACTGAACAATTGACGCGAAAGTGTTCTATGATGATCTCCACCTAAATAACAACATAGGAACCAAGAAAATAGCAGCAAACCTGAAAGGATACCTTGAATTAAGAAATAAAGAAAAGACAAGGGGTGCAAATTCAAGAAACCCAAACCACTATGATCGTGAATTCACTGGTCAACAATTTCAGTAATTGCGCCAACATTATGGAATAATGTGCCTGACCGCATTATAAGGACTACTGAGTCTCTAAACACTTTCAAGAGCAGAGTTAAAACTTACTTATTTAGACGCTATTATCACTCTGATACCTGAAATACTCGATTGAGTCGGCTACGTAAACGTAATTTATTTGAGTAAATATTAATTCATTATTTATAGACCAACATTTTAAATTTAAGGATAACATTTGTATATAATTTAAACATATTTGTTATAGTTACTTACATTATTACTTATATTAGTAGTAGTAGTAGTAGTAGTAACATTGTAAAGCGCTATTGGTTTTATAGTAGAAATAACGCTATATAAATAAAGATTATTATTATTATTATTATCTTCTATATGTGGTTGTCACATCTACAAGGACATCTGGAAGTCATCTATTGTGGAGAAACTGTTGCTCATAGAGAGATGGCCAATCAATTTGACAAATTTGCTGTTAAAGTACTAAACAGCCGAAAACAGTTGGTCATTTACCACGTGAGTACTCCAGAATAGCGTGGTATTTTCTGGCTCACAGAGGATTATACCTGTTGAAGTTACTGGGAAACGGCGACACTGAAAAAGGTTTGCAGTGGAATGGAGATTCCATGTCTGGTGTCAATTAGTTGTTTGAGAAAAGCGACTGTTAACCGCTTAAAAGATCTTTAACGAAGAAGATTTAGTGGAACAAGGGTTCGGAACAAGTAACAAACAACGGCTCGTTTAGGGGCCACCAAGCTTGCAAAAGTGATGATCAGTGCTTCCTTTCTTTTTGTTTTGTGTAGTTTTAAACTGTTTCTTTTTTAACGTTAATTAATGGCAATTTATTGAACCTTTTCTTGATGTTCTCGCAGATAAGTTACACCCCCGATTTGCAACGAAGACATTGGGTAAAAAGGTGCGGCTTATCTGCCAGTGTTTACAGTATTTGACCATACAAGTCAGTGTTCCCACATCAAAAGTTTGAAAATGTTAAAATGTGGTTTGAATTAGTGTAGCAAGATAGATACAGACACTTCACAGTAGTAAATTACAAGTCATTTCCGAATATTTACCTTAGAAAGCAGTATATCTACCCTACATGTAAGACACATCGCCGCTAATCACCAGCCGACAGCTAGCATCAACAGCCATCAAGCTTACAACAGATTGGCTGAGGCATCTGTGTTGCTACTGATTTATGCCTAGATAAGATCATGTCAAAGGGCGATCAAAGCAATCTAAGACCTTCAAAATAGCCCCCGCGTTACCACTAAAATTTGACTTTGTTCTTGTTAGGGATGTTTTGGTTTAGGACTCGTTCATTTTGTCTTGGGGTTGAGTTTTAGCATGACCCTTAGGACTTGCTATGTATATTCAGTTTACTAATCCTTGTCACACCTAGTTTTACATTTTTAGGTATCACAACAGTTTTGTTTGTTCAGTGCATTTTCAGAGACATGTGATTTCCCCGATCAAACAGGTTTTGCCAGATTTACGTGTACACTAGATCCAATTACTTGTATATATATTTCAGTGATCAGTCAGAGTAGGAAACAGATGTATAGAAGCGGGTCAAGAGAACCAAAATGTATAAGCAGTCGTTGATCGCAGAATAAAGAACGAGAATCGAATTCATAGCATGTTGGCTGATGAGGGGGGTTGGTTTGATCAAAAGACAAGCTGGAGCACAAGTGAATCTGAATGTCTGAAGCGAAGCAACGACTAGATCGTCTGAGAGATGGATGTGAAGAGGCCACCGTGGCCTTTGTACGAAGCTGGAAAATGAAACAAGACGAGCTGCTACACGATTCAGCTACAATCGATGTTAACCGATAGTAATAAAAAGTCTGCTAGAAGGCAAGTTAAAAACTCTCGACGAAATCGATCAGTAAATTCTAACACTATGCGAGATACACAATATTGAACGCAAAATCAAAGAATTGGCAGAAGTTGTTGCCAGGGTACTGGGCAACCGTGTAGCCAAACGTCCAACAGCACCAGTCAAAACCAAGGTGATGGTGAACCGAACACTCATAAAAGCGAAGGCACTAACAGTACCCACAAGACAAACCATGGGAGCACTACATCCGTCAGTGCAAAACCAAGATTACCGGAGCTGACATTAACGAAATTTACAGGAGAGGTCACCAAATGGAGTATTTTCAACACTGCATTGTCAACTTAAACATATCCTAAATCAATTATCATAATATTCAGTTTTTCTAACATTTAAGATGGAAATATCTCCAAAGTCAGCCAAGATTCAACAGTCAACGAAAATCCAGATAAAGTGCATATATAATGCTACCCATAAAAATAATGCAGATAATTATGCATACAGCAAGATAAGTGTTTGAAGGAATCTACTTGTCAGAACAAGTACCAAATGCACTTTATTGTCTTGTGCAGCAGGCATGTGGACTAACAATGTTTTGACTGTCAAAATGTATTTTTTTTCTTATTCTGTAAGCAAACAATGCCTTAAAATATTTAATTATATTCTTATTTCAGAAACAGACATTGTTGGATATCTCCATCAGCTATCTCCTATTAAGACGAGTCAAAATAAAAATCAGTATTTTGACATGAAGCTTCAAACAAACAGCAAAGTCTGTTTCTCTCCAGAGAAGCACAGCACTTTCAAAAGTAAGTACGAATCAGCGTCTCCAATTAAGCTGACTAAATACATGACAGAACCAGTGAAGATGAAATACTGGTCACCAAGCGCACCAAAGTCGAAGAGCCAACTGATGCTGAAATCGACTTTGATTACCGTGCAGTGGAAACTCAGTCAAGCCAACAAAGGACAGCTCGGCACAGGAAGTAAAAAACGAGAAGCCAGCAATGGTAAACATTTCTGGCAGAATCACACTCTCTGGTTCCACTGAAACCCAAAATGTCAAGGGGGAATATTTAAAGAAACAAGAAGCTATATTCTCTGACAACTCAAGATCAGTATGGATTGGGAAAGTTAAAGTCAGAAAAGTGTTACAATATCAAGAAAGTTACAGTGCGCAAATTTCGACCAAAAACTAACCTTGAACAAACAAACAGATATTCAAAGATCGATAGATTTGATGAAGACTGACAACTTGCAAAGCAACACAAGGTCAACTGTAAGGACTAAATTACATTCAGAGATATCTTTCTTGCAAGAAATGTCACACAAAACTTATCGTTACTGACAATGGCAAGAAGATTGCGCAGTGCACAGAGTGCAGACTTTTGCAGCTGCATTCTTAATGTGAAAAACGAATCCTGGCCAGAGTCTTCTTTCTTGATTATGGCAAGAACTGTGTCACTACAGCTCTTTGACAATGTCATCGAGAAGTTGTTCAAGCTGCATCAGGCCCAGAATGGCATTATGGATGCAAAACATATTGCTGACCTTAGAGATGATGAACTGATGTAAGTTGTTCTTACGGTTCAAGCAGCAACCATGTATAATAACAAAAAACATCATCAATCTAGAATAACTCAAGACACTAACATTTTTGGTCATTTCCTGTGTACACGGTCTGGCTTTTTTGTTGTGTTGCCATGTGCATAATGACACTTGAAAAATTGAACTCCCAATCATGAACTATTCAATTTTGGATAGAAACAGTTGTCAGTGCAAGACAATATTGCTGACCTTAGCAATTACTCATACCTGCTTAGAATTGATCAGCAGTCATGTTAAATGCAAAAAGGGAATCATAAATGTGGGAGAACTCATCTGTGCAGATGAGATCATTTTTGTATTAATTTTTCATAATAGAACAGCCAATTGAGTTGAATAGTACATTTTCATGATGTCACATACTACAACTACCAGATGTCTCTGTGTGGATCCTTATGAACCACTGTCTTGAAATTCTCAAAGGAGTTGATAAATCTGAATGACAAAAATAATTTGAAAAGGATTCAGGTAGTTGTACATTGTAGTAAAATGATGCCATAATGAAAATGTCGTATTGCATGTTACCAAATTTCCACAACAACTGTCAATAGATCGTTCTCAGTTCAGTTCCAGTTTCTAATTATTGATACTTTTATAAAATAAAATAAATTCTACAAAATGTTCACTTGTTATCTTCTTTTAGGAGGGGATGGAATGTACATAAACAACAACTTAAATTATTCCATTTTAGAAAAAAACATCAACACCATATTTACAAAGCACAGAAATCGATCGTCAAATAAACAAGAGAACAACGAAGAATCCGGCAAAACCGAAGAGGATGATGAATGGAAAGAGGTCCATCATGGACGAAACAGAAATAAAGAAGGATTTAATCAGCCAAAACATATGGCAAAGGGGAAAGCAGTGAAAGATCTAGGTCGCGCTCGCCGGTGAAACCCAAACCACGGGGCGAAACATAGAGCAACAAGAACGTCTCGAAGACAAAAGTAAAAGGCCAAGGAAAATAATACGGAGCCCTTTTTGTCTAAACTAAACGGAATTTGAACACTATGGCTGGTCTACATTATGGTTATTATTGCTTCTGTAAACGGACTCTGGAATTCTAACTTCAGAGAACGTGCTTTCCGGTTTTTGAGACTGCAAAAATTCGACATTGTGTGATTACAATAAGCTCATATTACTGACAGAAAGGAATTCACCGAATGGGGGAAACAGTAGGGTGGAAAAACATTCTGGAGCCCTGGAACTAATAAAAGTAGAGGAGTATTACTTTCCCCGAATCTACATTTGGAAGCAGTACGGTTTACAGCGGGACTACGTACATGTAGGCCATGTATTAATTATGGATTTTGCTTTGCAAAAGGAAATATTTCGTCTCATAATGTTTACGCCCCTCCAGATCGAAGCGAGCGTATCAATTTCTTCCCAACACTTCATAATAAACACTGCATAATAAACACGGAGCTCGATAAGAGGTGATTCTAATACAATGGAAGCTACGGAAACTCCCAAGCTCAAGAAATTAGTAAGCACCAGAATTAGCAGGACTTCAAATCCCCGGGGGACCGGAAGTATGACAGTATGCTGACGACACGACGGTAATTTGTACCAATACGTATGCTATTCACATGATTCCTGGGATCTTAGAAGAATATGTACAGGCTAGTGGAGCAAAACTGAACCTGAAAAAGTGTGAAGGGGAGTGACTAGGAAGATGGAGGGGTAGACAAGACACCCCATGCGGCTTTAAGTGGCCATAAGAGACAATTAAGATTTTAGGGTTGAAATTCGGTAATGGTGACACAGCTAAAATCAACTGGATTGAAGCGGAAACAAAATGTACCAAGGTGGTTCACAAGTGTAACACACGTCTACTCACTTTACGTGGAAAAGCCATCATTGTTAATGGTTTGGCAGCAGCAGAAAATCTGGTATGTGGTGAAGATATTGTCCCATCCTCGAGTGATACCCGAAAAGATAGAGAAAGCTAAATGGTCTTTCATTTAGCTGGCCAAACCGGAACTTGTACATCGCGAGATGTATATGTCTCCCCCTGACAAGGGTGGAATCGGAGTTGTTGATATTTAAACAAAGTGTGAATGCTTAGTTACGTCCTGTTTGAGCTCTTTGTTTAAACCGGATTCAGACGTTTTATTGGATACGATTTGCCCGATACGTGGGTCTAAATGACAACTTGTCTTGTAATTTCTAACTCTCCTTGCAGATCCCAACAATCGATAAGCCTACAAGAGTATACCAACATTTTGCCACCCTTATAGACATCTTTACTAATAATCCTGAACAAGTAACCTGTAGTGGTAACAGTTTCTGATATTAGTGACCATTTTTCCCAATTTTGCATAACTTCATTTGTTAAAGATACAAAGACAATAAGGAAAATGATACTTTTCAATTCTTTCGCCTGAGAAATTTAATCTTGAACTGTCAAATATTGACTTTTCCTTAAACAGCCTTGGTAATAGTAATCATAGTGATCTTAATAAAATATTTTCTACATTTTATTGGACTAAATAAACTTTTTAATAAATTTGCACCTATTAAAACTATATCTCGCCGTAAATGTAAGAAACTCATAAACCATGGATAACGTACTGTCTTCTAACACCTTGCATGCTAGAGTTAGCAGAAATATGCTTGCCTCCCCCAGTGAGCAATTTATGGCCTGAAAGGGGTGCCTCAGGAATAGAGGCTGAAAAGATTGCGATCTTCACATTGCCATCAACGGTACAAAGAGTCAGCAACTGCCAATCACTGATTGAAACAACTATGAAGGGATGGCTTGCAAATCTGAGGCGAAAGCTTGCAAAGGTGCCACAGAAAGTTGGCCAAAGAAAGCCTGAAATGCATTAATGCATCTGTTCAAGCCGATTCTTATCTCCAGCCTGCAGAGGTTATGGCAGCATGGGAGGCTGCTCAAACTGCACTGGATACCGACATTGAGAAGTTAGAAATGGAGGTTGTTGCTGCATCAGCTGCTTTGAAGCTGCCGTTAGAAGAACGTTTTTCAGACTCTCAATAGGACAGTGAATCAGATTATGACTCGGAAAGAAACTGCCATAATATACAATTCAGAAATGAAGGCAAAACTTACTGCTAAGCTTGTGATGAAGATGTTATGGACTGTTTGTGGCAAATATGTAATTGTGATTTAGGATGAGTTTTATCCTTACCATTATTATGCAACAGAAAACAGGTTGTGCTATCTTTATTTTTAGAAATGTTATTGTAATTTAAAATGTTTTCCGATGTTTTCTATTTTGAGTGACATTACAATTAGTACACATAAATGTGTAATTTTCATGGACTTCTACAAACACCAATTTCTATTCTGAGAAGATTTAATTATTCAATAGTATATATTATGTTGTTCTATTTGAGATAAAATGCAGTAAATTGCATGAGGGACTTTTTATTTCATCTCCAGGGGGAGGGGCATGCCTCCAGCCCTCAATATTACTAACCCCACAGATACCTACTTTTCGTACACAGCTGCCTACTTCAAAAAGTATTGAAACCACTGGTAATCTGTACCAGTTGAACATTGTGTGGGACTGCATGCTACAGGAAGGGAATACCTCAGCATTTTGTAGGGCCAAGTGGAGTGTCAAGGTGACAAGTTTGTTATGAATGATGGACCATTGTTGCCAATAAAATTTAAGGATAGGAAAGTTTTTCAGATGTTGTCTACAGTGTATACAGTTGATGATGATGGAGACTGGTTCAAATTATTTTGCAACAGGACAGCCTCTCAAGAAACTTGAAATTGTGCGTGAGTACATATACAACAAGTAGATGAGACATGTTGATAGGTGTGACCAAATGGCTGCATCTTCTTGCTTTAGGTGATGAACATTTAAATGGTCTACAAAAATCCTGTTCCTTTCTCTATTGGTCCTGAATAGTTACATCATCTACAAAGAGAGTGCAAGAGCACCGCTGCTACAGAGGGTATTCAGAAGGGAGTCTGTAAAAGAGCTTATTACTAGCTCTGTGATATCTTCTGCTTCTGTCAGAAGGGACAATCCCAGAAGGTATGCAGAGTCTTTGGCACAGCTACGAGGGACGCATTTCCCAGAGATTTTTCAAGATTCTGGGAAGAAAACCAACATTTTCCGTTCATGTGCTGTCTGTTTCCCTGCAAGAAAGAAGATTTTGGAAAAATCTGGAGACAAAAGGGAAGGGAACCAAATTTTCAATGCCAGGTATGCAAAGTGACACTTTGCATTCAAGATTCTTTTGAACTGTACCACTCTCTCCAGGATTATGTGTCTGCTTACATCCAAAGACACCATACCAGTGATGATGACAGTGATGATGAGTAGAAGGTTATCATGATTTTTTAGAAGTCAGGCTGATATCTTCACAGTGACTAATACTCACGTATCCTTAAAAGTTTGGGAAATATTCAGTTGCAGGTAATTCATGTACCGCCTTGTCTCACACAATTGTAATTGACTTAAAGTGAGCATGGGCAAATTTTATCAAGAAACACTTTATCATTATTTAGCAGTCATTAATTGTTATTATGACTCTGTATAAAAACTTTTTATGCTAAATATATATTTTTGAATGGGTGATTTTGTGTAGGATCTTCATTGCAGAACATGTCTCTGAAGGCCGAGTTTTGTAACCAAATCACCTGGGGCAGAAGGTCAGCATTTGGTCCCAAAAAAATATGCCGATCATAGCCAAAAGAATTGTATGAAGAAAGAAAATATATTAATGTACTGATTGTGAGGGCTTACCATGTATTAACTGGCACACACAAGATAAATACTTTGTTGCTGTTATTCCAATCAGCATGCTCCATTTGTCAATGTACTCTCTTGTGGTGAATTGTGTTCTGAAATAGTCCATAATTTATCAGATATTCATGTAATAATTGGATAACTATATATTATATACAATATACATATATATATAAAACATATACATATATATACAGCACATATTTATCTATTTATTGAATAATTTAATAATTTAATGTTTTATTTTTATTTTCTCACAGATATTAGATTACTCACTTAGCTACTCTGTAAATCATTGAGGATAAATATAATTATTATGTGTACATGTATGTAAATAATGGAGGGAAAGATGGAGAGAAAGCATGGTTAATCTGAGCAATCACGTGGCAAGATCAATAACCTAGTGGGAAAGGTACAAACGTTCCAGAGCATGAAATGTTACCCATCAGTTGTACTTTATTACAAGAGAAAACAAACTTCATTCCAGAAAGACTTGGAAAATCTAAGCTACCCATTGAGTGTCTCATGGATGATTTTGGGTAGTCATGGAAAGTGTTTCAGTTAACAAAATGCAGAAAAGCACACTGACAGAAACACAAGGGGTTTGATTATATATTGAGGAGGGTTGAAAATGAAAGGTAGCTGGTATAGATATTGTGTTATGTTTATTTTGGCCATAAAACTGTAGGAAAGACTAAACCAATACACTTTCCCAAGAACTTGTGAAAACCTGATCACCATGAAAGTAAACCCAGAGATTTGGGCAAAGATCAACCCTTGCCACAAAAAAGTACACTTTTCAAAACTACAACAGGCTCAGTGGAGCTCACAATTAAGTTCCTTGAGGCAAAATACCACAACAGTCTGCAAACACAAGCAATAAAGTCGCTGCTTGTTTCTCTATCAGTCCTGAATAGTTACATCATCTACATGTACAAAGACAGTACAAGAGCACCGCTGCTACTGCTCTGGGATATCTCCTGTTTCTATCAGAAGGGGACATCCCAGAAGGTCTGCCGAGTCTTTGGCACAGCTACAAGGGAAGCATTTCCCAGAGAAATTCAAGGCTCTGGGAAGAATACCAATTTCCCTGTCAATTGAAAGCAGTAGCAGGGCTCAAAATTGCGCCCGATACGGGCGTAAATACGCCTTGGTTTTTTTGTTTTACGCCTAACGTTTTCCACTTAGGCGTAAAATTACGCCTAGATCTTCGTATCGGTCTTATTTTTAAAAAAAATTTAATTACTACCATTTGCAAGCAAACGTTTAGTGTAAACGCGGCGACGTTTGGCGTGTGAAGTCTGAACTTTAAACCGCAAAATGTCAAAGTTTGACAGCTCCTATCTATAGGTTTTGGCATGCAAAACATAGCCTTTCGTCATGCAAAACAACTTGTTTCACGCTGGAAAATAGTTTACATTACATTACATTACGCCTAAATTTTGGAGATTTACACCTAAAATGTTTAAGCTGGGCATAAAATTACGCCTCCTTTTTTTCTTAATTTCGAGCCCTGAGTAGGTGGTGGAAATTGGGAGGAACATCACTGCCTATTGTGGCCATAAACTTCTAAATTTACCTCATATTTTAGGGGAAATATATCTACCAAAACTTGTAGCAGTTATGCTTTCTGTTTCTCCTACTTCAAAGCACGTATTTCACAATTATTTCTAGATGTCGCAGAAGTACATGTTCCAGTGTGAAAAACAGGGAATTGAAGGGCGTGGAAAGAGAGAATAGAAATGTGCTATTTTACGTGTTTTTTTCAAGCCCGACGATAATACATTTTTATTAGCATTTCGTCTTCATTTTTACAGATATATATTACTATATTTAGAAAACAATATCTGTAAATAAATAGTTCTACAATAACTAAATATAGGGAAATGTAAGGAAATGCCTAGAACCTAAGTTTTGTGTAGCTCTGACACATACACATGTTAAGCACAATAGCAGAACCAACCACACAAAATAGTAGAATATGGTAAAAGCATACTAGTCATGCCAATACCATTATACACACAGAATGTGGGGAAAAAGCCAGAAATATTTATTTATTTTTAAATTTATGTAAGTTAATTTTGGGAGTATGTTGCTTAGATTCATATTGTTTTCTAAAACGTGCCTTATACAAATTGTCTTTTGAGGTATATCTAGTATTATACAAGTGAATTTTTTTAGCATATTGAAAATAATTTTCAAAAATAGCTGGCAATTGTTTTTTTATGCCAATGGTGAATACATTTTAGTGCCTGAAATTCGTAAATATGATCTACAGTTAGAATTTCAAGCAGATTAATTAAAGGCCAGGCACTTTCTGTGTTCTCTCCATATAAGGTGGCAAAAAATATAACCTGTATTATGTGAGTTTCTTTAGTTTGAAGAGATTTCAAGCAAATGTATAGTTTTAGGTTTCATTTATGTGTATGTTTGTAAGAATATGGTCAGGTCAGGAGCAGAAAGGGTAAGAAAGTTCAGAAAGACTTCAGGCGGATGCTGAAAAATACAATGCCTATAAGGCAAATGAGAAAGAGAGAAAGAGAAATGAAAAGAAGAGTACAAAGGTTCTCAGCCCAGGTGAAACAGCAAGAAAGCAAAAGCTAAACAGGGATAGAGTTAGAAAGTACAGACTAAAAAAGAAAGAAAAGACAAGCAACACCATACTTAACCAAGGTGCATCACAGGCATACCAAACACCCCAAGCACTTGGAAAAGCTGTTGGTAAAGTAAAGAAACACCTTCCCAAAAGCCCTAGAAAAAGGAAGGCAGTTGTACTGAAACTTGCACATATATGTACATCAGGAGTTTCAGTTGCAAAGAAGAAGTGTGCTCAAGGTAACAGGGGTCTTCCAAATGGGACTGCAAATTTTACCTGCTTGACTGTGTCCCAGCAAGCACCAGGTAGAATAGTCTTTGTCACTGTCAAACAAGATAACCAGAAACAGCACATCCAGAAACAACACTTGTTGTGGTCACTAAAAGAAACATATGCAATATTTGAAAAAGAAAACACTAGTGTGAAGATTGGCCTACGTATATTTTGTTCTGTTCGGCCAGTTAATGTCATGCTATCAGCTGCCAAGAGATGTTTGTCTCTGCAGTTATCAAGAAAACATCAAAATGATTTATTTGCGTCTGAATAAAGAGATACAAAGTTTTCCACAGTACTCAGGAAATTTTGTAGACAATTCTGTTTGCAATCCGGAGTCAGAACTTTGCATGCTTGGAAAGTGTAGCAAATGTTGTAGACAATGTTGTAGATAATTCTGTTTGCAATCCGGAGTCAGAACTTTGCATGCTTGGAAAGTGTAGCAAATATCCAAATTGGCTTGAGGGGATAAAGGAGGATGCAGACCTTGAGGAAACCACTATTTGGCATCAGTGGGAAAGGGTTGAACAGACAGTGTAAACTAAGAAGGGAAAGTGCAAGAAAAGGATCAAGAAGATGCAAAACGTCTGCAAGGAGGGTACTGTAGAAGATGCTAGAAAACAAGCTTCCCTTGTTTCTAGAGCACGTGTTCATAAAGAGAAAACAAGCGAGGTACTTTGAAGACAAGCTTGAACATCTGACCAAAGAGGAGGATGTGGTACATGTACAAGTGGATTTTGCTTGCAAATATCAAGACGAAATCCAGACAGCCCATTGGAATCAGGAGCAAGTCTCCCTATTCACTGTTGCCATTTGGACCAAGGGTGGCAATAATGACAAGAACACCTGCGACTCTCATGTCATTGTTTCTGATTAACAGGGCCATGAGAAGAAAGCTGTAGCAGTTTTCATGTCCAGGGTAATCAACAAATTTGTGAAGGAAAGGCACCCACAAATTAACCAGGTTTTCATATTTTCAGATGGGCCAAGCTCTCAGTTTAATTATGTGGCTCATTTCCTTCACACACTTAGACAAACTGTGAATCTTCAATGGATGTCATGTCAAAGGGGCTGTTGATGGAATTGTCGGAACTGTTAAAAGAGTGGGGTGGAAAGCTGTGTCTACCAGGAAGGTATCAGCAGTTCACAATGCAAAGTCTTTTGCTGATGTTGCCACCAGATTCTGCAAGTCAGTGGGCATCTCTTTTGTTGCATGTCAAGAGCTGCATTCAAGTACAAGTTCCCTTTCTCTGGACAAATGCTTCAAGTCAGCACCAGTTTTCCAAGGCATTACAAAGCCTCACTGTATAGAGCCCCTTGAAAATGGTTGTGTTCGTTGCTGCCATTATTCCTATCAGAGTACATGTACCTGCGTTGAAATGGGGCAATGCCATCCAGGTATTGATTCTGATGATCAAGGTGCAAGTGTTAACCAAAGTAACTATTATGAAGATGAGCTACATTGTACATTGTAGCTATATGTGACAGTGTCACTAGGACATATATTTTGAACATTTTATATTTCAACATTTCCTAGAGACTATTATTTTTACATTAAGGAATTTTACTTTCAATTAGAAAAGCACTTGTTTAGTTAGTAAGAGTTTAGGAATATGTTATACCGATGTGCGTTAGTGGCACCTAGCTGCTAAGACGTGCTTCCCTGGCGGCAGAAGCTACAAGCAAGTCTTTCTCTCTTTTCGGCAAAATTATCTTGTTTGGATTAGATACGGTTATCACTTTAATACACTGGAATTAAGCACAAGACATCCTTACCGCCATGTTTTACAACGGAAAAAGGCATTTGGCAGTATTTCAGGCATGCAAAAGATTGTTGTCCCTTGCTTATTCCACCCATATAAATAGAGGTATAGTTCCTAGTAATATTCAGTTGGGAAATAAGAACACACATTTTACTGGACTTGGAGTCGTGGAAAGAAGACGAAAGAACTTGCTTCTAGCAAGGTACATGTAGGAAAGATTTGTTTGTTATAATTATTAGTACTTGACCTCTAGCAAATTGCTATGATTTAGAGTAAGCTTTTATTTAAGTTTAGAGTTATTTTATCACTGTGTTTAAGGCTTATTACTCCGGCGTTGCTACAGCAGCGGCCGGAGTCTTAAAATGCAGTCTGTCTTTTTTATTATTATTGTTCAGTCCTGTAAAAATTTTGATCAGTTCTGACCTTTTGCCGCTAACAGTGTGGGTTGGAGACGCTGTGATGAGCGATAAAGCAGGAGGCATGCGCATTAATTGAAAGATAAATGTTCGGTAGAGAGTTTTAGAGGGTTTAAGGCTACCGTCACATCATGAAGTATTTAATTTGCCTCCATCGTCTCTCTAACCAAATTATTAATATGGAGGAAGTATTGTTGACTCAGGTGAAACTACGGCGCATTCTGGTCTAGGACCGTATGAGTCATTGATAAAGGCAACAACGAAATGAAACCATAGCTATCAAAATACAATCTGGGATCAGATTTTCCAGGCGGACAGCAGATAAGAGGTCAAGCAATTAGACAAAACCAATTAAAGTGAATGACAAGAGATCAATTTCGTCTGATATGACCAAGCTTTAATCTCATACAAGCGTTCAACAAAGACACTGGGTTGGGGTTCATGCTTCACAAAAAATCTATTTTGCTTTAGTCTGTGCAAACGGTTACCGTTAAATTGTACTACCCAACGCTCTCGCTCTAAGGCATTCAATTAGAAAAGCATCTATATTTGTTGTCACATGACTGTTGCAATGGAGATTCATGTTGTTCAAAGCGGGATAAATTCTGGCGAGTTTCATGTAAATATCCTGAAGAACTGAACTGGAGACCGTTTTAGGAAATTGAAGAAGGTCAGTTGACTCGATCTAAAAGCCGTAATTATTGTACTGGTTTTGATTTGGTAAACAATATGATCCGAAATGGAAATGACTTAAGAAACCGTAATAACCGTAAAGAAACACTGGAATGACTTGAAAGGCTGTTAAGGGTAAATAGAAGTTGGATTTGTTATTGGAAACCGTATAAACTGAACAGGATAAGACTTTGGAATTCGAAACATAGCCTGGAAGGACTCAGTCTGCTATGCAGACACATTTTTTTCACTCTTATCAATTCTAACTGATTCTTTGCATTCATGAGTGAAAAAAAAATCTCAGTTTGTCTGTTAATTGATTTTTGTTCTAATTATCGCTCTATTTAAAATCTCTGTGTCTGTGATGCCTAGTACATGTACATTTCAAGCTACCAAGAGTATGTTTGCTTGTGCTTTCGTAAACCCAATTTGAATCTAAAGGTCCTAAACGAATATTACTGGCTTCCTGCCGACGTCAAATCAAAATTCATAGCCTCAATTGTGTTTTTAATCCGGTAGAAATTATGAAATTCGTTACACAAAGCACAGGTGTACTTCTTTCATGAAACAAATAAACAATCAAGAGCATTTAATTACTTCAACAAGCTCCTAGTTCGACAAGTCCCGAAGCTACATTGTACGCTCGGCAAGTCAGCATTTATTCAAGGTCCTGAAGTATAATTTGAAATCATGGACTCCAGACTTTTTTGGTATCTGCTCCTATTTTATGGAACTCGTTACCACTGGAAATGAGGTCTATTGATTCTCTTAGTTCTTTTAATTCTAGTGTTTCAAGTATATTTTTAAGAAAGCTTTTGGTATCTAATAATAATAATCTTTAATCAATCAAATACCAACAGTGGTACATAGGATAAACTACGAAGTAATAAGTACTTAAGAAGTGGTACATCTATTATAGTTAAGACTGACAGTGACAATACTTTGCATCCAATAATTATTCTCTTATACCAAACAAACGGAACAAAATAATACTTTTCCAAGTTTTAAGCCATTATTATTATTATTCAATTTTCTTATTGGTATAAAATAGGGAATTACTTTTAAAACGATACTTTACAGTATCTTTACAGCATAACATTTTAGTACGTTAGTTTTTAATACTTGTTGCATTGTAAAGCGCTATGGGACTTTAGGGAATAGCGCTACATAAATCGATTATTATTATTATTATTATATTAGCTTTTATATATGCGGCCGTTGATAAGCAAACTCATAACAGTTAAGCAAACTCGTAAGATTTTCTCAACTGGCAATTTGCTGTTTTTAATTGCCATGCCAGTGGCACTCGATCTCTTCAGCAATCAACACTTTAGTTCGAAGCTATGCTTAAAATAAGGTACCCTGGCATAGTTGTTTTGTTAGCACAAGTACAACACAGGTAGCCCGAAAATAACAGGACATATATTTTGCACTTATTGTTACTTAACCCTTTAAGCCCCAAGAGTGCCATATGGCACTCTCGTGTAACCGGCTTATTTTCCCAAGAGTGCCATATGGCACTCTAAAACCATGCCCTATTATAGCCAATCAAAAGCGCCGTTTTACAATGGTTTTCCTAAGCTATTGTATTTCAGCCAATAGGAGAAGAGTGTAGCTTTCTTTTGATACCGAACTCGTGGCATGTTGTCTCTGAAGTTTGCAGTCAAAATCGCACTTAAAGTTTATACTATTCTCTTATGGCAAACCCTTTCGAAAGCGATTCTGATGAGTCTGAAGACTTCCTAGGATTCACTAATAACGATGTGGAGGAGTTTAATCCTTTAGAAGAAACTTTTGTAGGTGGAAATGATGAATCGGATATTTCTGTATCCACAGTGCACACAGCAGATCTTTCAGATTTCTCCGAGGACGAAGATGAAGAACCCGATGCAACATGGAACACAAATGCAGAACCCGTGAATGTTCATCCTTTTACTGCAACTTCTGGTCCTGTTTCTTGGGTTCCAGAGGATGGGACAGCCATTGATTTCTTCAATATATTTTTTCCAGAAGAGTTATTTGAACTTATTGTAACTGAAACAAACCGATATGCGAGAAAACGCATTCAAACAAAGCCGGACCCGAGCTGGTATGAAACGACCGCCGACGAAGTCAAGGCATTTCTTGGCCTGCATGTGTTATTTGGCATAAAAGAACTGCCTGCAACACGGCTTTATTGGTCGGAAGATCCTCTTATTGGAGTGCCTGCTGTTCAGAAAGTAATGCCTAGGAATCGGTTCGATAAACTAGTTGAATACTTTCACGTAAACGACAGTGCGAAAGCACTACCACGTGAAAATCCTGAGCATGACAAACTTTTCAAAATCCGGCCGATTCTTGATTGTGTTGTGGAGAAGTGTCGAACTGAGTATCTGCCTGGAAAGAACATAAGCATAGATGAAGCAATGGTCAAATTCAAGGGACGACTAGGTATGAAACAATACATGCCAATGAAGCCGATTAAGAGAGGTATCAAGGTCTGGGAATGTGCAGAGTCGTCGACTGGGGAGACTAATGCCCCCCCCCCCCCCCCCCAAGAGAGGTAGCTGGGGCATTTGAAATTGCCAAGTTTTGTGGCCCCAGGGGTTCAGGGATTGTACTTGATTTGCTTCAGGATGGCAAGACATTTTTACAAGGAACTGTCAAGTTACTTTGATATTTCATTTTATATTGAATGTATCAAACTAATAATAATAGGCCATATTTATTTTTACAACAACATCCAACTTTCTCGCGTTCCGATTGGCTCTCCGCTATATGCAAAATAGTACATACAATGAAAATGACGTCACTCGCAAGCCGTGGTAGCTTTGCAAAGTGCTTTCACAGCGAGGTTTGTGAATTCAAATAGATGTTAACTTCGCTTCCAAAAACAAGAAAGTGAGGATTTCACAAGCATTTTATTACTAGGAGAAGTCAATCGGTGAGTCAAACTTCTTTGTAGTGTGCCATTTGGCAAAATGAGAGTTTCTCTTGAGTGGAGATTGTACTTGTAGTCAGACTTTGTGACTAGACTAGTTGAAGTTTTGAATTATATAACAATAACGTTTCTGATCCAGAAAAAAAAAATGAAAGGATTTCACATGCATTCCATCAATTACAGAAGTTAATCGGTGAACCAAATTGCCATTTGTCTAAGAAAGCTTTCTCTCGGCAACGGTAATTAGAAGTGTTTACGTTTTGACTTTCAATGGCCTTTTTATACTCGAAAGCAGTTTATTACACACTCATTTGAAGCTATAAGTTTTGAACATTTTATGGCGTCATTTCTATGATCAATACGAGTACAGACAATGGCAAAATGTGTTCAATTTGTTAAATAGCACCATATCACCACAGTCTCATGGTGCTTTACATTTTACTGACATATCCCGTCAGTGAATTTTTCGGACTGCTATTTCAGCACTAATGGCAGCCATGCAGTTTACAATGTTGAGTGTGTGGTTAGTGCAATGGCCAGGCTGCTGTACTGGGTGACAATCCCCTTCTCTTTTTCGAGTAGTACAACAGGTTCTTTCACGTCCCCTTCAAATACTGTTTAGAAGTAGGAGACAAGGCCAACAGCTTATAAACGTCCATGCCCAAGGACGCGGCCGGGTTCGAACCCCCTACCTCCCGCACTCTAGACCGTGCTCTACCAACTGAGCTAACTATTTCTACATGTATCTGTGCTGATACAAAAGAAATATAGAAGGATGTATAAGAGCTCTCAGGGTATTCGAGTGAATTTTAAAGCATTTAGAATTGTGTGGGAAAGTCTGGCACCGTTTATTTAGGTGGTCTCAAAAGTCGAGTCAAGTACAGGTTCAGTTCGAGTCAACCCTTCACATAAAACTGAGCAATTTCAGCTTCAAATCTACAATTTCCAAGAGCTCCAGTTTAACTTTCTAAGCTTTACAAAGATTATTTTTACAAGCCTACATTCAGGAGTTTGATAAAGAGACAGTTCCAACAGACTCATTTCAATACAATTTGAGTTTGGTAAACACAAACAAAAAGGGAAACAGTTCAAGCAAGACAATGAGATGATTTTCCCGCCATTTCCTTTTCTTATTAGAAATGTTTTGGGCCCTATGGTAGTCTGAACATATATTTTAGGCCGAGCTTGTATGCAATGAAATAGACAATTTGAAGCTGGTCACGATAGATTGATTTAAAAAGTGTTGAAAGAATTAAAGTGGCGGGAACAGTGTTGTGAATTAAAATCTCCAGAAAATGTATATAAGAGCTCTTATTATTCCCTACTGAACTCTCTAATAAGGATTTCAACTCCAAAGTTGTATCTGTAATTTTGGCTCTGAAATAGTCTAAACTTCATGTCTACATACTTACATGACCTATCTTTCCATAGTATTTGATCTGTTCATTCGGGTCACTTTTTAGATTGAATTGTCCGTTAATACATGTATCACATGTGTCTAAAAGGATATCTGGAAGCCATCTATTGGGAAAAATTAGTTACTCAAATTGAGGTGGAAGATCAGTTTGACAAATTTGCTGTGAAAGTTTTGAAGTGACGACACAGTGGGCGATTTACTGCGCAAATACTCGAGGATAGCGTGGTATTCTCTTGCTCGTGGAAGAACTATAACCATCGAAGTACAATGTAACAGGCCGATGACAACACGTGTGGTAACATTTAGTTGCTCCAGAAAAGCACCTATAAACAGTGTTAAATGTCTTTTGACGAAGGTTTAATGGCAAGAATATACATGTACATTGTAACTTACATGAAAATGGCTCTTTTGAGAGCCACCAAACTTGTAAAAGCAATGACCAGTGCTTAGTTTCTTTTGTTTTGTGTGGTGTTTTAGTAGTATACCTTAACTCACTTCAGTTAAGAAAAAAAAATCTTTGCAAATTTTAATTTATGTAAATTTATGGAACCTTGTGCAGATGTTCTCGCAGATAAGCCGCATCCCGGATTTCAAACAAAGGTTTTGGGTAAAAAGGTGTGGCTTATCTGTGAGTGAATACGGTAAAAGTTGTACGAGAGCCTACCAGATGAGCTTCTGCTCTTGGGGCAATTGTATGGAATAAATATGTTTATTTAAAAAAAAACAAAGGTGGTACTTTACTACATTAACATTGCTCATTAAAGTAAGTAAATAATAATGAGTAAATAAATAATTAGTAATAAATAATTAGATACTATACATACATGTACACACAGCAAGACATTTTCAGTGGATTTCGTATGAGTGGGCAAGTTACGGCAATAACTTACAGCACGGCTACCGCACAACACCGTGATGTTGAAATGGTTTCCCATACATGTAGTTGTCTTTCTGCTCCATTCAAATTACAGAGTTGTATGGTACAATAAGGTACAGTACCACCTAAAACTCTAACACAAGGTTTTGGCAATTGCCTTTCGCCCCTCAAATTGCTGGCAGCACAGGGCAATCGCCTTTATCGAAAACAGCAAAAAATGATCAGTTTTCGGTGACAAAAATTTTGCCTTGCCTGTGAAAAATAATCGCTGTTGTCAAACTGAAAAGCTGCCAGCAATTTTTTTCACCACAGAAAATCACAGTGATCGCTGTTAGTGTCAGTGTTTATTTTCTTCAAGTCTTCTTTATATAAAACCAAACACTTGGCTCAAATACCTGATCCTCAGTGCTTTAATGATCAAAGGGTCACCAAAGTTCAAACCAAGGATTGCGTTACTAAACACAGTACTGCTAGTTTGGTGGTATTTTTATCTGATAAACTTTATGTCTCTATCAATTCCATCCCCCCCCCCCAACAGGCAAGATGGGGCATTTGACAACCTATCTGTCCCTGGGGTGGGGCATTTGTTTTGCATCAGCCCGGGCTATTTGTCAAAAAACTATCCCACCCCTCACCCGTATTTGTTTTTATTTTGCTCAACTGATCAACACGTGCTTGCTTCAACGATCAACATGGCGGCGGAAATGTCATCCGTGAACATGACATTAGGAATTTCCCAGTTTTGGTGTGAAGTGTGCGGTTTGTTGGGAACTGGCTAGTGAGGGTGGGATTTGGGGGCACTTACAAAAGTGTTTGAAGGTTAACACTGCTTACTTTGATAAAGAAAAGCGGTGAAATGTGGCTTCGAAATGGCGAAGAAATTTGGTGCATTCGCTATACATGTACTTGCGCCGGGGTGGGGCTTTTGCATAGCTTAGCTGGCCCCACGGTAGGGCATTTGCAACAACAGGGAGTACCACACCATGAAGTTCGCAGGAGTTTAATTCACAACACAGCTTTTCAACTTGACTGGAAAATCAAAAAGGTCTTCTGGAGTTCTTTTATTAATGTTGATCCATTTTCAAAGGTGAGGAAATTCCAAAAATTTGAGTCAGAAATTCCATGAAACATTTTCCCCAGCTTACTGGTTTGAATATACAATTAGTCAGTGTTTGTTTTACTTCATTTTGCGTTTTGCTGTAAAGCCAACGATAAAAATTTTTGAAAGTTTTTATTTTTGTTTAGTGTTTGAACAGTTTCACCTGATACAGGAATTGCTTTGAGCCAATCTCCAGTTTTTGGCTGTTTTCCAATTTGTTGTCAATTAGTCGCTGTTAGATCGTAGTGTATCAAATCTTCTGGAGTTTTGATACTTTTTAACTTTCACTTTGTATTACAATACAATGATAAAGCCGCATTTTGACTATGCAAGTATTGTATGGGGAGACAAGCACAATGTTAGTTCAATGGAATCTCTTCAGATTTTGCAAAATCAAACTGCAAAGTTAATTATAGGTAGGGATTATTACTCGTCTGCGTCAGTTGCTCTCTCTGATTTAGAATGGTCTACTCGAGTCCAAACGTATATTCGATCGCTGTCTCTTTGTTTATAAATGTTTAAATGGGCTCATTGATTATGACTTTAATCTTCAACATGGCGATACAATTCATAATTACAACACAAGAAATAAGAGAGACTTGCGAAGACCCCCCTCACGCACTAATTGGGGAACTTTCAGAACTTCTTTCCAGTGCTCTAATGCCTGGAATGACCTTAATATGAACATTAGAGAACTTGACAATCCCATTGTATTTAAGAATCAATTGAAGGCGAACATTTTTAATTGTATATAGTTTTTAGATTATTGACTTTTAGTTTTTAGCATCTATGTATTTTATCTTTTCTTTTTGTCAATTGTTTCATATATATGTATTATTTATTTTTGTATATTATATTTATTTTTTATTTGAGGGCCCTCCTGAAAATCATCACATCAATGAGTGTGGTTCCCTCAATAAATATCATTGTATTGAGTTAATAAAATGTCTGGTCTGCTAAAATATGTTTTATAGTGCTCGACAAATTGAAGGGCTGTGTGCAACAAGGGCATAAGTGACTCCTGATCACACTCTAAATTCTCCTTCAAATGCTTTGTTTTCTAAGGAAGAATTTAGAACGCAATCAGGAGTCACTTACACCCTTATTGCACACAGCCCTTCAATTGTAAAGGTGATCGCTTGAAAACAATGGCAAGGTAATTGCCTTTTGCAGCGAATTTTTCGCCTTTTCAGCCAATTTTTAGTGCCCTTCCAAGCAAATAAATTCGGCCTTGCAAAATAAATTTTTCGCCATTCGATCACCGGTAAACCCTAATCGCCTTTCGCCACAAATATCAGCAATCGGCAAGCAAAAACGTGTTAAGCGGTAATATACAACTTATGGTTACGGTAAGGCCACACCACGGCAAAACGGTATGCTCCGCTGGCCAAAAGAATGAAGGCTCTGCTATCAAATACAAATTACCGAGGGTTTCAACGTTTTTAGTAAATAATTTTATAACTTAGTAAACTCACAGTGAAGTACAAATTAAGAAAACTTCAACCTGTTAAAGTCTTAGGCTCAGCTTTTAACTAGTTTTCTTATTTTTTTGACAAAACAGTTCACAAATGGTTACTTTTAAGTAAAAAAATTAAAATCACGGGTATGTGCCTGTTTCATTTCAGTTTTCGCGGGAAACTGGGGGCGGCCGCGCTCCGACAAGAAATAGCAAATACGCATAACGTTTTGCCGCGGTGTGCGGTAAGGCTACCAACATGCCATATTTTTATTCCATTCACATGAATCCGCTCTATACCAACATATTTCTCTTGTTAAACAATAAATTATGGGTCTCATGACTGTCAAGTGCCGCTTCACTAATCATGCACAGTTAGAGGGAAAAGGAGTACTTACATGTACATGTAAAACAGTTCAAAGATGGGGAAAAGCATTCATGTACAGTCCCTGTCAAAAGTTTTTCACACCGTACGAACCACATGCGGTAGAATGTGGCACATGTGCCACATGTGTTTACCACTTTCGGTAAAATGAATGTGGCGAAATGTGGCGAAGCGAAATCGGTGGCTCTACCACTTTCGGTAAAACGAAATCGGTGGCTCTACCACTTTCGGTAAAACGAAATCGGTGGCTCTACCACTTTCGGTAAAACGAAATCGGTGGCTCTACCACTTTCAGTAAAACGAAAGTGGTGACTCAACCACCTTCGGTAAAATGAATTCGGTATCTCGACTAGCTCGAGCAATGTAACAAGGTACATGTCTATGTAAACGTGGCACTACGTAATGTTCGCAATTCAAGTATAGGAGTCGCAAAGTTTGTAGTGAATATGTAATTTCTGCTTCCATTTGATTTCATTGATGTTTGAGTAAATTAATTGAAAGTCAGATTACCTGTATTGCCATTAAATAATCTTCATGTCAATGCCCGTTCGCATTTGTCGGTGATGCTTTGAAAAGCTACACTTTAAAATCAACCTGAACGCGTTACGTTTTCCTTCATTTAATTCTCTTAATTCTCTTAGAAATATAATTTAAAATTTACATTAATATAGGTTGCTTTTGGAACTAAACTAGTTATATAAATAGACATGTATCTACAAATTTAAAGTTGAAGTCTAAGTATATACATGTATACATATATATCATTAATAAAATAATGATTAATAAAATTACAGACTACAATATAATGAATTGTAACATGGAGAATTGACAACTTGATCTGTCATCACTTAACTCTTTCTTGCACTCACCTTTTCATTATGGTAATGTCACAATTCGGAATGATGCATAAGCAATAACATTCTGCTACATGTACAGTACGATGTGCAAATGTAAATGTATGATCACTTTAATGTGTTTGCATACTTTCATGAAGGCGCCACATGCAAGATTATCCAATCATATACAAGTGGCTTGTCATTTGTTTGTTTATTTTGATTGGATATCTCACAAAAGTTGGCGAACACCTTAAAACTTGTCATATGTCGCGCTGTAACCCAATAAGGTGTTTACTTGAAGTGTTTGTCATTTTAAAAGTCAGTTTCAGCACACAAACAAACTTCAATACATGTAACTGCATACAGTACCATGCAAACAGATTTCAACGGGGGAAGTGATATACATGTATCCCCTGAAAAAGAGATATCCCCTAAAAAAGTTTATTTCCCTTCTTGGGGAAGTTTTAGGAGATATATCTCTTTCTTCAAAAGAGATATTTCCCTTAGGGGATATTTCTTTAAAAGGGATAACCTCATGGGCTGATCAAGAAGTTTAAAGAGCTTATCCTAACACAGCCATTTATAAAAGCTTCGAGAGTTTATCCTAACACCGCCGTTTATAAATTAACAAGAGCCCATCTGGGCTTTCACTCAGGCCACTATGTAGCTGTAGCGATACTTGTGACGTCACACAGGCCAGTCACGCCAAATTTGTTGTATTCTGTAGTTGGCAGAAATGAAGCGTAAACGCAGTCAGTTGTTTATAAAATATCACACTTGCTTATTCATCACCAAATTACTTTCTTGTTTTTCCAAAATGCAAGCAAGCCCTTTCATCAAAGCTTATATGCTCTTAACTTATAAGTCTTATAAAAGAATTACGATATGGAAGCAGAATTGAGACTTTAGATGTATCTCGTGAGGCCCAAATCGCTAGGTGCCATACAAGCCATACAAACACAGGCTTTTTTGCCAACCACATTATATATGCAAATATATATGTAAATATATAAATGATGTCAGTGTTTACAAACAGTAAGTATCGCTATATACATCAATGCAGCCAAAACCAAAACTGAACCTCAGCCATGAGAGGTTTCTTGTTTAAGTTTACCTTGAGAGTTGAATAATGCTTTGAGTTCAAATGTCTTCAGAGTTCGATAGATAACCCATAACTGCTCAACCACAGTATAATTACATTGTATATATTTGGTAGTAAATCGCTATATTTCGCTATAAATCAGCTATTCAGTATACCTGTATAACATACATACACACTGAAGTCTCAATACGAGATCGGTAAACCAGCCAAAAACACGGTCAAAATGATTTTAGTGTTGGCCTACCGATCACGGTGTTTGCACTGGTACAATGTACTGTATGTATTACGACCAAGAGTAAAATGAAATGTGGCATAAAACATATGAAACGTACCCCAAACAAGAATAGCATCCGCAGAATCTCAAGATGGCGACTGGACTGGAGAGAAGTCTATTAGCGGCAACAATTAATGCATAATTTAACGCATGTGCAGAAATTTTGCTGCACAGAACAAAAATAACGGCCTGCAGATTTAGACTTGTGCCTGCCACAGGCAGCCCGAGTAATGAAGCATCGACAGTTTATCCTAACACAGCTGTTTATAAAAGCTTTGATTTGAGACTTTTATTCTAACACAACTGTTTATAAAAGCTTTGAGGTTTATCCAAACACCACTCTTTATAAAAGCAAGCAATCTATGCAAGCAATCCGTTCAAACGCTACAAGCAATCCATTACTCAATCGAAGCCACTGGAGCTTTCACGAAGGACTAAAAACTAAAAACATTCTAACGGATACAATGTAATCTTGCAATTTGTGCATTCTGTCACCAAAAGACAGGATTACATTACGAAACACCATCCCAGTGCTGTTTTGGTGTTTTTAGTTCATCTGATAAACTTTAGCTTCTGTAGTTAAATTTAATTAAATTGTGTATGTTTTCAATAATTGAAAAAGCCAGCTTTTGGAGATACATGTACATGTATGAAAAAAGAAAGAACTGCACTTAGTCAACTGCAAAAAAGGAGAACAAAGCAATATTTAGCAGGTTTTCCCCAGGAAAGACATTGAAGGTTTCTTTCTCACCTGACAGTCCGGACATTCACATCGAATTCAGACCACAGACACACCAGCCTACAAGCTCACCGATGGACATTACTCGACTTATCAGATTGCTGGAACAAACACACAGACACATGCATTTAATAGCATAGATCATATTTTGTATGTATAAATTACAATAAAGATGCAAACTTCTACACATGCAGCAAGGCAATTGCTCAACCGGCTCAGCAATTGCCAATTTATTATTGCCAATTTAGTATTTAAGTCAAGTGATCCACAGGCAGCCCAAGCTAATGATTTTTACAAGGAATGTATGGGAATTTTTAGAGAAAATCTAAAACTGTACTAAAATTATCAATAAAGTCATGAAATCTTACCTATGTGTTGTGAAGTTGTTCCTCTTCATCACTGATGTGTTTATTTCTGTTTTGAGGCATTTCTGGACTTTTTTTCCCCGCTCCTATATAAATATTGAGAAGGCATGAAACATGAGGTGCCATTTGTTGACATTTTGTATGTGGCAACTCTACGAAGCGTCGTAATTCTTTGAAAATCCAAACTTTTAGCATTTTACCTCTAGGAACCCTTTCTCACTTTCCTCTAGCACTCATTTAATCGATCTATCGCTTATTTCCTCGCTTTGTAAGTAGTCAACAGTTTCTGAAGCTAACCTAGCATGTACCGATCCGGCATTTGATCAGCTTTGCATTATTTCATGGGCTGCCTGTGCTTAGTTTGAACACTGTTTTTCTTTGGGAGCAGTGACGAATGAGTGCCAAAGGAATCAGACACCAGTGTTTTTTCCAGGAGTTTCGGAGAACAAGTCATTGTGCTCAATCAACCAATCGCTGAACGGTGAAATCTGCAGGACAGACCCACAAACTTTTCAAATAGAAATACAAGGCATATCAGCCATTAGAAGAGAGCATAATGGCAATGGACAGTTTTACTTTTTATTGAACACACAACAACATTTCGTCCAAGGCTTTTCAGACGCGTTATGGTTTCGTTTACTCAACAGGATATTAATAGGGACTTTTTAAAGCAAAACACAATGGCAACATCTTCGACGACAGCATAAAACAATATCCTTAATTACAAAATACAATAACTGCACGTGAAAATGCACGCAGTTCCCTACATGTACATTCCACTGTTCTCTGCAAAAACACAACATGAAAACCCCAAATTGTACGTTTTAAGAGAACGCGAACGTATAAGAAAGTAAATCAATCAGTTTTTCATTCAGCGTGAACG
The DNA here is from genome assembly GCA_030867875.1 of Actinernus sp. WN-2022. Classification (NCBI taxonomy): domain Eukaryota; kingdom Metazoa; phylum Cnidaria; class Anthozoa; order Actiniaria; family Actinernidae; genus Actinernus; species Actinernus sp. WN-2022. Next base: position 39,676,350 of record JAOWCC010001501.1, read on the forward strand.
GAACTCTAATTACTCAGTCATGTTTTTCTAAAATCTGGTTGTGAAAAACAATTCAAGGCGAACATGGGAAATAGTAGACACCAAATTTCGAGAGAAAACACTTTTCCACATCTCGTCATCATTGCCGTCGTCGTCCTGGTTTCTTAAAGTCCCTAATATGTCCTGCTTCAGCAGTTCTAACTGCTCTTTGCTCATCTGTTAGGCTAGCGCTCCAAGAAAGATAAGGGTTAATAAGAGTTCTCACTGACATACAGTATTTGTCACACCATATTCTAGCCACTACGAAGACGTATTGTTTCACTCTCACATTGCAGTCAGTTCAACAAAATCGTCTATAACAATTTGTTGTACAACTACTTACCTTGGTTCCATTTGTGGTTATTTTACATTTGAAACAGCTTTTGAAGAGAACTACATGTAAATCTACATGTACAGTCCCTGTCAAAAGTTTTTCACACCGTACGAACCACATGTGGTAGCATGTGGCACATGTGCCACATGTGTTTACCACTTTCGGTAAAATGAATGTGGCGAAGCGAAATCGGTGACCGAACCACTTTCGTTAAAACACAATCGGTGACCGAACCACTTTCGTTAAAACACAATCGGTGACCGAACCACTTTCAGTAAAACGAAATCGGTGACCGAACCACTTTCAGTAAAACGAAATCGGTGACTCTACCACCTTCAGTAAAACGAATTCGGTGACTCTATCACCTTCGGTAAACGAATTCGTTGATTCGACCACCTTCGGTAAACGAATTCGGATAGTCATCATGTTATGTAAATATGGCGCTACGTACGTGATCAATTCTAGTTTAGTTGTAGCAAAGTTCGGCGTTTTTATTCATCTGATAAACTTTACAGACTTCTGTACTTTCATACTTTAATCTATCCCTCAATCCCTTCACGATTCTTTAAAAGTCGTTGCGTACGCTGTATGTTGAGCTTTTTGGTGCTTACATGTGCTTTCAGCCGTGGAAACTAATTGTCTGGTTTTTGACACAACAAGAATGTCGCAAACTTCGCGGAACATGTGATCTTATTGCAGAATGCAGAGTTAAATAATAATGCGGGAAAGTTTCTCAACTTTTAATACTGGCAAGTGATAAACGTCTACCAAATAGAATATCTGGAATTCTTTTTATTTAACGTGGGATCCGTCATTTTGCTCAAATTGCTCGAACAGAAGTGTGACATTTTTGAATAATCAATGAGCTCTGACAGCTGAGTGTTTGTTTTGCTTTGAGATCACACCAAAAATTATCTTGATATCTTCCTACTGAATCAAATGCTTTCAAAGTTTTGTATTTTATTTACGGTCTGAACAGTTTTCACCTAATGCGAAAACTGGTTTGAGTCCATTCTGTCAAATAAAAACACCCAGGTGAATACATTTTGGATATTTTAATTCGTTATTGGTTATTTTGCCGTGAGATCGCACCGAATCTTCTGGAGTTTCAATTTCAGCTTTTTTACTTTATCACTTCGTCTATTTGTGATTGGCATTGCGGTTTATAATTGCTGTGAGACCGGACTGCAGCGATTGGTCTAATGTCAGATGTGAAACAAACAAGTCTCAGGTCCTCGATCGATCAAACATAGGACCTGTCAAAACTCAGACTGACAGGTTCACGCGTGACTGATTGCAATTGCACAATCTTGATATTTTAATTTCGAAAACATGCCTTTCCAGAATCCGCAAACATTTGCAATGCTTTTGGTCGGAACCTTGAACAACGCAGGAATCTCTCGTAAATGTTAAACTACGGAAGCTAAAGTTCGTTTGTTGATTATTGCTTATTGGCGGGGCCCGCTTTAAAAGTTTGCCGCTAGATTATGAACGAACGGCGGTTGTTAGTTTGTGGCGTAAGTTTAAGGTTACATATTCACAGCAGTTCCTTTTTTTTCAGTACAGTTTATCAGTGAGGTTATCAGAAGAAATAGGAAGGAGAGAAATGCTCTTAGCCACTTCGCGGCTTTCTCGGTACAAATCACGATCAAAACAAATAAGTTTTTCGATGATCACACCAGGACACCGACCTGACGCTTCGCCGACAATTTGATATATCGTTTCAAAGAAGACAAAACGAGATATCATTTTTGAAATCTAAACTTCAGCATTTTCAGTTTTAACGTTGTAAAAATCACTTTAGTCGCAAGCAGTGAACTACATGTACAAGTAACAACTTGTAGACTGTCTTGACCTGCAATGTTTGGTGAAGCGAAATCGGTGATGAACCACTTTCGGTAAAACGAAATCGGTGACTGAACCACTTTCGTTAAAACACAATCGGTGACCGAACCACTTTCGTTAAAACACAATCGGTGACCGAACCACTTTCAGTAAAACGAAATCGGTGCCTCTACCACTTTCAGTAAAACGAATTCGGTCTTAAAACGAATGGAGTTTACCGAACGAAATCTACCACATGTGGTTACCGAATCTTCGTTTTACCGAAGCACATACGGTACCGTATATGGTTGAAAAACTTTTGACAGGGACTGTACATTTCTATTTGACATTTACTTCACCTATTGTTTGATGAAAAGTTTCTGGGCCTGCCCTGCAGTTCAGCGATTGGTTGATTGAGCACAATGACTTTCTTCTTCAAATCTCCTCAAAAAAACCTGGGTGTCGGATACCTTTGGTACTCGTTCGTCACTGCTCCCGAAGAAAAACTATGTTCAACTAAGCACAGGCAGCCCATGAAATAGTAAGTTGATCGAACCCCAGATCGGTACATGCCAGGTTAGCTTCAGAAACTGTCGACTACTTACAAAGCGAGGAAATAAGCAATGGATTGATTAAATGGGTGCTAGAGGAATGTGAGAAAGGGTTCCTGGAGGTAAAATGCTGAAAGTTTGGATTTTCAAAGAATTACGAGGCCTCAAAGAGTCACCACATGGACTAATGACCACTTGTGTATCCTGCCTTCTCAATATTTATATAGGAGGGGAGAAAAGCCGAGAAGTGCCTCAAAACAGAAATAAACACATCAGTGATGAAGAGGGACAACTTCACAACACACAGGTAAGATTTCATAACTTTATTGATAATTTTAGAACAGTTTTAGATTTTCTCTAAAAATTCCCATACATTCCTTGTAAAAATCATTAGCTTGGGCTGCCTGTGGGCGATCTAGCTCATTCATTGAGGGCAGCAATCTCTGTGAACTGTTTTACTTGCATGGATGCCATTAGCTTTACACTCTACTGTGATTTTGGTGCGAGTTATTGAGTTCTGCGACATATCATGAGGCATTTGCCTCTAACAGATCTGTAAAAAACTGACCAATGGTATTTCCCATTGCTGGGCTGATGGGGAACAAGCTACAAACAAAACCGACTCTATGAATCGAAAAAGAAAGTCACACTTAGTAATTACCGAATAACGTTAATAGTTTTTGAGAAAGCTTTCTCAAAAGTGCAATGCACCAAAATGAAAACAACGTCAGGTGAAATCGGCCAAAACAAAACTAACAGAACTCAGAAGAGTCGGAAGTTCCTACTTTGCGCTCTAAAACCTGCCATGCTGTTCCCATGCTGTTCCAATTCCATGTTCCATGTCTAGCCATGGCTTCGCGCTTATATATAATTTCGTGGAATAGAAGGGACTTGCTAGCAGAACTACATGTATAAATGGCCATAAAATGTGTCAAACTTGGTCGTAATGTGAATTTTTGGGCGGGAAAATCATAAACTGATAAATTCCGTGACCGATCCAGTTTTTTTTCTCACCTGACACTGTGACAGTCCAGACATTCGCATCGAATTCAGACCACAGTCCACATACACGCCAGCCTACGAGCTCGTAGACTTGCTACAAGTCGACCTCTTTTCAGTTGTCTTTTCCTCTGAGAACGAGCGACGAAGTCGCGAGAGGACGACTTGTTTCACTTGTGAGGATTTGAATCTAATTAAATATTCTGGCGCGAAAGTTGATTGACATATGTGATATGCACGTGCGCGTCCGTTGCCCGGGAAGCTATATTTACAACCATTACTGAAACAAATGTCTCAATGGACTGGAAGCAGCTGGATCAGCTCCCGCAAAATCGTTTTGTAGAGTTGCACTGACTCCAAAATCAAAGGGATCTATTTGTTTGCAATGTGGTTGTTTTTGACAGAGTCACCACGCGAAAATATAACCTTTTTCCTCGTTCGTTTATGTTTGAAACTAGCAGTAGACGTCTGGCGTCCCAAACCTTTGCAATTCGTCGGCAAACTAATTATTTTTAACCTTGATGTTGAAAACCTTTGATATGTCTTCTACCGACGTGCAACTCAGATTATGCCAAGAGACAGTTGTTGTCTTGCATCTCTCATAATTCTGAGCGTCCAAAACTTGAACTTGAACCGACATTTATATGATTTAGCGCGTAGCGCGAAGGAAAATCTAGCTGAAAAGTTTCCAAACCTGAATCCCACTCGCTGAAACGTGAAGGCGGGACATGTCAAAGGTTGTCACAATCGCGGTTAAATTGCAGACAAGAGGAGAAAGTTATTTGACGGCTCTAATTTGCAAGAACCTCGACAGAATTCTTGAAATTTCCTGTGAACTCTGCCCAACTGGATCTGGGTTTTCATACTTATCGAACGTTATTTGCCGTTCTTGTTCGGAAAAGAATGTGACCTTATTGAAGAAAGTCGATAAAATAACTGAAAGTTTCAAGGCAGCTCAAGAAATAATTAGAAAACAGTCGTCAAGCGGTCATGACATCATGGCTAAATGCCCTATTTCTATTGGACAGCTTTGCTTACGTCACCGGTGGAAAAATCCACCGGTGAATTGGGCGCGAAACAGGTAGCAAAAGTCCCTTAAACCAGAGAAGTGAAAAAAAGTGAAAATCAACCAGAGAAGTGAAAATCTCGTTTTTAGAGAAGCGAATGTGGGAAATGAAAATCTCGTTTTAAGGGACTTTGAGAAAGTCTAACGAGCTCGCTGCTGGGCAGAAAAACCCTTCTTCGGATTTCTGAAAAGGAGAAGAGTATTAAATACTGTATTAAATGCTGAATAATGTCTATTAGTATTAAACCCGGTATTAAAAGTGGGCTTAGTAAGCTCCGGCCACCGCCTTCAAAACTCAAAATGAAGCGTAAAATTGAAAGCCAATCGCTTTACATTACGGCATAAGACAGCAGACACTTACCTTAGTGTATAAGAAGTGAGTATTCGGTGGAAATAACGTAGAGGAAGAACAAATTTCAAGGCATTTTGACGAACACTTCCCTCATCCACAACGCACGAGTACGACAGCACACGACAGAATGGTACCCAGTCTTAAACACGTGACCACACGTCATTCCACCACAGGGAATCCAATCACGGCAAGTGCGAGCGACGGTGCTTTGTAATTGTTCCTCTTTCAAGAAATCACCCAGAAATCATAGCATATTTTCTCGGAAAAAGCCAGTTTTCAGCATTTTAAAGAAACTTTCGTCGGAAATTGAGTGTAAAACAATAGAAAATAGCTGTCTATGGCTGCAATCTAGTCCGAGCGCTTTTCGTGTCAGGCGTAGCTAACCGTAGTGCTTTGTGTTAGAATTTTAGGGGATGGGGAAAGTGCGAGTTGAAATGTTACAGGATAAAAATGGCGGGGAAAAGATATGATCTATCGCAGATTGGATCTGTCGTGTGGAGTGTGGAACCTGCTCACTCCTGACTTACCGGAGACCTCTAATGTAAAGAACTTTACCAGTATAGACCCATTCGAAAAATGGCGTCCAATTTAATTAACTATTGTTTAGGACTGACTAGCCTCGCTTACATGTTCAAAAGCTTTTGTTTGTACTGACTAGCCTCGTGTTCACGTTACCAGGACAATAGTTTTTAAATTGGACGCCATTTTTCGAATGGGTCTATGGCTAGTAAATCACAGACCCTGCATAATTTAGATTTTGAAGCTGAATCACCGCAAACTGCCCCTCACAAGAACGATTATTATAAATATTACTGAATTATTAGTTTTAAAATATATGATTAATAACAATAATATGGTCATAACAAATTTTTGATTTTTACCAATATATCAGTGTACGTCATCAATACTAGGTGATTGATAGGGAACCACTCAACAACGTTCCCAGGAATCTTTACGCGCCTAATCAAAGATGGCGTCGAAAATACCCCTGGTACAGGCTGGTCATGTCACCCAAAAATATGCCCAATATGTAGAGGTTATTGACCAAGCGTGAGGTCAAGATGGGGGGATATTGGTCGAGTTCATTTTTTTGCGTTTTTATGGACCGAGACGGAGTCGAGGTCCATAAAAACGCAAAATATGAACGAGGCCAATATCCCCCCATCTTGACCGAACAAGCTTGGTCAATAAGGTTTTTATTATATGGCACAAATGAATAAAATCACACTTTGACACACGCGCCAGGAACCCATTGCGTGGTAAACTGAAGAGCGAATAGAAATCAATCTAAAATTAGTCTCCACGACTTTTCACTTGAAGTTCAACCTTGTGGCGTTCAAAACAGTTTGTTTTCCGACGTAACAAAATGCGTTTTTATGGATGAAAACTGACCTGTACTTTACTTCAGATGTACTGAGTTTCAATGACAACTTCATCAGGAAGGCCGAATGCATTAACCACAGGAAGCCCAATGCCGCGGGGGTGGTAATTATTATCGGACTTTGTAACAGCGAACTGATTTTTATGCGTAAACTATCTCGAAAATGTTATATATTTCTAAAATAATGTCTTACTATTAACGATATATACTTCACTGACCTTGTGTTGTTGTTTTTGACTCTGTTTGCGATGATTTGGGGCTGTTTTAAGTCTTTCAAAAACCGATTCCTCACCAAAGTTCACCATAGTACAGTAAAAATGACAAGGAGTGAAAGTCCCTCGCTCGGCGACCTCAACCGGCCGTGGGTTTACCTAAAAAAATCACACTTCCCAGACGTCTTTCATCTTTTAAACGCCATTTCCCTAGGGACACATTATCAGGCAACAAGTGAACTATAAATTTGGAGTACCACTCTAAATAAAACTACTCTTTTGGGGCGATTTAAAACGACATTTCGGGTTTCTGTTTGACGGCTGACACTACGGTGTGGCAGGCAAACCCTCCCATCCCCTCCCCAGAAAAATCCAAATTACAACCGGAAGCAAGAGTTAACCAATCATATTTACACATTAAAGCGATGTCAGGACAAATTAATATCGAGGGAGTGGAGAGTAAGTGGACTTTTTGCTGTATTTTCGTGTGTACCTGCCACACCGTAGTGTCAGCCGTGAATAAATTAGTGAATAAATTAGCTCGACCCACTAACCCTAATAGTTTATTTTAGTATTATACACGACCCCACAAGCGGCAACGCTTTAATCTTTTATCGTGTTTAAATAAAAGTTATTGTAAGACCCATCCGTAAATATGTCTTCGGAATATCGAACACTATTCGGACAGCCACCGGAGAGTCCCCGATGTACACAGAAAAAAACGAAGTACACACCATAAAACGATGAATAAATTAGCTCGACCCACTAACCCTAATAACTCGTGTTCTGCACTTGCGTGCATCCACGAGTTAAAAATGAACACTTGTACAGTGCTCGCTAATATTTGAAAATAGTGGTCTGTTGTTTACGACACCAGTCGAAAATATTGTACTGAGAATTTAGCCTGAATTTCAGCCATCTCCTGTGGTTGTTATTGAGAATTACTCAAAAATCAAACATTGTTCCTGCAGATCTAGATAAATGACTTTATTTCACATGTAGAACAACACATTCCTTAAATATTCACAAGGAATAGCAACATTATGTGGAATTTTGTCGTTCTAAAATGCTTGATTTCTCCTAGTCGTAAACTGCACCTGTATAATTACCATGCATCAAATTTGAAAGAGTTACTCAATATCTCCCCCCCCCCCCCCCCCGTTGTAGTTGTAGTTCCATTATATATAAATTATCACAAGAGCATCAGTAGTAAACCAATTCTGTGGCTGCAAATATGCTAGAACTCCATGCAGTACATGTATTCAATACCTAGGCCTAGATGGCCCGAGTTAAGGCCACTCAGGGCCTCTTGTTTATTAATGAAAGAAACTCGAGCTTGTGTCATACTGCAATTCCTGCATTTAAATAAGTACAGGAATTATGTTCATAGTCTGCTCTCGCTCTCGTGAATGACAGAAAATAAGATTTCAGTTTTGGCCAGGGTGATTAGTTTTCAATTCTGATAATTATGTATTGAAATCTGACGATTCCTCTTTGTCCACTCATTACCTAATGATCTCGTTGTTAACAAGTGAACCCTGATAATATTTTATTGAACTTCTTATCCGTTATGTTCAAGCTTGTATAAACTATTAAATCTGAAAACATGTTTCGTATCATTTGTATGTATGTATTTATTCATTCTTAAAGAGCACATAACTAGCACAACATATTCTTTACATTGGCCGTTTTTATACTAGAGACGTCTAAGTCGTCTAGTGTAAAAACGGGAAATAAGACAGACGGAGTTAAATTTATCTTCGTCTGCTAAGTGCGACCGAACGACGCACTTAGCAGACGTCTAACCCGTCTAAGACGTGTAGTATAGAAACGAGACGCACTAAACTTGGACGCACTTAGCCAGGCAGGGCTTATTGGAAAACGATTTATGAAAGCGGTAACCATTTCTCACCATCACTTGTTCATCTGGGTTTCCTTCTTGTCAAGCGTTTTGGCTTACGGGCACATCACACAAGACAAAAGAGTTTTTGCCAGTTCCATATCCTCATCCATGTTCTCTAGAAGAAGCTCTTATTCCAAATGAACATTTGTAACCTCATTCATTTTTTTTCTCTCTTCTCGTCGACTCTGTGAAAAAGACTTCCAAAACTGCAGCAATGGCTCCGCCATTATCAGTGACATTCACGATCATTCATTATTTTTTCGCTCCAGTCGTCCGGTAGTGTCCAGTCTCTTCCGAGAATAGTACCAGTTTCTTTTTAAGAAAATCGTTGTATTTTATGTGCCGCAGTCGAAACTTATGCGTCCCGTTTTTATGTCAGTCGCACTTAACGGTCAGACGTTTAATGCGTCTAGACGTCTTAGACGTCTGTAGTATAAAAACGGCCAATATTGCCAAAAAATTGCACAGAGTAATATTCAGTAAGTCTTAATTGAACATTTTGTTTAGATCTGCTATGTTTCTCATCCTCTCTTCCTTTGCTTCTTTTGAGAATAGAAATGAGCTTCACTATAAATTACATTTATTACTCAATATTAAAGTTTAGTACTTTAGACTAAGCTTTTTAATATTTTGCTTTTCACAGTTGTTTTTAACGATGGAGCTGAATCGGTTATAATCTCTATTCAGACATTAAAATCCCTGATCAAATATTCACCTTAAATCCATGATTATGTAAGCGCTTCACTTGATCTTTCATGAGGGCAACAAGCAGAGTATATTCAATGATGCATTCTTCCAAAAGCCCGAACGTGGTTGAGTTTGGATTCGACAAGGGTGCTAGTTGAAATATATATCATTGCCTTTCCTGAACCTGTTTGAAGGCTCACGAATACATCTTTCCCACAAATAAAGTTAAGTAGAACATTATAAGGCTGTTCACGTTTGAGATGTGACTCCAAATTTGAGAGAAATTTCCTTCGCGACAGACTTTACATTTCAACACCTAATTTCAATCTCTCCCGGCTCTCCTGCCATCTTGTTTTGACTGTGTTAAGTTATGTAAATAAATTATGCATAAACAGCTAATTGCCCAAAAATTGGAAGTGACGTCGCGGACATGGTTTTGGGCTCTGAGTCGTAGACCAACGGAAATAATGAAATCGCCGCTCTCCCTCAAGAGGGAGATGCTGTACGCAGGCTAAGCCTCTTGTTGATACTAGAAATACTATATGTGAGCATCGATCCATAAGCATGACAGCCTAAAACTAGTATAATGACTTAGTACATTTTCACTATATTGAAACACACATTAGAATTCCTGTGCCTTTATTGAGAACAGCAACACTACCATGCATCTGGAGTCACTGCCAAACAGTAACGATGAACGTCTGATACCGATTGCAGTTCCTTGATAAGTTGAACTGAACATACATATGATCCCTCAGATGTATAAACTTCCAACATGTCAATGTTATCATCGATCACAGCGTTCACTACTATGTGCTTTAAGTAAGAATTATATGCAACATCAAATGGACCATCACTCCCTTTTACTTTGATTTGTGTGATGAAATGACCATCCTTATTGGACACATGAATAGTGTTTACGCTTGGATTTGTCACTATGATGCGTCCATCATCCGTTGTCGTCATACTGTAACAAGGACCCACACACTGCTCTAGAGCAGTCTCAGCGTACATTTCACTACCTTTATTCTTAAATACATATACGAGAATGGCTACTGAAGCACACTGGTCTTTAGTTCTTGGTAACACTAGCAGATTTCCGTGACTGTCAACTGCAACTGATCTGAAAAAGAGAAGCGAATCTGCTTCGGATTTCTCTGCATCATGAAAGGTGTGTAAGTATTCGCCTGATGCATTATAGGCAATGATTAAGTTATTGTTGCTCATGTCGGAGGCATGGGACATGTAACTGACGTACATCTTATCCGATGTCTTGTCGATAGCTATTCTTAACGGCGTCAATTTCATCTCAGGTGGAGCACCAAACGAAACCATAAAATCACCATCCCTACTGAACACTTTTACTTTACCAGCATTAACATCAAAAATGACAATGTTTCCTTCACTTGTCACCACCATGTCGGATGCACGAATAAGCGTCTTTCCACTTCCAGGCCGTTCTTTGTTCCCGATTTCCAGGATTTTACAATATTCTCCACTTAAAGAAATGGGATGAGGTAGTTTTCTTTGGGTAAAAGTGTCTAGATCATGAACAGGCACTGTTCTCCCTCGGCACAAACACTCATATTTCCACACAACAAAGTTAATTTCAGATACATTTGATACTAACTCGCGTCGTTCCTCGTTTGCATTCAAGAACCAGTTCTTCACCTTCCCCAGTGCTCCAACCCGTTCAAGAGCTTTGCTTACCTGTGGTAGACTGTGGAGTTTTTCAACACAAAGCTTGCATTCCTCGGCAACAGAAACACTCATCGTGTCTACATTCTCTAAGATAGTAGCGATGACTCGAATCTTGAGAGCTAAAACTCGATCGGAAGTCGAGAGACTTTCATCGATGTAGGCTTCGGTTGCTTTCCTCCTGGAGTCTTTAAATCTTTCCTTGCATTCTTTAAGGTTATGCAAAGCTTCAGGACTTAAATTGTCGAGTCGAACATCTCCTAAGTGAGATAGCAATCCTTCCATTCGCCCTGAACTCGCCTCAAGCCGCTGCGAAGCTGCTGAAGCTACTTTGGCATCGAATACTCGCGCAATACCGCTGCTATCTTTCACCTTATTACGCTCTTCACTATCATCTGCCTTGGAATCTAGCTGCTCGAAGAAGTGATACAAGTACAATACTCCTCCTTCTAAGAACTCAATACTCGCCAGCAAACTTGCTCTACTCTGTGCCTCTAGTTTAGATTTAATATAGTTCAGCTCGCGGCTGATCAGCTTGCCTATCTTCTGGTCTGCTACATCTCTTTCACTCAGACGCTTCGCCGCTGCGTCTCGAAGTTTGTTGAAGATTAATTGTAGACCCAAAGAAGCACAGCTAACGACAGTAGAAGCAACTGAAGCCATTTCCTCCACCGATCAATTTAGTTCTTGTTGCCAAAAACAGCGAATACTGCATTCAATATAAAGATGACGGCCTGTCAACCATTCACTCAGTACCATTTACTCAGTAATCCATCTAAATGTAAAGAGCTCATATTTCGCAAGAAATGACATGTTGAACAATATCTCAGGGTGGGAAATATTCCGCAAGAAGCATTACCCATAATGCTATTTTCTCGTATCCAAACCTCTCTACCATGCCGGAAGAATATCAATTTCTGACTATATCCCCTCTGCGCCGCTCAACCGTCACAAATTACATCCTCTGTGCTCAACATAAATCATGCGTTCAAAAAGTTGATAGTTATCCTGAAGTCACGTATGTTTTTGTCTACTGTAATATTTGTCATACCGTCTCTGTATTTAAATTGGAATTTTAATATAATTTTTAAAAACAGGATTGCGTGGATGTGGCTATCTGTGAACTTTAACCGAAGAATTGTGATCGTTTCACGTACCAAACTATAGCGATACTTCGTGTTGAGAAACATTACAATTGCTATGCTAATGTGCAACCATGATTTAAAAAGGCCGCTTTGCGTCAGGAACCCTGTCCGCCATTACTGGAAGCCGTTCTCAATATTCAGCGGAAGTGATGTCATACACTTAACACGACAACACGTCGCGCGAAATTGTGTGCATAAAAAAAGTAGCTACATTGTAACCTCGCAAACATAAATATAACTTTCTTCTTGTGTACGTGAAGACGTTTTAGTAGCAATATGCCTCCAAGGCGTTGTGTCAAAAATCAACCGTGAGTCGAGTGTAGTGTGTCCAAAACAGTTAATGTAGTGGGAGTGTGTGAGGAGTAAAAGCAGGCCCCCACCAGCTTTAAGCTGTAATACTCAGCCTGCTATAACAAATTTAAAATAATAATAAAATTATTTTATTTATTTATTTGTTGTGACGTGCAAGCTGCTAGTGCACTCGTGTTCTGACTCATGTGGAGCTTTAGATCAGTTCGTTAGCATTTGTATCATAGTATTTTTGGGCTATCTGTGTTATCCAAGACTATTCAGTCTGGTTTACTTGACCTCGCTCGTGTTCACTCATGTTCTACTTGTGTTCACTCATGTGAAGTTATCAGATTGACTGTCTGTGCGTACTTTCGCATCTGATTGTGCGTTCTTACTGTGCCAAACACGCAGGTGTATGAAGGTTATGAAGTTATTTAGGTCATTTATACGCAGGTGTATGAAGGTTATGAAGTTATTTAGGTCATTTATATAAGCCGCACGTTAAGACAAAAAGAGTCTTAGACAGAAGGCTCCTTTTGTGTTAATTAACATGCAACATCTTACGAACTTTCCAGTGTTTTTTAAAGAGAAAAGGAGTCTCTGACTTTTCTGGCCTTTCGATACATAATGCCTTTGTCTAAGATCTATCCCATAATTTCTTTCTGAGAACTGTACGTTAGGGTTACGTTAGAACAAAACGCCATTTTCGGGTATTTCTGATCCAAATACGTCAAAATTCCTGCTATTAATCTACAGGAAGAGAACGTTGTTTTGCCGTGTAGTGCATTGAAATCCATTAAAAGCTCACAACATGGCGCGCCACTTTGAAATTTAGAATAGTAAGTTAAGGCACGTTAACACAAAAAGAGCATTAGACCACAAAGCTGGCTCAAACCCCAGGGTCCGAAATTAACTTTTTCACATAGGCGCCAACTGGCAACTAGCCAAATTCTTTTAGTCGCCAAAAGACCAATTGTGGTGCCACATTTCATGTTTCAAGCGACAGGCGACAAAGAACATTTGCTGCCATGTTTTACTGGCTAAATTTACTTAGAACATTGTGTGACTTCGGGACATTTTGAAAACATTGTGAAGACTTTAGATAAGTCGCCAGCTGGCAACTAACCTTGAAATTTGGTCGCCAACACTCAAAATTTAGTCGCATTGGCACCAAATAAGGTGCAATTTCGGACCCTGCATCAAACTAATTCTCAAAATATGAATTTGAACAAATGCTAGCTTGCAAATTGATTTCTGATAAGTATATTTTTAGAACAATTCTACTGAAAATGGTCCGCTTGAAACCAACAAAAGTACAGTAGCCAAAATATTTTCTACTGCACCGTTTGTAAGCTAGCATTTCTTTGGCCAAGTCAAGTATACTCTTCAAGAATAAATGAGAAAATATTATGAAGAAATATTCCAAATGTGGAGAAAAACGAGTTTGTATCCTTTTAGGTCAGGTGTCTATAATTCAATTATAAAGAGGTATCAGTAAATTTACATCTGTGGGTGTAAATGGCTTTGCAATAGTTATCTCTTCACTACACAAAATTTCAAGCAGTGGCTTCTTACAATCTATTTTATATCATTTATGAAAAATGCTCAAAATAGCCAGTGCTACTACATGATTAACTACCTCTTCTTCAGAATCAAGTACCTTGGCCTCCTCTCTGTAAATAACATAATATATTATTATGTTTATTTTTCTAAAATAATCAAAGGGATGAAAATAAAGAATAATGCATCATGCAAGTTTGTTCTGTTTTATTTTTACATATTTTATGTCCACTTTTTGCATCTTATCCAGACAAATTCACTTAAATGTGTATTTAATAATAATAATGAAACTTTTTTAAACTTTTTTTTTTCCAGTGTAACTTTTTTGAACAAAAATATATGGTCCAAATGTGATAGTGGGTACCCTGTGCTAACAGCTATAACCTGGTGATGAGGGAACTTGTTGTTTCATGCATTAATTGTGTGAATCATTCACCCTATATCAGGCTCAGAAGGTACACTCTTAGATGAGCCACCACCACACTCAAGCTGGTGCCTACGTACGCAGATTTGCCATTGGTACTGCCAAATCACAGTTTAGACATTTCACTTTCGGTGATAATTCTGCTGCTACCTGAAAACGAATCAGGGAATGCTGTTATGCAATATGTTCTCAATTTAGTTTCAGTATTTTATCATATAAGTACTGAGATATATCTTTTAGAAAACCATGAAATAAAAATGGTCGCTCGCATATGCCATTCGATCCTGATATTAATATTAATATTAAAATTAATATTTTCACTATTGAAAAATATCGTACAGCCAATCACAGCACTCGAGCTGTACGTAGCCGCTTCGGGAGATGCTGACGTGACACAAAAGCGAGCCCTTCTTATGCATATTGCTGGACCACGAGTGCGAGATGTTTTCAAAACATACCCGAGTGCCGTTACAGGAGAAGCCAAAGATTATACGAAGGCCATGGACTGTCTGTCAGAACACTTCAAACTGAAGAAAAATATCCCCATGGCGAGACAGACGTTTCTAGCAACGAAACCAAACCCTGGTGAAACAATAAACAACTTCGTGACACGCCTGAAAACCCTGGTAGTGGTAGAGCACTGTGATTACGGGGAGGAAAAAGACAACCAGGTGAGAGATCATGTAATCTCGTACATTAAAGACAAACCCCTAAACAGTGTGAAAAAGTGGGACACTTAAGCAAAGATTCAAGGGCACCCAACGAAGTTTTCGGTTAAAAAGCTGTTCGGGAGAGTAAGTTAGCCTAAAACTTTCGGATTTGAAATAATTGTCCCTAGAAAATTGTTTTCTGAAATACTGGCTAGAAAATTTATTTTCAATCCCTAGAAATTTTTTGAAGAAAAGGGAGACTAAAAGGTTTTCTCTAAAATATTCGTACGTCCCAATTCGTCTGATCAATAGAGTCAGAACAGGAAAAAAGAATCCCTAAAAAATTCGTACCTCCACAAAACTTTGCAACATGAAGTTACTTGGCTATCAAATTCGTAGGCCGGGAATATTTTGCCATAGTATTTTCGGTTGACGCGATTTCCACCTAGAAAATCCGAACAGCTACTAGCTTTCTAGAATACGTCAAAAGACATAGTAGGCGCCTTAAAATGGCTAGATAAGCTGCAGACAACTGGTTTCAAACGAATTTTAAAAAGTACTCGTTGGGTGCCCTTGAAGATTGTCGTATTTCCCGTGAACACAAGTGTGTGAAGTGTGGAAATATGGGTCACTTCGAGGTCTGCTGCCACTCCAAGCAAGCACAGGACCGCAGTTCAAGTCCTGGTCGTGGACGTGGTCGAGAGAAGAGTCGAGGAAGAGGGCGAAGAGATTCACAAAGCTCACGCGAGGGTGTACACAATGTTCATGAAGGCCAAGCTGGTGATCAAGATTCAGTGACAAATGATGATTTCTACGCGTTTACTACTACTAGCACTGAAAATCACAACACCTTGAAGCTGGATGTGGAAGACAAGCTCATAAACGTTATGATAGATTCAGGGGCTAGTTGTAACTTAATGTCAGAAGAAGTATTTGAGGCTATAACAGAAGGGAGGGTTACCTTATCAAAGTGTGATAAAAAAGTCTATATTTATGCATCTGTTGAGCCTCTTCAACTAAAAGGAAAGTGTAGCTTAAATGTGTGCGTACCGCAAACAAAATTGTCACAGTGCGCTCAGTTTTTTATCATGCCTGGCAAAGCAGCAACTTTATTGGGTCGCGAAACCTCTGAGTTGCTAGATATTCTGAGGGTTGGTGTGCAAATCAATAATCGTAATGTAAAGCCAACCAGCTCAATAGAAGGTGTAGAGCAAGTAAATAGGAAAGCAGATATCAAAGCAAAGTACCCCAAGGTGTTTGAGGGCCTGGGTAAACTTAAGGGTTATCAGTTAAAACTCCACATTGATAAGAGTGTCCACCCCATAGCCCAACCCCTGCGCATAATTGCCTTCAGTAGGAGGCGTAAGGTCGTAGAGAAGCTGGAGCAACTTGAAGCGCTTGACGTTATTGAAAAGGTGAATGGGCCTACCAGCTGGGTTAACCCCCTAGTGGTCGTTGAGAAACAAGACGGTGATGTCAGAATTTGCCTAGATATGAGGCAAGCAAATTGCGGGATACTGAGGGAGAAGCATCCAGTTCCTACAGTCGAGGAAACCTTACAGGAGGTCTCGAATGCTAAGGTGTTCTCCAAATTAGATCTAGACATGGCATTTCATCAAGTCGAGCTCCACCTCGACTCTAGGGACATTACAACATTTGCTGGACCAAATGGTCTGTACAGATACAAACGCTTGCTGTTTGGTGTGAATATGGCGACTGAGAAATTCCAGCAGATAGTGTGGCAAATCATCAAAGATTGCCCAGGTGCACACAACCTCCATGACGACGTGCGAGTTGTTGGTGCAAATGACAAGGAACACGACGAGAACCTTGAAAGAGTCTTGTGTAAGCTGGAAGAAAACGGATTGACACTCAAAAGTGTGAGATTGGCGTCACAAGCATGACCTACATGGGAGAAAGACTGAAAGTGTCAAGCGAGCGGGTGAAGGCAAACGTCGAGGCTCCAAGACCCCATAACCAGTCAGAGATGAGAAGCTTCCTTGGTTCAGTCCAGTTCTGCGCAAAGTTAATTCATCCCCAATTTTGCCACAATGTCGGGACCATTGTGCAAAGGTACCCAGTGGAAGTGGGGCGACAAAGAGAAAAAAGCGTTCCAAGAGATTAAGGTTCAGCTCACCCAAGCACCGGTGATGGCTTACCACAAGCAAGGTGCGGTAACCCGGATCATAACAGATGTATCACCCATTGGCCTAGGGGCAATACTTGAACAGAAGCAAGAAGATGGATCGTATAGACCCATCTATTGCGCTAGCCGAAAGCTTACTCTAGTCGAGACAAGATACTCACAGTTCGAAAGAGAGGCCTTGGCCGTCAGGTGGGCATGTCAGAAGTTTTACCTTTACTTGTACGGAATCGACTTCGAGGTCTGCACAGACCTCAAGCCTCTAGTCATTGTACTTGGGCGGCCAAGCGCAAAACCACCCTCTGCCAGGATAGAGCGATGGTTACTGTATCTCCAGCAGTTCAGATACACCGTGAGATACATACCAGGCAAACAAAACGCCGCGGATGTTCTAAGCCGACTTCCGGTGGGTCAAACTGAAGATGAAGATGTTGATAAGACGGAAGAATATGCTTGTAGCATCGGAAGTGAGGCAGTGCCTGCAGCTTTAGTGCCCAGGCAGGTAGAAGAAACCTCAAAAGAAGACCCTACACTGCAGTTGGTGCGTGAAGCAGTGACCACAGGAAACTGGTTTCGTCTACAAGGTACTATGTACAAGGCTCTCAAAGATGAGTTATGGGTTCTGGGACAGCTGGTGTTGAGAGGAAATCGCATTGTCATGCCTGAGAATCTGTGGAAACGTACTATCAGGTTAGCTCATGAAGGACATCAAGGCATAGTTCGTACCAAGGCCAGGTTGCGAGAAAACGTCTGGTGGCCACAGATGCACAAGCAAGTCGAACAAGTGATACGAGCATGCCACACATGCCAGCTTGTAGGACAAAGAGCCAAGCCAGAGCCCATCCGATCAACAAGACTACCCGAGGGTCCATGGACCGACATTGCAGTCGACCTTCTTGAAGTATCAGGAGGCGATCATCTTCTAGTAGTAGTAGACCACTACTCGCGTTGGCCGGAGGTAGTTCTAGTGAAGAAAACAGACGCGCAACATGTGATAAAGTGTATGGAGGCAATGTTCAGGACACACGGTCTACCGGAAAGTGTCCGTAGCGACAATGGACCACCCTTTGCATCCAAAGAATTTGAAGGGTTCTTGGACTATCTTGGAATAGTACACAAGAAAGGTGTTCCATACTGGCCTCAGAGTAACGGGGAAGTTGAACGGTGCAACGAGACTCTCCTGAAGGCTGTGAGAATTGCCAAGCTGGAAGGAAAAGATTGGAAGAGAGCTGTGGAGGACTTCCTATTCCAATTTAGGACAACACCTCACACCGTGACCGTAATGTCACCAGCGGAGTTGCTGATGGGAAGGAAGTTCCGCGATAAGCTTCCGAAACTTAGAGTGCGGAGCGACTGTGCCATGGAGGCAGAATGGTAACAACTCTTGAGGGAGGGAGACGCCCGTGCAAAACTACGCCAAAAGGAGTATGCTGATGAGAGAAATTCAGCGCAACACAGCACCATCAACGAAGGTGATCAGGTGCTCTTGAAGCAACACCGAGAGAACAAATTGTCACCAAATTATGAGCCTGGACCGTACAGAGTCGTTAAAAAGGATGGTAATGCTGTTCTCATCGAAGACACTGATGGCAGGAGCAAAATGAGGAACGTGTCGCACATGAAGAGATTCATTGAGCCTGAGGTTGGAAAGGCCACTGAAGAGCAAGAAGATGTGCAACCCAAGAGTGTAGAGAGTGAGGAAGTAATACCACACAATCCTGAGACTATTTCAGATACAACGGTAAAGGATCCAACACCTGTGCTTGATCCGTACCAAGCGTCTCAGATTCTATGCGACCTGCGCGCATGAGGCGAGCACCAACCTGGATGAAAGATTACGTGCATTCTTAGTGGGCTTATAGGCACACAAGCTTAGGTTTTAGAGATATGTGTTGACTCTATATTATTAAGGATAGTTTACTTGACCTTTATTACATTGACCTGACATTATGGTCATATAAGAGAACTTCTATGCAAACATTGATTTAGAAGAACGTTAATACTAAGTAGAGGGAAGATGTGGTGTACGCACTGCATCATGGGATAGAAAGGTCCCGGATGTAGGAAAACACATGTAAGTCCGCCATTACTATTTGAGACAATAAATGTTGTTTGTAAGTGTGGGTCCTAAATACCACATTCACTAGCTGCCTTTGCGATGACTTATTTTATTGAATTCACTGAATTCTGTGACTGTTCTTCTGATAAAATAGCTTCAAGATTCAACAATCTCAGTCTATCAGTAGACAAATGCACAGAGGGGGCCTAGACAAATGCATCTCACATTAAACATGCTTGTTATTGGTTGGCTTAATGAAAATAATGGGCAGAGTCAAAAGGGCTTATCCAGGGACGTTAGGCATGTACAATGGTTTATGCTATTTGTAATGATTATTATTTACCTCATCCATCACTGGCACTGTCTCGTCCAAGTCTGCTTGCATAGGTTTAACATAAGCCACTGCCTGTCCAAGCCTTTCTTTGAGGTGGGCAGCAGTATACCCCCTATTGCTTGGTAGCACAAGACTTTAGGGCCTTTGTCCACCACCACCACGACCTACTGCTAACAACACTTCAAAGCCTACTCCTTTGCTCAATTTTGGAAACTTTTCAGTCAGAAATGCCTTCACTTCATAGTGGTCGGCATATTTATTTGGAAAGACCAACTTGGCCTTTCCCAGGCCAGCCATATTCAAAATATTCAGTCTTTTTCGACTTAGCGTTGTACTTGTGTGTTTGGTGGGCCAAGACACAGAATGTGTGCGTCCAAGTATCCAATGGCTTAAAACGGCCTGCAGCAGGGACGTAACCAGCCATGGCTCTCCTTTTCTTTTTGGGGGGCTGGTAGGTTGGAGCAGCATGGCTAGGCTTGAGCATAAGCCTGGGAATATGCGTCTGAATTTTCAATAATATTGAAAGTAGTTAAATAATGATTGTGTCAGATGAGTAACACACCCACTCTTGTTCTTTATAACATCTGTTTATGCTTCAAGTGTTATTTAAAACAAATATGGGTGAACGTGAGAGACCCATTCTGATTGGTCCCTTTTACTGAGCCATCCCATCGTACTCTTAAAAGCCACCAGAAGTGACTTTTTGGTCTTTGATTTACCAAACTTCCTGTGGGAAGCACCGCTGCCAAGACCCCCCGATATCTCTAACCTTGGTTCTCTGAGATGCCACAAGAAGTGCTCCCTGGATTTATTTAGTGAACTTATCATTCGAAGACACCATTTTATTGGCTAGAAGAATTATTATCTAAAAATAATAGCCTTAATTTAATCTTTATACCGTAGCCACTAACAAACTTGAAATTTCACTAGGGAGGGAAACTCAGTGCCAACAAAATATAGTGAAAGGTTTAATCTCAAGGAAAAAACATCCTGCAGAGCTGATGGTCACAGAAAAAAATCGTGCACCTGAAAAAAGCTACATTGTACCCCCTATTACAATTCAAGTGGTCCTGGTCCATCCTAAAGTAGCTTACAGCGAGCAAATTTTGAAGGGACCATTTACTACTTTTTACCTCACATCTGTACTGCACAAAAGAAAGGGGTGTTGTAGCGGGAATTAACTAAAACATTCGTAGAATCCATACGGAAAATACATTACTCCGTTTACTGACCGTAAGTAAAATGAGTAAAATGAGTTCTTAGAGCTGTCAAGGGCACCCAACGAAGTTTTCGGTTAAAAAGCTGTTAGGGAGAGTAAGTTAGCCTAAAACTTTCGGATTTGAAAAAATTGTTCCTAGAAAATTGTTTTCTGAAATACTGGCTAGAAAATTTGTTTTCAATCCCTAGAAAATTATAGAAGAAAAGGGAGACTAAAAGGTTTCCCCTAAAATATTCGTACGTCCCAATTCGTCTGATCAATAGAGTCAGAACAACACATTTTCATTCCCTAATAATTGCCTAAAGGAAAAAAGAACCCCTAAAAAATTCGTACCTCCACAAAACTTTGCAACATGAAGTTACTTGGGCTGGAAAATTCTTGTTTCTGTTCTAGACTACTAACAAATTCGTAGGCCGGGAATATTTTGCCATAGTATTTTCGGTTGACGCGATTTCCACCTAGAAAATCCGAACAGCTAATACTAATAGCTTTCTAGAATACGTCAAAAGACATAGTAGGCGCCTTAAAATGGCTAGATAAGCTGCAGACAACTGGTTTCAAACGAATTTTAAAAAGTACTCGTTCGGTGCCCTTGAGCTGTGTTATTGCTTATTGTGTATACAAAATATTATTTTTCTAAAACCAAACAAGTCTTACCTGAACTCA
The DNA here is from genome assembly GCA_030867875.1 of Actinernus sp. WN-2022. Lineage (NCBI taxonomy): Eukaryota > Metazoa > Cnidaria > Anthozoa > Actiniaria > Actinernidae > Actinernus > Actinernus sp. WN-2022. Next base: position 39,697,866 of record JAOWCC010001501.1, read on the forward strand.
GCAGAAGATTCAGAAGCACGTGCGTTGCTGATAACATTTGAAGTTGAACATGAAGCTGGCAGCGGCGTGGCTGAACTAGAAGTAGTTCCTCCTGAAATTCCCCTAAGTGAAGGATCGGCGACTTCTTTTTCAATCTGTTCTAGAGCCTTTTTAATGACAGCTGTAGCTCTTAACAACTGTTCTTTGTCACTCATGATTTATGGTCTCAAGAAGAACGAAAAGGAGACAACTTAGGTTATGCATGGAGTACAGTGAAGGAATACTTCGCGCCAATTCACACAAATAGCCGCTGACTCAAATTGAGCCTGCCGATCGAAAGTTAACGATCAAATCGCGAGTACGATCGAATGACAAGTACATCAAATGCTGTTTCCTAATAGTAGGTAGTATGGCATTGCAGTACGATCTAATGGCATTGCAGTACGATCTAATGGCATTGCAATACGATCTAATGGCATTGCAGTACGATCTAATGGCATTGCAATACGATCTAATGGCATTGCAGTACGATCTAGTGGCATTGCAGTACGATCTAATGGCATTGCAGTACGATCTAATGGCATTGCAGTACGATCTAATGGCATTGCAGTACGATCTAGTGGCATTGCAGTACGATCTAATGGCATTGCAGTACGATCTAATGGCATTGTAGTACGATCTAATGGCATTGCAGTACGATCTAATGGCACTGAGGTCCACTGAGAATTTAATGATATCATGAACGATCAAATTGCATTTTTGTCCATAATCCCCCTCCATACGTTTTCTAATTCTGAATTGATTCTGACATCTGACATTGTATTTCCATTCATCTTTTGTATTGATTTACGGAGAGCTGTCAAATAGATCCCGGAATAATTTCTGAACGGCGCCATTACTTTGGTATGTATATTTATGCAAATTAGGTATCTCACGTTGTGTTACGGGGCGCGAATAACGCGAGTCACTTATTTTCTCATTCCTTGTTTATCACAAAGTGCCATATAATAAACTACTTATTAACCTTGCTCACTCGGTCTTTACGGGAAAATATCAGACCTCGGTATTTTATGTACAGCCCTCGCTATAGCTCGGTCCGTACTGTCAAGACCTCGGTCTGATATTTTCCCGTAAAGCCCTCGCTCTCGGTTAATAAGAAGTTAATATTTGCACCCATTTTAGCCCGTATTTGCACTCGAAAACGCCAAGTCGTATAATAAAGTATCTTATTACATTATGTAAACGATAAATGGGCGCTTTAAAAGGGCTGTCTTAGCCTCCATTTTTTATGTCATCGAAAATGGCCGCCAATACAAAATTCAGTTTTATAGTTTGACCTCCTCAGCTCCAGTGAGAATGATTTGAAGAAATACGTACAGTAATCAACATATCCTGAATACCTTAAAGTGCATATAAGCCCTAGCCAGTTACCTTTGATATCGATTGTACATGAAGTGGATAGTCCAACGGTAGAATATTTCTTGATTTGGGTGTTTCGTCTACGAGATATAAAGGTTTTGTGTTTCCAATATGCTAATGATGTGATGTCATCACCTATTTCTTAATTTAGAATTTCTTTTTTGTAAAATCACTTTGATAAGCTTCAAATATAACTTAGAATTTAAAAATAGGTAATTTGTCTCTACCAGCATGCTTTTGTATAATAAGTGATGTCGGTGATGACATCACACATTAGCATATTGGAAATATAAACCTTTATATCAAGTAGACCCAACACCCAAATCAAGAAATACTCTACCGTTGGACTATCCACTTCATGTACAATCGATATAAAAGATAACTGGTTAGGGCTTATATGCACTTTAATGTTTTAAGGGGCTATGTCATGGTACTGCGCATGTATCGAGTAATCGCTAGGTTGGTGGCTGTTAATTGGATACAAACAGTTAAACTTCCCTCCCTCAATGCTTGATTGAAAGGATTTTCAAAATTTTTCCTGGAGACTGTTCAGATACACTGTTAGTTATTTTTGCATATTTGCTTTGATTTTAAGCATCCCACATGGCCGAGAGGTTCGTTAGTTCATATTAAAATCGGTGAAAATAGCTGTTTCCGGCCCGGAACGCGAATGTAAAGTATATTACTGTGACACAGCCCCTTTAACTCAGAACTGGATTATAGGAAATGAAACTGGATATCTTGTGAGGTGCGCAAAGGAGAGTGGGTAAGCCGACCCCTTTAAGTAATTTTTAATAAAGACTATTATTTATTTATTATTTGAACCATGCAATGCTTCATATTTTATCGACTGATGAACTTTCACTTCAAAATCTAATAATGAAAGTCTTCCGAACTTATAAGCGTTATTTCTCAAGAATAAATCATCGTACCACAACCAAATTTCACCCAGGAACTCTTTAATTATCACAATGAAACTCATAAGTCACCTACTGCATTATCCGATTTCCCGTACGAATACCTCCAGCAAATATCTTCAAATAACAACCCGAACGCGCATGTGACTCCGCATTTCCAGTGAAGCGTTCCCCTTATGCAACCTGACACAGTCAATTTATAACAAACAAGTCGAAATAGCCGCGATGCTGAGACATTTGTGATCGTCTTCCTGCTAGTCTTTGCTTTGGCCAATGTTTGGAGATTTTCATTCAGTCGATCGAAAGATTTTGGAGTACAGAAGAGTGTTGATCAGTCATCAATGTTTTCACTAAGATATATTTTCAATCGTACTGTGTTTTTTTACTGGAAATCATGGGAGATTACATGCCGTGGAGGAGTCGTAGCTCCGAGTCAACTATCAGCCATAGAAACTGAGAGAGTAGTACATATGAACAAACAAAGAACTTCTTCTGCTTTAAAGACGTCAAATCAAAGGGCGTTTTTGCTCTGACGAAGGGCTAGCGCTCGAAACGTCAGCTGCTACTCGCTTCCCACGGCGGTTAGCATACCTTAATCGACCTTAATTAGTTTATTATTCCAGTGTTTATCCTCTCCTCCGACGCAGACCAACACTAGTTTCTACAGGAACTAGTTACCCATCAAATCAAAGCTTACATTGATGTTTCAGATGTATATATGTTTACCTTTTGCTTGTAAAACCTCCCCTCTTCAGTTCGACGACAGGTAAACAATCGCTCACAGAAAACGAGATTAAAAAGTTTCGATGATAATTTTGCACGAACTTCCCCGAGAATGTGATTTGCATTGTAGTTCCTAAAACACCACACAACTTCTCAACTTTACTTTCAAAGTAAAATAAAAAATTCTCGAGTTGTTTCATTAATTGAAATCCGTTTAATTTCCAACTGCCGCGATGCAGATTTTCCGCGAAATGATTTGCATATCATGTAGTTCCGCGAAATGATTCCTTTGAAATCGGACCAAAAATTACCCGTAGACAAATTTCCCTTTTAGAAGTTGAGAACCATCAAATCAAATGTTCTGGATAATTTTTATTTTACTTACCTGAACAGTTTTCACCGAAAACTGGCGAAAAGCCGCTGAACCCGTGCTTTGAGTATGCCAATCCCTAAAATCAAAACGCCAAGGTGTATTGGACTATAATAGACCCTTTCAGCTTGCCTGTTTGTTGCCCCATTTCATACCACGTGATAGTTCTCCAGAGGATTCAGTGCTTTGTTTTCCAATTATATAAATTGGTACGTTTCCTCTTGGGATACAGTAAAACAAAAACGCATTCCTCAAGGGGAAAGTCACGTGGTCTGAAATGGGGCAACAAACAGGCAAACTGAAACGGTCTATTGCCGCGTGTCGCGACTCGTGAGATTTCAACAGCACATGTACAAAAGTCGAATAGGACTTATGGCGTCATTTTACTACAAATACCAGAATCCTTTTAAAATTCTCTTTCTCATTCAGATTTTTGAACTCCTTGAAAATTCCAAGACAATGGTCCAAATTAGAAGTACAAAAGGATTCGCGCAAAGTATTCTGGTAGTTGTAGTATGTGTAGTATGTGACGTCATTATGCAAGTGTCAAACCGCTCAAACCGAACAAAATGTGAACAAAAAGGCAGGTTTTCACTAGCGACGGAGGCGGAAGCATAAGAAGCCTTACATTATAGTAACAATCAAGAAACGGAGACGTAAGGCAGAAGCGTAAGCTCGACGGAAGCATAAGCAACGAAGGTTTCCTTCTCCTTTATTAATATGTTTCCTCTTCTGCTCCGACGCTTCCGTTCCTGTGATATCTAATTCAACGTAAGCAGAAGCAGAAGAATTTAGCCAATCATAATGCTCATTCTCAGACACTTAAAGTGCATATGAACAATATATTTTTTATCAGTTTTAGATATCAATTCTAAATCAAGTAATAGTAGAATGGTAGGAGGTTTTAAGACCCATAGTGACTATCGAAGAGGAAGGAGCTCAGAAAGCGTGCTCAGTAGATAACTTGAATCTATGTCTTTAACATTGGATAACCTACGATCTACTTGGAGGGATGAATTTCTCCCAAATATCCGCCAGGAAATACAACGGGAAGCGAAGCCATTGAACGAAAAAATTGTTGCTTTAAACCGAAAGTTCGACGAGATAGAAGCTTCGCAAAAATTCATCTCTAACCAATACGATACTCTTGTGGCTCTAGTCCAAGACATTAAGAAGCAAGCTCAAGGAACCGAAGGCCGGATACAACAAATCGAGAAAGATGCCAACTTCTTGCAAGATGGCAATTACAGACTCGAGAGCCGCCTCGATGAACTGGAACAGTATACGAGGAGGGATTCGCTTGAAATTACAGGAATCCCAATTGTCCCGAACGACGATCCCGCTAAGCTCATCAAAGAAATGGCTACCGTAATTGGCGTGGAACTAGACGATCAGGATATTTCTATAGCCCATCGACTCCCGCCTACAAAGAAGGTCCAAGATCGGATCATCGTGAAATTCACTAGGAGATCAAAACGCGAAGAAATATACAAGAAGCGAGGCCAATTAAGGACAAAGAAGACCAAAGATCTGCCGACAGTCCGAGCCCAACCAGAATCAGTTGCTATCAAGCACAACGCTGCTATCCATATTAACGAAAGCCTCACCCCCTATAGAAAGCGGCTTTTTGGGCGTATTTTAGAATTCAAGCGTAATTATCATTACAAGTATCTTTGGACCGTTAATGGAAGGATTTTGCTAAGAGAGTCTGACACTTCGCCGCCATTAACCTTTGTCACGTATGAACAGTTCGATGAATATCTTGACCAGATAGTACAATAGGTTACTGAAGCCTTGTAAACTTAATAAGCTTGTCTTCATTAACTGATGGCTGGTCTTCAAGAAATTGTAAGTACTCTCCCTTTTTATTCACTATCTGATAGAGAATTTCATGCTATGTTTGGAAGCTGGTCTGGTTTGCTAAACGACGATTTTGACCTTTATGATTTGTTTTCTAATCCAGATAAACATGACGAATGCGACTCTGATTTGATGCTTGCCGCGCCTAACTCTAATTACTTTTCAGTTTCAAAATTAAACAAAGCTATGAATGAGTCTGGCCCAAAAGCCCTCTCAATTTTTCACTGTAATGTTAGAAGCCTTCCCAAAAATTTAGATCTACTGGAAGAAATAATTTGCTCTTTAGACATTAAACCGGATATAATAGGAGTTACTGAAACAAAACTTAACGAATATTCTGTTACAAATATTGACATCCGCTCTTATAATTTCCTTCATATTGATTCATTAACTAATGCTGGTGGTGCAGGCCTCTACATAGCTAAAAATATTAAAGCTGTACCTAGACCAGATATCAAATTCGAATTGGAATTAGTGGAATCCTGTTGGTCCCAAATTGATCCAGGAAAGAATGCAAAACCTATAATTGTTGGTTGTATATACAGACACCCTACTAATGATCTTGCAGAATTTACTACTCAACTAAATAACATTATTAAAACACTGAACCCCAATAAACATCAAATTTACATATTTGGTGACATAAATGTTGACTTTTTTAAATGTAATATACATTCACTGACTGAAGAATATTTAGATATGCTATTTACTAATAGCCTTCTCCCTGTTATTACCAAAGCTACTAGAATAACGGATCACACTTCAACACTTATTGACCATATCTATACCAACACACCTTTATCCCAGATTACTTCAGGAATTGCTACTGTTGACATATCTGATCACCTGCCAATATTCTGCATAGTTCGAACTCAAGTGGAAAAAATTAGTCGCAAACAATATTATCGAGATTATTCTAAATTTAATAAGGATCAATACTTGGCTGATATAAAATTAATAAATTGGGAAGAAGTCTTAGATGTAAGAAAGAATTTAAATGAAAAAACACATGATGCAATCAATGCCATAATGACTACTGTTAACAAACATGCCCCAATGAAACAGGCCTCTAATTCAAAACAAAAAGAACTCAATAAACCTTGGCTTACAGCTGGCATACTTAAATCAATAAAAAGGAAGCAAAAAATGTATCGTACACATTTTAATAGCAAAGACCCACAGAAAACTAGGGAATATAAGCAATATGCAAATATACTTACACATTTGAAAGATAAAAGCAAAAAAGACTACTATTCCAACCAATTTTTTAAACATAAAGATAATCTAAAACATACTTGGAAACTAATTGGTACTCTTATTAAACGTAAAACAAAAGGACAGTCCTTACCCATTAGAATTGTTCATAATAATAAAACTGTGACCCAACAAGCTGATATTGCAGAACATTTCAATCACTACTTTGTTAATATTGGTCCAACTTTAGCAAGCAAGATTAGAAATAACGATTTCGTAAATCCCACACAATATATAAACAATTCTCCATCCTCTAGTTTTATTCTATCGCCTGTGTCTGAAGCTGAAGTTTTAACACAATTTGCTACACTAAATGAAAATAAAGCATATATAAATATTCCAAATAAATTTATTAAACTGGCAAGTGAACCATTATCTGTTCCTTTTACAAAAATCTTCAATGAATCAATTCTAACAGGGACTGTACCAAATATGTTTAAAATCTCGAGAGTAACCCCTATATTTAAAAGTGGCTGTGCAACAGAATTAGGTAATTATAGACCTATAGCAATTATTTCATCATTCAGTAAAGTTCTGGAAAAAATGGTATATGACCAACTGATGTCCTTCCTTGAAAAATATAATATACTATTTAATTATCAGTTTGGCTTTAGGAAAGGCTACTCTACAGAATATGCAATACTTGAAACTATAGAAAACCTGAAGACGGCTATAGATGAAAACAAAATAACTTGTGGTATATTCCTAGATTTTTCGAAGGCATTTGATACGATTAACCATGATATTTTATTGGCAAAAATGTATAAATATGGAATTCGTGGTTTACCACATAATTGGTTCTCAAGCTATTTAACAGATCGTAAACAATATGTTAAAATTGATAATACAGAATCTAGTCTGAGAAACATAACCTGTGGCATTCCACAAGGATCAACTTTAGGCCCTTTACTTTTTTTATTGTACATAAATGACCTTCCAAACTCCTCTCAAAAACTCCTTTTCAGAATATTCGCTGATGATACAAATATTTTATATTCTTCAAATAACTCTGAAGAACTAGAAAGAGTTATTAATGATGAGCTTGCTAATGTTTTAAAATATTGTGCAGCAAACAAATTATCGATTAATTAAAAAAAAACTAATTATATGTTGATAACCTCTCCTAAGAAGAACCCTAATATAAGAATAACTGCTTGCAATATTGAGCAAAAACATATATTAAATATCTTGGGGTTTTTATTGACGAACACTTACGATGGGACACTCAAATTACACATGTTAATAATAAAATTGCCAAAAATATTGGAATTATTTGTAAGCTAAGATACCATATTTCTATTACTATTCTAAAGCAACTTTATTATACTCTTATCTATTCGTATTTGAGTTATGGCCTAATGACCTGGGGTACTGCTGTTAAGACTAGACTAAGTAAAATTAAAACAAAGCAAAATAAATGTGTTCGCTGCATTTTCTTTGCTAGCAAATTTGAAAATGCCACCCCATATTATAGAATTTTGCAAATTCTAAAACTTGACAATGCCTTTAATCTGAAAATCTCCACTCTTGTTCACAAAATTAAATATGTTAAAATAGGTGTACCACCTGTTTTTTTCGACTTAGTCCCCTCTGCAACTGATATTCATAATTATAATACTAGATATGCTACCAACCAAAACTTATACAGACCAGCTTCCAGAACTAATTATGGTCTATCGAGATTTAAATCTCTTGCATCACGATTATGGGAAAAAATACCGTTAGAAATAAAATCCCTCCCACACAATAGTTTTAAAAAACAATACAAATTATTTTTACTTGAAAACCAGGCCTAAGTTATTGTGTAAAATTGTAAATATAGAACAATAACTAAGATCGAATTAATATATTCATACCATCTTTATTCTTTGCATATATATAAATATATTGTCAACGTCTCCATATAATTATGTATCAATATTGTAAATAAATTCTTCTTCCTATTATTATTAATTCTAGCCGCTTACCACTCAAGAAAATTTGTACATTAGAAATTTATGTATTTTCTGTGCTCCAAATATCCTCATTTATTTTTCTTGTGATAGAGGTCAACTAGAAAGCCTATGGCTCCTTTGACCTCTATGCACATTCTTGAAATTCAAAACTATTTTATTATTACCGTACCTCTCTTTTTCTTTCTACAATTATTTTCTTGTGTAATTATCTTTAAAAGAAATAGTGCAAAATAAAACGAACTTGAACTTGAACTTGAACTTTAATATCCATTTTTGTAAAAAACAAAGGCATATAAATATTGCTTCAAACCCCGGATCCTTTGGTAAATAATTAATATGGTTGATGTTAACGCTAAGCTAAAGAAACTCGATAAAATGTTCAAAACAATCTACCAAATTTGGCATTTGCATTGATCAAGGGAAATCTTGTTGGACGTAGCTGTGTAAATCTGATTACAAGTCGTAAACTGTTCAAAGGAATAGGAAAGTGACGTAACGCGCGCGGTTATTGACGTCACAATAGAGTGTGTTGCCGAAACAACTCGCGTTGACAATGCGCTCGGAGCATTCTGTACACGCGCGCCTGCCTCTTACACTTCACGATCTAAAACGCATGGACAAGGATGCCTGTGCGTACTAGGAGAGCCAGGCTGATTTGGGAATGCTCAATTCAACTATTCTGTTGCTCATTTGGTTTTGATTCATGGCTCGACCGCCGAAAGTCGCTGTTAGATTGCAGATAGATAAGTAAGGTGAGAACTTTGTTGCAATGACACGAAGATTTTCTGGCTCAATCATAATATAATTAAAGCGGGATTTGCTATTGAGTAACGAATGTCATAGTGCCTGTTTGCGATAGTTTATGGTACGCTATCTATACACTCTAAAACCGGCTATTGCCGTAAGTGATGGTCTGTTTAACGCGGCACTTTCAATTATCTTCTACATGTAGTTAATCTGAAATACTCTAGATTCTACTGCACTTTAATTCCCTCTTCTTCTTTCTCCGTTGCTTATATTTATTTCATATAGATGTTGAAATTTGCTCTTAGCTTGAGGGACAAAAAGAGTCATTGCACCGGAGACCGAATATCCATTGTCATCTTAGATTTTCTAATTTCCCGACATAAATTCCCGTGTTCGTCGCTTAGGTTTTGGTAGCTTTAGGGACAATGAACCGATTTTGCCTGCGATTTTCATCGGAAAGCGAAACCGGCTGCAAACATCTGAATGGGAAACAGATACAAATCTCCGACGGGGCAATGCCATAGTGTTAATACGTGTCGAGAAGTCATCAATTTTTTTCACATATAGCATCTCTCCTTTTTCATTTTCCTTCATTACTGCAAAGATATGAATTGAAAAATGCACCAGTTGTAAAAATACAATGGCCTATAAATATTGCCTCAAACCCCGGATGCTTTGGTAAATAATTAATATGGTTGATGTTAACGCTAAGGTAAAGAAACCCAATAAAGTGTTCAAAACAATCTACCAAATTTGGCATTTGCATTGATCAAGGGAAATCTTGTTGGACGTAGCTGTGTAAATCTGATTACAAGTCGTAAACTGTTCAAAGGAATAGGAAAGTGACGTAACGCGCGCGGTTATTGACGTCACAATAGTGTGTGTTGCCGAAAGAACTCGCGTTGACAATGCGCTCGGAGCATTCTGTACACGCGCGCCTGCCTCTTACACTTCACGATCTAAAACGCATGGACAAGGATGCCTGTGCGTACTAAGAGAGCCAGACTGATTTGGGAATGCTCAGTTCAACTATTTCTGTTGCTCATTTGGTTTTGATTCATTGCTTGACCGCCGAAAGTCGCTGTTGTATTGCAGATAAATAAGAGAGTGATAACTTTGTTGTATTGACATGAAGATTTTCTGGCTCAATCATAATTTAATTAAAGGAAAGGCAGCCAACAGATAAACTACATGAACTTCAAGAAAGCACAAGGGTTACGTAAATGTTGCTGTGCCCTTTATAGAGACCCATCACTTTATTTGAACACAATGCTGACAACTATATTTACCTCTTATTAACCTCGTTTGCTCGGTCGGTACCGTAAGTCATGGACCGAGGTTTTCCCCTTTTTATGGCCCAAGCGCGAAGCGCGCCGAGCAAACGAGGTTAATAAAGTGCATATAAGCCCTAGCCAGTTACCTTTGATATCGATCGTACTTGAAGTGGATAGTCCAACGGTAGAATATTTCTTGATTTGGGTGTTGCGTCTACGAGATATAAAGGTTTTGTGTTTCCAATATGCTAATGATGTGATGTCATCACCTATTTCTTAATTTAGAATTTCTTTTTTGTAAAATCACTTTGATAAGCTTCAAATATAACTTAGAATTTAAAAATAGGTAATTTGTCTCTACCAGTATGCTTTTGTATAATAAGTGATGTCGGTGATGACATCACATCATTAGCATATTGGAAATATAAACCTATATATCTCCTAGACGTAACACTCAAATCAAGAAATATTCTACCGTTGGACTATTCACTTCATGTACAATCGATATCAAAGATAACTGGCTAGGGCTTATATGCACTTTAATAACGTTTCTTCATTTTCTTTGAGACCGGATGTGGGCGGAAGGTCCGTACTGGAAGTTATGGACCGCAAATCTACCAATCATAGCTCGCGACTTAGCTATATAATAATTTGCTTCAGTTTGCTTCAACAGCCGGTGGGAGTTGACTGCCACACAAATAACAATTTAGTATATCACATTTGCCAGTTAGCTACACTTCAGCTGAGCGGTGTTAGCAAGCGTGTGCAAATGATCAGGGCAAGGGCGATGACTTCCCGCGATTTCCCATCCTTCCTCTGACACACCGCGCACTTACTAACACACTCCGCCAACTTAGCAGCGACAAAGAACGAGTCTGTAATTTCGAACGCGATTGAGTATATATTGTGTTTTGTATAGTCGAACATGATTAGTCATATTCGATCATGATAAAAGGTAATGTCTTCGCAAAACATCAAATTTCAAACCACAAATGGTTAGACCTTTTTGTCCTCTCGGATAAAGATGATAAATTGTAGGTCTATCCGTGAATGATCATGACCTTATAACATTGCCACTGATCAATCGCACTGATGTTATTGTCATCGTTGTCGTTATTGTTGTGACAATTTGTGGCGCAGATATAGCCGATGTTGAATTAAGAGCAAATCGTGAATTAATTAATATTAATAACTGGCTACGAGCAAACAAATTGCATCTTAATGTTGCCAAAACTGAATTTATGATGATTGGTTCGAGACAACGCCTATCGGCTCTGACTGATGAAGAAATGCCTTATTTAAAAATCGGAGACAAACTAATAAAAAAGGTGTCACAAAGCAAAACAGTTGGTGTCGTGGTAGACGAGCACTTAAGATGGGAGGATCACATAAATCATATATCAAAAAAGATCGTCTCAGGTCTAGGAGCTCTAAAGAGAATCAGAGCATTCGTGTCCCAAGATACACTAATCAAGGTATACGACTCTTTAATTCAAACGCACATGGATTATTGTTGCGGGGTATGGGATACCTGCGGCAAAGTTCTCGCAGATAAACTTCAGAAATTTCAAAATAGATCCGCTCGGCTTATTCTCAGGGCAGATTATGATACAAGTACAAACGCACTTTTAAGTGTCTTGGAATGGGACAAATTAGATGAACGCAGAGCAAAACATAAAGCCATCGTAATGTTTAAGACCCAAAATAGCCTGGCGCCAGCAAGCCTATGTGATTTATTCACTACTGTTGGAAGCTCTACCCACTATAATCTAAGGGGCCGTGATACGAGACTTTGTCTTCCGCAACCAAAAACAGAATTTATGAAGAAAAGTTTCTCGTATCACGGTGCCAAGACATGGAATGACCTTCCAACAGAATTACGTGAAATTAAATCACTAGGCTCTTTTAAAAACAAAATCAAAACAGTCGCCGTCCTAAATGACCAATGATGTTTTGAAAATTGATAATAGTATGTAGTAGTTTACATAATTTTAGGATATCATATTATTAGGATAGTATATATATTTTTACATTATTATTATTATTACATCGACAATTCTGTATTTTTATATATTTAATAGTAGTTAACACGGCTTCTATGTAAATCAGTTTTTCTTATCTGTTAGAATTCCGTGTATAAATATTAATAAAGTTGAAGTTGAAGTTATTGTTAATCTGTTTTTAAATCGTTAGACAAGTTGTCTCACGAGCGCGCAGTTGGGGCCTTGGTAGCCTGCTTGTAGGCTCTGGTTAATTTGGAGTCCCTGTGGTGGGAGAAAGGATGGAGAAGGGGGAGAAAGAGAAAAGAAAGCCTGCGACAAGACCCTGTGGACGAACGAGAATTTCAAAAACACAGGATCTTGTCGCAGACTCTACTTTCCCCCTCCTCTTTCTCTTTCTCCCCCTTACACTCCTCTCTCCCACCACAAGAACCCCAAATCACCAATAGCCCCAAATCAACCAGAGCCTGCAAGCAGGCAAGGGCCTTGGCCGAATGGCATCAAATTAGGCAAAAAGCCTTTATTTACTAGCAGTTGTTGCAGTTTGTATCGTTGGCAGGATTCCAGATTTCATTAACGACAAACATAATCATGTAAATAGCCTAAAAGAGGAGTAAAGGGAAGGGTGTTTGGTAAAGACTGAGAGGAGAAAAGAGGGACCCCCGTCCCCTCCTCTTATGCCGCTTCGCAGACTTCTAGTCTGATGCCTTTATTTAGTGCACGATAACTCGGTTGTGAACAAAGCTGGCTCGATTTTCGCCTATTTTTTCGAACTTCAACAGCTGTTATTTTTTTTAAACATTGGGCTAGCGGCACTTTAAGCCCAACGCATTTCGCCGCTAGCTAATTAGCGAAAAGTTGTTGATTTCACTTTTGACCGTGAAAAGTTCTTTATGCAGATCAACTAGATCGGTAGATCGACGATCCACGTGTTCTTCTGACTAACCCTAAATTAGTGAGCAATTGGATTTACTAAGGTTTTTTAATATGTTGGGTTAGGGTTTGGATTAGTTCACAGCACCATTAAATAAACAACACTGTAATTCCTCTTCTAATCTAACCCTGACTTAGTATCCCCAATTGCTCCTAATTTAGGGTTAGTCACTAGACCACGTGCATCGTGGACCCTTACTCCCGTAAAATACCTGAGCTGCCGCCCGTACAAAGATTAACACGAACACACTTACCCGAACCTACAGGAACAAAAATGTCAGTCAGCTGTCAGGATCGTTCTGGACGCCTCTTTGTTGGTGCTGCGCTCTGCTTTTGGCCATTTTCTTGCCTTTTCGTATTTGGATATTTCTTGAGTAACACGACACGGCTGGGAGCCTCTGTGCCAGCCAATGCTAAGGAAGCTAGGGCGATACGCCTAAAATGCTTTGAAAAGAGCAGGTCACTTTCATACGTTCGCCGCTAAAACTTAGCTTCCTAGTTTTCACGGCTATTCATTCGCACTGCTAGTTTTCACGGATCCTACAAATTATCGACCGATATCTTTGACTTGAATTTCTTGCAAACTACTTGAACATGTAATATCGAGTAGTATCAGGAAACACTTGGCCTACCAAAATCTTCTATCTCCCTTCCAGCACGGCTTCCGCCTACGTCACTCCTGTGAAACTCAGCTTCTAATCACTGCACATGACCTTGCTAAAGCTGTCGACGATCACCATCAAGTCGACCTTGTCCTCCTTGACTTCACAAAGGCCTTCGACTCTGTTCCCCACAAACGACTACTCATTAAACTTAAACATTTTGGTATTGATAGCAGTATCTTACACTGGATCGAAGGATTTCTCACTGGACGCACTCAAGCTACGGTTATTGGTGGCGTAAATTCTGATGTCTGCCCCGTCATATCTGGTGTCCCTCAGGTTCTGTCCTGGGCCCTCTCCTATTTCTCCTATATATAAACGATCTGCCTGATGATATCTGCTCCCACATACGCCTATTTGCTGATGACTGTCTTTTGTTTCGGCAACTAATTATCTAGTTTATTTAAATTTGTTTATTCGTCTAGTTTACACCTCCTTATTTATTGAGTATTTATTTATTTATTTATTCATTATTTAACCTTAGGTATCTTCTTTACTTATTTATTTATCATTTATGTAATTATTTCCTTTTTGTTAGTACCGCCTCGGTTTTAAATGCGCATAGCTGTACCGAGTAATAAATAGAAATAGAAATAGAAATGTACACATAACATGACTACACCCAACGGAACCCGTGGAGCGGGGGAAAAGCTTGCCTCTACGGTATCCCGGACGAGGACATTAAACAACCCATTTGGACATGTTGGATGTTATTTGTTTTGTTTCTTATTTATTATGCGCTGTACCAAATTTGGCTATGAAATCTCAATGAATGGTTTACCATTCATATCAGAAGTACAGCCAGCCTCAACTGACTGTATACAATACTGACTATTAGGGAAAGTTCGAATGAGATATAAGCCGGATAAATAATTTGATAATGCTCCCCTGTGATGCTTTTCCCACACCCCCCCCCCCCCCCCGCCCATTTATTTCATCTTACCTATGTAAATGACGCAACAGAAAAGTAGAAAAACATGAAAGGATAATGGAGAATTTCGAAGAAATACGAAGACTCTTTTACGGGAAAGAACAGTTCCTTGAAGAGAGTAGCGACATTCTTTACCACTGCGAGTGTGAACAAATAATCGATTATCAACAACCCCGAGGACGCGATGCGATAAAATGTACATGTTTACAGGTTAGTCGGACAGTTATTGTGCAGGACACTTTCAATCCATTTACAGATGTTTTCCTTACGAATTCAAGGTCTTTGCCAAAGACAATCACTCCACTGAAACTCAACGATCAACAATCGCGAGTCCAAAGTGAATCCTGCCATCTTCTCGGCTGATAATTATGATAATTATGCGAAATTATAGAATATGAACCAATCAAAGATCACTACCAGGTTTTCTGGTAGTGACGTCACTGGACGGCATTATCGGCTATTGGATTCAGACGTCTCTCTCGGGAGGAACGAACCAGAGGAGACGGCTGAAATTCAGGCTAGATCCGCTCTTGTAACTGCTGCCTACAAAAACACGAAATGCAATACAAACAGTGTATTTTTTTGCAGCTAGGTATGTTTTTAATGCATTTCCTGTATTAAGCGGTCAAACGCCATTCGATCAATGCAAGAATCGTTATTATTCCATCATGTCTGGAAGCTGACCCGCCGAACAGTTAATTGGTAATTGTAACCTTGGATTACAACAATTGAAGAGGGCAACTTAGAAGGAAGAAAACTTAGTAAGAATCGATTTTCTAGCTATGGGTTTAAAAGGTAAGTTCATCGTATTTAAGTGGGCTCTCAGTATGTTGAGAATAAAGCTACAATCTAATTATTGCACTCAAACAGTTGATAAAAACTTTCTAAACAAATCTCCGAATTCGAAAAATGCGAAGCTCCTTAATTTAGCGTTTGTACAGGGCAAGGTTAGAGAGACCGGTAAAATCACTTTTATTTCAGGCTGTCTAGGACTCACGCCGGCCGTAACCATTTTTTAATTTTTTCTCAAAGTTAAATAAATTTTTGAACAAAAGAATCTCAGCACGTTAACTAACTGACCAAAGCCTATCTTTTACTTACGTCATTTCCTTTTTCCTCTTAGATTACCAAACTCTTAGATTACCATTGTGAAATATTTATTTGTAAGATCTACTGACCTGAAGAAGGCTGGTTTGACCAGCCGAAATATCGTAGAATTCTCAGTATATACGTTGTTCAATCAGTTTTTCTGTAGTCCTTGGACTTGTTTACTTATTAGTATTTTTGGCTGATCAGATCTCTCCGCAAGATCCAATGTACCACCAACAGAATTGTCGTATACGGTTTTCACTACTTTTTATAATGTTAATATTATGCTTGATTGAGCGCCATTGAATGAATGATCCTGGCTTCCTCTGGGGATAAGCGTGTTTTTTTAGAAGAACAAGAGGCCCTGAGTGGCCTTAACTCGGGCCATCTATAGCATGTACTGCATGGAGTTCTAGCATAATTTTGTGTCAACATGGTTTGTGCTAGAGTAGCTAGAGAATTGGTTCTCTATTGATGCTCTTGTCTGTCAAATGTCAATATGCAAATGCCCCACGTATTGCGGGGGAGGGGGTTAGGGTTATGGTATGCTGGGGGGGGGGGGGGTGGTTGGAAATGATAGAGCCACAATACACACACAACACACACATATATACATTCTGTGCATGTAGATTTCAGCCACAATTTCCTTCAATTCTGTAGTTTAATATTACTTTCTTTTCAATATTATTGTTCCTTGAGGGTCATTAGAATAATAAAAAAAACTTGGTATGGGTGTTGTTGATTGAAGTGCAATGGTTATTTGAGTAGTCTGCACGATATTGAGTCACTCAAATTTGATGCATTATATCAGGTGCAGTACGACTATGAGAAATCAAGCAATTTAGAACAACAAATTCCACATAATGTTGCTATTCATTGTGAATAGTTACGTAATGTCGTTCTACATGTGAAATAAAGTCATCGATTTGTAATTCTCAATAACAAATCAGTGGAGATGGCTGAAATTCAGGCTAAATTCTCAATACAATATTTTGGATTGAGGTTGTAAACTACAGACCACCATTTTCTAGTATTAGTGAGCTGCCACTGTGCTAGTGCTCATTTTGTACATCTTGAAGGAGACTGAAACTTATAATGGCAGGCCAAAAAGAAACATGCAATGTCCACTCATTTTTTTCTATCATTGGGGTTGCAGCAAGATTAATTTTCATTCCCAAATAATTCTCAAAAGTACTCATACCAAGTGAGAGTGGCGATGGTGATGGCAAGAACTGAGGAACAATTACATTTATTTTCTCATAAGATGATGGAAATGTATACCAGTAATAAGGCATAATAAGAAATACAATGATGAGAAGGTAGGTCCTCAAGGTAACCTTAGGGTTATCTTAAGCCAGGACCTGAACTCAGATGGAAAACACAGAACAAGATCTAGCTTGCATGGATATATAATGGTACCAAGAAAGGGGAAGGGAAAGAAAGAGTGCCACTTGCATTTAAGTATACTCTCTCAGTTCTGTACCAAATTTATGTTATTTTATAAACTTGCAATAATGATAAATACACTACTCTATGCATAATATCATTATGTCAGTTCTAAAAAAAACATTAAATACACTGTAGAATGCCTGAACCAAGAGATAATAATCAAATACAAAGAGGTACAGGCCAGATGTAAATAGACCCGGGAAATAGAACAAAATAAAAAGTAAATAATTGTGTTAGGTGGTAACTGTCCCTTGGTCTTGTGTTTAGGAAAGATGTGAATAACACAGATAAATATATATAATATCTTAAAAGGCCCCTGTCAGTCAGAGAACTGAGAAATCGGGTCATTTCTACTATGCTTTCGAGTGGTTAATAACAATAAATAACAACACAACGACAGTCAATTGGTATAAAGGTTATCATGTTCAGATTAGCGGCTACTTACATTTACAAGCTGCTGTCTTTATAGCCGACTGCCACGAGTGTATCTTAAAGCATGTCACATAATATGTGATAAATTCCCGTCCAAAGCCCGTGAAACACCTCTCAGCTTTAGAAAAGACAAAAATCTTGGTATTGCACAAAACTCCCACTCGCCGCTATCTTGAAAAACCTGGAAATGTTCTCCACTGTTCACGTGACCAGCACAGTGCAATCTGATTGGTACGCTGGCGAAAAGAACTTCCAAAGAAGGTGCTATCTGATTGGTTAATGGCGAAAAAGTTCGACGTTGGAAAATAAAATAAAAAAACATTTGCGATTTAAGACTCGTGCCGGCCAAAGGCCTGGCCCGAGTAATAACAGTAAAATACAATGTAATTATGTGGTTCACTAAATATTGAAAGCGCATCATGAGCCGGTTAATTTTAATGGGCCTTTTGCAGGAATGTAATCACGTGGTTGAACTGCATGGCAAAAAATCTTAATTAATATATTTAAAGTCACTTGTACGAGATCGGTAGTGTTATTAGCAAAACCTGTTTCTATATGATATTCTCCACTTCCAATTGATTGTCGATCTTTCTAAAACAGCGTTTTTAAAGATAGCTTGCCACCCAGCATCCATGGCAACGCCTTTCCCATGTCACGTTTATGGTTTTAAGTATCCCACATGGAAGAAGCGGGTATAAGAAATGAAGATAAGAACTTTCTTAAGGCATAAAATAGGTAGGGTACAGGGTTAACAGGCATTGCGCCATAACCCAGTGTGCCAAGGGACAGTTCAATGTTTCCTCATCAACGTGCATGCCCTTCTAATTTTCCCTCTTCCGTGTCAATGAGGGAAAATTAGAAAAAGTATGCATGCTGATGAGGGAATTTAGAGATTAAATGTCTCTGAACAAACAAAGAAAACCGATGTGATCATGGTTATTATCCATTTTATTATATATATTGATTACACCGGCCAGTGGATACTGCTAACCATAATCAGACATGATATTGGTCATAAGTTTATAGTCATTTTCCACCAACTAAGAAAAAAATGGAATAAGTGGCTGAAAGTGGGCCGAAAAAACTTGAAACGAACGTTATTTTTCATCAAACTGCATTGAACTTCATCACAACCTCGCAAACTGGCGCCCTTTCAAAGTTCATGCTACATGTTATCCAGGTTCTTACAATATGTTGAACTAATCATGCTTAGTACCAAAACTATAATTTTTAAGCTGCAACTTCATTCAACCCACTTCTAAATGGGGAGGGTACCGCTATTAGCAGGAAATACATATGATTTTCCACTCCTCCCCCCTCAGTTTTGCAAGGTTCGCAGATCTTACCCCAAATTTGCAAACAATATGTTGTGTTCATCGTGCTTTGTACCAAAACTATGATTTTAACGCTGCAACTTTATTTAGTCCAATTCTGAACTGGAAAATAGAAAGTGAAACTGTCCCAGCATACTGTGCGGCCAAAAAGAAAAAGGCGATATATTTTTACGGGTAGAAAGCAATGTCGTAGTGACATGGGTTTTTTACTAAAGTGTTACCCATAGGAAACTGCAGGGGTCTTCTTAATTTGGTTGACATCAACTTTCAAGGGGGAACGAGAGGAAAAACAATTTCAAAACGTATTACCCCCCTGAACTTCATTTGCGCCAGTGTTACATTAAAAAAAACTTTCGTTGAGTGAAATTACATTAACACCTAACCATGAATTACACATATTCCCCACCCCCCATATCAACACGATATGCCCTAAAGAAAATATCACACATGATACGGAAATTTAACATAATTTAATGAAAATAGGGCTAGAATATATGTCACTTCACCCCCCTGGATTTTACTCCAACAAAATATTCTCCAAAATAGTGCTCTACTGCAAAGCAATACTTCAGATAACATCAATTGTGTTTCTTTATCCGTTGTTATTATTCATTTTATTATATCTATTAAATTATAGAATACGTTGATACAAGGGATACTACTCTTTGAAGGGTTTCAAAGTAAACTGCATGTTACGCTTTGTTGAAAGGAATAATTATAAGGATAAAAATACTACAGAAATAAATCTAGGACTTTGTTACCTCGAAAGCTCGTTTTTCACAATAATTTTGAATACGATTCTCAGACAACAATATTATCTATACCACCCAAGAAACCAGTGTGTCACGAATGTTCTTAATTTCAACTGACCGTGAGATGGATAGATCTTTTCGAGATAATCAATATGCCTGAAGGCTGGTCCATATTGATTTAATGATACTTTTCTCGCGTTCATGTTAATATAAAAGTTGACAAATGTTAAAACGCTAACCGATGGGAGAGATCAGGGCTGCTTTTAATATTTTTCATAAATTTATTTGAAGTATGATAACATAAAATAAAAATATATATTCTTGTTACTAAGCCAGTATGCATGCAGAAGCTGAATACTTTTTAAGGCTAAATTGTGGTTCCCAGACGGTAACATGATTTATATTCAAGCAACCTCATGTTTTGTGAATGTACTTGCTTTCAGCTGGCCGAGATATGCAGTCTGGTCTGCAGATTAAAGATATTCGGCTTGTTTCAAGTTGATCGTGAGAGAAAATGATACATGTAAGTGTTAGAAAAAGCTTGTCGTGTCTCTGGCTTCACTTGTTCAAGTCACTTGAATGACATTCCAGACAAAGCATTAGATAACCATGGCAAGGGAATGTCATTAATAAATTAAGTGACAGTTCAGGCCTTTCTATTTCACTTCAAGAATTAAGCTTCTCAAGAATAACGTGAAGAAAAGGACAAGCTAAAGGTAAGTCAGCTAGTTAACAGCAGAATTAATGTCATGATGTATTCTTGCTAGAATGCTTCGTGCGAGAAGAGTACTATATGGTAGAAACAAAGGACCCAAAGGTGGTTCCTCTTGTATTTTGAAAGTAAACACACATGCGTCACACGTGAACTAAACTGTGGACACGGGTATTTTATTAGGACTGAAAGAGTCTGCTACAAGCAGTGGACGGTAATGTGCGTTCTAAAATATTTATTTGAATTGATTCAAAATAATTATTGCATCCAATACTTCAGAAGTAAATACATGTATATCGTTATATAGGATTCGAAGAATTGTTTGTTTTTCCTAAGACAAGCGTTATTAAGACGGCAATTTGTTATCTTATATTGTCCATGACGTCGTATCTTCTGTCTGCGTTACCTCTATATCACTAAAATGTTCGCTAGGATCGCATTCTTTCCTCTTTGATCAATTTAAAAGCCGTATACGATTTTTAACATCACGTGGAAAGGACGAGGTCATTTAGTTAATATTTCTCGAAGAATCGGGATACTAGAATCACTAAAGTGAACTGATTATCGAATTAGAACATACGTTTGGCTTTGAAAGCGATCTCAAAGGGAACCTGTGGTTGGGTGGTCCAAAACGTCCTTGCTTGAGAATGACAAAATTTACGGAACAACTACTTTCGTAGAATATAAATAAGCCCAAAATGTGTCCTTCCTATTTTGGTCCTGTTTTATCGAGAATTAAAATGCCGAACTTTGTTTGGAAGGTAAAGTACAGGCTCTACCACACTAAATACACCTTATGCCGTGAGATGATTTAAAGAAATGAAATATGGGGAAACATTACATGCTCTCTCACACTAAATACACCTTAGGACAATGAGATCATGCATGGTCTAAAGAAATGAAAAATAGAAAAATATGCTAGCGTTCTCCCATACTAAATACACCATATACCGTGAAGTCATGATTTAAAGAAATGAAATATGGTTAAACATTTAATGTTCCCCCGCACTAAATACACCTTAGGACAATGAGATTATGGTCTAAAGAAATGAAAATAGAAAACCATTACTTGATGATATCCCGCATTACGTAATTTCTGACGTATGGTACTGCGCATGTATCGAGTAATCGCTCGTTTAGTGGCTGTTAATTGGATACAAACAGTTAAACTTGTCTCCCTCAATGCTTGATTGAAAGGATTTTCAATATTTTCCCTGGAGACTGTTTGTTAGTCATTTTTGCATATTTGCTTTGATTTTAAGCATCCCACATGGCCGAGAGGTTCGTTAGTTCATATCAAAATCCGGCCCGGAAAAACGAATGTCAAGTCTTACCGTGACACAGCCCCTTTGAGCGACGCAGGAGCGATATAGTCAGAAATGGACATTCTGCCGACACGGTAAAGAGGTTTGGGGAGGAGACGATAGCATTATGGGTAATGCTTCTAGCATATCTAATGATTCGAGCGGGAAAAGTAGTCATTCTAGGCCAGTCAGCTCCACGTTTGTTTCGAATTTATTTTATATATCTTATTGGCGACTATCCCACAATAAACTATACTTTTGAAGTCTCTTGTCAGTGTAGTCAGAATAAATACACCTTAGGACAATGAGATGATGGTCTAAAGAACTGAAAAATAAGAAAAAAAACATTACATGCTCTACCGAACTAAAACACTAATACGTACACATCTATAAAGAGTAGCAGAAGTCTGAATTTATAATGTGAAAAGAGATATGTCACAGGAAATTATTTGTTGACTTGTTTCATACTAAGTAATTTCGTGTGTTTCGATTTTCCAAAATGTATTTTATTTGTTGCAACTTTTCAAATCATCCCAGTTAGATAATTGACCAAGTATTAGAATATCGTATTAGGTACAAATATGTACGTGAAATTCCACTTTTAAGATTAAACAAACGGTTGCGATGCTTTCAACATTATATTAACACTGTAACGCATTTGTTTACTCTTGCTGCATCTTCAAGAACTATTTCAAACACGAATTGTAGTGTTTTATCACGTGTTCCAAATTTCGAGAAAACAAATGAATTGTTTTCGAAACATTTGGAACCCTTATGAAACACAAATAATGAGTGTTTGAAATTCTCTTGCGAATGGCTAAACCGAAAATTTACATACGCTTATTTTCAGACATCATTATAAGAAGTATTGTTTACCGTTTGACTATTGTATATAATTATTGTATATAAATATTCTACAGATGGCTTATTATTCTTTTTTTGCTGGCAGTGATGTCAACTAGCGTACTCAGTAGTGTAGTGGCAAAGGTTCGAATTCTAGTCGAGGCACACTTTTTCTTCTTACTTGTAGTTTATCAGTATTTAATGTTCAAATTTCGTGCATTGTACAACCATGTGATTGGCTAATGAGCGTGCATTATTGGTAAACAAAGCACTCGACCCAGACCCTCTTACCAACGGGAAGGGAGACCTGATACATGCGAGCATACGAGTCAGCCCTTCGCTTAGTTGCGTATTTGGACGGCTTGGAAAACCTCCTTCCAATCGCATATGCATATCGCATATTTAACAGTGAAAATGTAGGCATTTATAGAGCTAATGGCTAACCAATTCAGATCATGTGATGTAAAACAGATGCTACTCTGGGGAATTGTTCCTTTTTCATTCTAATCATAATGCAGTCATGCCTATCTGAATAAAATTAATTTTCAAAGAGTTGATTCTCCAGAGTAATGTGTGTTTACGTCAAATGATCTGAATTGGGTGGCAACTGAGTTAGCCGATTACCTGTATTACTAGAATGACGCGCTCGGTCATTATTTCTAAGAAGACCGAGGAGCTCATCCATTATCCTACACCTCTAGTAGTCTTACTGAAGAAATGGATTTTATTTCCTTACTCTGTCAATAAGAGGAGAAAATGAAGCGAGAATTCAGTGGATGATTTTTTATTTGGAAAATGTTTGCATCAGAGCCGAGCACAGTGGACGGAAGCCGGTTTCAAGATTTCATTTCACTGGAATCTGCAGGTTAGTCATTTTCGAATGAAAGAAACTATGAAAGAAAGTATACTATCTAGGAGTGAAGCCGGCTAAATACTTGATATTTGAATAATACATGGCTCCAAGAGAAACGTTTTCGAGTTAAATGTACAATCATACCGATTCAATTGAGCTCGTAAGGCGTCAACTTCACTGACCGAACGCCAAAGTAAACTATTCTTTGCAAAGTTCTCTACTTAGTTACGTTGGATATTGAAAGTTATGTTTTCATTCATTGTCCATTGAAATGACATTTCTTTGTGGAGATATTTACGGTAAAATGATCTAATTCATGCGAAATATTTGACTACTTTATGGAATTGTTTTTAATTGAAATTCACTTCTGACAGTAGACTCAGTTTGAATATTAAAAGTTAGAGACTTGATATTTGTGCTTTATCGGCAAATATAGTCACTTGCTGACTGTACGATGAACTCAAAAATTTCTGCCTTCGGCCAAATGCAGTATTAATTATTTTTCGTTCATCGTACAGTCAGCGCGTGCCTGTATTTGCCGATAAAGCACTCACATCAGTCTCTAACCCTTACTTAAGTAGTTAGTAGTTCACGAATATGCATGATGATTAAGAAATGTTGGAGATCTGATCAAACACTAGTGGTGTTTCATTGGATTTCAAGATGCATCCACCTGACGAAGCTTCGAACATGGGTTTGACCGGGTTTCAAGACCCATGTATGTGACCAAATACAGTCCCTCCATTGGATAAATATGTAATGAATTATTAATGAGTTTGAGAAATACCCGTAAATTCCACGGTTTTCCATTGCTCTCACTTATCGCTTCGCCCTTAAACTGTTGTTTTCTACTTCTTCCACCCTCCTACCGTCTAACCGTATCAAGTATAAATTAGACGAACGAAGGAAGCCAGCACTGGAAAAATATGACTTTACATTCTATGGAAATAGTTTTTCCATCTAACATACGATGCACACCGCGGCAAAACGTCATGCGCATGCGTATTTGCTATATCTTGTCGGTGCGCGGCCGCCCCCAGTTTCCCGCGAAAACTGAAATGAAACAACAGGCACATGCAGTGATATTAACGTTTCTGCTTAAAAGTATTCATTTGTGAACTGTTTTGTCAAAAACTAAGAAAACTACTTAAAAGCTAAGCCTAAGACTTTAACAGGTTGAAGTTTTCTTAATTTGTAATTCATTGTGAGTTTACTAAGTTATAAAATTATTTACTAAAAAAGTTGAAACCCTCGGTAATTTGTATTTGATAGCGGAGCCTTCGTTCTTTTGGCCAGCGGAGCATACCGTTTTGCCGCGGTGTGCATACGATGAGCCCATCGCGCGCGCATGTCCCCAGTCTCCCAACGAAACTAAACGAAAACAGAAGCAATTATCCCTGTTTCTAATTTTAAGTACCTACATGTACGCGTATTTACGTGAATTTTTTCGCGAAAACCAAGTAAACTACATAAAAGCTAAGCTCAAGACTTTCACATGCAGGTTGAAGTTTTCTTAATTTGTAATTCACTGGGAGTTTACTAAGTTATAAAACTATTTACTAAACTGTTTAAGACCTCAGAAACTTGTATTTGAACTACAGAGCCTTCGTACTTTCGGCCAGTGGAGCATAACGTTTAGCTACGGTGTATCTTACATACGGGTACCTGTTGTGCGTATTCCCTTACGTTTTCCCACAGTTATACCTGCTACTTACTCTTTGCTTTTCTAAGTTTCTCTTCTCTCCCTATCTGTTTCACGCTTGCATGCGTCGTGTTGTTCATATTCCTCGTTTTGCAGTTCGACTTCGAATACAATAGCTTACATAAAAACACCTTGCTTTTCTGAGTACTTCACATGAAGTAATAACACTCGTCAACATTCATTATCCAATAAACCTTATCGTCTATTCAGACAACGTCAGCTCGTACTCTCAATTTGCATTCCCACCACAGCCAGCCCAAGCTAATGACTTTTATAAGGAATGTATGAGAATGTTTAGAAAAATTATCAATAAAGTCATGAAATCTTACCTGGGTGTTGTGAAGTTGTTCCTCTTCATCACTGATGTGTTTATTTCTGTTTTGAGGCACTTCTGGGCTTTTTTCCCCTCTCCTATATAAATATTGAGGAGGCAGGAAACACAAGGCGTCATTAGTCCATGTGGCGACTCTTCTAGGCCTCGTAATTCTTTGAAAATCCAAACTTTCAGCATTTTACCTCCAGAAACCCTTTCTCGCATTCCTCTAGCACTCATTTAAATCGATCCATCGCTTATTTTCTCGCTTTGTAAGTAGCCAAAGTCGACGGTTTCTGCAGCCAACCTAGCATGTAACGAGCCGGGGTACCGTCAGCTTAGCATTATTTCATGGGCTGCCTATGCTAGTTAAACGTGGCTTTTCTTCGGGAGCAGTGACGTACGAGTGCCGAAGGAATCCGACACCCGTGTTTTATTCGAGGAGATTCGGAGAACGAAGTCATTGTGCTCAATCGACCAATCGCTCAACGGTGAAATCGGCAGGGGAGACCCACGAACATTTCGGCAAACAATAGGTGAAGTAAATGTCAAATAGAAATGTAGTCGATTTTTTTATTTAGTTCTCTTCAAAATCTGTTTCAAATGTAAAATAACCAAAAATGGAACCAAGGTATAAGTTGTACAAGAATTTGTTATAGACGATTTTGTTGAACTGACTGCAATATGAGATTGAAAAATACATCCGTGTAGCGGCTAGAATATGATGTGACAAATAGGTCAGTGATCTTTCCTGGAGCCTAACAGATGAGCAAAGAGCAGTGAGAACTGCCGAAGCAGGACATATTAGGGACTTTAAGCTACAAGAACGGAGACGGCATGCAGTGACGACGGGACATAGAAAAGTGTTTCCCCCCCGAAATTTGGTGTCTATTATTTCCCTTGTTCTCTTTGAATTGTTTTTCACATGCAGATTTTCGAAAAATATGACCGAGTATAGAGTTCCGTTCACGCCGAGGCTATTGTTTTATGCAGTCGTCGAATACGTTGAGTAAATTAAACCATAACGCGTCTGAAAAGTAGTGTTGTGTTCTAGTGGCATTTCCGCTACTGTATTTGACGATTCAATAAAAAAAGTAAAATACGCTCTTATTTCTATTTGAAATGTTCGTGGGTCTGCCTTTCATATTTCACCGTTCAGCGATTGGTCGATTGAGCACAATGACTTCGTTCTCCGAATCTCCTCGAAAAAAACAGTGTCGAATTCCTTCGGCACTCGTTGGTCGCTGCTCCCGAAGAAAAGCCATGTTCAACTAGCACAGGCAACCCATGAGTAATGGCGTCTCGTGTTACCCGCCTACTCAACATTTATATAGGGGATAAAAAAAACGTCCACAAGTGCCTCAAACCAGAAATAAACACATCAGTGATGAAGAGGACCAACTTCACAACACCCAGGTAATATTTCATGACTTTATTGATCATGTTAGTACAGTTTTAGTTTTTTTTCTAAAAATTCCCATACATTCCTTGTAAAAATCATTAGCTTGGGCTGCCTGTGTTCCCACTCCCCCACTTTTATATAAATTAATTACCCTTTATTCCACACATTTCGTATTCTATTTCGTATTCGTATTCTATTTCATTCTGTGCATATTCAGAGCCTACTCCATGTTATGTTATGTTATTTTGTGTGATTTTATATTCATTTCATTTCATTTCACTAGCTTTAATGTTATACTTAATATGTGATATTCTTTTGAACATTTAATCTATTCCATATTTTATATTATTTTGCTGTTCTTATTCGCATTTCCATTCGTTTTATGCCATTTCATATCATATTTATTATTTATGTATTTAATTTTTTTTCAGTTATAAGACAAATAATCTAGAAGATGAAGTTCGTTGTAGTTGCTGTATTGTTTGTTCTTCTTGCAGTTACTGTCCCAACTGGTATGTAGTACTGTTTTGTAGTATTTTAAAATAATTACTAAATCCCCTCGTCGCATGTTTTGTCTGTTTGTCTCTCACTCTGGTTCCAGCTCAACCCAACATGGCCGTCCTATTCCAAGTCACGTGACCTCCGATTGGCGGGGAAACAACACAACAGTGATAAACACCTACAATATAGATCCTCCAGATAAGATTAAAAAAAGGAAAATTAGAAAATTATAGAAAAGAGATATTGGCCTCTCTACACGAGGGACGACAGCGACAACTAGTGACCCAAGTACAAGAATTAGAACTATCAAAATTACGATGGAACAGGTCCCAGTAATGTGATGCTAGGTAGCGTCTAAAGTTAGATAAGTTTGTTGATGTCCTGGCTTGGGAGAATAGTGCGTTCCAGAGAGGAATAGTACGGTTGAAAAACGAATTAGAAAAGGTTACCTAATTAACCCTTTTGGCGGTGTACAGTGGCCTCTGGCAGATCTCCTAGTAGTTCTAACAGGAGCATACGGATGCATGACCTTAGATCAATCAGTACAAAGCATACCGGTATTTCACTTGAATAAAAATATGAGGTCAATAATTTCACGGCGAAGGGAAAGTGGAAGTAAGTTACAGGAGACAAGTCTGGATTTGTAGTCACTAAGTCAGCATCAGAGGAAGTTATAAACCCGTTATAAATTCAGTAGCGCGGAGGGGCCACGGGTAGTGTAATCTCCTTCCTCCCTAGTTTTTTTCGAACTTTTCTCCCTCCTCCCCAGCAAGTTTTAAAATGTTCTCCCTAGAGCATGAATGTAGATCATTTTCTCCCCCTTCCCTGTGTGCTAAATTCTCCCTCCTCCCTAGTTTTTCTGGACATTTCTCTCGTCTCCCTAGTTATTTTTAGCCGTTCTCCTTCCTCCCTAGACCATTCCCCTGTCCTCTTTATTTTGGCAGAGATTTGACAGTTGATTTTTGTCGTTCATGTCATTCAAAGATTAGAAGCACGGCCATCTCTCAGTCAATGCAATTCATGAGATCTGGTTGGATATATTTTGTTCACATTCGAGGTATTTCATGATTTGGCACTAGGGTATTACATGATTCGGCACTGGTATTACACGATTTGGCACTGGTGTTTAGCATAAATACAGCTGCTCTCAGCCAATGAAATTTGAGGACTCGTTGCATGTATATTATTACTGCAAAAACTGTACTTATCAGAAAGGAAGAGATCATCCGCGTTAATTCGGCTTTCGTTTGTGGAACTCTTCAGCATTCGCGGCATTATGCCACTGCATGACAAGGCTGCGTTAGCTGCACCGATTCTTATTACAAGTGCCATTCATTCCAAATACTACACGGACTGCAGATATACCCTTTCAGCTTGCCTGTTTTTGCCCCATTTCAGACCACGTGATAGTTCTCCAGAGGATTTTCCAATTATAGAAACTGTCACATTTTCACTCGGGATAGAGAAAAACAAAAAGGCATTGCTCAAGGGAAAAGTCACTTGGTTTGAAATGGGCAACAAACAGGCAAGCTGAAAGGGTCTATTGACCCACAAAAACTTAATCAACACATGATACTGAAGATTTCGGTTAGCTCGTTTACCGAATTTGTTCTTTCAGTTATTACTTTGGGTTGACCCGCACACACAATTTTATTCTAGATGTATTAGTGTTTCATCATTTGAATTATCGAACCTTGGATTATTATGCTAATCGTCTTCGAGGAACACGGGCATATTCATCATACGAATTATTTCCCTTTCAGCTTTATCACTTAAGTGCTATTCATGCAGCAAGACCTGGGGTAACTGCGGTATAACTTCCACGACGTGTCCTTCTGGAAAGGATTACTGTTCAAAAGTTGTGTATGGAGATATGACAACCAAGGGTTGTGCTACCAAGGTTGCCTGCGATCGGGCGAAATCAAGGTGCAATAAGGATGGATGCTTTACTTCCTGCTGTACGACTGACGAGTGCAACGGAAGTGTATTTATCAAGCCAACAGCAACGATGACCCTCGTCGGGCTAATGATTGGCATTATAGGTTACGTCATGATGTAACCACAGTCGTGTGTCGATCTTGCCTTTAGCACCAGACGTTCGTGATTCACAGACGGTAACCGGAAGTCAAATGCTTCTTAGGTTGGCACTTTTGACGTCATCACGGCTGTAACGTCAAGTCACAAGTATCAAAACAAGGGTCTTCCGTTAGTGTTGATCGGCCAGAAACGTACACGAGGTAGGTAACGTGACTTCCGGTTGCCGTCCTTGACTCTCGAATGTCTGGTGCGAATGTCTGTGTTTAGAAGCAGAACTTATACTGACTTAATAAAATACAATTTAAATAATGGTGCTTAACGAGGGGACAATGTTATGTAACGACTGAGAAAGCAGTAAAGTCAAAGAGAATCCGATTTTGTCGTCCGAATTCCTGTATTCTTGGATTGCAGTTATTTACTAGACGTTCTAGAGGCACGAAGGGTTCTCTAAATGATGTCAGACACACGCATGCAACTCGACCTCGGTACCGTGGGATGGATTGCCTGGGACTAGGTCGTACGAATACTATAATGTATCAGTCTATGCTTGTTCACTTGATTTGCAGTACTTGCAAATCAGCTATTTTCGGCGAGCGACGATTGATTAATTTTTATTTATACGAAAGGTAATGAAATGCTTTATAACCATTTGTTAGGAAAACTGTGGCGAGAAAGTTAGAGAGGGCCTGGGAAAGGGTGGTCACTGGTCAGCAGTTTCTGCATTGCGCGTCGCCATTGTAGTCGCCATTTTGTTGTTGAAGAATTGAAAGGTTGAAAACCTTTTGTTCTGTGTTTTTGTAATTAATGTTTCGAGCATTTCCAAGCATTTTAGCACCTTGTACGCCGGAGCATGGCAGTGAAAGTTCTAACTCAGTTGTTTGAAGACCCTTGGTGTTGGTCCGGCCAGGGTTTGTAACATGCAACGGCATATACTTCATGGTAGCGTTTCGTTCCATATAGTCTCCCTGCATAATCACAATCATTTCCTCTAGTCCGAGCGCTTTTTGTGTCAGGCGTAGCTAACCGTAGTGCTTTGTGTCATCATGGTCTGGCCAGCATAACTATATTTCTCGCAAAGCACTGACACGTTTAGTTCAGATTTGCTTGGTTTTTGGCTTTTCGCCACACGTAATGACGTGTGACCCGATAACCAAGCTTTTCTGTGAGCTTGCTGTGTAACTAGATGCCTCTTAGCGCAGTCCGGGTCGGTAGTGCATTGGCACCGAAACCCGCGTACTGTTTGCTATGCCATATTGACGAGTTCTAATAAGAACGAAACAGCTGTCTAAGGCTGCAATCTAGTCCGAGCGCTTTTCGTGTCAGGCCTAGCTAACCGTATAGTGCTTTGTGTTTTACGTTTTTTTTACAATTTTACGTTGTATATCAGCTTTTGCTGTAGTCTTCGGACTTTTCATTCTTAATTCTTTATAGTTCACATTTTGTGAAGTTCGGTTTGAGTGTCGTTCTTTACTCTAATTCGACTTTTGTGCTGTTGAAATCTCACGAGTCGCGACACGCTGCAGTTATAGCATTGTCAACAAATCCAATACACACCTTGACGTTTTGATTTGAGAGATTGGCATACTCAAAGCACGGCTTCAGCGGCTTTTCGCCTAATGGTGAAAACTGTTCAGGTAAGTAAACTAAAAATTGTCTAGAACATTTGATTTGATGGTTCTCAATTTCTAAAAGGAAAATTTGTCTACAGGTAATTTTTGGTCCGATTTGAAAGCAATCATTACGCGGAACTACATGAAATGCATATCATTTCGCGGAAACTCGGCATCGTGGCAGTTGCAAATTAAACGGATTTAAATTAATGAAAACAACTCGAGAATATTTTATTTGGTAAGCATTTGACTTTGAAAGTAAAGTTGAAAAGCTGTGTGGTGCTTTAGGAACTACAAAAGATAAAAGATAAAAGATAATAAAAATGTAAATTGATAACAGCTTTTTTGTTCAATTGACACCCGACCCCTAAAAGGTACCGCTTTACATAGAAATGTCTGTGTTTGATGGTGGATACCCTAAGTGGTACCAAACTCCTGATTTTGACCCCTAAAAGGTACGACGAGCATCCATGTACCCCTCACATAAGGGAGTCCCCCCCCCCCCCGGGGCTAAAAGTAGGCTAAAATTCTTGCCTATCTAATGTTTCAGTCAGAGATGAGAAAAGAAACCTCCATGAACTCTGAAATTTCCACATGACGGCCATCTTGTTATGTTGACCTCAATCCTGCTATGTCTTTGGGATATAAACTGAGTTTCAGGTCTTTCTCCTCTAAATAATTGTGCCAAGCAGCTGGAACTTGGACAGACAGACGCCGGAGAGATGAAAAATCTAAAAAAGGCTTTTTAACCACAAGGGGCTACGTCTAAGCTAATGTAACTCTATTTCCGCTTCTCTTCTTATTCCATCACAGAAAGTTTCGGTTTTCTTTGCGTTAGAAAGTCTAAGTACCTACAGTCTTCTTCTCAGTATTAGCCATCATATTGAATCGGTTAGATGCGCGCCCGCAATACCTTTCCGCTGATCCCGTGTTCTGGCGATGGGAAAATGTTTTAGTCTTTGTTGTTTAATATTCCTTTTGGGAGTTTGTAAATATTTTAATCTCGTAGATAATTGAACATGTACAGGCGATGTGGTGAACAATAAACAATTAGTTAAAACGTGTGTGATTAGCGATGAAGGATCGGGGGAACAATAGGGCAGAAGTGGCGTCGCATTACCCACGGGAATCGATGGAACCGGGCGCAGAACCCCCACTTGTATAGTACTCTCATTAACTCTTGAAACGCTCATGTAATAATTCATATCCATCTAATCAATTCACTCTCACCCGGTGGCCATCTTGGGTTCAAAGCAAGGCAATCCTGTGTTTCTGCTAGGTTAGCCTCGTACTGAGAGACCACATCGAGTTCAGCATAGCGAAATAAAGGATTACCTCGCTTTGAATCCAAGATGGGCGCCAGCCGCCAGGTGGAAAGAGTGAATAAATCAATAGGCCCTTTGCAGCTAACATTCACGTGCTAATATAATACTTCATTAACGAATGAACTGAGCTCGTGATCCCCAAGGGAAAGGCGTTGCCATAGATGCTGGAGAGCAAGCTATCTTCAAAAACGCCGTTTTAGAAAGATCGACAATCGATTGGAGGTGGAAAATAGCATTTACAAACAGGTTTTGCTAATAACACTACCGATCTCGTACAAGGCCTTTAAATAAATGAAGTCAGATTTTTTTCTCCTGTACAACCACATGATTGGTTAGCTGCAAAGGGCCTATCAATCAATCGACCGACCGATACGTTGAGGTTATTAGTCGGCTATCCAGCTAATATTAAAAGTTAAATGGTCACCCAGGGCCCGCTCGGCCAAGATATAGGGCGATACATTTTTACGGGTAGAAAACCGTATTGTATTGTATTATTAAAACCACTAACAAACTGTTAGGAGTGCATATATTGATGTTAATGTATCCCGATCATCAGTCATATTTCTAGCTTTACGAATTTCTAGCTTTCTAGATTGACGAACTAATGAATTGGGATGATCAAGTCAAAAATATAATCTCAAAAGCTTCCAATGGCTTGTGCATGCTCTGTAAAGCTAGAAATATGACTGATGATCGGGATACATTAACATCAATATATCGCTCTCTCGTTCAGCCATATTTTGAATACTGCAGTATTATGTGGGGCAACTGGTGTAAAACGCGAACTGAGCAATTACAAAAGCTTCAAAACAGAGCAGCCCGCATTATAACTAGGGCTGACTATTCTATTAGGTCAGGAGATTTACACAGGCAACTAAACTGGCCAAATTTTGAAGCCGCGCCGATATACCTAGAAGAACTATTGAAAATGACCTCGGAGGTACAAAAACTAATTTCCGTAAACATTCATTTTCTAATCAAGGTGCAGTAGCTTGGAACCAAATACCAAATCAAATACGAGAGATTGACAACTTGGTTGCGATAAAAGCCTTGTAGCATGCGCATGTGTTAATGCTATTTTAGACATAGCTTATTATTATTATTAGTATTGTATAATTTTTAAATTATCGTTACAGTTGAACTCATTGTAAACAAGATTAGTCAGCACCTATTATAATTAGCCGGTAACAAAACGAGCAGGGGATTGGACCCGAGTCAGTAAAACTAATTAAATTAATAACTAGTCAAAGTGAGCATTATTTTCCAAAAGAACAGATCAAACTTAGCTAGTCTGGAAAGTTTGGTGAACTTTGGCTCAATATTGATGATGCTAGAAGGCATCAAATATGTCAATTTTCCCATTCAAACTCGCTTATTTTTTAACGTTGTCCCTCCAAACCATACATTCATTGTAAAATTTTGGAGGGAGAAAGAAATTTTAATTGCCTATAATTCAGACACAATTCACTTGAATCATGGCACATGCTCTATCATGCTCTATCATGTGATGAACTTCATTTTAGAATTAGAGTAATTCTGATAAACTCTGTCCCAGTCCCCTACTCGTTTTGTTACTGGCCAATTAGTTATGCACGGCATGTTTGAAAATAAGCCCTGTTGAACCATTTACCGTGGATAAATAGAGTTAATTATAAAAAAATATTATTATTATTATATTATAACAGGAGCCCAGCTCCTGATTATAATTATTATTTTTATAAAAAATATTATTATTATTATTTCTATGATTATCGTGGATACTACTCTTTGAAGGGTTTGAAAGTAATGCATGAGTCATTTGAAAGCCCCGCACCCCCCCCCCCCCCCCCCCCCCCCCTCCCCTCCCCTTCGGGCTTTACCGGGGCAAAGCGGGGACTTTCACATGTAATTCACACCGTTTGAGCGCCCTGGTAGGCGGGAGATACACTTCCTTTCACAGCTTTGCATCGCGCGCCGCGCCGACATAAGCGGAGGAGTCACTTCTGGTCAGCAGTTGTTTTTCACTTCTGGCCAGCGGAGCGGTTGGTTTTCACTTCTGGTCAGCGGTTGATTTTCACGCCACGAGCCAACACGAGCGAACCATCACTCTTTGTAGAGCTTAGCTGTAGAATAACTAACATTTAAAACTGATCTGAACGACTGAACCATGCTTTGCAAAGTCTGGAGAGACAAGTTGAAGAAGGCAGTTGTTGCCAAAACAATGGAGGAGCTATTAATAAAAGGTGGCCAAGTTTTGTTATTTATAAAACTCGAGTCATTTGAATATATGTTCAGCTAGGCGGTCTCAAGCATTTAGATTGTTGTAGCAAAAATTATGCATTGGTCCTCCAAAATGATAATATAAATACTATCACTAAATAAAAACTATTAAACAGTAGCAATTATTTTATTTCATGGATATAGTATTTGCGCTCTATTGTTGATAATATATGTCATAGCAGGTACAACGTGTGCAGTGTTTCAATGTGCAGGCTTGCGTTTTTTTACCTATTAGACTGTCAAAAGAGAACAGAGAATTGTAAGAAGGAACTTGTATAAACTGCAAAAAACGTGAAATAAATTGTTGCTCGTTCATCAATCGTATTCTAGTGTATTCACTATAAATTCAAGAGCGAGGGAGTTCACATTTCACTTTTTCCTCAGGGACCAGGGAGTTCACCTCTTACATTGTCCCCAGGGGCTGAGGCGTTCACTGACTTTCACTTGACAAAAAAGTGAATGCCCCGGTACTGCCCGAAGGGGGGGGGGGGGGGGGTGCGGGGCTTT
Source organism: Actinernus sp. WN-2022 (assembly GCA_030867875.1). Classification (NCBI taxonomy): domain Eukaryota; kingdom Metazoa; phylum Cnidaria; class Anthozoa; order Actiniaria; family Actinernidae; genus Actinernus; species Actinernus sp. WN-2022. The sequence continues at coordinate 39,733,314 of JAOWCC010001501.1, forward strand.
CAAATGACTCATGCATAAACTGCATGTTACGCTTTGTTGGAAGTAATAATTATCATAAGGATAAAAATACTACAGAAACAAATCTAGGACTTTACCTCGAAAGCTTGTTTTTCACAACAATTTTGCGTACGATTCTCAGACAGCAATATTATCTATATCATCCATGAAACCAGTGTGTCACGAATGTTCTTAATTTCAACTGACCGTGACATGGATTGATCTTTTCGAGATATGCAATATGCCTCAAGGCTGGCCCATATTGCCAATGATTCTCTTTTCTCGCGTTCATGTTAATATAAAAGTTGACAAATGTTAAAAGAGCTAAGCGATAGGAGAGATCAGGGCTGCTTTTAATATTTTTCATAAATTTATTTGAAGTATGATAAGATAAAAAGAAAAATATATGCTTGTTACTAAGCCAGTATTAATAATAGGCTTGCACGCAGAAGCTAAATAGTTCTTCAAAACAATGTTTAGTTCCAATTATTAAACCAAACTCAAAGCCGTAAAAATAATAAAAACGTGCTTTAAACTTACAAACATCCTCTTCATATTTTGTCAGTCACATCGCTTTCCAAGTCTTGAACTACGAGGAGCCGCAAGCCCTGAAATTTTGGTTCAGGGATTAGCAGGAAACAATAGAACTTGGACGGATATAGCCTGCAATGCAGGCGTTTCTAGTGGTTTTCCCCGCTTTCGTGGACGTTTTCCGCTTCCTTTTTGTCCTCGCGCCATTCTTCCCTCGTCCAAATATATTTCGGTTTCCCAAATAAAACGCCTGCATTGCAGGCTAGGACGGATAACGTCCAAGTTTCCCGTTGCGCAGCGCTCTACAGGATATCAGGAAAGCGCCGTGAATCAGCGGGAGACGTCAATCAAAGTACTGGCTGCGTTTAAATGATGCTACGTACAGTGACACCCTTGTTGGCAAAGCATCACGTGTCTGTATGGAGTCCAATTCTCCAGGTGTTTGTTTTGCAAACTTGGTCTTGAAAATATGTGGTTTCGATAAGGTATCGAATCTTTGTATACCTTTGAAACAAATTAGTACTTTCGTGAAACATTTAAAGTTAAAATTGTTCGATTCGTTTGTTAAGTTTTGGGAATTCAAGATATTGAATGGGTGCAGTGATTCATCAGCGGTTGTTGGAGGTAAAATGCGAACGTTTCGGTGTGTTAAATCAAACTTCGGTTATGAGCATTATCTTGACAACGTTACTAATGCATTACACCGAAGTGCTGTCACAAAATTAAGAATTTCAGCACACAAGTTACCAGTTGAAACCGGGCGTTATAAAAAAATAGATTACGTTTCTCGTGTATGTCCTCTGTGTACATGCAATAAGGTCGGTGATGAATTTCACTTTTTGTTTGACTGCAAGCATTCTAATTTTCTTGAGTTAAAAGAAAATTTCCTTAGAACCATTCTTGCTGTTAATGCTAATTTCCGTTTTTTCAATGATAAATCGTTGTTCTTGTATTTATTGACTATGAAGGACAAATCAGTAAATATAATTTTTGCAAACTATTGTTATAACGTCCTAGAGCAAGCAAACAGGTTAATTGACTGTTAATTAGATTACAAATAGGTCCAGTCTTGTGTATTATGTATCCTATTGTAATTACTATTATGTAACCATATTTTATTCATTCTCTAATATTAGCTGATGTACCTTTTTGGTATAAAGTTTAATAAAATTATTACTATCAAAGTAACACGGAGTCGAACGTTTTGAGCCCCGCTACTAAATGTGTTATCTGTGAAGTGATTTCAATCAAAAGTCAGCTGAGTGACACGGCCCGGATAACTATGTTTTTAAAATATGAAAAATCAACGAATGCAGCGATGAAATAAACACGTATGTCCTATGTAGAGTTTGCATAATCTAGCAGTTTTTAAAGTTCCGCTATTACATTTCTGACCTTTAGCCTTCCAGAGACTTTAAACATGAACGGTTAATCGAATTTTATAACCAAATCCAGATAACTCAGATATTTGCCTTTTCAATTTATGGAGTTGCAGCTAAGGTTTCTTTCTCCCGTGGATATAATATCTGCGATTCTCTAGTTTCTTGAACGCGTTCCATTAAACTGATAGAAAAAAATAGGACAACACGCTAGCGGTTGTGATTTGCCGGTGGTAGAATCTGAAAAACAATTGGTTCGTAATGAAAAGCCCAATCACTTTTCCAGTTTTCACACAAGTTCAATTCAATCGGCCAGTTACTGAGTGACCCACCTTTCCGAGTAAAGCTAAGATACCAAAGACAGGAAATCAGAAAATAGTTTTAGGATGATGCAAGTTAAGCTAGTAGACTAATTGTGAGCAAGCCACCGGATTTTTTGTATAAGCAGTCGGACTGTGTAGGTCTCTCGGGAAGCATGCCCACATTCGAGGTAAACTATGTCCCGTTTGCTTTTAAGCCTTTGCTACAAAAAGATCTCTACAGAAACATACAGAAAAAGCCACAGTTATACACTACCCAAGTGACCAGGAGGGCACATAATTGACGATATTCTATGGTAAAAATACTGAATAATACAGATTTTAACGATTATGTTGTAATGAAAAAGCCACAGGTATACACTACCCAAGTGACTTGACTGTGACCCTCAGGTATATTCTACCCAGGAGGGCAAATGATTGGCGAAATTCTATGGTAAAAATAATAATAAAGATTTTAACGATTATGTTGCAATGAAAAAGCCACAGGTATACATTACCCAAGTGACTTGACTGTGAACCTCAGGTATATTCTACCCAAGAGGGCACATGATTGGTAAACAAATACTGAAGTTTTAGCTTCTTATGCTTAGGCGACTTGGCCTTTGGAGATTTGAATGTCTAGGCCGCAAGTAGGAATGGATGATACCGATGATGGGATCAAGCTGCTAAGTCGGATCTTGAGTTGGCTGATATTTTCCTTGGCGTCAGCGAACTCCTGGACAAGTTTCGCGGGCCACGGCGAAATGGGCGCCATGTTCGCGGGGAAGGGCAGTGATTGCACAGTGAACATTGATCGCAGCACCAATTCTTTTCAACGCATCTGTTGTCAGATAGCTGTCCTCTCCGAATTCCTTTCTTCTAAGCAGTCCTCCGCAAAGTCTACGGGTGCATGGAAACCACTAAAACTCTGCGAGAGTTGTAGTTCGGCTTTTTGGACCAAAACAGATCGGAACTCTACCATTGTCCATTCGCTGTACGCAAATCACAAAGATCAATCTGTTGCAGCTCATGCTCATTATTAAACGGAACGTGATTTCACCAATTTTTTGATATCTTGGGCCGAATAACTGTTCGTTAACGGTACCAATCGAGAAGCGAGCTGTACATTAGGACTAACATTGTCGGGAGCTTTCATTCGAACTGAATATATAATTCCGAACCCGCGCTCCTGAGGTCAAAACTAGGAATTTGATCCATAACAGTGGTTAATGATTATATAAATAACGGGTGGTGAAAACTCTAAGAAGAGCTGTTTCGGGAGATTCCGTGAACCGGGAGCCTTGGTTTATTTTCCGAGAATTTAAAAGGCGCTCCTCAAATTTACAGCAAACAATTTCGGACATTGTTTTGTTCAGTGGCAGCTAGTTTCAATCTTTCAACAACTATTGTGGTTCCGTATTAGCCGTGTAATTATTTCTTTCAAAACAACATTGTTAATACTTACGGATTAAACACCCAATGTGTTTGACTAAAGGAGCGGTTTCTTTTCATGTACATATTATTCATCATCGCGAAATCTACTCTGAAAATGTAATCCAATTAATATACGGGCTTGCGGCTCCTCGTGCGGCGGAGTTATCGATGTCAACCACGACACCAAATCCTTCAAGTGCAGCTTCTTGCCCAAGCTTGTTCAAACAACATAGTATGGTAATTTCTTCATGTCATTCCCTTGAGATGTTCGTAATCGCAGGCGGTTATTACTCGAATATTTTGCATGGCGTTGTGAATACAAAGGTTCAATCGTTCATTAAGTAACCGTTATAATTATAATCTCAATTCAAATGTAATCCACCTTAAAGGGGCTATGTCATGATACTGTGCATGTATCGAGTAATCGCTCGTTTAGTGGCTGTTAATTGGATACAAACAGTTACGCTTCCCTCCCTCAATGCTTGATTAAAGGATTTTCAATATTTTCCCTGGAGACTTTATATACACTGTTTGTTAGTCATTTCTGCATATTTGCTTTCATTTTAAGCATCCCACATGGCCGAGAGGTTCGTTAGTTCATATCAAAGTCGGTGGAAATAGCTCTTTCCGGCCCGGAAAAACGAATGTAAAGTCTTACCGTGACACAGCCCCTTTAAAGTGCCACTACGACGAAATTCGACCATTTATTTTACCTCTTTTTGTCTTCCAAAAGGACACATAGTGGCGGAAATATTCAAATCAGTGAAATATATTGCAAAAGGACCAAATTAAACTATGAATTTTGCGGAGAATTCACCGTCAAAATCACCTCCGCCATTACTGAAGTGTGTTCCTAATAGTTCGCGATTTTCGTCCAGCGGTTTGCCGTCGTGACGTCATTTTCTCAACACGTCACTCTTTTAAAGGCATATTTCTATACTGAACTTCATTCTTTCCTTTGTGGCAAAAATAGTAAAACATTGTACTTTACTTATAAATCCACGCGAAGGTTTATGTGAAAAGTAGCCTCATACATTGTTGAGCTGAGAAAATGACGTCACTTCCGCTGAAAATTATCTCTGTACAGGCTCTGTCAAGGAACGGAGTGGGCTCAGTGCGGACATAAACACTCAAGATTCGGACCCCAAAAACTAAGACTTCCCGTCGTCATATCGAAAAACGGTTTGGACAGACAGACAATATAACAACTTTACTTTACAAATACGTAAAAATATCACTATCTCAAATTTTGATCGTAGGGGCACTTTAATGCCCTTGAACATCATTTGTGCGAGTAATAACTGGGCAATTTACTGTCATTAACAGGAAAAGCAAATGATTTTCCACCCCTCCCCCTCAGTTTTGTAACGTTTGCACATCTAGATCTTATCAACACGATATGCCCTGAAGAAAATATCGAACATGATACCGACATTTAACATAATTTAACGAAAATAGGGCTAGAATATATGTCACTGCACCCCCCTGAATTTCACTCCAACAAAATATTCTCCAAAATAGTGCTCTACTGCAAAACAATATTTCAGATACTATCAATTGTGTTTCTTTATCCGTTGATACAAGGGATACTACTCTTTGAAGGGTTTCAAAGTAAACTGCATGTTACGCTTTGTTGGAAGTAATAGTTCAAAGCCGACAATGAGGACTGGACGGGATTTCAAGTCCGCGCAATTAGTTGCGCCTCGGACTGGAACTAATTGCAAGGACTTGAAATCCCGTCCAGTCCGAATTGGAGGCTTTGAAATGACATCTCATTGTCATTAATTATTCGGGAGGGATGTTGTTTTTATTTCGGGTACAGGTTGACAATTGATTTTTTTCATCATAATTATAGACTACAAGGGTTGTGATTGTTATTTTGTCACGGTCATTTCAACAAACGGCCTGATAGCGTAGTGGACAAGACAGTGGACTAGTAGTCAAAAGCAGCCATGCGGATGGTGGTTCGAGTCACACTCTGGACACCGATTTTTATTTCCGTCTTCTCCTTCACTTCTCCATGTAAAGTCATACTTATGCTGTAATCCTGGTAGCTTAATTAGGCCCAACACATGCATGAATGATACCCAATGAGAACACAGATGAACATCACTAGTGATTTGGATCAAAATTAATTCAGTCGTTGGACTGGAAAAAAAATAATTCAGTCCTTGGACTGGAAAAAAATGGTTGAATGTAGTTCTGGGAGTACTTTCCGGGGTTTCAAGGATCGCCATGTGATCGAATTCTGGGCACATGGTTGGTTGGTTACCTCATGAATAATTAATGAGGATGAGAAGGAATAATCTAGGACTTTGTTACCTCGAAAGCTTGTTTTTCACAATAATTTTGCGTACGATTCTCAGACAGCAATATTATCTATATCACCCAAGAAACCAGTGTGTCACGAATGTTCTTAATTTCAACTGACCGTGAGATGGATAGATCTTTTCGAGATAAGCAATATACCTGAAGGCTGGTCCATATTGATTTAATGATAATCTGCTTTTCTCGCGTTCATGTTAATATAAAAGTTGACAAATGTTAAAAAGTTAATCGATGGGAGAGATCAGGGCTGCTTTTAATATTTTTCATAAAGGCTAAATTGTGGTTCCCAGACGGTAACATGATTTATATCCATGTCTTGTGAATTTACTTGCTTTCAGCTGATCGAGATATGCAGTCTAGTCTGCCTCGAAGCCGGTCAATATTGATGCAGATTAAAGATGCTCGGCTTGTTTCAAGTTGATCGTGAGAGAAAATGATACATGTAAGTGTTAGAAAAAGCTTGTCGTGTCTCTGGCTTCACTTGTTCAAATCACTTGAATGACATTCCAGACAAAGCATTGGATAACCATGGCAAGGGAATGTCATTAATAAATTAATAAATTAAGCTTCTCAAGAATAACGTGAAGAAAAGGAGAAGCTAAAGGTAAGTCAGCTAGTTAACAGCATAATTAATGTCACGATGTATTCTTGCTAGAATGTTTCGTGCGAGAAGAGTACTATATGGTAGAAACAAAGGACCCAAAGGTGGTTCCTCTTGTATTTTGAAAGCAGACACACATGCGTCACACGTGAACTAAACTGTGGACACGGGTGTTTTATTAGGACTGAAAGAGTCTGCTATAAGCAGTGGACGGTAATGTGCGTTCTAAAACATTTTATTGTCGAATTGACACAAAATTATTATTGCATCAAATACTTCAGAAGTAAATACATGTAAATACATGTAGGATTCGAAGAACTGGTTGTTTTTCCTAAGACAAGTGTTCTAGACGGCAATTTGTTATCTTATATTGTCCATGACGTCGTATCTTCTGTCTGCGTTACCTCTACATCACTAAAATTTTCGCTACGATCGCATTAATTCCTCTTTGATCAATTTAAAAGCCGTATTGAAATTTCTAAGTATACGATTTTTACCAGCACGTGAAAAGGACGAGGTCATTTAGTTACTATTTCTCGACGAATTGAAATACTAGAATTATTAAAGTGAACTGATTATCGCATTAGAATACATGTATGTTTAGCTTTGAAAGCGATCTCAAAGAGGACCTGTGGTTGGGTGCTCCAAAACGTCCTTGCTTGAGAATACCAAATTTACGGAACATTATCTTAAGACAACTACTTTTCTAGAATATAAATAAGCCCAAAATGTACCCTTCCTATTTCGTCCTGTTTTATTGAGAATTAAAATACCGAATTTTGTTTGGAAGGCAAAGTGCATGCTCTCCCGCACTAAATACACCTTATACCGTGAAATCATGATTTAAAAGAAATGAAATATGGGGGAAAATTTAATGCTCTACTGCACTAAATACACCTTAGAACCGTTAGATCGTGGTCTAAAGAAATGAAATATAGGAAACCACTACATGCTTACCGAACTAACTACCCCTTATTCCATGAGATCATGATTTCAAGAAATGAACTATGGGAAAACAATATATGTTCTACCGAACTAAATACACCTTAGACGTGTTAATACATTGATGGAGGAGTAGCAGAAGGAGCAGAGGAAGTGAGAAGGTCGTCTCCGTTACTTTGACCTCTGACCTTTGACGTCATCAGCGGTTACAGCAGCGCGGACTCAACACAATAGCGGGGTACCGGAAATACGTCACAGGCAAAACGGGAAAGCGGTTTTAGAAGCGGAAGGGTATTTTTGGGACAAGAAAAAGGCGGCGGGTATCTGTGGTGACGATGGAAGGGCTTCAAAGGGTGTTGGACTTTTCTGATGGTTAAAGAACGCTAGGATATCTGCGAAAAAGGCTGAACTGTTTCATAAAAGCTAAACCTAAGACTTTCACAGGTAGAAGTTTTCTTAATTTTGTAATTCACTGTGAGTTTACTGTTGTAAAATTATTTACTAAAAATGACCTCGGAGACTTGTATTTGAACTCCAGAGCCTTCGTACTTTCGGCCAGCGGAGCATAACGTTTAGCTGCGGTGTGTCTTATATACATACGGGTACCGGTTGTGCGTATTCCCTTACGTTTTCCCACAGTTATACCTGCCACTTACTCTTTGCTTTTCTAAGTTTCTCTTCTCTCCCTATCTGTTTCACGCTTGCATGTGTCGTGTTGTTCACTGATATTCCTCGTTTTGTAGTTCGGCTTCGAATACAATAGCTTACACAAGAACACTTTGCTTTTCTGAGTGACTTCACATGAAGTAATAACACTTGTTATTTCCACGTCACGTGCTTACCCTCGCTTCGAACAACCGGGCCCAGGTCCAAGTATTGTTTATAAAATAAATCAAGTAATACATGGACGCTTGGAGATATGGAATTTATCTTCTTGTGTTCAACTCACTCGAAGATAAATTCCATATCTCCGCGCGCCCATGTATTATTCTCTATGTATACGTATGCGACAAGGTATAGACACACACTGCGCTCACTCGTGAGATATCGAGTTGAACAATCGAAAATAAATTCCATATCTCCGCGCACCATGTATTATTCTCTATGTATACGTATGCGACAGGGTATAGACACACACTGCGCTCACTCGAGAGATATCGAGTTGAACAATCGAAGATAAATTCCATATCTCCGCGCACCATGTATTATTCTCTATGTATACGTATGCGACAGGGTATAGACACACACTGCGCTCACTCGTGAGATATCGAGTTGAACACGAGAAGATAAATTCCATATCTCCGCGCGCCCATGTGTTATTCTCTATATATACGTATGCGACAGGGTATAGACACACACTGCGCTCACTCGTGAGATATTGAGTTGAACACGAGAAGATAAATTCCATATGTCCGCGCGCCCATGTGTTATTCTCTATATATACGTATGCGACAGGGAAAAGACACACACTGCGTTCACTCGTGAGATATCGAGTTGAACACGAGAAGATAAATTACATATCTCCGCGCACCATGTATTATTCTCTATTTATTCCACTCATTTCGTATTCTACGTTATATTTCATTTTATGCATATTCAGAGCCTACTCCATGTTATGTTATTTTGTTTGATTTATACTGATTTCATTTCATTTCACTAGCTTTAATGTTATACTTATTATTTGATATTCTTTTGAACATTTTATTGTAATTTATTCCACATTTTAAATTATTGTGCTGTTCTTATTCGCGCTTCCATTCATTTTATGGCATTTCATTTCATGTTTTTTTATTCATGTATGTTTTATTTATTTCATTTATAAGACAAATAGTCCAGAAGATGAAGTTCGCTGCAGTCGTTGTATTGTTTGTTCTTCTTGCAGTTACTGTCCCAACTGGTATGTACTGTTGTGTAGTATTTTAAAATAATTACGAAAAACCCTGGATTGAACATTATCTACTATAACATTTACGTGTGTATGAAGTTTCCGCTTTCTCCTTGGTCAGTTCTCTATTAAATTGTGCAAAATCGTGGTTATTTAACAAATAAAGAAGCCTTAGCCATGTTTTATACTATCATAAAACACGATGGGCATTTGAGAACATGAGAGAAATGTTAAAGCACAAGCCGAAGGCGCGTGCTTTCAACATTTCTAGAGTGTTCTCAAATGACCAGAGTGTTTTATGATAGTATAAAACATGGATTTAAGGCTTCTTTATCTGTTTTCTAATATAGATTTACGCGCGCGATGAAAGGAAACCGCCAGTTGAAAACTATATAACACGGCTAACCATGTTATATACTCTGATAAAACATGGCTTCTTAGCCAATCAGAGCGCGCGTACTATCGTATCTATATTATAAAAATATATATAGCTCAATCAGTCACTTTCTTCTATTTCAGATTATATATAATGATCTCTCTCGAATGTGGACTTTCCTCTACGAAAACTATTAAATTATCCAAGAAGAGAGTTCCGTTTATTAGACTACGTACCTTTCATTAGTATATACCCAAGGTTACCCTGGTAGCCTTGGTAGATCAAGCAATCTGATTTGTTCGTCTTCGTGCGATATTTAGCGTCACCACTTCCCAAACATGGCTAATATCAGTCATTTTGCTGGAGTTGTTTAGTAGCTTAAATTCGGGTTTTGCTTTAGCTCCCAAAGGAATGTAAATAACCTACTTGATATCGTTTTTAAACCTACATTTTATTGAGTAGAGAGGAATGGATAGTGGAATCCCTTCCTCCCTAGTTTTTTCAATTTTTTCTCCCTCCTCCCTAGTAAGTTTTAAGATTTTCTCCCTAGAGATGACTGTAGATCCTATTTTTTAGCTCTCTCCTCCCTGTATGCTAAATTCTCTCTCCTCCCTAGTTTTTCTGGACATTTCTCCCGTTTCCCTAGTTATGTTTAGCCGTTTCTTCATCCTCCCTAGACCGTTTCTCTGCTCTCTTTATTTTGGCAGAGATTTGACAGTTGATTTTTGTATTTTTGTCGTGATGTCATTCAAAGGATTTTGCTTCAGTTTTTCAACTTCTCTCGGCTGTAAATGTGAAAATCTCTCTGTTGTTGTTCTACATGGTTGCACTGAAACGTTTGGAAGCACCGTCGCCTCTCAGTCAATCCAATTCATGAAATCAGGTTGGATATATGTTGTTCACATCTGAGGAATTACATGATTTGGCACTCGGGTATTACATAAATACAATGTACAGTTGTTCTCAGCCAATCAAATTTGAGAACTCGTTGCATGTATATTATTACTGCAAAAACTGTACTTATCAGAAATGAAGAGATCCGTGTTAACTCGACTTCCGTTATACGTTTGTCGAACTCTACAGCATTCGCGGCATTATGCGAATGCGTTACATGCACCGATTCTTATTCCAAGTGCCATTCATTCCAAATACTACACATCCTGCAAATTGACCCACAAAAACTTAACACATGATACTGAAGATTTCGGTTAGCTCGTTTACCGAATTTGTTCTTTTAGTTCTTACTTTCGGTTGACCCGCACAAACAATTTTAATCTAGATGCACTAGCGTTTCAACATTTGAATTATCGAAACTTAGATTATTATGCTAATCGTCTTCGAGGAACACGGGCATATCATTCATACGAATTATTTTCCTTTCAGCTTTATCACTTAGGTGCTATGTATGCGGCAAGACCTGGGGTAACTGTGGTAAAACGTCCATGACGTGTCCTTCTGGATATGATTACTGTTCAAAAGTTGTGACGGGAGATGACACAAGCAAGACTTGTGTTGCCAAGGATACCTGCGACCGGATGAAAACACTTTGCAATAGGACTGGATGCACTCTTTCCTGCTGTACGACTGACGAGTGCAACGGAAGTGTATTTATCAAGCCAACAGCAATGATGACCCTCGTCGGCCTAATGATTGGCATTATAGGTTACGTCATGATGTAACCACTGGATAGAATTGTGGGAGGCATTATTCAAGAGTAAAACCGCTGAATATGTGCTGGCTCGGACCTGAGCGAAAATGAGGCTTAAAATTTCAAGCAAATTAAGGAGAAAATCAGAAAACCTGCTCTAAAAGCCCTAAACATAAAAAAAAAATCTTAATATCTCACGAGCATCTAAATATCTAAAAATATATACGGATATTTGTATCTAAGCCTAACCGTAACATCAAAACAAGGGTATTTCCCGTTCGTGTTAATCGGCAAGAAACCTACACGATGTAGGTAAGGTGACTTCTGGTTGTCGTCCTTGACTCACGAATGACTGGTGCGAATGTCTGTGTTTAGAAATAGAACTTAGTTAAGGTTACCGTAGACCTTCGTGGCCTGTTTTCTCCAAAAATATATTTTTCATTCGTTTTGAAGTTTATGAATAGTACTTTATTTCCTTGAAAAAATAATTCAAAAACAATGAAAACTTCGCGAGATATTTGGTAAACCGTATTTCGAAGTAAAGTAAATAAATAGCTTTGGCGTGATAATCCCTTTATGAGCGGCAAGCTTGCGGGAAACTACATCCGGGACATCCCAAAGCCCTACCTCAACGCATATGCAAATGTAATGATGTGCTTTAGTGTTCGCATGTTAGCAGACTGTGCAGTACTGCTAACGTTCGAATTCATCGCTCTTTGAGTTTTCATTAGAAATATCGTTTCAGCTGGAGTTCGTGTAGCGTGCTATGCAGACGTAGTTTTTCATTTTTTTCTTCGAATTTATGAGAGTGAAAAAATACGTCTGCATAGCAGGCTAGAGTTCGTGCTGGTTTGCTACGATTTTTGTTTGGCTTTGTCGTCGCTTTCGCCTTCTACTTGTCCTTGATATCTCAGGCTGCTTTTTTTACATCGCTTGACAAAACTTATTTTCGCTAGGTTTCTTAGTTTTTGCCATGATAGTTAGTAGTCTAATCAGATCGTTCGGTGAAACTATAGTACTGTGTTTCATTGGTTTGTTGGGTTAACATGTTGACAGAACCTTTGATGAAGTATGAACTCGCTTTAAAATTACCGAAGCTAAAATTACTTGCTTATTCCCTACCTTTTAGTGAATTATACGTGTCTTAATAATTATCGGACCCCTGCGAAACTTGTCCAAAAGATAGATATACTATCAAGGAACCAAAGTATGTCGGGCTTTAGCGATATTTTCGTTATTTCTTTTTTTTATGTGGCTTAGCGTCATATAGTTTGGAAGATTTTCCGAACTCAAACTTCAAGAAGGATATTTTGCATACGAACAAAGTATAATATTAAAAATCCCTGACACACTTTTGGAGGCTGTCATCTGCTTATTGACAATGGATCGTACGCCCAAACGCGTACGCACATAACTCACTGATCTAAACCTAGCCTTTTTTTCGTTTGTAGGCTTAGTACAGCTTTCCAATGAAATCGTTATTTAGAACAATAATTCCAACAGATACCTTGTTTCATGAGCTTTACAGGTTTCCTTTAAAGTGTAGCGCTTAATTTTTTTAACGAGAGGCACCTGCGAAGGTCTACGGTAACCTTAAGCCAGAGTAGCTAGTAATAGTACTGATTGTGTAACAAGGCTGAGCTTTATTCTACAATACTGACTTAATGAAATATAATTTAAATAATGGTGCTCAATGTTATGTAAGGACTGAGAAAGCAATAAAATCAAAGAGAATTCCGAATTCTTATTTTCTTGAATTGCTGTTACTTACTAGACGTTCTAGAGGTACGAAGAGTTCTCTATATGACGTCACACACAGGAATCCCACTCGACCTCGGTATCGTGGGATGGATTGCATGGGACTAGGTTGTACGAATAGTATAATGTATCAGGTTTTGCAAAGTCTATGCTTGTTCACTTGATTTGCAGTACTTGCAAATCAGCCATTTTCGACGGGCGATGATTGATAAATTTGTATTTATACTAAAGGTAATGAAATGCTTGGGAACCATTTGTTACGAAAGTCTGGCGAGAAATTTAGAGAGCGCCTGAGAAAGGGTGGCCACTGGTCAGCAGTTTCTGCATTGCGCGTCGCCATTGTAGTCGCCATTTGTTGTTGAAGAATAGCCTACTTCCGAGATTTGCCACACTTCCTATATATAAAGGAATCAATACGAGGCTCCGTGCATAATGCTCAGTCGTTCGTTACAAGACTATAGCACTTCTGTAGTTTGTCACGAACGACTGAGCATTATGCACGGAGCCTCGTTTTGATTCCTTTGTACGTAGGAAGTGAGGCACATCTCGTAAGTGAGCTATTGAGAGGTTGAAAACTTTTAGTTCTGTGTTTTTGTAATAAATGTTTCTAGCATTTCCAAGCATTTTAGCACCTTGTACGCCGGAACATTTCAGTGAGGGTTCTACTCAGTTATTTTAGCTACCAAATCACGTGGTTGTACTGAAGAGAATGAGCATTCTGATTTGGTTAATTCTTCAGCTTCCGCTTACAGTTAATTAGATATCACTGGAACGGAAGCAGTAGAGGAAACAGAAGGAGAAGGAAACCTTCGTTCCTTCTGCTTATGTGTCCGTCGAGCTTACGCTTCTGCTTACGTCTCTGTTTCTTTTTTTTTGTCACTAGAACGTAAGGTTCCTTATGCTTCCGCTTCCGCCGCTAGTGAACACCAGCTTTTATAGTTCACATTTTGAGAAGTTCGGTTTGAGTGTCGTTCTTTACTGTAATTCGACTTTTGCGCTGTTGAAATCTCGCGATATGCGCAATTATAGCATTGTCAACAAATCCAATACATCTTGGCGTTTTGATTTGAGAGATTGACATACTGAAAGCACGGCTTCATCGGCTTTTCGCCTAACGATGAAAACTGTTCAGGTAAGTAAAATAAAAATTGTCCAGGACATTTGATTTAATGGTTATCTCAATTTCTAAAATTTCTATACAGATAATTTTTGGTCCCATTTCAAAGGAATCATTACGCGGAACTAATTGATATGCAAATCGTGGTCCAACGCAGATTTAAATTAATGAAAACAACTCGAGAATATTTTACTTGGTAAACATTTGACTTTGAAAGCAAAGTTGAGAAGCTGTGTGGTGCTTTAGGAACTAAATCAAGTTCGTGCACCGCAGTGTTGTTGCGTCAAAAAACAGACAAATATGAGATAGTTATATGTTTGCGTATTTGTAAAGTAAGGTTGCTATATTTTTCCTATCGACTCCGTTAATAGATACGACAACGGAGCACGGTATTTTTTGGGGTCCGAATCTTGAGTTTTTATGTCCGCTATTACTCGAACCCGTTCCAGCTAATTTCCAGCGGACGTGACGTCATTTTCTCAACACAACAACATACGGGGCTACGTTTCACACAAACTTTCGCACGAACCTATAAGTAAAGCACATGTTTATACTATTCTTTCCAAAAAGGAAAGGAAAGAACGAAGTTTTGAATGGAAATATGCATTTATAAGAACGACGCGTTGAGAAAATGACGTCACGACAGCAAACCGCTGGTCGAAATTCGCGAAGTATTTGGAACACACTTCAGTAATAGCGGACGTGATTTCGGCGGTAAACTCTCTGGAAATTTTCGACACTGTGTGTTGTTTTGGAAGACAAAAAAATAGAAAAGAAAATGGTCGAATTTCGTCGTCGTGACACTTTAAACTATAATTAATATTGTATCCACGAGTTCTCCAGTGGAGACCTATGTTCGTATACATGTAAGGGTCAATTTGTTATCAACAACAGCTAACTCTTAACTTGCTACTGAAACAAGATGTAAGGCTGATTATACGATTTAAAAAAATAATATCACTAAAAGCGATATTTCGATTGCACGGCGAACTTTCGTGTATGTATGTACGTATACCTCTTAAGCAATTTAAAGCAAACAAACTACAGAGTCACATTAGCTAGTTAATTAATTAATTAATTAATTAATTAATGGGTAATGAATGGCCATGAGAAAGTTTAGCTCAGTTTGTTTGTTAGTTACCGTTTTAGATTCATTCAAAGGTACGGTAATTATCGAGGCACGTGCTTCTGTAAGTCAGTGTACACGGGAAAAGGTTGTAGTGAAAGTAAGTGAGAAACAATTATTCTCGTACTTCGTCAGGGTACGCAACTTGAACTTCCGGTGGTTTTGGCCAAAATTAGATGTAAAGTGATGTGGTGCTAAAGCTACCACTTTAGAAAGTCCATCATGTTGATTTGTTATCTACAAACATGTATCCGAATCGTACCAATGAGAAAATAGACTAATAAGACCAGTTTCTAAACTGATATGGGTTTTCTGGGGATATCTTTAGAACGTAATGATGGAGTATATGTAAATCAGCTCTATTTAGTATGATTATGCCAATTAATGTCAAAGTAGCTTCAAGGCGCTGTATCATGGTTTTGCGCATGTCTGGAATCAATGTTCAATTGGTGGCTGTTAATTGTCCTCAAACAGTTAAAGTCTCCTCCCTTAACGCTTGATTGAAAGGATATGCAATATTTTCCTTGAAAACTAGATCTAATAAATAAATAATAATAATAATAAATGGTATATTTTACGTCGAAGATACGTCGAAGATACATGAAGCCGTTACCGGGTCTCCCAAACCAGAGGCTTATGTATTGTTAGGTATTGTTAAGTATTGTTTTCTAAGCACAGTTTGTTGATCATTTTTGCACATTTACTTTGATTTCATCCATCCCACACGTGTGCTAGGGTTGTCAGTTTATATGAAAATCCTTGAAAATCGTTTTATTCCGGCTCGGAACATAAAGGCGTGTCCCTCACGTGACACAGTTCCTTTAATTGCTACCAACTAAGGTTTTTGTTATAAATCATTACTTCCTTACTTTCATTATTATTAAGTGGACATCTGACATATAGGCCCTAGCCTTTTATCATAAAACCAGACTTTCTGACGTAATTAACTATTACCGACTTCTCGCATCGATTATTAAATGTTTGATCTCAACACACTGCATTGACTAAACAACAGAGATTTTAGGCGAAGTCAGTATTGAAAACTTGTCCTAACGTCCTATGCACGAAGTATATCTCCAGGTGAATCTCTCTTATTCATCACTTTAGCTTAACCAAATAAAGTAAATAAATAAAGTTTTACTAATATTCTTGGCTTCTAAGAGGACAAATATTTATTTTATTTATCTACTGTCAGTTGTTCGAACGCTAGTATCATGTGATGGTTGACAGATTCTAAATCAATGCAAAGACAACGTTATAGCAAATAAGTTTTTTTGATCGTTATTCGCGGCTACAAATGGATAGGCAATTATATGTGGAACAGTGCCATCTCGTTAAAAATCTTGTCCACTCTACAAAAAATGAACTACTACTACTAATCGCTTATTGTTAGCCTGCGTACCAAGCGTTTCTGTTAATTTTTTGGTTTTTCGCTTTTTTGGCCGCGTGAGAATAGGGCGAGCAAAAAAAATATGGAGGAAGTGGGGAGGGGAGGAGGAAAAAAAGAAACGCTTGCTGACAGACCCTGGGATTTTGAAAACCCCGTTCGTCCACGAACGGAATTTCCGATTGGCGCGGATC
The DNA here is from genome assembly GCA_030867875.1 of Actinernus sp. WN-2022. Classification (NCBI taxonomy): domain Eukaryota; kingdom Metazoa; phylum Cnidaria; class Anthozoa; order Actiniaria; family Actinernidae; genus Actinernus; species Actinernus sp. WN-2022. The sequence goes on from JAOWCC010001501.1 coordinate 39,750,316, forward strand.
GAGTTCTTTGATTGACATCCCATCAATGACATCAATGACTCTAGCAAAGTTAGGGCTTCGAACAATCAACTCGTCTTGAGCGCCAATAGTGTAAAATGGCCGACGAATCTTTCGAGGAAGTGCTGAATTGGGCGCTAAATTTCAATTTGAATGAGAACGACCTCAACGGATCCCTGCAGTCAGCGTATAAGCAGTATCACAGCTGTGGAACGGCGTTGATGTGCGTTCAGAACGAGGTATTACGGGCAATAGGTGATAATCGCTGCGTTGTTCTTCTACTTCTGGATCTGTCAACACGTTTGATACAGTGGACTGAAATTTGGCATCAGAGGTAATGCACTTGCTTGGTTTCGATCGATGGCTAACTGCACTCAATATATTAAGATTGACGATGCCATTTCTACAACGCGGAAACTTGACTGTGGTGTGCTACAGTTTCCGTACTTGGTCCCATACTGTATTAACTATACACCTCTCCGGTTGGAGATATATTATACGTAAACACGGTATGTTATTTTATCTGTATGCTGATGACGTACAACTTTACACCACTTTCACCTATAATGATGATATGAACTTGCGCCACTAAACATTGCATAGAAAACTGCTTAATAGATATTGACAAATGGATGACGTGTAATAAGCTTAAACTGAACGAAGATAAAACTGAGCTTCTTGTTTTACACTCCCGATTTCGTCCACATATTGCGTTGCCTTCCCTTATTTTAGTTGCTGACATTATATACCCTTCTGATCGTGCGAGGAACATTGGTGTTATTTTCGATAATAAAATGTCTATGTCTTTTCAGGTCATTTGTATTGTTAAATCTGCTTTTTATCATCTTAGGAATATTGCAAAGATTAGGAAGCATTATCGTATGACACTACTAAGCTTCTCATTCAGGTATTTGTTAGTGTCAAACTGGATAATTGCAACTCACTTCTGTATGGTTTGCTGAACACATGACTATGAAACTCCAATGCTGCTGCTCGAGTTATCGCTTGTTTACGTAAATAAGATCACATCACAAGTACACTTAAAGAGTTATACTGGTTACCAGTTGAACAACGCATTATATTCATGATCCATTTGCTCACTTTCAAAGCTTTAAATGATCTTGCACCTGTATATATCCAAGATATGATATAATTGTACATACCTCGTAGACAACTTCGCTCTTCTAACTCTATTTTACGCCTTAAGCGTCTGGTTTTTAATCTGAAAACTTATGGGTATCGAGCTTTCTCTGTGGCTGCTCCTGAACTATGGAACAATTTACCTTCATATATTAGAACTAGTCCTAATGTAAATATTTTTAGTCTAAACTTAAGACAATTAGCTTATAATTTGTAATGAGCTGTGTAATGACACATCGCCTTTAAAATCTTAAACAAAATAAAAAAATACTCCATAATGTAATCACCGGCAAGAGTTTTCACATCATGAATTGTACGGAAAGAAACTGTGTTAATTTATGTTTGAGAGCTTTTTGCAGCAAAACAATGTTCAAAACCTCATGAATACTTTATGAGCATTTTGTCCAATCAGATGAAGCAAATCACTCCACAGGCAGCCCAATCTCATGATTTGTGTATTTATACGCTTACAAATATCGCTTGAATAGTTCATATTATAAATCCTTCCAAAACATGTATGTTAGACAAATAAATACACGACTTCACCCTACAATGTTTCAGTTGTGGTTATTCATACCTCTGAGCTCTTCTAGGGTCGTTTCCGCTGTTTTTTTCGAACCTCTTTCCCTCACCTCCTAATTAAAGGAAAAGGCTGGAAACAACCGACAAATATACGATGCATAACCTGTAATCTTTGCCATCAAAATCACACTTCGCTCACTCCAAATAACTCCAAACTACGGCAGGCCATATAATAATAAATGAACTCATCTCTACCCCAATTTTAAGATCCAGCGATACCACAGTCTGGAGAAATCAAACAATTTGTCGCCCATTTTCAAGTCCTTCGAGGTTGGCAGCCAACGAAGTTGGACGCCGGAAGTGCCAGTTAGGACCAACCGTCAAATAGCCTCGGTCTGGCGAAGCTATTAGCTGGATAACCGACAAATATACGATGCATAACCTGTAATCTTTGCCACAAAAATCACACTTCGCTCACTCCAAATAACTCGAAACTACGGTAGGACATAGAATGATAAATGAACTCATCCCAACCCGAATTTTAAGATCCAGCGATACCACATTCTGGAGAAATCGAACATTTTGTCGCCCATTTCCAAGTCCTTCCGGTTAGGAGACAGACCGAGGCTATTTGACGGTTGGTCCATAGTTAATAGAGTGGAATGGTTAGGAAACCCGGCAAACTTCAAAGGGGCTAACAAAGGCGCTGCGATTTATGTTGGAAGGGGGTAAGACAAAAGATTGTGCACGGTTATAGTTCATTAGCGTCCCCTGAACGACTGAACTCACGCGTTTCTATTGGCTGAATGATTAACACATTGGAATTTCTATTGTCTTTTGTGCACGGTCACTGTCGAAAAAAGCTAACAAAGACCTATAACAAAGAAGGTCGCTGGGTTTCCTAACCATTCCACTCTATTAACTATGGTTGGTCCTAACCGGCACTTCCGGCGTCCAACTTCGTTGGCTGCCAACCTCGAAGGACTTGAAAATGGGCGACAAATTGTTTGATTTCTCCAGACTGTTGTATCGCTGGATCTTAAAATTGGGGTAGAGATGAGTTCATTTATCATTCTATGGTCTGCCGTAGTTTGGAGTTATTTGGAGTGAGCAAAGTGTGATTTTCGTGGCAAAGATTACAGGTTATGCATCGTATATTTGTCGGTTGTTTCCAGCCTTTTCCTTTAATTAGGAGGTGAGGGAAAGAGGTTCGAAAAAAACAGCGGAAACGACCCTAGAAGAGCTGAAACATTGTAGGGTGAAGTCGTGTATTTATTTGTCTAACATACATGTTTTGGAAGGATTTATAATATGAACTATTCAAGCGATATTTGTAAGCGTATAAATACACAAATCATGAGATTGGGCTGCCTGTGATCACTCACGTGCATTTGGTCATGGCGAAAGAAAGTCAACCTGCTTTACATTCGTTGTTTGCTAGACGTCACAACCAAAAAGTGTGTATTATTACTTATTATTAATTGTTTTTGTTTGTCACTTACCTTTTGACAAGAATGACGAGACTTAATACTTCGGCATCCCTTCTTTACTTCGGCATCACTAAGAGCTCTTACGCCGCGACCAACTGGCCATTTCTCTGTCCCTTTTGATATCTCCGAAACATCCACAACACCCACGTCTAATCCTGCATGCCATTACTCCTCTAATTCATATGTTTCTTCATAAGAGCCGCCGAGGCTATTTTGCGTTAGAAAAATATCCAACTCCGACTAGCTCGACATGAAACTGCTGAAAGTTGTGAATTCTTCTGACAAAAATGAATAATAAAAACAAACTGTATTATAATCAGGTGTCTTTACAGTTGAATGACATTCCAACAATAGATGGTTTGCACTCAATCCCAAGAGATACAAATGACAAAGGGCATGGCGGCCATGTTGGTGTAAAGAACAAAAGAAGCTAATGAAGAATCTATTGTTAACTGTACACCAACATGGCGGCTATGACGTCACGTGCAAAGGGTCTATATGGCTTTTGAACCAAGTTTACGAAAGACGACCTTTGATTTAAAATACGATTGGTGCAACAAAACAAACAACTGACAGAATATCGCCGAATTCTAGCTTAATTTGACCATTGCATTGACACGTCAAGATGTTTAGAGATGAATATATTTTGTAGTTTTGGGACTATCGTGCGACTGAAGCCTGTTTGAGCTGTGGTGTGTTTTCTCCAAAGTTGTCCCTATTTATTTTCATTTTGTCCCGACATATTGAACGATTTTTCGGTAAATTCCCTGAGCCTACCAATTCCCGACATTTCCTTAAAGTGCTTATGAGCCCTAGCCAGAAATCGTTTTTTTTGGCTGTTTTGGGTGCAGTAAAGTGTTTTACATCTTGTTCAACCATTTTTGGGTGATTTATGGTCGTGATATTACTTCAAAGGGGCAGTGTCACGGTAATAGGCTTCGCGTTCCGGGCCGGAATCGAAACAGCTATTTCCATCGTGTTCGATATGAACTACCGAACCTCTCGGCCATGTGGGATGCTTAAAATCAAAACAAATATGCAAAAATGACCAACAAACAGTGTTTATAAACAGTCTCCTGGGAAAATATTGCAAATCCTTTCAATCAAGCATTGAAGAAGGGAAGTTTAACTGTTTGTATCCAATTTTAAAAAGCCACCAACCGAACGATTACTCGATACATGCGCAGTACCATGACATAGCCCCTTTAAAATGCGCTACAAATCCTTGAAAGACATCATTTACATGTAAGTCAAATTATGCAAATTAGTTGAACATGAATTGAGTCCTAACATTGAATATGTTTATTTTTTCAGTTGTTTTTCAGGCATCAGACATTCGATCCTTGCGATATTATTGAAATATATTTTAATAAGTGGAGCTGACATAAAAACAGAGAATAAATGAACTAAAATTAGCTTTTGACTTAAATGACGTCATTGAAATTTGATTCCTTAATAAACGAAAATGGCTACACGCTAAGGATGCCGGTCATTTTGTTTTCCACTTTGACCTTTAAATCAATGATAACTGGCTTTAAGACTAAATATGCACTTTAAGACTCCCAGCACAAAAAAATCCCGGGGGGAGAGGGTACCCCAGGAATTTCGGGTGGGAGTGTGCCGCCCCGGTCTCAAAACCCAGACCCTATTTCAGACCAAAATATAAGATTTTCCATACTCTTTTCAGACCTGTACTCTATTTCATAACAAGAGAAATATATGAAAATGTGCGGTCTCATGATCATACCCTATTCCAGAATTAAAAAAAATCGAAATTCGAAGGGCCATGTGGAAGATTACTGAGCTACATGTTAGTGGTAAATGCGTTACCCTCTATAAATAATGTGCCTTTACTTTAGACAAGATAGGAAAGGCTGATTCAACGGTAGAGAGTTTTTTTCTTCCAATATTTCGATCGGCTCTTCGGGGAAAGAGGCTTACAATGTATCCAATAAACTAGAATCTTTACGAAATAATACATGAACAAGAGCCCGTCTGGGCTTTCACTCGGGCCACTATGTAGTGAACTTACTGTGACGTCACACAGGCCAGTCACGCCACATTTGTTGTATTCTGTGGTTGGCAAAAACGAAGCGTGAATGCAGTCAGTTGCTTATAAAATATCACAGGTCGGTGCTTATTCATCGCCAAATTGCTTTCTTGTTCTTCCAAAATGCAAGCAAGCCCTTTCATCGAAGCTTATATGGTCTTAAGTTATGTCTTATAAAAGAATTAGGATATGGAAGCAGAATTGAGACTTTAGATGTATTTTGCTAGATCGCTAGATGCCATACAAGTCATACAAACACGTAGGTTTTTTGCCAACACAGCAAATATATAAATGACGTCAGTGTTTACAAACAGTAAGTATCGCTATATACATCAATGCAGCCATTTTTTTCTTTGATATTTTGCGTTCCAGGATTTTTATTTTTTATTTTGGACTACACATTTCTGATGGTGTGTTTCCAATGAGATTGAAGATGAAATACACTTTCATTTGAAATCCTCTTAGTAATAACCAAAGGGAAGGTCTTTAGGAGTGGCCGGTAGCGCGGTGACTTTCATTCTCTGCTCCCCTAGTATATATGTAATTTAATATTTTTGTTTTTCTCGTATGTAAATTAAAGAAGTTGACCTTTAATTTTACTGTAAACACTACTTATTCATGTAACACACGTTTACAATTTAGTCTGCTGTTCTGTAATACTGCAGGTTCCGAGTACTAATAGATGATTGTCTCATGTTTATATTTGTTTATAAGTTGTCCTTTCCATGCTGTGATGGAGCTATCACTATATTTCTCTACTGTTCTTTCTACGCTGCGGCTCTTTATCGCAGCTCGCTGCCTCGCGGCTCTTTCTCCGCGGCTGTTCTCTCTGGAAGTCATGTTAATTGTATTCGTGGTCAATTTGTGTTCCTCTGTGTAACATTATCTGCTGTTCTTGCTATATATGATGAGCCATTACGAGTCCATCTTGGTATTTGTTGGATTAAAGATTATTAACTGAAATGCCTGTTGGTTACCTCTAATTAAAAGTTTTACCCTCATTCCCAAAACTTCAGTCTGCTCATTATATTACAGAACTATAAAGGGAATTGTTGGAAGCCTTTAATTTCTCGAACCAAAACCTCGGCCGTGAGAGGTTTCTTGTTTAAGTTTACCTTGAGAGTTGAATATTGCTTGGCTCATCATAATTCTGTGCTGAGTGTGTATTTCTGGCTTCGTGTTGGCGAGTGACAGTGTTGCTCTCACAGTTCAGGAGTTCAGATGTCTCCTGACTTCGATAGAGGATAGTAACCCACAACTTCTCAACCACAGTATATGTATTTGCTAGTAAATCGCTCAGTATACTTCGCTATAAATCAGCTATTCAGTATACCTGTGTAACGTACACAGGTCTCGATACGAGATCGGTAAACCAGCCAAAAACACGGTCAAAATTATTTTAGTGTTGGCCTACCGATCACGGTGTTTGCGCTGGTATGTATTATGACCGAGAGTTCCAGGCCTTATACGGGGCGTTTTTCATCTGGAACGGTTTGTGTACAAATGGTAAAGTTTTTCCGATCGGGAAATTCAGTTAGGGAAATTTTGTGTATCATTTACACTGAAATTTCCGACCGGAATTTCTGTGTGAATGGTAAACAACCTACATAATATAATAATAATAGTTTGACAGGGTGTTCTCGTCACCGAAGTGTTTTTTCAGAGAGGCCCTGTAAAAAGAAAAACTAACTAAATGGAATACTAAATAAGCATAAAAGTTACATATAGAATAGTAGTTAAGTATTAAACGTGTATGTTTAGAGTTTAAAACGATTGATTAAATAAACGGAGTTTGAGCTTGAATAGAGATAATGATCTCCGAACATCTAAATTTGAATTATTAAAGTCCTTTGATGCATGGTATGAAAGATGTAAGTTTGACTTGGTTCTGGTTTAAACCTAAGGTTTATACTTTTTTTTAAAGAAAGGTATTACTATTTTGTCTGATAAATCCTCATTCTGATGAACATCACTAGTCTAAACATAAAATATTCCAATTTATAACCCACGTGTGATCGCGTGTGATTGGTGACCCCGGTATATCGTGAAAATTATTCTCCATGAAACGTATGGTTTTCACGTTGTGTTCTTGCAGATAACGGTCCAAATGAAGGAGACTCCGGGTGCATTTTCACGTGCAACTATTGTATTTTGTAATTAAGACTATTGTATCAAGGCTGTATTTCTAGACGTCGCCGTCGCGGTTTCTAAAGGCTGGTTCTCATATAATCGTCCGGATCGCTTGATTCTTTTGTTCTGCATATTAATTTACGCTTCGATTCACACCGAACAAAAGGTTCAAGCGATCGGGATGATTATATGAGAACCAGCCTTAAAGCCCGGTTTCCATATGATCGCAATGATCGCAACGATCGCAGGATTCTTTTGTTCAGTGTGAATCGAAGCGCAAATTTATACGCAGAACAAAAGAATCCAGCGATCGCTGCGATCGTTGCGATCATATGGAAACCAGGATTTAAACTTCCTAATAATTCCTTGACAACCTAAAAACACTCCATTGATATAAAACTATTTAATATTTACTTTTCCAAGGAAGGTAACACAAAACAATCTATCAGTATTTTAAGGTTAATTTTGAACACATTGAACTGTTTTAGTTTATACACATATATATTTCATTTATGATATTAAAGTCAATTGCAATAATTTATTGTTCACGAGCCATTTATCTGTCTGGTTTAGTGGTTTTTGTTTTGGATAAACAACCACTCCATCTGCTAAATATGTTTATTTTGTATTTAGATACCAAGAAAACTAAAAAAAGGAAATACATGTTTTGAGTTTCGACAATATCAACATGTTTTAATATAATTATGATAATTATTTATTTCGTTCATAAAATATATTGGAAGATGCGCAATTATTTATTGTTTACATGCCGTTAACCTGTTGGTTTAATTGTTTTAGTTGACAAACAAAGCATATCAGTTCTAAAAGTATATTAATATTATTAACAAATTAAGGATAAAATAACAAGGAATGTTACGTCAGTCGAATACAACTACAAGAACCTTTTCGAATTCTTTTTCTTATTCAGATTTTTCAACTCCTGAGAATACCAAGACAATGGTCCAAATTAGAAGGACAAAAGAATCAGCGCAAAGGATTCTGGTAGTTGTAGTCAACTGACGTAATACTGCAAATCGCCTAGTAACTGCCCCTTAGTTTCTTCACTTCGACAAGGTTTATCGAGAACAGCGTGAAGTAAAAGAATGCGAACTTAAAATGCGGTTTTTTGGCTTGCTAAATTTGTAATGCGAAAATATGTTTATATACGTGTATTGCTAAAAATTATTATCGAAAGGCTTTCAAATTAAGCGCTTAAATGCATTTCATTCAAATTTCACAGTTGAACAAGTATTAAGCCGATGGTTCAACATGTGAAACATTTGTTGCCAACAATGTTGATCCGTGTATCACCATACGATGTTGAATGTTGAAAGAAGCGATCAACGTGTTGAGCGATGTTGCAACTTGTTGAGTGGAATAGAGCATGTCCCTATTTCCTACAACATCATTCAACATGTTAACTTGCTTCTTTCAACATTCACCCCGGTACAGGGGCGTTGGGAGATCCTGAAATTTTTGGGCAAAGAGATGAATTCTGGGACATTTTTATTGAAAGGGGAGTGCAAAATGATGAATTCTGGGACATTTTTATTGATGACTTCTGTCAATCTCTCTTCTGGAACTAGGCGGTGGAGGGGGGGGGGGGGGGGTGGGGGTGGGGACAACTGCCCCACTTGCCCCCCTCTCTACGCCTGACATGGTATGATACACGGTTCAACATTTGTTGCCAACAATTGTTTCACATTTTGGCAACAACTGTTGAACCGTGTATCAACGGCTTTAGAACATCATAGTTGACTATTTTTTAAGGATTAAAATGTACAAATATGTATTTAAAATCTAACTTAGTTTTAACCCTTCCAATATTGTGTAGCATGGAAATGAAATAGTATTATTGTTCACATTTTATCGATCCTAAAGTTTGTTGTAACGTTTATTTCCCTTTATACGAGATCAAGGGATTATTTTTGTTACATTTTCAAACGACATCCAAAACTTCAAATGAAAGAATGAATGAAGCGTGGCACTGTGTAAAAGATAGATTTTCAGGCCTGGGGGAACAATATTTTGCTCATAGCAAAACACTACCGGCTAAATACAGGATGGCTCCGACCTCTGATTGGCCAAGAATACAATAGATTAGCAATGGCCGCTATACGTCTGGGAACTAATTTACATGGTTATAAAAGTTAAACTTTGACCCAATTTGAGCGATGATGGTTGTTTAGCGTCGTGGTTACGACGATTGCTGTACGAGCAAGAGATTGGCGGGGTTCGAGTTTCAGGAAAGCTATCAATTTGTTTTCGTTCCCCATTTTACTGAGAACTAATTTACCTGTGAGTCCAAGCCACAAATTACCCTTAAAACCTTATTGTTTACCTGAGAACTTATGTTCACTGACGAATAGGGTACTGTATGGTTCAGGGTAGGGTTTTAGTTGGTATATTTTGTCAGAGGTTGGAGCCATTCCTGTATTTTTGTAGCCGCAAGTTATCAAAATGATTTCGGCCGATCAGATGACGGCTTCTCATTGGTGATTACAACTAGTTTTAGAACAAAACATTCAAATTGACTGTCTTCTATGTTAATTAGTAATTAGTTAATAATTCGTAATTGGTAATTAGTAAATCGTTTCCCGTAGGCGAATAAAGGAATTAAGTTACAATAAAAAAAAATTAAAATTTTAAATAAATTTCCGACAACTTTTTTGATGTCGAATTATTAAATCCTTGACAATCTATGTTTATAAATATTTTTAACGGAGGATTTTATATGCAAGGAAATGCGTTAAAAATGAATCACTTTTTAACCCAACATTTATTGAGTTTCTCAGGGTAACGAATTTCATCCGTTTTAATATTAATAATTAAAACGTTTTTGTTTTAAAATGTATTGCCAAAGCTGCAATAATTTATTCTTCACGTGCTGTTAACATGTCTGGTTTAATGGTTTTAGTGATCTTATCTTGGCGAAATGATATATATACAATTCAAGACTTCTTCATTTCACTTGGCCTTGTCGAGAACAGCGTGAAGTAAAACACGTGCGATAGGTAAGACAGCACAATATTATCATAAAAAGCGGTTTTCCTTGCCGAATTATATGAAAACCATATTTATATTTATGTTTTTCCCCTTGTGTTATACCATACATTACACAATCTTACTGATGCATTGACTGAGCTTGTTTACTGGGCAACAAATAAGCAATATGCACACAAGAGCTTTGGAGTAAAATGGCTGAGGGCAGAAACCCAAAGCCGCTTTTATTGAATAACAAAATTGTCAGACAAAATCTTCACAATATGATACAATATTTTAGCCCAGTAAAGGTGAAGGGCAAAATAAACGCCAAAAGCATAATGATGAAATTATGATGCTGCCCCATTATATTTTTTTCAGGCATGATATGTATTTTTTACAACTTTGAAACATCAGTTTATCCAAATTATCATCATAATGTTTTAGAAAATCGTATATTTGCTGACTTTTGGAATGAGACTTTTACTTGTTAATGTAAACAAACGCATCTGTTTACACTTTATTGGGGCCTACATGTAAGTTTTATTGCGGATATTTAGCTACCTTTATGTCAGGTCAAGGGATTATTCTTGCTGTATTTTCAAATGTCCACCACCTCAAGTAAAAGAATCAATGAAGTTCGTGTTTCATTTAAAACCACGTGGAATTGTTTAAAATATCGTTCAGGCCTGGGGGAACAACAGTTTGCTCACGGCAACAAATAAGTTATCAGACAATCAGAAGAAGACACACAGCCATGTAAATGTTGACTTGATAACTCCTCACTGTGATGAATACGTTGTTTAAAAAGCAAATATTCCATTAGAGCCATTTCGCATCCAAGAATTACCGCTGTATTCAATGACGACAGAGGCATTTACTCAACGCTAGTCTCATTCTGATGTTAAATATTCACAAATACCAGCAAGAAGGTGCAAAAGTTCAAACTACAACAATACATAGAGTTGTGAATAACCCATCTTCTCGCTGGTATTTATGAATATTTAACATCAGAATGAGACTAACGTTGAGTAAATGCGTCTGTCGTCATTGAATCCAGTGGTAATTCTTGAATGCGAAACTGGACTATATTCAATATGTTCTACATGAAAATATTGAAAATATCATCAAAAGTACTGAACGAGTTATCCCATGCGAGTTTAACATCCGTGAAAGAAATAAGCGAGATGCTCTAAAAATGAATGTCGACGTCGAATGAATAATTCTTTGACAATCTAAATTTGCTTACATTTTTTAAGACAGGGTAATTTTAAGCGTAGAGCAATGCACACGCTCCATCCGCTACAAAGGTTTCATTTTCTTTTTTTATTTACCTATCAAGAAAACTAAGAAAAGAACTAGGTGTTTCGAGGTTCTACGATTTCAGATGTGTTAATATATATATATTATGTATTTCGTTTATAAAAGATATTGGATGAGGCGCAATTATTTATTATTTATATACCTTTAAAAGGCATGCCTCACCCGAAAGCACGAGATATCAATGCCAAAATCATATCATTAATAAATTAAGAACATAAGTATAGTCAATACAAGTCGCTCCCCTCTTCACTGTCAGAAGATTTGTCGAGTACAGCGTGAAGAAAAAGGCGTGCAATAGGTAAGCAACGGAATATAAATTTAAATATATATTTTCCTTTCTGAATTTGTTATGTGAAAAGATATATGAGGAAATTATTTGTTGACTAGTTTTCATACTAGTAATTTCGTGTGTTTCGATCTTACAAAATATGTTTTATTTGCTTCAACCTTTCAAATTATCCCAGTTAGATAATTGAACAAGTATTAGAATATCGTATTAGTTTAATTTTGCTTTAAAACGTACACACATGTACGTGAAATTCCACTTTTTAGTTTAAACAAACGGTTGCGATGCTTTCAAGATTATAGCAGCACTGAAACGTATTTGATTATTATTGGTTCATCTTCAAATATCAGTAAATTCCACTGTTTTCCATCGCTCTCGCTTATTGCTTCGCACTTAAACTGTTGTTTTCTACTTCTTCCACCCTTCTACCGTATCAAGTATAAATTAGAGGAACGAAGGAAGCCAGCAATGGGAAAATTATGACTTTACATTCTATCCATTCTATTCCATCTTACATACACACTGCGGCGTCGCCCCTGTTTCTAATTTTAAGTACTTACATGTACGCGTATTTACGAGAAATGTTTCGCGAAAAACAAGAAAACTACATAAAAGCTAAGCCCAAGACTTTCACAGGTTGAAGTTTTCATAATTTGTAATTTACTGGTTGTTTACTAAGTTATAAAATTATTTACTAAAGATGTTTAAGACCACGGAAACTCGGAAATTTGAAACCAGAGCCTTCGTTCTTTCGTCCAGCGGAGCATAACGTTTTACTGCGGTGTGTCTTACATACGGGTACCTGTTGTGCGTATTTCCTTACGTTTTCTCAGTTATACCTGCCACTTACTCTTTGCTTTTCTAAGTTTCTCTTCTTTCCCTATCTGTGTCACGCTTGCCATAGGTAGTTTTGTTCATATTTCTCGTTTTGCAGTTCGGCTTCGAATACGATAGCTTACGCAAGAACACTGCTTTTCTGAGTGACTTCACATGAAGTAATAACACTCGTCGACATTCATTATCCGATAAACCTTATCGTTTATTCAGACACACGTCAACTCGTACTCTCAATTTGCATTCTCACTCCCCCACTTTTATATAAATTTATTACCTTTATTCCACTCATTTCGTATTCTACGTTGTATTTAATTTTGTGCATATTCAGAGCCGTACTCAATGTTACGTTATTCTATTTTGTGTGATTTTATAATCATTTCATTTCATTTCACTAGCTTTAATGTTATACTTATTATTTGATATTCTTTTGAACATTTTATTGTAATCTATTCCATATTTTATAATATTGTGCTGTTCTTATTCGCGCTTCCATTCATATTATGCCATTTCATTTCATGTTTTTTGTTCATGTATGTTTTATTTATTTCATTTATAAGACAAATAGTCCAGAAGATGAAGTTCGCTGCAGTTGTTGTATTGTTTGTTCTTCTTGCAGTTACTCTCCCAACTGGTATGTACTGTTGTGATAACCTAGCCCGTTCCTCTGCCCTCTTTATTTTGGCAGAGATTTGACAGTTGATTTTTGCATTACAAATGCCATTTATTTAATATAAGTCTTCATTTGCAAGCCAAACTTTGAATTATTTACACGAAAAAAAAACACCAATAAATATCTTAGGGATCTGTATGACGTATGTTAACAAAAAAAGAGCCTTGACAGGAAGGCTCCTTTCGTGTTAATAGAGCGGATTTCAATTGAGTGTCGGAAGTGTTTTGGTTTTGCGTTTACTGAGCTCTCCTATTGGCTGAGAAAGTAAACCAACCAATCAGAATCCAAAGTAAAACCAAACGCAAATTGGTTTTGGTTTTGCTTTGGTTTGTCATTGGTTCACAGGGAAGCCATTTATGAGTTACTTGTGATTACTCGCTCCTATGATTGGCTGGCTGTGGGTAATTTGCGTTTGGTTTCACTAGGTAATCATATGGATTCGAGTGCAATTCGGGATTAATTTGAACGAGTGAGGTTTTCTCAGAGTATCAAAATTGCATGAGCGTAAAAGCCAATGATACTTGTTAATAATATTCATCCGCCGTAGTTGTACGTTTGGTCTTGATGTTATTCAAAGGATTTTGCTTCAGTTTTTCAACTTCTCTCAGCTGTAAATGTGGAAATCTCTCATTGTTATTGTTCTCAATTGTTGCAAAAGTTTGGAAACACCGCCGCCTCTCAGTCAATCCAATTCGTGAGATCTGGTTGGATATATTTTGTTCACGGCATTATTTTGAGGTATTACATGATTTGGCACTGGCATTACACGATTTGGCACTGGTGTTTAACATAAATATGATGTACAGCTACTCTCAGCCAATGAAATTTGAGAACTCGTTGCATGTATATTATTACTGCAAAAAAACTGTACTTATCAGAAAGGAAGAGATCATTCGCGTTAGTTAATTCGGCTTTCGTTTGTCGAACTCTTCAGCATTCGCGGCATTATGCCACTGCATGACAAGGCTGCATTACAGTGCACCTGCACCGATTCTTATTCGCCGTTTTCAAAAAGAGCAGGGAACTGGGTCCGAGATTTTCGCGCAAGGGATTCTGGGATGGTTTGGAGGGACAGCAACAGAAAGCTGCCATCTTGGTTTTGCAGTGATGGCTCGACACCACTTTAACTGCTGTGTTCCTGGCTGTTTGAACAGTTTTAGAAACTCTTCGACCCTTCATTTTTATAGAATTCCGAAAGATGAAGGTAAACGAAAGGTATACAAGACAATTTTGAAGAATGATGCGCTAAAACTTGACTCTGACTCGACTCGAATATGTAGCGTCAACTTCGAAGGAGGCGAGAAACTCAGCCGAAATCACGAACCTACAATATTCCCCTGGAGTAAAGAAAAAGATCCTCGAAGGCCACTGATAAAGACTGATGAGCCTTATAAGCCTAAACCACGCAAAAGGAAATCACAGGGCGTAGAATCAGCCGAGGAAATGGATCCAAATTCGCTCCCTACTGGTGCACTCTCACAGGAGGCAGATGTAAACATTGATACTGATATCCATGGTGATTTAACCCTAGATGCCCCAGCGAATTCAGATAAAGAATGTCAAACGAATATAGAACTGGATGAGGTACTAAAATTACGAGCTGAACTTGAAGACTACAAGAAAGAAGTGTCCAGGCTAAAGTACATTGTAAATAACCCAATATTTGACATTGACAAGTATAAAGATAGCCCAGAGGACATAGCCTTCTATACTGGATTCCCTGATTATCAGGCTATGATGCTGTGTTACAATCTCCTTGAAGAATCTGCCAAGAACTTAAGTTATGGTCATGAACGTGTGTATGTGGATATGGAGAGGTAGCTTGGGAGGCCAAGAAATCTGACTATGTTTCAGGAGTTTATTGTAGTGATGATGCGGTTGCAGTTAGGACTGTTTGAGAGAGACCTTGCACACCGCTTTAGTGTATCAGTCGCCTCAATATCAAGAATAACAAGGACATGGCTTAGATTTATGCGAAATGAATTTGAGCCTCTCATAAACATTCCACCTCGAGATGTTTTAAGGTTGTACATGCCAGGAGTCTACAAGGCATGCTATCCTAATCTGACTGTCATTGTTGACTGTACAGAGGTGGAAATGGAGAAGCCATCTGCTTTGGATTCACAATCTGCATGCTATTCATCTTACAAGTCTAAAACAACAATGAAATCCCTGCTAGGAATCACGCCAACTGGAGTGATATGTTTTGTTAGTGAGTTTTTCCTGGGAGTACATCTGACAAGGAAATTACTGAACAGAGTGGGTTTTTGGAGAAGCTAGAACATGGTGACCAGGTCATGGCAGACAAGGGATTTAACTGTCAAGACCAACTGGCTTCAGTGGGAGCTACCCTTGTCATCCCTAAATTCCTAAAAGGCACTAAGAAGTTTTCCAAGTGAGACTGGACGTAGAGAGACTGATGGAAAGGATCAAGAACTGGCATATTTTTGACTACCGAATTCCTATTTCACTTGCTGCAGTTGCCTCTGATATATTGTTTGTTGTCAGTGGACTTTCTAACTTCCATGCACCTTTAATCAACTAACTTCAGCAACGAATCGCCGTATATAATTCCCACATTCCTTTTTGAGGTTGTCCTTGTAGGTAGTTCTTATAGTCAAACTAGTTGATCAGAGGTGCATAAAAGTTTGACAGGATATTTTAGATGATTTGTGTAAATATAGTAATAATTTTCTGATCACAAATGTATATTTTGACTTTATTACATGTATGGTATGTCAATAATAAATACTATATAATGGTATCTGGAATTATAAATTGCTTCAATGTTCAAAACACAATCTGGAATTATCAAATGCTTCAATGTTCAAAATACAATATATATGTTTGTCAACAATACTGAGTTTGGTATGATCACAGGTTCAAAATTACAGTAAAAACCCACATATAAGAACCTATAATTTTAGACAAAATTTCATTTACTTTGAGTTTACTGTGAAATCAGTCATGTAATTGACAATATTTGCCTAATAAGGTTCTTATTTATAGGTTATGTGGGTGTTCACTGTATATATGAATATATAAAATTATAGGCTTCATTCAGGTGGAATAACAATTCAGCTATGACACCATATTGTATGTTAAATTTGTTATCTAATCCGGTAGCGGCCTGTAAAAATTATATGCCTGTCACAGAGTCTTAAAAGTGTCATTCGAATGCACGGAAATCTACTTTGGGCAGTCCATACTTAATTTTCGGATATACAATTTCTGGCGCAATCCACTGGTCAAAAAACAGCTTGAGCTTGGGAAGTGCCTTATCCCAGAATGCCTGTGAAAATTCAACTCTTTGGAAAAATAATCCATCTCTTCCTTTAACCTTTACCACAAAGTCCGTCCATTTTCTATCTGTGACATACATCAGTTGCTGTACCTGGTAGTGATACTGGTGTGATGGATTGATTTGGACTTTGCTATTTTGCTTTGACCAGATTCTCTTTCTTATCAAGGCAGCATTCAGATCCTCATCCTTGAGTGGCTGCACATGTTTGACTTCAACCAGCCCTTCAGGATCCGATGACGAAGGGTCATGAATAAGTCCATCGGGGGAAGCACCAAGAAAACTATTCTCTTTACTTATGAAAAATCCACATTTGGTGATAGTAACACCAGCATGTCCACTGATCTCCAACGTTTGCCTGTACTCTTCCAGAATGTTGTCCTCCATATCAATTCCCTGCTTCATATTAGCTGACTGAAAGGGTGTCTTGTACATTAAGACCTTTTGGACTGCTTTCGTTGGGGAGGTGCTCTCTCTTCGAGCTGCTACTCTGTGGCACTTGGATGCTGTAATCCGGTATTTCCGCTGATTGAACCACAGTTCATTATCCGATTGTCCTCTGGTCTTTCTCTCGACCTCTGAAATTGCATCTTCATCTAGTTGGAGCACTCTCTTAACTCTCTCACAGCGACTTTTCAAGTCTGACAGAGAGAGATGGGATGAGTTTTCACTGGGGAGATTAAGTCCTCGATAGCAGGAGTGTCTTCCTGTCTCACTGGTTGCTCTTGTTCATTTGCATTGTTAGTATATGTCTGAGATGTGCTAGCGCTTGCTTCCTGAGGCAAGATATGGGACCAACCCACTGTGTTGCCTGTCTTTTCTTGATATTCCCTGACCAGTGTAAGCATGTGAGAGACCTTCTGTGTTGACCATTGCCTCTGGTGTAAAGCCCTCACATCATGGCCATCTGGCATTGAGGACTCTCTCTCTTTCTTTTTCTTTGCATAATCATGCTTGGTAAACTTCATCTGTGCAATGGGGACCACACTGCCGCTTCGCTTTTTGGGTATGCTCCATTTGCAGGGTTTTGAAGTACATGATTCTGCAGAATTACTTCTGGCTTTGCAGTAATCTTCAAGTGCAAACAGTGTAGCTGCAATATGGTGACATCTGCCATCAATTCCTGCAGGACATCCACAATGAGCCCGTAGAACATTTCCAAGTGTGGACAGAACCATACAACACGTGTAGGCAGTGTTCTTCTTCATGGACGGTAGCACCTTGCTCTTAACATAATGTTTGTTGTTGTCACGTAAATGGCATATAAACAAAACATGTCCTGACTTAAAAAAGTTATATCATTTCACTAAGGGTTTGGCTGTAGATAGTTGTCTCTTTGCCTCGACTTCATCGATCATGTATCGCCAAATAATTGGGAATGTTAGCTTGGGTAGGCCGTTTAGATCACACTTGAATCCCTCTTTAGGAAAGGTGCTAGAAACTTCGGGTTCCTCGCTCTCTAGAACTCCAAGGTGTGCCTTCTTTCGCAGGAGATTTAATCCGCCATCTGGATCTCTCAGGTATTTAGTATCGAGTCCATGCTTAATATAATTGTTGACTCTATGATAGAATAACAGAAACAGAGATACAATTTAGTGGATGACTCATTTAATTTATAGTTTGGTAGAGTGAAATTAAGTGCACTGCAGACTATTTCACGAACATGAAGTTTCTCACCTTCCGGTTAAAGCAGCTTTTTTCCTGACGTTTTGCCCCCTCTACACAACAACCACCTCCGCAGCTGCACTACACTGCATTGATCTGCAGTTTCTCGGGGAAGTTTCGCACCAGGAATGTCTTCCTCCGTCAAAAGAACTCTATTTTGCTTTGCTTCGCCTTCGAGCTCCGAACTAGACGCCATCTTGGAAAAATCTGTCCCTCCAAACGATCCCAGAATCCCCTTGCGCCAAAATCTCGGACCCAGTTCCCTGCTCTTTTTGAAAACGGCGAATTCCAAGTGCCATTCATTCCAAGTACTACACAGACTGCAAATTGACTCACAAAAACTTAATCAACACATGATGACTGAAGATTTCGGTTAGCTCGTTTACCGAATTTGTTCTTTCAGTTCTAACTTTGGGTTGATCAATCCGCACAAACCATTATATTCTAGATGTACTAGCGTTTCATCATTTGAATTATCGAACCTTGGATTATTATGCTAATCGTCTTCGAGGAACACAGGCATATTGCTCATACGAATTATTTTCTTTTCAGCTTTATCACGTAAGTGCTATTCATGCACCAAGGGCTGGGGTAACTGCGGTAAAACTTCCATGAAGTGTCCTTCTGGAAGTGATCACTGTATAAAACTTGTGTTGGGAGATATAACAACCAAGGGTTGTGCTACCAAGGCTACCTGCGATACGATGAAAACAGGTTGCAATACGACTGGATGCACTCTTTCCTGCTGTACGACTGACGAATGCAACGGAAGTGTATTTATCAAGCCAACATCAATGATGACCCTCGTCGGCCTAATGATTGGCATTATAGGTTACGTCATGATGTAACCACAGTCGTGTGTCGGTCTTGCCTTTATCACCAGACGTTCGTGATTCACAGCCGGTAACCGGAAGTCAAATGTTCCTTACTTTGGCACATCATCACATCACAAATGGGCCGCGTCATACAAAAATTGCCTGGACGACATTCAAGTCAAATCATTTGTACAATGGTGTTCATAATAACAGATTGAATAATGTATTTTAGTGTATACCACACCAGTGAATATCACTTTTCACGCTCTCTGATTGGCTACTCAAACAGTGAATATGATTTCATATTCACCTCCGAGCGAAGTAGCGATCACCTCGCGCGAGTTTTTGTCCATTTGACAGAAAATAAAATAACTATTTGATGCTGGATATTCACCTGCAGTGTGGTATATACCTCAGTGTCGGTGAATAGTGTAGAATATCCACAAGAGTCCATAACCAAGAGCGAGAATCTCCCATACTAGCTACCTCTATGCTGCGGCATTTTCACAAGTTAGGTTATTTTTAGAACGGTTTCCCGCTATTATTGGGTTGCAATTATTCCTGAGGGAATAAAATCACAAAAGCGTAGCAGACGTGTTGTTGGAATAACAAAATAAGCTAATGAGGCATCTTTAGTTCCGCCACTGGTGTAACCCACTAATTTGCGGCAAAAATAATCTAAAAATAGCCCAACTTGTGAAACCGCCGTAGCATCTATAAAAGAGATATGGACGCTCTTGGTATCCACCACTATGCACCTCCACTTCGGTGAATAATTGTTAAGTATTCTTGACATAGAGCACTACATTTCATTCCTAACAATAAATGTCAGTTTCAAGAATTGATAACAAAAATTAAGGTATAAATTTACGTGATTTCATTTCTAGTGTTCGATCACGAATATGACTACGAAATTAAGGAATCCTGTCAGAGGAGATGATTTTGATGTATGACATTCATTTATACCTGCTGGCGTTAAAGAGTAACACAGTAAATAAGATGGTCACTTTTTGGCGAAAAATACCTTTTCTCCAGTCATTCTGCCCCTCCTAACTCATACCACGATTTTAACAATAGTAAAATTTATACCTTTAATTAATCGTTTGATGATAGGCAATCACTTGCAGCTACTAAAATTGTGATCACACCCTTGTGTAATTTTTTTTGTAAATTTCGGCTTCAATTTCAATTGGCAATTTCATGAAAGCAACACTACATGTCAGTAGCAAAATGTGGTGGTCGCGATGCAGATTCTAATAGTACCACATGTATACAAAACATAAAACAATTGCAAAAGATATTTACATTTTATGTCGTCCGGGCCCTTTTTGCCTGACGCGGCCCAAACATCAAAACTAGGGTCTTCCCGTTGGTGTTGATCGGCCAGAAACGTACACGAGGTAGGTAACGTGACTTCCGGTTGCCGTTCTTGATTCAAGAATGTCTGGTTGCGAATGTCTGTGTTTAGAAACAAAACTTAGTTAAGCCAGAGTAGCTAGTAATAGTACTGATTGTGTAACAAGAGGGCTGAGCTTTATTCTGTAAAACTGACTTAATGAAATGCAATTTAAATAATCGATGCTTAACGAGAAACGTAACGACTGTAATGTAATGTAACGACTGAGTAAGCAATAAAGTCAAAGAGAATCCGATTATTTGTCGTCCGAATTCTCGTATTCTTGGATTGCTGTTATTCACTAGACGTTCTAGCTACAAATAATTTCTTCTGTGACGTCACACAGACGCATCCAACTCGACCTCGGTACCGTGGGATGGAATGCCTGCGATTAGGGTGTACGAATAGTATAATGTTCACTTGATTTGCAGTACTTGTAAATCAGCCATTTTCGGGGAGCGATTACGCACATGACCGTCTCAGATTTATATTATCGACCATACGTTACCCTGGGTAGGCTTTGGACATTATGCAATTGGGTCTATATATTATATTGTATTGTTAGATTATTCGTAAATATTCATATTATAATTTAGATATTATTAGTATTTTTATGTATCTTATCTGATGTTTATTATTATTTATATTCTTTGCCTTTTTGTTGTCGGACGTTTTAAACATAAGCCTCTGGCTCGGATGTAAGGGTAACCTATCCCACGTTTCGACATTAATAAATGGTATTGTATTGTATTATGCTAGTATTGTTTTTAGCATTTTGGCAAGGAAAACCAATTGAGAATAATGCTAGCATTCTGACAAGGAAATTTCTTCAATCAATAATAATTAAAGTGCAAGTATCATGCCAAAACAATATGTTATACTGTTGTGTTTGTTTCTCACAAAGGTATTAATCTTGCAGATTTTGTAAAATTTCTGACATTTAATCCCTAAATTTGGTTACTTGTCGTGGGTCCTGTTACGTCATAAGATGAATCAACTCCCTCCCAAGAGAAAACTACTACAATAGAATCCCGTAACTTTCAATTATGACATCACAAGATGAATCAATCCTGCAATTCGAGTAACTTTTATTCTAGTTGAATTACTGCTCCAGTCTCTTGAAGAAAACTAATTTAGACAACTGAAGCAAAAAGAGTTAATGTTGTTTTATGGCACTACTTGCACTTTAATTGATTCATTTCTATTTGTACAAAAGGTAATGAAATGCTCTGGAACCACTTGTTACGAAAACTGTGGTGAGAAATGTAGAGAGGGCCTGGAAAAGGTGGTCACTGGTCAGCAGTTTCTGCATTGCGCGTCGCCATTGTGGTCGCCATTTTGTTGTTGAAGAATTGAGAGGTTGAAAACCTTTTGTTCTGTATTTTTTGTAATTAATGTTTCGAGCATTTCCGAGCATTTTAGCAACCTTGTTCGAGCATTTTAGTGAAAGTTCTACTCAGTTATTTTAAGACCCTAGGTACGTCTTGGTCCGGCCGAGGTTTGAACCCATAACCTTATCACATGCAATTTGTAACATAGGCACAGAGACTGGAAACCTGTCATAGTTTTCTGGGTACTTTTGTTAAAATAGGAACAGAATAAGTTCAGAAAGAAATATGAATATACCAGCTAGTATAAAATCTTTACGATATAACGCACGCTCTGATTGGCTAAAATGGCGTGGTTTGTCAGAGTATATAACATACTTGTTTTTTTTGCTATGACGAAGGGCTAGCGCTCGGAACGTCAGCTGCTACTCGCTCCCCACGGCGGTTAGCATACTTTTATCGACTTTTAGTTGATCATACCAGTGTTCACAGGAACTACTGAGTCACCCATTATATACCTATTTCAAATAAGGTTGTCACGGACGAGCGGCAAGCGTCATTATAATTGGTGGCAGCTATGCGGAATGGAATAAGCTGTAATTCGTAAATCCATTCGAAGGAAACCATCAATATTCTTCTTAAAGCCTTTGATTCCAAAAACAAATGAATATGATATTTTCATTATGGCGTCATTTGACTTCAACTACCAGAATCCTTTTCAAACTCCTTTGAGAATTCCAGGACAATGGTCCAAATTAAAAGAACAAAAGAATCCGCGCAAAGAGTTCTGGTAGTTGTAGTATGTGACGCCATCATGCAAACGTCCTATTTGCCCTTAACCAAAACGAGTAGGAGACTTGGTACTAGTTTGTCGCGCTGGGCCTGGACAACGCGTTTGGGTAGAGAGGAGTTTTCTTCGCATCGAAACAACATGGCGGCGAGTGAGCAATGTTCTCAACGTTTTCACGTTTCTTTAGCTGAAGAGGACATTCCTGGTACAAATTTACCAGAGGAACGCAGCAATTTACCGGCTTTGGCATGATTTATCCGTAAACTCTTGGAACACATTGAAACACTGAGGGTTGTCCAATACTCTGACAAATTTATGCATAGCATTGTATTGTATTATATCGACATAACAATAGCTTAACGATACAATACAATACAGTACTAGAACGAAGCAATACAATAAAATACAAAACAATGCTATGCATAAATTTGTCAGAGTATTGGACAAGTATGTGTATGCATGTTTTATTGTTTTTAATTGATTGTTTGTTTTGCTCGCGTGTTTAAATCTATATTATCAAACAAGTAAAGAAACCTTAGCCATGTATTATACTGTCCTAAAAGACTCCAGTCGTTTGAGAACGATTGAGAATGTCAAAAGCCTTCGGATTTCTCTCATGTTCTCAAATGCCCATCGTGCCGTATAACATTATAAGGCTTCTTAATTTCTAAAAATATATCTATAACAGGATCTTGCTATCAGATGCCTCGTTGCCCAATCGATATTTCACTTTGCTGTTCCTGATAATGCTCCGTTCAGGCTTGCTTGGTACCCATCGCACGCCCGTTTCGCTGCATTGTTACTATTTACAACGTCGAAGTAATAGATAAAAAACGAGAGCAGTGTTTCACCAGAACCAGGTTTTATTCAGAACCTACCAACTCTATTTCTATTTTTCAAGTATTGTATTTAAAAAAGTGTATGTTGTCACCAAGAGCATAGTTAATAGAGTGGAATGGTTAGGAAACTCAGGGACCTTCTTTGTTATATGTCTTTGTTAGCTTTTTCCAACCACCACCGTGCACAAAACACAATATAAATTCCAACATGTTAATCAATCAGCCAATAGAAACGTGTGAGTTCAGTCGTTTAGGGAACGCTAATGAACTATGATCGTGCACAATCTTTTGTCTTACCCCCTTCCAACCTAAATCGCAGCGCCTTTGTTAGCCCTTTTGAAGTTTTCCGGGTTTCCCAACCATTCCACTATATTATCTATGCCAAGAGTAAAATAGAAGCACGAGGCCGCTTTTTTATTGTTTCTACGTGTTTGGATCCCCTGGTGAAACACGAAGCTCGAGTTTTTGATCTAGCTACAATACCTTAGAAAGTATTCTTTGCCTGGTATGTTATTGCATGCAATTATAGACTACAAGGGTCGTGATTGTTATTTTCTCACGATCGTTTCAACAAAGGGACTGATAGTGTAGTGGACAAGATTGAAGACTAGCAGCCGGTTGCAATCGAGGTTCGAGTCACACTACAGAGTGACATGCCTGTAAACCATTTGCAGATGTCAGCTAGAGCATTTAGACAGTACCTTCTCCCAGCTCTTTTAAGGTCCCACCAGGGTTTGAACCCACTTAACCTCTGCACAACAGACCAACACTTACCACAATGCAGTTAGCAAACTGGAGCCAGTGATTTCTGTTGTGGGCCAAACTTAATTCAGATAAAATTAATCCTATTGTGATGAAGTTATACATAAAATTATACACATATAACTGAAATGTGAAGTAAATTATTAGTTCTCAAATAAATAATAGACTAACTGATATGATGTCTCGTATTTCAGAAATAAACATGCGATTTCCATTCGGTTTTTGGATCATTGGTCGATTGGAGTAGTCTGTCTTCACACCAAATTGTGGTAGATTCACTAGATGTGCGCGCGAATGTTTAAAACTAAAAGTACTCCTAACCCGTAGAATGTAAATGCTGGCCTCCTGTAAGATCCAAGAACTGAGACATCGGGCCAGTTTCTACTTTATTTGAAGTCATTATCCTAATAAATGACAACATTGCAAGCTTGTATTAAAAGTCTGTGTTTACTTACAATGTTGGTTATAGTGTTTGACCCGGCCAGACTGTGGCTGTGCGTTGGTCGCCATATCTCCTTTCGTAAAGGTGAGAATTTTCCATCGAAAGCCCCTAAAAGTGCTGCCAGCCCTAGAATAACTGAACATCTTGGTATTTCAGTAGAAGAAACCTTTGGTTTCAGCAAAATAATGGTTCAGAATGGCACAAATCTTCCCTCCCGTTGCTGGGATCTTGCCTCTACAATTTTTGAGAACCAACATCGCGCGGGTGTCGAATCTGATTTGTTGATCCTATCATGTGTTGAGTTGTCCATAGAACAATGGGCTTCTGTGTAATCTGATTGGTTAACGGCGACTTCCGGGTCGACACAAATGCTTGGCCCGAGTAATAACTGATTACCCGTATCCAGTCGACAAAACTGCTATATTTTCTTTTGCGTTGATAAATTCCGATAACGCTTGCTGTTGCTCAGTATTCATAGTGTCGATTTCGGGGAATTTCGAGATTACAATCTCGCCAGTTATCAGTCTCTTCCATACGTAGCTCTGCCAGTTTGTAACGTGCCACTTTTAACAGGAAAACGTGACATTATGCAGGTTTCTTCCATCAATCAATCAAGAGGAGACTTATATCGCGACGATTTTAATTTATTAGCACAGATTCTGTACTGGTTGGCGCAGCAGCAAGTGTCAATTCCTTCACGGTCTTAACGGGGGGGTTCATTTCGACCGATCAGAGCGAAGGTTTCATTTTTAGAGAACTGAGGTATGCGTGGAATGTCTAGTGGAGCCTGCATGAAGGTGAAGCCAAATGGCGGACGATACAAACGGACTTGATATGGCTTTGGAGAAAGCGTGCGAAACTCTCGGCATTTCTGAATTATTTCCCGAACAGAGAAAGGCATTATTATCCTTCGTTTCCCGGAAGGACCTTGGTTACCACAGCTGTATCTATAAGGCGACGACCAGGTCGAGATCGAGAGAGGAGAAATTATGTAGCCTTCTACAACTTCTACAGATCGCCAGAATCACGGCTCTTTCATGCACTGCAGAATATGTTCTACAGCTTCAAACTTATAGAAACAGAACGTGGAGAAACGTGTTGTTTCTGATAGTATCGCGATGTTTATGAATCTACTAGCTACGGGCTTTGGAAAATCATTGTTGCCGTATTAAAATGTAATGTCTCCTAGAATGTTGGCATTTAGAAGACCAAATCTTTCATGAAATGTAATGATTGTTTTACAGCAGTGAACACACGTATGTCATGGTAATAGTTTCACGACATTTGGGCAATTATTTATGTTTCCAGAATTTTTAACACACTTTATTTTGACAATTTTGCTGTCCTAAACTGAGCTGAAATATCTAAGCTCTTTTGCCTTAAAAAGACTAAATCTTACATGGAATGGCATGAAATTTCTACAGGAGTGAACACATAGTGAATGTGTCATGGTAAAAGTTGGATTACATTTGCCTAAATATTTATGTTTTCAGAATTTTGAACAGTCTTGATTTTGACAAATTGTAAAGTACAACAAATCCGGTAGTTAGATCAGTGTTGTGACCATGCGCTTGAAATACTGTACGAAAAATCCTGTTTAAAAAGTTCCTGCTGCCCCCCAAAAACAGAGCAGCTCAAACAGGATATGGTTAGGGTTAGTTCTGAGAAATCGACATAAGTTTGAAGCTGTAAAACATAAGAATAGGCCTTTTGCATCAATTGATCACGTGACGATTTTCCCATAGCAACGCCTGTGGTGGAGGGCAAGCCATTCTAACATTCCTTGACAACAGGGAGAGCGTGAGAGACACCAGCGTGAAACCTCAATACTAGAAGTTCTGCCGGTTCCTTTGTTATTCGTCTTCAGCCCAAATTTATCAGAACTATTTAGCTTTAAATCTTATAGTTCAGTGTTAGAGGATTTTAAGAGCCGTAAGACGATCAGAATGATAGCTTTCTGAAGCCAAAACCAATGATGGCGGCCTCAACAGACAACAGCCGGCGACTTTTCTTCCACGCTTTAAATCGTCTTTATGTTCTAGAAAAAAATATGTGATGACAGGAGAATAATGTATCTGTTACTCTACCATAGCCTTGGAGACGCTGGGGTTGTATGAATTCAAACGCGTTACAGGCTACATGGATATTATAAACGGATGTATGAATAACAACTTCATATAGGTTGTTGAGTAGCTGGTTTTCCTATGTGACAGGTTCTCTTTTTTTTTAAATCACCAGCAACACTAGAGTCTGTAATCTTGAAATAAAGCCCCTCGTTATTTCGAATTTTGCTGATCCACTAAGACCTTTAATAATCCCATGTCTTTACCGGAATTTTTTTGCGATGAAAGGAAAGTCCATCGTCGTAGCCTGAATCACCACTGCATATTTGTGGCACACAACAGCTGTACAATACAATACAATACAATACAATACAATACAATACAATACAATACAATACAATATTTTATTTCACATTTCACAATGATTTTTTTCAGTTACATTTTCTATATTTAGTTAGAATTTTTATTATTTTTATTATTATTATTACAAAAATATACTAAATTTAATGTTCAAATTTCGTGCATTGTACAAAATCCAAGCATGTGATTGGCTAATGAGCGTGCATTATTGGTGACCACAGTACTCGACCCAGGTCTCCCTTTCTCTAGGTAAGAGAGGGTCTAGTCCTTCGTTTAGTTACGTATTTGGACGGCTTGGAAAACCACATCGCATATTAAACAGTGAAAATGAAGACAATTACTAGAAAGGTAACGGCAGGATTGAACTCTGTTGCCTGTGTCACAGAAGATATATATTTTGAGGCGAACATTTGCATAATCGCTCGTTGGAAATGGCTGATTTGCGAGTGCTGGAAGTACAACTTTACAAGTCAACATGTGTCCGAGTGAACAAAGGTTTCTACAACACTCTAGTAGTCTTACTTAAGAAATGGATTGTATTTCCGAGACCTTACTCTGTCAATAAGAGGAGAAAATTAAGCGAGAATTAAGTGGATGGATCGAAAACCCAGGATATTTGATTTGGAAAATGTTTGCATCGGAGCCGAGCACATGGCCGGAGGCCGGTTTCGAGTCAAGATTTCAATTCACTGCCCCACTGGAATCTGCAGGTTAGTTATTTTCGAATGAAAGAAACTATTAAAGATAGCAGACTATCTAGGAGTTAAGCCGGCTGAATAATTGATATTTGAATACATGGCTCCAAGAGAAACGTTTTCGAGTTAAATGTACAATCATACTATTCGCCTCACATTATGTTTTCAGGCAAACATTTGCATAATCGTTCGTTAGAAATGGCTGATATGTAAGCGCTGGAAGTACAACAACTAACAAGTCAACATGTGTCTGAGTAAACAAAAGTTTCTACAACACTCTAGCAGTCCAAACTGAAGAAATGGATTTTATTTCCGGCGAGACCTTACTCTATCAATAAGAGGAGACAATGAAGCGACAATTCAGTGGAAGGTTCGAAAACCTAGGATATTTTTATTTGGAAAATGTTTGCATCAGAGCCGAGCACATGGAGGCCGGTTTCAAGATTTCAATTCACTGGAATCTGCAGGTTAGTTAATTTTGAATGAAAGAAACTATTAAAGAAAGTAGACTATCTAGGAGTTAAGCCGGCTAAATACTCGATATTTTAATACATGGCTCCAAGAGAAACGTTTTCGAGTTAAATGTACAAACATGTACTCGCAAGGCATCAACTAAACTGACCGAATGCCAAAGTAAATTATTCTTTGCAAAGTTATCTACTTCTGTTTTTATTCATTGTCTATTTGAAATGACTTTTCTTTGTGGAGATATTTACCGTAAAATGATTTAATTCATGC
This sequence comes from Actinernus sp. WN-2022, assembly GCA_030867875.1. Taxonomy (NCBI): domain Eukaryota; kingdom Metazoa; phylum Cnidaria; class Anthozoa; order Actiniaria; family Actinernidae; genus Actinernus; species Actinernus sp. WN-2022. Next base: position 39,778,937 of record JAOWCC010001501.1, read on the forward strand.
GAAATATTTGACTTCTTTATGAAATTGTTATTGACAACTGATTTCAATTGAAATTCACGGCTGACAGTGCACTCAGTTTGAATGTTAAAAGGGTTAGAGACTTTATGTTTGTGCTTTATCGGCAAAATACAGTCCCTTGCTGACTATACGATGAACTCAAAATTTCTTCATACTGCATTCGGCCTTCGGCCTCATGCAGTATTCATTATTTTTCGTTCATCGTACAGTGAGCGCGTGCCTGTATTTGTCGATAAAGAACTCACAAGCAGTCTCTAACCCTTACATAGTAACACAGAAGGAAATGCCTAGAGTCTAAATAAACCGTGAGGTTATCGAGTTAGACACTAGACTGTTATGTTATATTTGAAATGTAGCACACACACACATTAATCTCAATTTGAATAATAGAAAAGAAAAATTTTGATGTACATACATACGTATATATACACACACAGCATGTTAATCATGCTATATCTAACACACTAATTAGTAAATACGAAGGAGAAAAGTTGAAGATTCAAAAAATTTTAGTAGAGAAAAATAGATGGAGGAAATTTAGCAAAGAAATTCAATTAAGTTGATCGAAGCAATTAATTTTGCTTAAGGAACAGTTGTTGTTTATTTTTTTTGGCGAAACTGAGTTTATTGAGCTGTTTTAATTCATAGGGAAGTTGTTGCCATAAGTCAGTTGCCATGGCGGAAATAGTTTGTTTGCCAGCGTTTGTTCTATAGTGAGCCTTATAAAGATTATCTTTTGATGCAAATCGGGTATTATATGAATGTATATCTTTGGCATAACGAAAATAGTTATCAAAAATTCCTGGTAATTGTTTTTTATGCCATTGATGAATAAATTTTAGGGCCTGAAGTTTGTATACATTGTCAACTGTCAAAATATCTAGCAAGTTTAGTAGTGGTAAAGCACTTTCAGTGTTTTTTCCATATAGAGTGGCAAAAAACAGGATTCTAACAAGATGATTTTGTTTGGTTTGGATTTTTTTCAAGTGGGATTTATAGGCACTGCCCCAGGTAGTGATCGCGTATAAGATGTATGGATAAATGAGGTTATAATAGAGTTGTTTCGTTTGCTGTAGAGAGATATAGTGTCTAAGTTTATAAAAAATGCCAATATTTCTTGATATACGCGAGCAGATAAATGAGATTTGATATTTCCAGGAAACAGTATCATCTATCATCACACCTAAGTATTTGATATGGTCTTTTTTCTCCAGGGAATAACTGGTGCCATCATTGTTATTTAGTTTTATATTAATAGGTGAGTTCAGTTTCTTTTTGGGAGATTTTATGATCATGAAGTTTGTTTTCTTAAGGTTGATTGAAAGTTTATTTAAGTCACACCATTCTTTTACTTTGAAGATAGATAGATCGTTTATTATAATTACCTTACTTACAGCATAACTGAATTACTAAGGATCACAATTCTAAACATTAATTACGTATACTTATAAACTAATTCGATAAAATGTTATGATATTAAAACTAACAGTTAAAAGCAGCTATTTGGCTAATTCAAGACCTGTGTACTAACTTAAATGATGTGAGTTATAGTGTCGAACACTAGAGTTAATGAAAGTGTTCCGGAATCGGTTTGTTTTACTAAGCGGAAGTGTGAAAGACCTCTTATACCGTAGTGTGACAGTCGGATTACTAAGGTTATGTGGTAAAAGATGATATAAATTACCATTAGGATTAGATATGATTTTACGAAAAAGAGTATGACATAGTTCAGATCTGCGATGATAAAGGCTAGTAAGGCCGGACAAAGCAAGAGCTTGTTCGTAAGGTAAGTCGTAGCCATGAAGAATACGCATTGCTCTCTTTTGTATGCGTTCTAAGGTAAGACTAAGGTATTCTGGTAAACTGTAATGAAATACTTGACAAGCGTAGAGTAAAATAGATTGTATACAAGCAACATAGAATTTAACTAGGTCCTTAGCTGGAACGTTTGCACGTTTTAATTGTGTTAAAAAATAAAGTCTGCGAGAAGCTTTCTTTATAATGTAATCAATGTGAGAGTTCCACTTTAAATCACTCTGAATTATTACACCGAGATTTTTTACAGACTGTACAAGATCGACCAAGCAATTATTAATATATACATCGTTATGTACTTTTGGAGAACGTGAAAATGAAATACAGAGTTCTTTACATTTCTTTGGATGTAGTTGAAATTTATTAGTCATAGACCACGCCTGTATTTCATTAATGGGAGTCTGTGCTGAGCTAACACCTCTGCTTTTGACGACTTCTTGGTTCATCATGGTTTCCAATTCAGAGCTGTTGCGGGAGGAGGCAAATAAATTTGTATCATCTGCAAATATTCTAAAAGACAGTTTGTCTGAGCAGTTTGAAATATCATTTATATATAATAAAAATAACAGGGGGCCTAACGAGCTACCCTGGGGAATTCCACAGACTACTGTCTGTTTAGTTGATTGAACGTTTATACAACACCAGCGTCTCCTAGCATCTCGTCGGCTATGGTAAAGTATTAAATAGATACATCTCCTGTCATCAGATAATTTTTCTAGAACATAAAAACGATTTAAAGCGTGGAAGAAAAGTACATTCCCGAAGTCAGCTCAGTTCTTACCGTCTGTTGAGGCCACCATCATGTTGCGAGTAACTCGCAGAGTCCGGTTCGGTTTTGGCTTCAGAAAGCTATTTCTGATCGTCTTACGGCCCTTAAAATCCACTGAACTTTAAGATTTAAAGCTAAATAGTTCTGATAAATTTGGGCTGAAAACAAATAACAAAGGAACCGGCAGAACTTCTAGTATTGAAGTTTCACGCTGGCGTCTCTCACGCTCTCTCTGTTGTCAAGGAATGTTAGAATGGCTTGCCCTCCACCACACGCGTTGCTAAGGGAAAATCGTCACGTGATCAATTGATGCAAAATACCTATTCTGCAGTGCAGGAAAGTGCGTGATTCTGGTGAGCTGTAGAAGGCTACATCATTTTTCCTCTCTCGATTCTCTACCTGGTTGTCGCCTATAGATGCAGCTGTGATGGCCAAGCTCCTTCCGGGAAACGAGGGGTAATATTGCCTTTCTCTGTTCGGGAAATAATTCAGAAATGCCGAAAGTTTTCGCACGCTTTCTCCAAAGCCATATCAAGTCCATTGGTTCGTACTCCATTTGGCTTCTACTTCATGCAGGCTCCACTATACATTCCACGCATACCTCAGTTCTCCAAAAATGAAACCTTCGCTCTGATTGGTCGAAATGAAATGACATCAGGAACACGGTTTCTGCCAAAGTCCATCAGACCGGGGAGGGGGAGGAAGTGAGCGGATGACCTCGTATTGTCTGAAAATCAGGCTATTGGACACTACGCTAGCTAGCGAACAACGATTTGGTATCTGAAATATCGCTTGTAATAACGAATGAAATGGATTTCATGAAAGCATTGGAAGGCGCTGATTAAAACACAGCAAGTTTCTCGGCTTGCAGCAAGCGAATGGTATCAAAGCTGTGTCGCTTGAATGCTGCGAAATTTTGCACATTCCTTGTAAGCCTTTGACAAAACAATTCCCACGGCAACGGCAACATAACTTAACTCAAAAGCTTCGAGAGAATTACAGGAGCAGCAGAACTCTGTTAATAATTAGTCGAAGCACAAAACAAAGAAACAGATGAAATACAAGTACCACACTAAGGTCTTAATTTTTCTTTACAGAGATCGAAAAACTTCGATGTAAAATCCGGCCGACATTTCAAAAGGCTGACGTGTTGCAGTTATGTCAATCTCCGAAAACCGCAAATAAATTGCATTGGTTAAAAAGTATGGCTCGATGACGTAAGCTTTGGAGGCGGAAAACCTTTCTCTATGGATCTGTGTCAGGCGCTCTTCTTTTCTTTACCCCGTATTCCCTTCTTGAGAGATCCGTCTTCCCTTCTTGAGAGCTTGATACTCATGCAGGTTAAAAACATATTCAGGCATACTACACTCTATAATAGGATATATTTATATTTTGATTGTGTCGCGTTATTTAGCAATATAGTGTTGATACACATTGTGGGTGATAGAACCTGCAAGAAGCGGTTCAAGAGCCGTGAAACCGAAATAATTGTATTTCGTCTAAAATAATCAGAATAATGATCATAATAAGCTAAAATTACATTTCTGGTCAACGTTCTCACCTAAGAATAGGCCCTTTGCAGCTAACGGTCACGTGCTGATATAATACTTCATTAACGAATGCATTGAGCTCGTGATCCCCATGGGAAAGGCGTTGCTATGGATGCTGGAGAGCAAGCTATCTTTAAAAACGCTGTTTTAGAAAGATCGACAATCGATTGGAGGTGGAAAATACGATTTACAAACAGGTTTGCTAATAGCACTACCGATCTCATACAAGGCTTTTAAATAAATGAAATCAGATTTTTTTGCTCTCCAGTACAACCACGTGATTTGTTAGCAGCAAAGGGCCTATTAACGTTATTAACGAACAGTATTTAACCTGATTAACCGGTTCTATCACTTGAAGCTATTGACGTCACTATATTTAAGTCATTAAGAATCGTCTCCTCATTATTCGCATAGTTATATATAAATATTTTGACAACCGCAAAAACAATTCACCTTTTCATCAGTCATCAGAGATTTGAGGTAATCTCACGACTAACATCTGGTTCTCTAAATTTGTAGCTTCACTTAACACCATACGCTATATTCATTTGTACAAGGTGAGTCTCTCATCAATATTTGCTTTCACGACAGTTCATTGGTCTCTCCACTTTTACACTATCTATAATCGCAATCTAATCTGACTACCATTTGTAATACAACCACCAGCCTAGGATTAATAAATTTCAAGCCAAAAATTAAGTAGTACTCCCGGTCAAGATTTCTCAGTGAAATGTTCAGTGAATCGTACTGACATTTACCAAGTGTCAGCCAAATCGTGACGTTTTGATTTTTAACGAGATTTTCCAAGAGTCACTGTCAAGAGTCCATAACATTACATACCTTACTTTCAGTCCTCGTATTTATTTTCCAGCCGTTTAGGCATAGCATTGTCTACTCCCATATATGACTTTCCGTACATTATTAAAGCAAACGAGTGTACTATGCAACTTGTACAATAATATTTTCAATATTAATATTAGTCAAAACTAAAAATCACTGAATCCTTAAAATGAATTTTAAAAGAATATTTTTAATATTAATATTAGTCAAAACTAAAAATCACTGAATCCTTAAAAAATACAATTTAGAGCACACCAATAATAATGGTATTGCTATTGTTATTATGATAATTTGTGTTTGTACGTTTTTCGCTTCCTTTCAGTTTGATTTCCTAACTATTATTATTAGTTTTATAGTCCATATATATATAGAAATGATGGGTTCATTATAAAGTAACCCAAAGTGCGTTCTGATCGGCTACAAACCGTGTTTGAGAGAGTGGACATTCATAACTTCCCTGTTATTTAGCTGTGGGTGCCGACATACGATCGTGAATTTAATCAAAATCGTTAATAACGAGGAAGAATAAACGAATGTTGGCATTTCTTGTATTTTTAATTAACGAAAGTAGCGCAGATATTTTGATAATAACACCATGTAGTCGAGAAGCAGCTGGAAGATTGTATAGCACATGTATAATGAATTCTAAAATTTTGAAATGTTCACTATTCACCTCCGAGTTTTTGTCCATTTGTCCATTTTGTCCATTTGGTGCTGGCTATTCACTTTAAATATATAATTATCGATGAAATACCAGTGATATCTTCACCCGTGAAGATACTTTTGAAAATGTGACTGGCTTAAAAACATTTCTAGCCTTTTTAGTAAGACATGAAAACTGGTATTTCATTGATAATTATATATTAAAGTGCAACTAACCCCTTTTGCATTTTTTATACATATGAATCTTTGAAAGGTTTTGAGTACTTCTGCGAAGAAAGTTTTGGCTTACAGAGAATACTCTATGTTCTAGGCTTGTTTGAAATGGGGAAAATTTGACCTTGAATTTGACCGATTCTTGATCTTACGTCACCTCATTAATGCATTATTCTCCATGGCGCCTTTCCATCACAACAACATCGATATATAGAGAATATACACAGTATGTGAGTAAAGAAAACAGTTATTTTAGAGTAAATGCTAAATATTTATTCAAATTATTGCAAAGTCGAATGAGTTGGATGACGTAAGATCAAGAATCGACCCAGGCTTTTTCTTACGCGGTCATGGGTCAGGAAAGGTAACAATTTCACCAATTTAACCGATTATTCACCTCAGTGTTGGTGAAAAGTGGTGGATATTTACCTCGCCGCTCGGTAAATATCTACCACTTTTCACCAATACTGAGGTGAAGAATTGTTTACTATCGACAATTCAATTCAATTCAATCTATTTTTACACTTTTCCACGAAATATTATAACAATGTAATTTAGACTAACGAGAGACTATAGGTAGAGAAAAGGACAACAAAAAGTAATTACATGTGAGTGTACAGAGGCCAAAGTAGCAAAGCTTTCGAGTTGGCCTCTGCGACATCAAGAAATAGTAATATAAATTATGTGAAATTATTGTCTAAGAAAATTCAGAGCAAGCAGCATGTTGGCAATTCGGCATGATGGCAATCAGTAGAAGGATAGAATAGAAGAAAAAAAAGAAGGAATTCTATGTTTCATTTTCTATGTTTTGTAGTGACAGTGTTATCATACGACCCGCACGACAGCGCGCACTTTCCTTTCAAAACTATTTACAACAGTCACGTGATGGGGCCGAATAAAGCCGTCCGGTTCTGCTTGATGCTGTACTTGTTGTTTTATCATTTCGAAGAGGTCAGATGATAAACCCTCGATCAATTTATACGAGCGCGTTTCCTACGTCATGACCTCAAGCCAGTCAGTACCTATTATGAAATTATTCTTCGTGTATGAAGAGTAAAATCACGTTTTTTTTAATAAATGAAATGTAAAACACATAAGGGCGAATTGACAGCGAATTGGGCACTCCTGTCGAGCAATTATACAAATTGAATTGCAAAGCATGACAAAATAACTTCCCATTATTTTTCGTTCAGGGATACTCAGGGGAGGATTTAGGAGGGGGGAGTGGGGGGCCGAGGGAACCGCGGCCACCCCTTTCGTTGGCATGCCCCTACACCCCTCTAACTAATCGCGCTACGGCGCGAGGTTCGGCTTACGCTGCACCTTTACGCCGCACCTTTACGCCGCACCTTTACGGCCGAATTTGGTGAAATAATTGAAAACATAAGTGGCCATTGATCCTTTCGAGGCTTAAACAAGTAATCGCATGGTGGGAAATTTTTTCAGAGAAAAACTGAAACATCAAAACAATATCTACGTGTCTTCAATGGAAAACCTGATTCAACATGACCGAGACAGCTTTACATTTAGTCAAATGCGCCTCGTTCTGCATGTCATTACATGTTATTTACATTATGATAATAATAACGGTAAGTCAGGAGAGAAAATACAACAACGTAACGCATATTCCATTTGCAGTACTAGTAACTAATGGAATCTTAAAATATATTTTAACAAACCGGTGAGGATTCCTGCCTTCTATACATGCGCATCAACGCATGGAAATCTGATGACTCAAGCTCGACAGAAAAACACAGAATTGTGCATTAAATTCTTTGAAACTACAAGTTTTTTACTTAATAATTTGTCCTGACAGAGAGATTTAAGGCGGGAACGAGAAGCTTTTGAAGTTATTTTGTCAAATGGCAAACAAACTCAATTTCAAAAGGCCAAAGTGAAGCTTTTGAACTTATTTTGTCAAATTAAATGGCAAACAAACTCAATTTCAATAGGCCAAAGTGACTCAAATATACAGTGATAAAATAGACGAAAATTATGAATACCACAGTAATGACTCAAAAGATCTGTTTAAAATTTGTAAAATTAAAATTAAACCAGGAGTATATTATATTATATTATTATTGTGTAATATACTCCTGACTAAACTTAAGAGATGAATTAACCTATAAACGTTCTGTAGTCATGGAATTGTCGTAAAACCTTATTTGCTTGCATTTTGCATCAGGAGCGCGAAGCCTGTTGCTAAGCAACCAATTTCCAATCAGACGCCAGTAATCATGCCCTTGATTAAGAACACATTCACTGCCCATGTGCCAATCAGAATTCAGTAATCATGCCCCCTATATTATAAGTAAGGAAATATGTTGGGATTTTGTTTGCTCTAAAATGTATTGTGATTCAGTCCATATATTTAGCAAATTTTTGATTGTTGTTCTCTGCTTTCTTTCACAATTATTTTGCAATGTAAACATTCATCAAGGAAACACGCCTTCACTTTCAATGCTTCAAAAATTCGAAAGCCACTGGTTTCTTTCCAGGTAACCAGTAATTTGCACAGGACTAAAAAATCACCGAGCTTAGCCAACGTTTTCAGTCATATAAAAACATAAATAATATTCCTTTCAATAAATAAGACATTACCGAAAAATAAACTGGACAGTGTTTTGACTTCAATTTGTCAGGCTCTGGTACCTAATTATGGCTGGGAACTGTGAAACGTTTTATTTGAGTTTTAGAAAATTATAAGATGAAATGCTAATATAATATTCTAATATCTCATCCAATAGGTTCAAAGATGTCCGACAAACAACGTAAGTAACACTTTACCACAGAAACAACGATACTATATCTAGTAGAAGGACCGAGTAGCTTGGATATGTTAAAAAATAAACTTATCGCTCCTGATTTATATCGATATCGACTTTGAAAGTTGACTCCGAAGCTTCGATCCTTGTCAGCAAACAGCCGATACAACCTTAAGCTCACAATCAATTGCTAACATCAATACACGCATGCTTTCAATATTCTTCAACAAATGTTGAACCGATGTCGATTCGACGTTGATACCGTTTGACACGCATGCTTTCAATACTCTTCAACAAATGTTGAACCGATGTCGATTCGATGTTGATACCGTTTGACACGCATGCTTTCAATACTCTTCAACAAATGTTGAACCGATGTCGATTCGATGTTGATACCGTTTGACACGCATGCTTTTAATACTCTTCAACAAATGTTGAACCGATGTCGATTCGATGTTGATACCGTTTGACACGCATGCTTTCAATACTCTTCAACAAATGTTGAACCGATGTCGATTCGATGTTGATACCGTTTGACACGCATTCTTTTAATACTCTTCAACAAATGTTGAACCGATGTCGATTCGATGTTGATACCGTTTGACACGCAGGCTTTCAATACTCTTCAACGAATGTTGAACCGATGTCGATTCGATGATGAAACATATTGACCTAGGCTTTATATATCTCGTTAATAAATAGAACGCAATAAGAACAAAGTCGAGCTATTTACTTTATAGATGGATTGCACTCAATCCCCAGAGATTCAAATGACAAAGGGCATGGCGGCCATGTTGGTGTACTTAACAAAAGAAGCTAACGAATAATCTATCGTTAAAGGTACACCAACATGGCCGCCGTGATGTCATGTGCACCCCATCTATACTGATTTATTTTGAAAAGTACAAGAAATGTTCAATAAGTTCAATAACCTTTTCCTTGTATTTCGGTGTTAACGTTCTACGGTGTAATACCTTCTCATACATGCAAACCTATGCGTTTTGCAAGCATTTTGCAAACACGCACGCAATATACACAAGAATTAACGCAAGAAATATGAGACCTTGTTTTCCTGTCTGGTATCCATGGAAGTTGCGTGATCTGATTGCATGGTCTGAGGGTCCGTTTTCCCCCAGTACGGACCTCGCAAACGGAACCATGACTAGCTGCTACTCATTTTGTTGTTTATGGCCATAAGTTAGACTTTTTTGCTTTCATTGGAAACGGAAATAAACAAAAAGGAAAAGGAATTCAGACAATAAAAGCTACCATAGCGACAACCCACCGTACTGAAAAGATGGCGGCTGTAGTGTTGCTAGCTTTATTTGGAATGTCATCGTGAGTACTTAGGTCCCGGATATAGTATCGGATGTAGGATTAGTACGGGCACGTTTCGATGGCGGTTTGCATGTAAGATTTCCTTTAATAAATATCTTAAAACACCACATTGGCGACGAGGATACGGATCTCAGCACTCCACAAGTAAGCCTTAACATATTTTTCGGTAAAAGAAGTACTGAATTAAGTCAGCGAGGAAGGTTGTAAAGGAACTAAAGCAGGAATACAAGAAGCATGGCAACTCTCCCGCAGTTTCCAGAATTCGAAGTGCATTCAGAACAAGGCGCCGTAGGACTGAGTCCGGTGGAAGAAATGGCTAGCCCGTTTTCAGAATCTCATACTAGCGATGGGAATAGAAGATACCAAAAGGCAAAGAGCTCTTTTACTACATTACGCCGGTGAAAGTGTGAGTGAAATCTTCGACACACTGCCCAACACAGAAGCAGGAGAAGAAGAAAACCCGCTAGAAAAAGAAAGTCAAGCACTCACCAACTACTTCACGCCGAAAAGAAAAACAGAGAATATGAGATTTACATGTTTCGACAGGCCAAGCAAGAAAGCCAAGAAAGCATTTCAGCGTTTCATACAGGATTGAGACGGCTCGCGACAACGTGCGAATCCGTAGACACAGATCGAGAGATTAAAACACAGATCGTTCAAAACTGCACATCCCACAAGCTTCGCTTGAAAGCACTCGAAAAACCAAGTCTCAACTTAGGTCAGCTGTTGGAAGCCGGAAAAGCCATGGAAATAACCAAATCCCAGGCGGCTAGCATCGAGGAAAAGCATCCAGTAAACAAACTTGGAAGATATCCTGACAGAAACCATGCAGCCTAAAAGCAAGATGGCGGACGGTCACGTGACAGGAAGTCGCGCGTAACTGGGACAAGCCGGAAGTCACGCAACTCAGAGAATGGTGTTTGCAGAAACTGTGGAAAAGAATACCCATATCCGGGCGGGAAAACCACATGTCCAGCGTATCAGAAGTCCTGTAGAAGCTGTGGCAAATTAAACCACTTTGAAGCCGTGTACAGATCTAAAGATACACACAAGAAAAATCAAGAAAAACAACACGAGCCGAACATAAACAAAATGGTCAACGAAAGTTCCAGCTCAGATGAAGAAGCGTATTTGTTTTCCATCAGCGCAGACAAGCCAGAACCACAACCGTTATTCGAAGTCGTCGTTCATGGCACTCCAATCACGATCATGGCTGATTCAGGTGCTAGTGTTTCGCGAGAGTTTTCTTACCTACTAGCGTCCTCTCGCAGGAACCAGGATCGTACTAAGCGAATGGACGAGACTTGAGTTGTAGTTCACCGTGCTTTATTTGTTCGTCCTGTGCGGACCTCCCGCACCAACCAACTAGTGCGGATCCTCACGCACCAGCCAACTAACTAAATTTTACAATATTATTCCTTAAGTAGTAAAAGACATACACGCGTGTGAAAGCTTGCAAGTTATGCTGGGAAAACAACTTATAAACCTGTTTTACCAGAAATACAATTTCATGACGTTACGTAAAATCGTACGCCCATACGAACATTAAAACGAATTTTAAAGTATTTTAGAATTATGAAACAAACCAAATTTATCGATGTTCGTTTTAAGACAGTAAGACCTAACTGTCCAAGAAGAAATACCTAGGTTAAAATCGAAAAGAAGTGAATTCTAGGAGATAAAAGTTCTCTCTAGTCAATGACTAAATAAACAAAATGACATACGGTCAAGGAGGTGCTTATTCACTGTATCGCGTGAACTTGCATAACTTATACACGCAGAAGTTCTGCTAAATCTATATATGTTATCAGAAGATAACAACCGGATGCAAAACTACATTAAGGTTAAGATTGATTGACAACCAATAATTACTAAGCTAGTATTACCTTCGACTAGAGACTGACTTCAGCAAGGTAAAATATCGTCACATTTAGAATTAAATGAACTCAGTTGAAATGCACAAGATAAAAGTGCATTGATTTAAAGAGGGATTATCCTCGATATTAGTAGTAAAAACTAACTTTAACTTAGGTTAAAGACTAAGTATAGGTTTTTGTGAGAACGCCTTATACAAACAACGTATGTTGAAACTTAATAAGAACATCCGTAGGAATTAATATCCTAACTACAATTTAATTACCTATATCACTATTTCATCCCTTAGTTCCATTAATGCTACTTTCTAAAAAGGCCATCAGGACACTCTGGCGCTACAATGACAACTTTCTTTGCAACGAGACCTGCGTTGTCACTTAATTTCGCTAATCTCGAGCGCCGATAATTACGTATCCAATTATGAAACATATCCTTTTAATTTTCCTTTTATCCGTAGTTTTGTTTTACCATTAATATTTAATTTGAGGAACTGATATATTCTCGGAACATTACTAGCGAATCCTCAGGATTGGATTCCAAATCCAACCGAGAAAATTGACGTTTAACTCTACCTCTCCTATTAATTATATTTTGAATATATATAATCTAGCTGTGAGCTACTAGCTTGCTACGTTTGGCCGAACGTTAAATGACTGGCTGCAGTCGCTGTAAAGTATCCCCAAACCAACCTCAAATGTCAATAGTGACATTTGTGTCAGAAGAGGAAACTCCACAGTAATTACCCTAGGGGCCAAGATATTGATAACATGTATACATTAAGAAAACCACTATTCCTTGGCTTTAATAACGCCAATTTTACACTAAAAGAGAAACGACAAAAAGTGTTTTTTATTTCCTTTTTTATCGTGTAACACTAGTATCAACGTGCTGGACGAGAAAGACTACCGGAAGTTATCAAAGTTCCCAGAACTTGAGAAGACTAAAGTAAAAATCTACCCGTACAAGTCCAGTGATCCACTCCAAGTGCTAGGTAAATTCCACACCACTCTTGAGTCAACGTCAAAAATTGTGGAAGACGTATTTTACGTAGTTGAGGGTTCTGGAGGATCACTACTAAGCTGGAAGACGTCACAAGAATTGGAGTTGCTACAAAAAGTACAGCGTGTGACAGACACCAAGCTCCAGGGAACGAGAGCAGAACAACTCGTGGAAGAATAGACAGATTTATTCAAGGGGCTGGGAAAATTGAAAGATTTTCAAGTAAAACTCCACATTGACAACACTGTCCAGCCGGTAGCCCAGCCACACCGAAGAGTTCATTTCCACATTAGAAGCAAGCTAAAAGAGCAACTCAAGAAAGACGAAGAACTCGGTGTAATTGAAGAAGTAGAGGGTCCAACCCTATCGGTATCTCCAGTAGTAGTTGTCCCGAAACCAAAGAATCCAGAGAATATTCGAGTATGCGTCGACATGCGACAAGCTAACAAGGCCATAAAGCGCGAGAGGCACATAACCCCTATGTTGAACGAAATGGTCAACTACCTCAATGGTGCGAAGGTGTTCAGCAAGATCGACTTAAACCAAGGCTACAACCAGCTTGAGCTTGCATCAGAGTAGTCACGTTATATCACAACGTTCAGTACCAATTTTGGTCTTCGACGATTCCGCCGACTAAACTTTGGAATTTCGTGCGCAGCAGAAATCTTCCAAAATGCCATTCGTGAAGCCATAAGCGGTATCCAAGGAGTACTGAACGTAAGCGATGATATACTGGTATATGGAACTACCCAAGAAGGCCATGACGCGAGTGTGCAAGCCCTATTCAAGCGGTTACGCGAGAAGGGACTCACCCTAAACAAGAAGAAGTGTGAGTTCAACAAAGGAAGTCTCGAGTTCTTTGGGTACGTGTTCTCGGAGAAAGGCATTTCACCAGACCCAAAGAAAGTCCAGGCCATACTAGAGATGGAAACGCCTAAGAATCCAAGCGAGGTACGAAGCCTACTTGGGATGACCAATTACTCATCTCGTTTCATTCCAAACTACGCGACCATAATAACAGAGCCACTCCGAAACCTTATGAAGAAAGATGTGGTATGGGAATGGTCGACTCCGCATGAAGCACCTGTGGCAACGCTACGAGAGAATCTAGTGACAGCGCCTGTGATGGCTTACTTCGACACAACCAAGAGGACGGAGATCTCAGTAGATGCGAACCCAGTCGGACTGGCAGCAATCCTCGCGCAACGAGATAACGACAACGCGGATGAACGACACGTTGTAGCGTACGCAAGTAGAGCGCTAAGTCCAGTAGAGCAGCGGTACTCACAAACCGAGAGAGAGGCGCTGGCGGTTGTATGGGCGTGCGAGCACCTCCACATCTACATATATGGACATCCCGTTAATATCTACACAGACCACAAGCCTCTAGTAGCAATCTACGGAAACCCGAAGTCTAAGCCCACACCTAGGCTTGAACGCTGGTCATTGCGGTTACAACCGTATGATGCGACAGTTGAGTACAGGCGAGTTGACAACAACCCTGCAGACTACATGTCCCGTCATCCAGTTAAACAGACGAGGAGTGTCTGATCACTCAGTACTCCTGAAAGCAAACGAGAACCACTCAAGATGTCTCCCCTGCCAACATCCCCATGGAAGGAAGTCAGCATGGACTTCGCCGAGCTTCCGAACAGTGAATATCTCCTAATAATTACGGATGATTACTCCAGATATCCAAAAGTGGACACTGTTATATCAACATCGGCAAATACCGTACTACCAAGGCTAGACAAAGTTTTCTCTGAATTTGGGATACCAGATGTGGTTAAGACGGACAATGTTCCCCCATTTAATAGCCACGACTTTCAGTCGTTTGCGCAAGATCTTGGTTTCAAGCATCGGAAGATAACTCCAAGATGGCCTAGAGCCAATGGCGAGGTTGAAAGATTTGTGCGAACAGTAAAGAAAAGTAGTCAAGACAGCAAAGGTTGAACATAAGAATTGGAAACAGGAGATGCATAGATTTCTTAGGAACTGCGTTAATAACTGCGTTATTTGGTCGAGCACTCAAGACTAAGCTCCCAGAAGTAAAGACACCTCAGCAAGAACCAGAAATGGAAGATCGAGATCATAAGGCAAAGGCTAAGATGAAGGCTTATGCGGATAACAAAGATTATGTGAAGCCATCAATAATCCAAGAAGGCGATACGGTACTTGTTAAACGCGACGATTCTAAGAGGAAGAGCGACACACCCTATCACACAGAGCCATGCATTGTTGTGAACAAAAAAGGAACAATGGTGACGGCAAAGAAAGAAGACAACACTGAGATCACAAGAAACTCTTCATTTTTCAAAAGCGCAGTGAGCAAAGAGGAAGGTTCAGAGCTGGAGGAAGGTGAAGATGAACAAAGTCCTGACGAACAAAGTCCTGACGAACAGAGTCCAGTGACGGACATCCCAGAGAGAGTGAGGTCACGTCCAGGAATGCTCAAAGACTTTGAACTGTATCTGTGAACTGTAGAGTAGTAAACGTGATATAACAGAGTTATGTTTCACACGTTGAGTAAACGCTAAGTAGGCAACCTTGGAGATTCAGAACACTAGATATTTGACAATCGTTTTGATAGACATTTAGCAGTTTTACTACATTTAGTTTGTATGTAATTTTATTTCTAAGAAGGGAGGGATGTAGTGTTGCTAGCCTTATTTGGAATGTCATTGTGAGTACTTAGGTCCCGGATATAGGATCGGATGTAGGATTAGCACGGGCACATTTCGGTGGCGGTTTGCATGTAAGATTTCCTTTAATAAATATCTTAAAATACCACAGCGGCTTGTACTTTTACCCACAATTCTTTCCGCGCGAAAAACTTTAAATTCGTTATAAAATCGCTGTAGAGAGGATTTCAATCTTAAAACAAGCCAGTACAAGTGCTGCTGCCGATACACTGTCATTGAAGAGAACAGAGGATTACTACGTGTTAGTTTTACTCTGTTAGGTTCGCCATCTTTTTCGGTACGGATTCGCGCCTTATCTGAGACCCTGGAACAGGTTAAGCAACAATGAATTACATTATCCAGCCGAGGAAGAAAACATCCCAATAAAAAAAACTTTGCCAACATATCTGCCAACACCATACGAGAGACAATTTTACATAAACATGGCGGCGTGCATGCACGAAGGTCCTCGGTACGTACATTCAGGGCACAATTGTTTTTCTCTATAAGGACGTCCTAGCCGATAAATATCATATATTTGGATCAAAGATCAATGAAATCATTGGGTACAAGAGTATAGGAGCGACACTTTGGCAAGTTCAGTCAATTTTATATATATAATTGACTGAACTTGCTCGCTCCTATACTCTTCAACCCAATGATCTTGTCTCCTTCTACTTCTCTTGTCTCCTACTTCTAATCAGTATTTGAAGGGGACGTGAAAGAACCTGTTGTACTACTCGAAAAAGAGCAGGGATTGTCACCCGGTACAGCAGCCTGGCCACTGCACTAACCACACACTCAACATTGTAAACTGCGTGGCAGCTATTAGGGCCGTAAGCAGTCCGAAAGAATTCACTGACGGGATATGTCAGTAATATGTAAAGCGCCATGTTATGGCGCTATATAAATATGGGCATTATTATTATTATTGATATTTGATCCAAAGCCTACTCAAATACCAATTGATGCTTACATAATTATGAAGCTCTGCCGAATATTGCGGGTGTTTTCTTTTCAGGCCTGTGCTCGGATTATGATGGCGGTTATCCTCCCGAGGAGATGCAACCTGCTCCACAGCAACATTCAACGCACACAACTGTCATGATGTCACAGCCGGTAAGGAAATAATCATTTCGATGAATTTAATATATCTGAATACTTCCAACAACAACAACAAGCTTTATTGTACCCTTAGTTACGAATACAAATACAATTTAGTGTGAATATATAAATATATATATTAGTTAGGGTACTGGCTACCCGAGATAACCATGGGGGCTAAAAAGACCGGGCAGCTAGTTTTACAAATGCATTTTTAAATTTTAGGTCGAGTTGTTCTGAAGAGATAAACAAACACAATAATAGCAGTAAGGAAATACTAGTTATTATAGCAAAATAGTTATAGGGAACCTCGGTTGAAGAATGCCGGATGTGCACCCTTCAACCAGTGGCGCCTACGAATAGCAGTTTCAGCGGTATTGACCCGAACGCCTCACTTCGATGTAATGAAGCACTATTCAAACTGTGTATCTAAATTAGTCGTGCTTGTTTAAGAGGATGTTGGTGTCATACAAGAATGATGATTTCAATGGCGCTTTAGTACATTGAAGTGAGGCGTTCGGGTCAATACCGCTGAAACTACCATTCGCAGACGCCAATGTAATATCAGCTATTGACCCTTCTCATGTTGCTTCCATGTTGAGTCCCTTGAGAATATAGAAACCTTTGTTTCTGGGTGTCCAAACTCGTTCTGAAACTACTCAGTCTGAAGTTTGACGCGCACAATCTATCGTTTCTATTCAACTTGGCCGCCATGTGAGAAGGTTAAATTTTGGTTTCTTTCTTATAGCAAATGGTTGTTGCTCCTATTCCAGTGATACCTAAAAGTTATCTGGTTGTGTCCATTCTTGCCACATTATTCTGCTGCCTTCCTTTCGGGATCGTCGGAATCGTCTATGCTACTCAGGTAATTTGTTTGATTGTTTACTAGTATCCTGACATCCACCAGTCTCTGATGCGTCAAATGCCAATGCATACTTGATTATTCAACTTATTCATATCTCATGCTCGCGCGGTAAGAAGTATGGTAACAATGGTATCAGAGCGAGGCCAGTTGTCCCAAAGATCGCAACATTGGAGCCGGTCAGAAAAATCTTAGTTTCTATCGTACTGTATTGTTTTGTTCTTTTTGTGATATGGAAAAAAACAACTTTATTTTCCGCCATCGACTGTAGCAGGTGCTCATTACCCGGAACGTCCATCTCCCATACTATAGATGGTTTGCACTCAATCTCCAGAGATTCAAATGACAAAGGGCATGGCGGTCATGTTGGTGTACAGAACAAAAGAAGCTAACGAAGAATCTATTGTTAACTGTACACCAACATGGCGGCTATGACGTCACGTGCAAATGGTCTATATCTTTGAATTGGCGTATTTACATCTTGGGCTATTTATATACCTTTTTTCCTAGAGTGCGAACACTAAATCCACGGAAGAACAGTTCAGGCTATTATCTCCGCCGTTATTGGTTTTCTTTCGTGGGAAATATTTTTGGGAAATACCTTTATTCGTGGGAAAAATCTAAAAATAGCCCAATGTGTAAATACGCCAACTCACATATATAGTACATGTGGATGCTTCGGATAATAGCTCCTGACTGTATGAAAATGTCTGTGGTACGCAGTTTAGCATATATTTGTTTTCTGCACGTTACGCAATGGAATGTGTCTTATTGTAATGTACAATAAGTAGTGCTCACTTCTTTAACGAAGTGATTTGCGTAAGTATATATATTGCAGTAGCGTATATTGTACTTTATTCGGGTATACCAACGCGAACGACTCACATTATTTTAGAATGTCGGACGAAAACACGCGTCAACTCAACGCTGCATCACAGGCGGCCGTACAATTGGCAGTCAACTACTCCATCAGTAATCTTTCCAAAGTTATCGACGAGAAACTTGATGCCTTCGCTAAGAGATTTTCAGAAGAGAGTAGCTCTACTGTCGAGTAGTATGCGGTTGAGAGCCAAACGGGAAATATTTCACGTGCAAACGAAAAGGAAACCAGCAACAATTGGATCACTGCCAAAACGTCCTAGAGAAGTTAGACGAATCTTCAAACTTCCTAAAATCCAAATCCTACGATAAAGTCAAGCGGTCTTTGAAAGAGGGTACCGAGCTAGTTCTCAAAAGGGTAAAGGCCATTAAAATAGCTGACAAAAGTGAATTTGGCTGGCTAACCGTGAACGAATACCTCTCAGATGAGCTTGCTTCAGATACCGACGACGAGAAACAAATCTACCGTTCTGAAAGGAGAGCCGAGAAGAAGGTAAAGGATAAACTCCGTCAAAAACGAGACAGAAGAGGCAGCAGTAGCCAATTGAAACAGTTTCATCGCCTTCGACCAGTTTCAGTCGTGCTGACAACAGGCCAACTATAAGGCTGGTTCCTTGTTTCAAGATAAGTACCGTTTATGTTTACGCGCCTTTTGTTCCACGTTAGTACAAGCTTTGTTCACCTTCGGATATATATGGTGTCGTTCGACTGACCCATATCCAATATTCTCCATGAATATCGAGTTCTGTTTTTGTGTATGTTATTCTACAGTTAAGGGCAGAATATTTAAATGTTAGGGTTCTTTAGGACTTTATCACTAAACAACACAGAAATATAATACTTCTTAAGGTCTCGATAAAGGTTCAAAATTAAAAAGTTTTGAAAATGCGTTTTTTCGCAAATTCTAAATCTAAAAGCCCTAATCTAGCATCACAAAAAAACTCAAACCCCAAAAAATAATTTAAAGCCTTGAAAATGCGACTTTCTGATTTCCCGCTAAAAAAGGCACGAAAAATGATTGACAGCTGCTGTCATTCACTGGGCATATTATTTCATTCTCGCTGATCCTGTGATTTTCTGCGCTACTTTTCGTTCGTGAAGATTTCCTACGTTTATAATGCAATGCCCAAAAGTGTAAAAGTAGATATTTCTTGGTGCCGTATTAAAAAAAGAATAAGAAGAAAAAACACAGCACAATTTAGTTTGTAATAATTTAGTTTGTGAGTAAATTTGGAAGCGGGTGTAAAGTTCTTAGGACAAACAATGGCTGGAGGGATTATATTCAAGTTCCAAGAAGTTAGAATAATCGAAGACTCGGAAAGTCCACAAAGAATGAAGCAATAAAGTTTTTGAATCGGCCAAAAATTTAAAGAGAGTAGTATATACAATAGCGGTTCTGGCGCACATCCTTATTTAAGCCTTTTTTCTCCCATCGTATATCCCTACTCCGCTAAAAAATCGTTGAAATTTGTTTCAATTCGCCTCCCCATATAAGCCCCCGCAGTCCCACGGATGGCCCCACCCACCTAATTAGATCTAATTAGAGATACGTCATTCTAATGTATATCTGAGATACCGAATTATATGAAAAAATGCGCGGCGAGAATTTATGTAGTTGGTTAAAGGTTGGAGAGCAAGCATTCTGCAGCAAGTCGTGCATAGGTACATATTGTAGGACCCATTTATATAAAATAAGGCAGGGAAGGCGGATTCCAACACCTTGTCGCGGGTGCGGAAAGGGAACTCAGAGCACTTTTTATACTTGTGTTGGGTGCGGCTCTGTGTTACTACGCGTAGAACTATCCAGGAAGGAAAAGGCAGCAAGGCGGCAGTTCTTAGAAGTACTGCAGGAGCTGCTACAGATTCGAAAACCCACAGGGATACGTGTGAAACATGGCTGCTCAGAATTCCCCACTAGCATTTGAACGCACTAAATGGGTCATTGGTAAGTTCTTACGAGGCTGGCAGATGGATATTCCAGAGGGTCACGAATTTGGTGCCGACCCAATGGCCTTCTTAGATGGTGTACGTCATATAATCCACGAAAAGCTAGAGGAAGAGATTGTCGATCTAAGGGGGGTAAAGTTCCAGCTAGCCTTGAGAGTACAGCTACTAAAGTACAAACTCGATGGTAGTGAAGAATCCATCGACGCAATACTTCGCCACAAGCAGGAGGCCGTTTTACAAGTCCATGAAATCGATTCCGCGCTAGATAAGTCTTTTCCAACGATCCAAGAGACCCTAGAGAAATGGACACATAGAGGCTCAGGTTGGGTGGTAGACCGAGTAGTTCTGCTTTGGCTCGACATAGCGCGATACCAACCACTACGAGGAGGCTCGTACATTCCACTACCTAAAGAAGTCCAAAACAAGAAGGCTGTGATTAATGTTCAAAATAAGGGTGATAACTGTTTTCGTTGGACACTCCGATCAGCACTGTTTCCAGCCGTAAAAGACCCACAGAGACCATCTAAGTATCCTATAGAGGATGATCTAGACTTTAAGGGAATCGATGTGCCAACCCCCATATCACAGATTTGCAGGTTTGAGAAGCAAAACAATCTTGCAATCAATGTCTTCGGCTGGGAGAAAGGTGTGGTTGTCTACAGGATTAGCAAACAATGTGTAGACACCCGCCACATTATAGATGAATCCGGAAAGATTAGCATTATAGATAAATCCGGAAAAATTAGCAAGAAATGTGTGGACACCCGCCGTATCAACATGCTGCTCATAGAGAAGTCCGGAAAGTATCACTACACTTGGATCAAGGATTTGAATCGCCTCCTATTCGATCAGAGCAAGTACGAGCACCGAAAACACTTCTGCGAGAGGTGTCTCCACGGATACTGCAGAGAAGATCTACTCGAAAAACACATTCCAGAATGTAAAGGTATAGGACAGACAGCAGTGAGAGTTGAGATGCCTGAAGAGGGTAAGAACAAGCTATCCTTCCAGAACTGGTACAAACAGATGAAGGTTCCCTACGTCATTTACGCCGATTTTGAGGCATTGACCACTAAGATCGAAGAACCAGAGCCGACAGCAGAGCTGGCACCAGAACTGCGCAGCAGCACCCAGAAAACTCAACTACATGAGGCTTGCGGATTCGGCTACATCGTGGTGAGATGTGATGGCTATACAGAGACTCCAGTCGTCTATAGAGGGCCCAATGCTACAGAAATGTTCCTGGAGGCAATACAACGAGAAGAACAAAAAGTTGAAGCGGCTCTATCTAGACGTAAAGCCCTATGCATGACTCCAGAGGACAGCATAGCCCACCGAAGTGCAACAATTTGCCACATCTGTCAGAAATCTCTTAATGGGGATTCAGTTCGCGATCACTGCCATATCACTGGAAAGTATCGTGGAGCAGCACACAATGCCTGTAATCTACTCCTGCGGATAGACCCAAAGAAGACCATAATACCAGTAGTCTTCCATAATTTGCGGGGATACGATTCTCATCTATTAATGCAGTCTATTTCCAAAGTAGAGGGGCAGATAAATTGCATACCAAATAACATGGAGAAGTACATTTCATTCTCCCTAGGGAAACTGCGATTCATCGACAGCGTTCAGTTTTTGCTATCCTCTCTTGCTCAGCTAGTATCGGCTAAAAACCCGGAAGGATTCCAAATCATAGCCAGATACGAGCAAGACGAACATAAGCGCGGGCTTCTTCTACGCAAGGGCGTCTACCCATACGAATACATGGACAGTTGGGAGCGGTTTCAGGATGAGCTACCGCCGCGCGATGCTTTTTATAGCAAGCTTTCTGATGAAGGAATCTCAGATGAGGACTATACTCACGCACAGAAGGTTTGGGCTGCATTCGATTGTCAAACTATGGGAGACTACCACGACCTATATCTTAGAACCGATGTACTTTTACTCGCAGATGTGTTTGAAGGCTTTCGAGCGACATGTATGCAAAATTATGGATTGGACCCAGCTCACTACTATACGAGCCCTGGTCTATCGTGGGATGCATTGCTAAAGAAGACTGGTGTAGAGCTTGAGCTGCTCACAGACTACGATATGCATCTTTTCATCGAGAAAGGGATGCGAGGCGGCATTTCGATGGTCAGTCGACGCCATGCAAAGGCCAACAATCCATATGCGGCAGAATACGACCCAATCAAGCCCACTACGTACATACAGTATCTGGATGCGAACAACCTATACGGATGGGCTATGAGCCAAGCGCTACCAACAGGAGGATTTGAGTGGTGCGACGTAGAAAAGCTACAGACTATCGACCTCGACATCGCGTCGTATGTAATCGATATCGAGTCGTATGTAAACATACAAGCGGACAAAGGTTATATCCTTGAGGTCGACCTTGAGTATCCTCTAGGACTCCACGACGCTCACAACGCGTATCCACTAGCCCCAGAGCGTATGAAAGTCCAGAAAAAATGGATGTCAGAGTACCAATGCGGACTACTAGGTGAAAAAGTATTCCCAATCGAAGTTGAAAAGCTTGTGCCCAATCTATTCGACAAAGAACGCTACGTCCTACACTATAGAAATCTACAGTTATATCTTTCTCTTGGTATGAAATTGAAAAAGGTGCACCGAGCACTACGATTTGACCAAAGTCCTTGGATGGAGCCATATATACGTATGAATACGGATCTTCGTAAACTGGCTACAAGCAATTTCGAGAAAGACCTCTACAAGCTGATGAACAACTCAGTATTTGGTAAGACAATGGAGAATCTGCGTAAGCGCGTAGATGTTAAGCTGGTGCGTGCAAGAGAGGAGGACAAGCTTCGACGGCTGATATCAAGCCCAACATTTGCTAGATCAAATATCTTTGATGATGGCCTCGTAGCACTACACATGCATAAAAGCAGGCTCGTACTTAACCGCCCAGTTTACGTTGGTATGAGCATTCTAGACCTATCCAAACACCTGATGTATGATTTCTATTACAACCAACTTAAGCTCCAATATGGTAATAAATGCGAACTACTATACACAGACACAGATTCGCTATTGCTTGAGATCCAAACAGAAGACGTCTACGACGACATAGCCAAAAATGCAGACCTATACGATACGAGTGATTACCCAAAAAACCATCCACTATACGACACTACCAATAAAAAGGTTCTTGGAAAGATGAAGGATGAGTGTGCAGGAGTTGCCATCGTA
Source organism: Actinernus sp. WN-2022 (assembly GCA_030867875.1). NCBI lineage: Eukaryota > Metazoa > Cnidaria > Anthozoa > Actiniaria > Actinernidae > Actinernus > Actinernus sp. WN-2022. The sequence continues at coordinate 39,802,471 of JAOWCC010001501.1, forward strand.
GAGTACGTTGGACTTCGACCGAAGATGTATTCGATTGTATGCGCAGACACTAAGGAGATTCGCAAGGCTAAAGGAATACGGAAGTACGTTGTGAAGAAGCACATTCGACACGAGCAGTATAAGGAGTCTCTTTTCGATAGGAAGACCTTCAGACATGGAATGAATATGCTGCGAAGCATTGGGCACCAGATCTATGGTCTGCGAGTTAATAAAATCTCCCTTTCACCACTGGACACAAAACGTTGGATTTCTGAAAATGGAATCGATACATTAGCCCATGGCCATAAAGATATATGTTTGTTCCAAAACGAACTAGCTTAGGATCCCATTCGGAGGTAGTTCGGTATCAAGTGGTACGACTTGTATCTCTTCACGCACGAATCCACGCGTTGGTAGTTGCCGAGCAACATTCGAAACCTGCGGAGCATACAAATAATATAGGACTGGCTGACCCGAAGAAACCATACTACGCGAAATGCTATATGTTTTCAAACTCCATATAGGATCGGTAGCACGCTTTCGTCCACCTTCTAGCTCACCAGGAGCGTATAGATATCGAACACTGACATCGAATGGAAGTCTTTCCTCTTTGAGCCCAACTAGACGTATCCGTTCGTCCCGAGCCGGCACGGGTTCTGCTGGGTTCGATTCGATTTCGTTTTTGGTAATTGCTATGGATGGTTGTTTTCCTGTCAAACGCGTAGCTTCGTTGTTTAAAGCTTTTACGACCGCAGGTAGACGAGACACCCATTCGACAGATCTATCATCCTTCCCCTGCGAAGTAAGTACCATCTCCTGAGCATATTGGTATCCAAACAATCTCTCAGCTAAAGTACGATTAAATCGTTCGACGATTGCTTGATCCCGGTGAATATCCACACGACCACGACGTACGGAAACTTCATGTTTATCTAGTAGCGAAGACATTGCACCCATAAATTCACGTCCTGGATCGACTTGTAAAAGTTTTGGCCATGTTAGTGGACTTCGCTTATATATTCGTTCGAATGCCGCAGCAACTTCTTTAGATTCTTTAGTGGCTAATGGTTCGGCTTCTTTGTATCTGGATGCTACGTCCACGATCGTCAGCGCATACTTATATAGCTTTCTTCCACGTCCAGGTCGATCGTGAGGTAGAAATATCAAATCGGCTTGATGGACCTCATTTGGTGTAGATACATTGAATTTAGGTCGTGGAACGTATTTGGGGGGTGGTAAATAGATCTGCCATATAGCTTGTTTTTCTAGCCACATCCGAGTCACATGTTCAGATATGTTTGTCGAATTGGCAAGATGTTTAATGGCTGCTAGTCCTTTCCAATAACCCTCCGGACTATAGTATCGTAAACTTAGTTTAGTGTCCATTAATATGTACATACATATATGTGCATACACATATGTGCATTCTAAGCTTCAATAAGCAGAAAAGTTACTACCTATTAGTCGCATTTTATGCGGAGTAATTACCTAGTAATACTCTAGTAATCTAGTAAGTGATCTAGTAATCTAGTAAGTGATCTAGTAATTACGTTAATCGTAAAAAAGCTCGTTTTTTAAAGCATAGCTATAACCAATTCTCATAAGAATTTAGTGGCAACGTATCCAGTCGCGAATACACTACCACCTAAGGCCACCAATTCGGCAGTTTTCCTCGAATTAGATGGTCGATAATAATCTGAGAGTTTAGGCTCTTCCAGTTTCATTTGTAATATATGATATATATGGAGTTTTCGCATTGCATCGATTCTATCTTTAAGTCCAACGTGTGCGTTATTTTCTTTCCAGTGGTTCCAGGTGGCTTGTGCTTCTAGTCGTTTTTCTCGATTTTTCTCATAGGTTGTAATAGCGGCATTTGCCTTCTCCTGAGCTTTATCATGTCTTACCATCTCTGCGGCAGCAGCATTAGGCCCGCTAGTTGCTTTTTCTATTTCGTGTGCGGCAATACTAGCGGCAGCACTAGTTATGGCGAAGACAAATCCCATAAATATTATTGATGCCATGGCTTCGAAGGCGAGGTAGAGTCGCCCCTATTACTCAGCAGGCTTCCAATACCCTTTGTCCTTTAGGTATTTCTTAGCTGCAAGGCCACCAGTTAGAACCGCTATCCACTTCACGAAGTTCAAAATACTAGATGAAGGATCGTTAGTCAAAGGCTCTTTGATTGCTTTTTTTCCGACCCAACCGATACCTGCCGCAAGCCCAGTCAATATAGTAGCTTCCTGTATTGTGTTCATAAGTTCTTTAGCCATCTTATTGGAACAACGTTTACATCACCGGCCAATGTTGGACGTTGCATATGTGTCTACAGCGTGGCTTCAAATGCTATATCATACCTTGAGTTTTTAGGTTACGACCTTTTGGGGTTTCTTTGGTAGCGGCAGCTGAGCTGTCTGTGGCGGCAGCAAAGCTGCCATTGAAGCTGTGGTTAACTCGTTGCGTTTGTTTGTATTGCTCATACTGATAGTACAAACCCACAAATGCTATGCTTACCCCAATTACAGCAAGTGTGGTATTAGTTGATATCAAACTTGGCTTATCGGTGGCAGCAAAGCTGCCATGACTGTCTACCTGCGCCTGCGTTGCCGCCTGCGTTGCCGCCACATTGGCGATATTTTCTTTCCTTCTTTGCGCTATGAGTTTGCCTGCAGCAACTCGTTTTGGATTTGGTGGGGGTTTTACTGGTTCTTTCGTGATGGGATCATTTCGATCTTCGGAATGGGTATCAATTTCCATCTCGTTAAGAGTAATTACTTAGTGGTTGAGGTAACTTCAATACGTTAATTACGCTAAAGATTCTTAAAATTTGAATATGCCTCATGTACTTCATCGATTTGTGGGGCATCCACTTCATATTCGCTGACTTCGGCATCCTGTTCCGCCTCGGAGTCCTGTTTAGTGGGCATAGAATGGTTAACAACGTGACAAAGGGCACTAGTTAGTGCCACAAGCGGACCTGCTTTGTAGGCCAATCGGCCAGCCAGTGCAGATAGCTCGTTTCGGACTAAGCGGTCTTTCTTTAGAGCTTTCAACAGCCTTCGTCGTTGTCGAGAATCTAGAGGCCTCACATATGCTACTACACAAGTTGCTAGACTTAGTGCTCTATCCACTAAGCAGTCATTTATTTGCTTCGCTAAGACGGCTTGGTATCTACGATATAGGCGTTCTATGTCTTTATCAGGTAACTTAGAAATGTCCCCAAGAGAAAAATTCTTCCCTAGATATTCTTTTGTCGTACCAGTCACGGCTAGAATAGAAAGAGCTTCCCTATGTTCGATGATTTCTATGCTACGATGAAAGATTGCTGCCGCTTCGTCGGTGGTAGCGCAGTGTAGCGGCAGCTTGCTGCCTTCGAAGCCGCTAGCTCCGATGGCAGCTTTGCTGCCGCTAGCCTTTGGTGGAGGACCTGTCACATCTATTTTGCCGGATTCAGTTAGTATGTTCATTAATTCATCATCAAAATCTTTATCCATCTTACTTCAACGTATTGTGACATACCATAGGTGAAGGTATCTCTAATACGGTTGAAAAAGGATGTCGCAAACAGAAACATATATGTGCGAACTTAGTCTCAAGTTCTGAAATGAATAGCTTCTTATCATCTAAGGATATGCTAGCGCCGTAGTCGTCGAATAGATCCTTCAATCCCGGTGCGCTTGCGATGCGAAATGCCACAATGATTGCGCAATTCTCGCGAAAGTTCTTGCATATACTTTTTTGTGTTTGCGATGAGGCCCAAATCGAAATACCAATGTGGCGTGCAGAAAAGGCTAAATCGGATATCTTATTGGTCCTTCCCTTAACATCCTTGCTTGCCGCACAATCATCGAGGATAATAAGTGTATTCGTTCCTTCGAAAAAACATGCACAGTCGCCTAGGGTCGCATCAATGTCATTCTGAGAAGGCGCTAGGACAATGAAGCGAGGATCTCCCTTACCAACACCTTTATAGGTTTTATTGTTAGCATAGGTGGGACAAATTAATACGATATATTCAAATTTAAAACGAAATGGACCTCTCAATTGATCAACTATGAACTGAGTCTTTCCGCAGTTTGTGGGGCCAATTATGAGTGCGTTAAAGGGAATTTGTTCTGTTAATGTGTCCATGGTAATGAGTACATTAACGAGTACATTAATGAATACGTTAGTGATAAACATTTTGTAGCATTCCTTGTTCAATAGTTGCTTGTGCATCAGAAAGCACGAATATGTGCATGTTCACCTTACCTGAGCCTCCACTGCGATGAATCCTAAGGCGAATGGATGCTCCAGCATCTTGTTGGGCTATGCCATCTCCATGAACTATACTGGTTTGAGAAGTGCGGCAATCGATGAGTGCGGCAAACTTGTTCTCAAAGAACTTCTTATGCGTCATCGATGTAGCGGCGGCAGCCTCTCCGAAACGCGGGACAAACCAATTCTTCGCTGACTTCCATAAATCCTTTGGTAGCATCCCAAAAGAATATAGAGCGTTATGAATGCCATTGACGTGTACCTCGACCTTGGTGATTCCTGGATTTACGAATTTCTCACTATCTCTAGTGCCTACCACATGAGGATCCACAAATAGAAGAAGAATGCCATTGAGAGAGAGACGAAGTACGTTTATGCTTTCAGATACGAGTGTGTCGGTTCCTAGATCGATCGAGACGGTTTTGAAGTACTCATAGTGGTTATACAGAAAGGCTTTACCGCTGGCGTAGGTACTATTGGCCTGCGACGCAAGATCGAGACTTTCGATGACTTCATATTCTAGTTCAATGTTCGATAGTTTATACGTTCCTACTTTCGTACTGTCGGATCCGACTATGACGTCTATGGCCGGTGCCAGTGTCAAATGAAATGACATCTTATCTCGAATCGCATGTGGATAAAAGACGCCATGGGTTGTGATAACTTCATGATCAATAGGTATCTTATATACGCTACCATATGCCGCTAGTGTCGCATTATCAGCCGCATTAGACGTAACTGCGTTACTGGCCTTTGAACGAAGTTTGTTCACATTAGCAGATTGAATGCCCCGCTCTACGCTATTCTCTCGTTCTACATCGGATAGGTATAGATCGCTATATACCTGTAGTAGATCGGGTCGACTTAGATCTTCTAATCTAGTAGTTCCCATCCATACGACTCGCTTTGAGACTATGCAACGTCCAACATTGGCCACCAAATAGTTGTCGGCATGACCCCCGGATAGAGCGATATTGGCACTAAGGGCTAGACTACCAGGTACTAGAAGTCTATTTTCGCCTAACGTAGGAACATTAACAATTAAAGTTTCCCCCGGATTGGCCGATGAAGGAGTGAAAGTTACGCGATGGAACACACGACTGGCTTTAAGAGATCTACCTTCTCTAGGAGAATAGTCAGGATGGAGCTTCGTCGATATCATGATGTTTGTTTCACAATTGAATATGTTTCGTTCCACAATTGAATACTAATATTATATCACATATCAAGTGTTCAATATGGAAGAAACTTTAGACTTCGATCCTATATCTGAAGAAGGTAGAGCCGATGTGAATGATCTTACTGCCGAAGAATGGGCGGAGATTAGACCTGATGATGGTGAGGCAGAAATGGATTGGTGGAATAGAGCTAAGCATAGCTTCAAAAATACGACGAAAAGCATACGCGATAGGCTATGGAAAAATCGTAGTAACTGGGGAACCAGTTCGGCTGAGTATATAGAATTAGTCAATCGAGGTGATGATGCGGAAACGCAATTTACGGCAGGCAGTAGCGGCAGCGGAGCTGCTACTGCGGAAACGCCACTTGAAAGACTGGAAAGACGGACCGAAAATGCACAGGACCAAATAACTATAAAGTTTCCAAAAGCAGATCTAACGAAGTTCACTGCTAGTTTGGATGACTATGATAGGGTCGTGATAAAACTCAATCGTAAAAATGCTGGACCATACTTACTGTCGGATGCCGTAGACACTCCCAATGCATTACCGAAAACGCTTAAAAACGCTCTTGGACCTACTGCGGAAAAGGAGATTAGTATGAAAGAGGATATGGCCACCGAAAAAGATAAACAAAAGGCCAAGGAAATAAAAAAGATGGATTCATTAACTAAGGGAACTCCAGAATATGAAGTGGCAAAGAATAAAGTAGTAGCACTAGAGGATCAGAAACAGGAGATCGAGAAAGAAATAGAAGCCATCAAAGATCGTATGTCGTTACGAGACCGCATAAAAGCCATCTTCAAGAAACATGGATTTACGGTGATTGGAGTATTAGCTGTCGCTGGTGCCGTAATTGGTGCTGTCGTTAGTATATTGACAAAAGGCTTGGCTTCCGTTGCTAAGGGAGTTGGTGGTGCTTTGAAGGATCTTGGAAAAAAGTTGGCTAACGTGCTACCTGCGGCGATAGGCGCTATTGCGAGTTTCATATTCCGTACCGCTGGAGAAGTTTTCGGCTTCCTTGCCAAGAATGCCTGGCTACTCATTGTAGCTGTGATCATATTCCTAGTAGAGCAATATAAATCGTCGAAACGTCAGCGCTAACGAAATATCATCCATGAGGCTACGCCGGCCACAATACCCACGATTGCTAAATTGGTTTCGTGACTCGTTGGTGATACGCCGCGACTTTGTCGACTGTGTGGTGTCGTATCAATCGTGGCAGCGTAGCTGCCTGTCGTATCAGTAGTGGCTCCGCTGTCTGTAGCAGGTTTATTCGTCTTTGTTTTCGAGCCTTCCATAGGGGCTGGTGGTGGAGATTTTTCGTTAAGATTGATGTCATCATTTATTCCTAAACTGATACCAGGTTTATTTGCCGTTCGTAGGCTGTTTACGTACGTAGCGCCCTTAAAGATAATCATATAGCTAGGTATTAACAGACAATCCTTCGCAACTGCTAGATCTAGACGAGAACTAATATCCTTAATAGATTCTTGGTATTGGGCTAGAGTGTCTGAAGCCGATTCTATGATGGCATCTTCAAACATCGTATCGAATTTATTTTGGGCGGCTGGGGACTTCGATCCTACGATTGGTGAGCCGGTTGAAGCCTGGGATGATAGGACACAAAACAAATATACCATTATGGATGTATTAATTCGGACTATCCCGGCCTTTGTCAATCCTTTTCCCTTCTGTGGAACGAACCAATTGTAGTGCTTCTCGTTCATATCATTTCTATGCGAGGCAAAGTTGATTTCATAAGCACCGAACTCTCTTCTGATCTTGTCATATGTGACGTAATTCCATGGAACGTTGTTAAACTTATTAAAGACGTTTTCTCTGGGGAGAGGTACACTTAATTCGAATAGTATTCGCCTTATCGTATAGTATACGTGAAAGCGGTAAAAGCTCCGAACATTATCAATAATTGCTGCATCGTCTGAAAGATGGTCATCGAATGATACACCGCAGCCTGCCGTAGCACACCAAACGGCAAAGCAGAATTGTTGCTGCCAAAGTTTCATTGGTTCAGCATCGAACCACATATTCGTTTTTTCCATCCTATCGTTAGCATTAGTGATACTGTCTTGCAGGGCATAGCTCGGATCTTTATTCGTTATCTTATCATTAAGATCGAGTCCTAGATCTTGAAAGATATGTCGCGGCTCATATGTAAATAGCCGATCCTTTGCTACGTAGATCTTTAGCGTTTGTATGATAGGGTATATGTCCTTAGCGACGTGTGCCCAGGAAACGGCTGGAACTGGATAATTAAAATCAGTCCTTCTGAATGGAAGTGGAAAACCCCTACCGAATGCGGCCACCGCATGTTTTTGCGTTGTCACGCGTAACGCTTCGTGTAGATCATTTCTGACATCTACTGGTATGAGACCACTCATATTCCAATGCTGCCCACCATCGTAAAACATAATTCTAGTCTCGTATGTAGATTCATCATGTATGTCGGATGCCGTTGTCCTAGCTGAGAACTTATCGAAGTCCGCGTGAGGATAATTTTTCTTAAAGGCCGCTAAAGCCTTTGCATTGCGAGGTGCGATATAGTCACCCCAATCACCGTCGAAATGAACTCTGCCTTGGATACTAGGCATGGTTTCTTATCCTTGGCGCCGGGCCAATCAATCCGTTCGATTCATCCGCTTGACTAATCTGTTTGATATTGATACGTATTAAAGTTATGACATATGTTAATATCGTGAAGTAAAGAACGTATGTTAATATCATATCGAAGTAAACTTCAGGCTTTAATATGGTAATCTTAAATGTCACCACTACCTCGGCTGACCATACGGTCTACTTTCAAGAACCTATTTACATCCATAATATTTCTCTAATCGCGGTCGCTTTTGAGAACGGTTGGTGGAACCTATCAGAGAAAGCTTCATTCACTTGGAATGCCCCAGGCGAGATACGGATTCCTTATGAACTTAAGCCGGGGAATTACAATATAAACATCTTAATGGACGCCCTCAAACCCGCGGTTACTGCTGGTTTATTGGAATTCGTAGCCCACGATCATAGGAAGTTTTGGATTCTAAAAATTAAGAAACCAATCCTGTTCAGTAAGAATCTCTGCGATTTGTTTAATATCAAGGGTACTCCAGAAGGGGATAATGTGTCACTCAAAGTAGGAGAATACAAACTGGTGGTACAACTTCTTCACTATGTATATATCTATTGTGATGTGGTGGATCCTAGCTTCTCAATTCTTAATGGAAAGCAATCAAACGTGCTGGCTATCATTAATCTCGTGGGCCTTAGGTTTACAGAATGTACTTACAATCACTTGCTTCCCTTGCCCATACGATCTCTAGGGACAAGACGAAACAGCCTTCGCCTGACACTTAGAGACGAAGAAGGAAATATTATAGACTTCCGTGGTCGACCTATACGATACGTATTGAAGATTGAGTAAGTTAAGATATAGCGAAGATACGTATTGAAGATTGAGTAAGTTAAGATATAGCGAAGATACAACATAATGGCAAGTGATTCGATTAAAGAAGTTCCAACAGCGCCAGAACTTTATCCGCGGCTGGCTAGCGGGGCTAATTTTCGATTGCAAACAGTCCGAGATACTCTTTCAGATATCGAAACTCAAGAAAAACACTATGAGGGTGTGCGTAAGAAATACGCCCGCGCACAAGGAATTGTCCATGGTGTCGCTGTGGTAGCAGGAGGTCTATCCGTATTATTTTCGGGTTCAGGACTAGCAGCAGCTCTAACTGGTTTTGGTATAGTGCTTGGTTTACCATTCGGTGTTATTGGTGGGGCCTGTGGGATGATTTCAGCAGCTACGACCCTTGAGGCTAAAAAGCTTGGAAAAAAAGTTTCTAAACATGAGAAAACCGCTATGTTAGCTAAAGCGAAAATTAATACGATTCGCGATCTAGTATCAAAGGCCCTTCACGATGAAAATATATCTGACGTCGAATACAACCTAATCCTCGCTGAGGTAGATAAATACGAAACTATGAAGATTGAAATTCGTCACAAAACTTCGGCTAATTTAAGCCGAATGAGTGAAAAAAGGGTGGAACAAATTCGAGGCGAAGTCAAGCAAAAAATGCTAGAAGAAATGATAGCAAAATTGGGGTAAAAATTGACATCTCATATGAGAAAAGTGAGCGTGGGCGATATTTACGCTTTTCTAAGCGGTTCGTATAAATTAACTTGTATGGCGAGTTCGTATGCAAATTTCGAGACATAGCGTAGGCGGCGCTAATTAACATACGACAATTACTTAAGACATAAGTAGGATATTTTTCGCCTACGTCACTGTCTAGCATGTATAGCCCTCGCGGTTCGGCGCTGGACTGGAAGGAAAATGGAGGCCCTTTCAGTTCAGAGTTCGAATCCGTCTGGGGACTATACATGGTAGATCGGTTTGTGGGGGGTAAAAAGCCTCCAGCCCCCCACAAATCGTAGCGCGTCTGCCGATGTGGCAGAAGACGAACAAATACAGTACAAACAGTGTCAATCCTGGGTCGGGTGCTTGGGTAGAGCTTACAGATACTCGAATAGGGTTCCAAGGAGTGCCGGTTGTGCCTCAACCAGTTAGGACCAAATACAGTAGACCAAATACAGTAGACCGAATACAGTGGACCAAATACAGTAGACCGAATACAGTAAGCCGGGCCCGGTAATAAGCAAAAACCTCTCTAGGAACGAAAAGGCGAAGTAAGGAAAAAGGAGAAAGTGGGTTCCTAGAGAGGTTCTGGAGACGTCCAGTTTTGCTTTTGGTCTTTTTCTTAGTTTTGATTTTTTCTTCTTAGAACTAAAATCGTATGTTCTAGTTCGAAATTTTTCTATCTATATCGTGACCAGAAATGGAAAAGAAGTGCTTTTTATAGCGAGCGGGGTGCCTATTTTACCGGTATCGAATAGTGCACAATAAATACAGTCACACTCTATGGTGAGATGCCATAATACTACAGTCACACTCTATGGTGATTTCGTAGACATCGAATAATGTATAATAATATAGTCACACTCTATGGTGATTTCGTAGACATCGAATAATGTATAGCAAAATACAGTCGTACTCTATGGTGAACTGGAAGTGCTAAACGAGCCACATAATGATCTTCGAAGCTTAGGAATTGCTGTCAACGAGGGGACTGACGATGAAGATGACTAAGCGATATCTAGATGATCCTTCGTGTAGGAATGAAACACCCGCGGCAGGGGTATGGCTCAAACGATCCTTTTCTGATCTGGTGTCGGTGTTGCTTACAGCACTCGAATAAACAACTCTTACCACAAATAGTTGTCCTGCCTATTGTTAACCATCGGCACTGATTTTGTCCTCGCATCTTGTGGCTGATAATATAATGGTTGCATAAAATCGGTCGTTTTTTATTGGGGGTAGTTCTTAGTAAGGGAATAATGGGGGTTATATGAGGTCTGAATATTCGTTCTCTAGTTCGTACTGGAAGAAGTACTCGACGAGACACTTAACGATACCGTAATGACCATTGTAGTAGGCATAACGTAGTGCGTGGTCGGCGTCCGTATCATAATAAAAGGGATAGAAGTACTCAATAATAAATTTAACGACGTCAAGAAAGCCATTTCTAGTGGCCTTGAATAGCATACCACCAATGTCCTCATATAATTCATCATAATCATATTTGAGGATCTGGGAGTGCTTAAAGAGAAACTTGACGATATCGATATTACCATTTTCGCATGCGTAGCAAAATGCACAGGTGATGTGTATGGCTAGTATATTGAACTGGAAGCGCTTAATTAGCCACTTAACGATACCAAAATTATTATTCCTACAGGCATTGATTAGTATATCCCCATCGTAGTTATGCTCGGTTTCATCGTCACCGTCTTCATCGTAGTAGTATGCCCTAAAATTACCATTAACAGTATGGCTATATCCTACTACGATACCACATTCGCAATCGTATACGTCATCCTCGGAAATATTGAATTTCTTAACCAAATTATCTCTCTCATCATCGTTATGAGCAGACATAAGCCCTAATAGGACTACTCGTCTACGGAATTCTTTGTCTACGTTTTCGTAACGTGCTATAGATGCGGCATCATTTAGATGTTTTGAAGTCAAAGAAATAGCGGCAAATGATGTAGGACCGGCATACTCTACGATCTTAGTCAAAATTTCTATAGGAAGGTACAATATATTAGCCATAGTACACTTCCGATGTTTAAGACAAACCTGTGGGTTTTCGAATCTGTAGCAGCTCCTGCAGTACTTCTAAGAACTGCCGCCTTGCTGCCTTTTTCCTTCCTGGATAGTTCTACGCGTAGTAACACAGAGCCGCACCCAACACAAGTATAAAAAGTGCTCTGAGTTCCCTTTCCGCACCCGCGACAAGGTGTTGGAATCCGCCTTCCCTGCCTTATTTTATATAAATGGGTCCTACAATATGTACCTATGCACGACTTGCTGCAGAATGCTTGCTCTCCAACCTTTAACCAACTACATAAATTCTCGCCGCGCATTTTTTCATATAATTCGGTATCTCAGATATACATTAGAATGACGTATCTCTAATTAGATCTAATTAGGTGGGTGGGGCCATCCGTGGGACTGCGGGGGCTTATATGGGGAGGCGAATTGAAACAAATTTCAACGATTTTTTAGCGGAGTAGGGATATACGATGGGAGAAAAAAGGCTTAAATAAGGATGTGCGCCAGAACCGCTATTGTATATACTACTAAGAGAATTCAATGCAGGAAGCTAAGGTTTGCCGGTTTTGTTTCAGCGCGATAAAACATTTTAGGATGCATGACGTAAACAGCCTACCGTGTACATGGTGTGGATCGAGCTGCGCTGCAGTGGTTTTCCCTGCATGATATTAATTGTTTGCTTACTGTGGTGCCATTTTTCTGTACTCCTAAAAGAGTGTTTCTTCTTTAAATTAAGCTGGAATCGACACTATAGCTAACTAGTTTCTGTAGAAGTATCGAGCGTCGGTGAACTGTATAGCTTCTCTGTTCTGCGGCTCGTCTGAACTTTGTAATCGGCCGAGACTGAACACAACATGAATCGCTCTGATTGGCTAATGTTAATGAGATTACCCTTGGAGGCGGGACTCTTAGTCAACCGTGAAATGAATCGAAAACCTTTTATCGGGCTGTTTCTCGGCTCTTTTTTTCGGCCAAAAACAGAACTTTGTTGAAGTCCAGCCTTTTAGCGTTTTGTCCAATTTTCCTAAGTTTTTCACGAGTCGTGGAAAACAGCCGTTTCTCAAATACTGTGTCGGGGAATTTGGAAATTATTTTTTGTTCAGGTTTTATGACCTGGGTTGTATCAAAATGGGATGAAAAACTACTTTTTCAACTTTGAAAAGGGATAAAATCTGTAATACGCAATATATCAAAAATGCCCGACACAGTATTTGAGTCAATTTAGTTGGGTTTCGAAAGGGCTAATTAAGAAAAAAATGTTTTCAAAGCCTGAAGGGCTGAACTCCTTCTGGCGGACAGAGTCATTTCGCGTAGAAATATATACAACATCTACGCTTTTAACATTTGTTCAAAAAGGATTAAATATGTACTTTCTTCAATTCAAGACCTTTAAATCGGTATATAGTACGTCTATGTGGCTTTAGTTCCGACGTTGCAAGAGCGTTTTTCCGAAATGACACGTCGAACCTTTATCGAGACAACCGTGTTCCTGTGAACTGATCTAAACTTAAACTTAAAAACCCTAAAATCAATCTACCCCGTCGTCGGGTAGACTCACTAATTATATTTTGAACCAGTTTCATTTTGTAAATGATAAATGCATCATACATCATGGTAGCAATAACTTTGAAAATATCTGCAGTGATCCATTTCTAAATATTGAATAAATGCTGATTATAAAATACCTGTTATTTACAACCACGAACGCTGTGATGTAGCCAACAAACAGAAAAGTCGCCTTCGGAACTCGTTGATGCACCGCGTTCTTTACGAATTCTCTAAGAGCAGGACAAAATAGCTCCGAATATCGAAAGGCATGGAAATGATCTTTGATGCAACTCCATCCATGTACTCTCATGCTGTCTTCCAAGCCTTTGAAGTATAGAGGATGACATTTTTAAAGGCGCTGAACAAATGATAAAGACTCACATGGCGGAGAACCTTGCTGTAAAACTGCCGGATTCTTGAATAATAATCTAAAACCGTTACAATGTACCTTCAGCTAGTCTCTTTGTGTCCGCGCTTGTGTACCAGTAGACAATTGTGTAATTTAGCCATACTCACACTTGAGCGAGGAACACATACCTGGCATGTTTGTGTTTACAAGCCAAGTAGCCATGTAGCCACGTAGCCATCTCTACAACATACAATTGTATGTATGTATATAGCCAGTAGCTACGACTCCCAAGTTTTAGTGGCCGGGTATTCTAAAGTTGTATCCAATATTGCACCCTGTTGTGTCAATCCTTTAAGAGTGGCAGAAGGCAAGAAACGTCGTTTAGTTATTGACCTCAGGCATGTTAACGAATTCTTAGTGAAACCTAAGTTTAAATACGAAGATTTGCGCTCGTTATCCCAAGTCCTCGACTAAGGTCACTGGTTTTTTACCTGGGACCTAAAATCAGGTTATCATCATGTTGATATCTGTACAGAGCACCACAAGTATCTCGGTTTTGCCTGGTCATTTAATGGTGTCGTTAGATATTTGGGCCGCGTCAGGCAAAAAGGGCCCGGACGAGATTCAAGTTAAATAATTCCTACAACGGTGTTCCTAATAACAGGTTGAAGATTGTATTGTATTCTTGACGAGAAGCGCTACATTTCATTCCTAACAATAAATGTCAGTTTCAAGAAATTGACAACAAAAATCTGGCATTTCATGTAACGAAGACAAATCGCACTGGACACCTATGCAAATTGACCTAACCTAACCCTAGAGTGGCTTGGCTTCCTAATTACAACTATTTCTATGAAATTCCAAGTTCCTGAAAAGAAGCTTTCTAAGCTGAAAGGCCTCCTAGACATTGCTATTCAAGACGGTTATGTGACATACCGTGACCTTGCGAAGATCGCCTGTTCTGTTATCTCGTCAGCTCTAGCAGTCGGTCCAATTTCCCGCCTCTTCACTAGACAAATGTACTTAACCATCGAGACAAGGTCGGCTTGGGACCACATCGTGTATTTCTCTCCTAGTCTACTAGAAGAACTGAAATCTTGGTTTGTAAACTTAGACTGTTTCAACGGTTATTCCATCAGACCACCGCCGACTACTTCTACACTTATATTTAGCGACGCAAGTGACGTAGTATTCGGCGGGTTTTCTGCTTCCCTTGACGGTGCGGTGGTCAGCGGCATGTGGGCATCAGGCGATATCGGTCAAAGTTCCACATATCGTGAGTTGAAAGCTATCTATTACGTTTGCTTTCTTATGTAAATCAGTTGAGATATAAGAGAGTCAAAGTTTTTACAGATAGCCAAAGCGCAGCTAGAATAATCTCGGTCGGAAGTTCCAAGCTACACCACCAGCGTATCGCCTTGACATTTTTCATGTTTGCTTGGTAAACGAAATCATTCTAGAAACTCAATGGATTCCTCGATCTTCGAACGACAAAGTAGATCTTCTCAGCAGATACATTGACAGGGACGACTGGTACCTCAATCCTTCCGTTTTCCAGGTTATCGATGCTAAATGGGGTCCACACTCGATAGATCGCTTCGTCTCCTATTATAACGCTCAACTGCCTAGATTTAATTCAAAGTTTGCCTCTCCTGGTAGCTGCGCCGTAGATGCGCTTACGCAAGACTGGAGCAATGAGAATAACAGGATTTGTCCTCCGGTAAACCTCATAGTTAATTCAATTAGAGCTCTCGAAGCTAGCTGTGGGTACGAACATCAGCCTGAGTGGTCATCAGCCTATTTTTGGCCTTTTTTGCATATCAGCGCAACTGGATTCAAGCCCTTCGTTAAGTCAGTTTTTGCCTTGCCTGAGATTTCAGACCTTTTGTTGGAGGGTACTCGGCAAAAGGAAAGCTACAAAAGAAGTCCATCGGTTTTCAGCGGTTGCCCACATTTTAAAGTGTTCGCTGTGAAATTAGACTTCAGGTAGCTGGTTGTATTCACCACTTAGGTGTGTAGTGTACTAGTTTTACGGCATCGCCAATTAGGAGCGTCACCACTTAGGTATGTACATTATGCCTAGTCATGCGTTTATAGCATCGCCATTTAGGCGCGTCACCACTTAGGCGTGTATATTATGCTTAGTCATGCATTAGCTTAGCCATATAGGCGTGTATAATTACAATTCTTATTATTATTGCTATGATAGTACTGACCCATATCCAATATTCTCCATGAATATCGAGTTCTGTTGGTGTGTATGTTATTCCACAGTTAAAGGCAGAATAGATGTTTCTCTCTCTGTGAGAAGATGGAACAACTGGCCTCGTTCTGATGCCTTTATGAATAAGGTCAATAGAGCGGTTTTCGATTGAATGTCGTAAAACTAAAACCAAAGTAATTACAGAGCCAATCACGGAAGCAAGTGAAAACGTAATGAGCCAATCACGAACTGAAGTAATTTACGAGTTGTTTTAGTTGAACCAATGAGAGGAGAGGAGAGGAGAGGAGGAGAGGCACTCCCCGTAAGGGGCTCTTCCGTACCGGTTCACTCCACACACGCTCACACTACACTCATATATTCTCTACTCGCTACATTCAAGCTCACATGTTGATTTTTGAGGAGGGCGGAAAACCGGAGAACCCGAAGAAAAACCCTCATGGCAAGGGAGAGAACAACACAACAAACAAACTCAATTCACATATGACCCGAGCCGGGATCGAACCCGGGACATAGCGGTGAGAGCGCTTACGCACGGCGCCAACCAATCACGAGGCAAAGTAAACGCAATTGTCAACTGTCGCTAAAAAGAAAAGTGATTGCGTGATTGCGTTTGGTTTTAGTTTAGAACTTGATTTGCTGATAATTACAAAACATTTCGCACAGCTATTAGAAATGTTAAGAAAACGCAAAACCAAAGCAATTCCTCGAAAACGGCTCTACAGCGATAAAACCAATATAACTTTAGCGTAGTACAGTATGTAACTATCATTCCATCCATCCGGCGCAAAATGGAAGAAGTATGTTTCCAGTTTACGATGAATAGTAATAAAAAATAGAAACCATTTACAGACCAAAGGTTTTGGATTAACAAAGTTCTGTGAATCCAAGATGTCCACTAAACTGATTTTAAAATCAAAAGGCATTGCGAAAAAGTTAGCCATTCTCTTACCAAAATCAAACTTAAAAACCTAACATTAATTGTATTGTTAAATGAATGGTCCAATTCGTAGTTCCTGAAAGTTAACCAAGCCTTAGACTTGCATGGAGGTTGGAGTTGACTCTGCGCTGATACAAACCCCCTTTCTATGAATATGGATAGATTTTGATTTTCATACTAACTAGATCTAACTAAGCTGTCTCAACTCCAGCCTCGATATCGCCTCGATGCATGGGTACCTTTCAAAATGTAGGTCAAGAACTACGATAAATTAACTCTATATTTTACAGGCTGACTCCTCATGGGAAAGAGGAGACCATCTAGCTGCTCAGAGGAATGCCAGCATGGCTAAAGGATGGTCAACTGCCGCTATTGCCACCGGAGCTTGCCTTTGGGTGGTTTTCTTGGTTATATTTTTTGTTATTCCGGCGATCGTAGTAGCGTCAAACCTATCTGTTTAAGACAAAGTAATGCTGTGGCTAAAATATAACCAAAATCGTATGTGAGGATATATTCATTGCCGCAGTCTATTGTTTTTGTGATATCGTTCTTAAAGTGCCACTACGATCAAATTTGAACTCCAAATATTGAATCTAAACGTCCGCCATTACTGGAGGCCGTTCCCTTTGTTCAGCTTCATTGGAAGGGTTATTCAGCGGAAGTGATGTCATACAGTCAACGCTCGCCTGCACAACACAACGCCTTGGAAGCATATTTCTACTAAAAAACGTCTTCACGTACACAAGAAGAAAGTTATAGTTATCTTTACGTGGTTGGCTACTTTTTTATGCACACTATTTCGCGCGACGTGGTTGTCGTGTTATGTATGACATCACTTCCGCTGAATAATGAGAACGGTTTCCAGTAATGGCGGACAGGATTTTACTCTCCTAAAAAAACTCTCTTAAAATTTTGAGGTTTAACTTGCATTTTTGAGAATATTTTTCACTATTTCTGATATTTCTAACACTGATTTGCCTATTGACACTGAAAAAGTGACAAATCGAAATGGTAAATTTTCGTCGTAGTGGCACTTTAAGGCCCGTTTAAACCGATGCAACATGTTCGCCCAACATTGTTGGATCCAACATGTTGCATCCGTTTTAACACCCTGTTGGACGATGTTGGATGATATTGTTATCGTGATCGATGAAGCATGTTCAAACATGTTGCATCCGTTTGAACGGCTTTCCCAACAATGTTGGACTCACGCACTTCATTCGTCATTCGCACTGTATCCATGGAGATTTGATCTTATTTACCAGAATCTTTTGCGATATCACTGTACTATCCAACATGTTGGTTTGATGTTCGATCCGTTTGAACGGGCCTTTAGGCTAAGACGTCATGCAACTCATTGTTTTAAGAATTAAGAAAAAGTTATATAAAGTAACTAATACATCCGTTGCCTCATTTAACCGAATTAAAGATTATTAGGCTTCAAAGTTTGGAGGTGAATAAATGAGACTGGTATTTAGAGAAAGTAGTAGGAATTCATAGTAATAGAAACAGATCTGAGGAAAACATTAAGAAAGTGTTCTTTGACTGCAGAAGTCATTTCATTCACATTAGGGCAGAGCTCTGATTGGGTGAAAGATAGTGTGCTTTATCTGTCTTGAGTATAGGATATGCGCTGACGTGTTTTGTTGTTTTGAACTGCTTGTCTGTTTTCATAATATAGTGCGAGTAAATCTATATCATCAAGCACAAAGTCTATGTATTATAAGTTAATCAATATCCTCAAATAAACTGTACGATATTCAGCGTAATATTGGTTTCTTTCATTTCTGCTTATCCTAAAATGTCACCGTTAACGACTTAAATTGAGCGGTATCATCAATCGAATTGACGACTTCTGTTTCTTAAGAAAATCTACACAAATATCTCTTAGAAGATAAATACCTTGTGGATATCAGGATTTCCATCCCTTAGAAATCATTCTCAAACTATTGCTGGCTTTCACATGACGTCATAGCCGCCATGTTGGTGTACCTTTCACACTAGATTCTTCGTTAGCTTCTTTTGTTCTGTACACTAACATGGCCGCCATGCCCTTTGTCATTGGAATCTCTGGGGATTGAGTGAAAGCCAGCAATATTTTACAGTGAGTTTCCAATCAATGGTAGACGAAGTTGTTGTCCGGCATTAGTCACTTTTAACTCGTGGATCGCAAGAGCAGAAACGAGGTATCGGGATGGTTGGGGAAATCGTGTCACACTCACTCGCTCGCTCCCTCCCTCACTCCCTCGCTCAACTCACCCCCCAAACTGTTAGCAGAATAAAATTCTAATTACTAATGGAAGATCGCTTTGGAACATTAATTGCTTTTGGAATTAACGTTGCTTAAGTCCTCATCGTCGGTTTCCTTCTTGCTACTAATTTGTAAATTTACCACTACGGTATTTATACGTGAGCGAGCAGCTGCATGTGTTAACCATGTGGGAGATGTGCGTGCTAATTCATGTAAGAGATGTGTGCTCATGCGACGATAGTGACGTAAAACCCTAGTACGTTTTATGGCTAACTCGCTTAATATTAATGGCAAGTGACTCAAAATTTAGTGGTGATGTCGTAACGATGACGTCATCGGTCACATGATTTTAAGTATATAGAGGTTATTGACCAAGCGTGAGGTCCGGATGGGGGGATATTGGTCGAGTTATTTTGTGTGTGTATTGACGGAGTCCGAAGGGCGAAGTCCATATAGACACAAAAAAGAACGAGACCAATATTTCCCATCCGGAACGAAAAAGCTTGGTCAATAAATGTTTTATTATATGACTTTTGCTGAACAAAGCTGTGCTTCAGTTCTTTTTTCCCAATAGTATATGTACCACTGCAACGGTTTCTTTCACAAGCTAGAGTAGCATTGT
This sequence comes from Actinernus sp. WN-2022, assembly GCA_030867875.1. Taxonomy (NCBI): domain Eukaryota; kingdom Metazoa; phylum Cnidaria; class Anthozoa; order Actiniaria; family Actinernidae; genus Actinernus; species Actinernus sp. WN-2022. The sequence goes on from JAOWCC010001501.1 coordinate 39,822,003, forward strand.
GTCTGATTGGTCAGATCAATGAGAGGTCATTTCTGATTGGCTGAGGGTAAGATTGAAATCCGTTCAATGTTAAGTAGTTTGGTGTAAGAAAGTGAAATTCAGTTACGGGAGTTTACCTCGATTTATCCGAAAAACCAGCAAAGCAAATCCGGCTAAATGTGTACCAAAACTATTCAACTCGTCAGTGTAATGCTAGGGATCGTTTACTTGTCATCGTCATCGCTTAGGACAATCTGGCGCTAATTCTTGTGAAGATCTTCAGCATTTTGCGAAATATGGTTTGGGTCCTGTATTGCTGAACGGACGGTTTTCAAATTTAGCCGACGTCCCTTGCCGTGCTGAACAGAAAGCTCCCATCGTTTGGAGTTCTAAAGACTTCTAAAGCGAGTTGGAATTCGCCTCCTTTCTTTATATTTGTTGTGAAGCTTGGTATAAGATCGACCGGACGCCATTACAGATCAATACTCTTTTAATTGGTTCTTAATGTCACGTGTTACGACATATGCAAATGAGCATTGTATGACAAGAATGCGGTTCGTGGATACTACATTCCTCCTAAGCTTTAACAAAAAGAGCATTGCTTTGAAAGTAATAAAATCTGCATGCATCATTTCTGAACAAAGTCATTGAAATGGTTTAGTCAGTGTCTCTCCCGTCTGGGTCGGCTTGAAGGTGTCTTAGTTGATTCCAGTACTGCTCCATAACTGCTTCTCCTATCACTTCATCTTGTATCATCTCCTCATTGGTCTCTGCATTCCGCTGATCCTCCTGAGGATCTGTATGCTTCTCTTGATTTGACTTCTCCCACTTATCAGTAAGTGGTTATTCACTTCTGCGGTCGTCCTCACCTACAGTCGCTATTGGCTGGATTGCTCCTTCCTAGCTTCCTTCTCATCGATGGTGTTAATGACTGTATTCACTAGTTTGAACTGGCTCGCATCACAACAAACTATTCTCCAATATGTAGTCCGTCTGGCTATTATCGGGGAACCTTGGATGTTGTTGATAATGTAGAACATTGGCTCGTATGGAGTGCTCCATTTGTTCCTCTTTGGTTGCTTGACAAATACGTAGTCGTCTAGTAATAGTCTTCCTTCTTTCGTCTGTCTTCCTTCCCTCTTTCGCTTCATTCTCTCTTTGTACTCTGAATCATTCTGGTCAATGCTATCATCTTCTTCTGTATCCTTCATCTCTGGGTTTACATGGGTCAGCTTAGTCCTAATGGTTGCTCCTCTTATATCTTGGTAGGGTGTAACTCCTGTGGCTGGGTGTGATGTTGGTCTGTATGCTGTTAGGATATCTTGTATGGCATTTCGTCTCTCGTAGCGATCTTTGCCTGATTTAATTCAGCATCTTTGCTCGTTCTTTGCTCTGTTTTATTCAGCATCTACATAAACCGCTCAGCTTCACCATTCGCTCTGGGATGTAGTGGGGTTATTCTGTGGTGTTGGAATCCCTCTTGGTTTGCACATTCCGTAAATTCCTTTGAGTTAAATGGTGGTCCGTTGTCGCTCTCCAGCCTTCTGGGTGTACCATAAGTAACGAATATGTGTTTCAGCCTTTCCTTATTCATTTGGAGGGTTGGTAGATGGTACAGGTTCGTATATTAGATCATAATCAACATCTTGCATCTCCATCACCCACTTCTCTATCTTGGGCGGCATCATTGTCTTCACTTTGTTGAATAAAGGTAGTAGCGACTTGTGTGGTGTTACAGTCCTAAATCTTGGTGCTCCAAGTAGATAGTTCCTGAGTCTCTCCTTCGCCAACTTGATTATAAAGGCGTCCTTCTCGGTCTGGCTGAAGTGTATCGGCTGTATTCCCTTGTCCGTCTGCTGCAGTAAGGCTGCGGATAATCCATCATTAAAGCTCGCCTCAGTTCGCAAGATGGTTGGCTTTTCGGGGTCGAAGTATACCATGGTTCTTCGTCTGAGATGCCGTCTTTTGTCTTCTCAAATGCTTGTTGTTCTTTCCTTCCCCATTGGAACTTTGTTTCTTTTCTTGTTACTCGATGGAGTGGCTGCTATGGCTGCGTATTTGTTGATGAAGTTGTCCAGGTATCTGGCCATCCAAAGGAAGCTACGGATTGCTTTCTTGCTCTCAGTTATTCCACACTCTTTAACTGCTCTTACCTTGTCAGATGATGGTTTCAATCCGTTTTTGGTGAAGACGTGTCCAAATAATTCGATTTCCGCTCGTCTGAATTTACATTTCTCTCTGTTGAACGTGATGCCATAGCCTTTCGCTCGCTGGAGTACTTTTTTTCAACACTTCTTTGTGTTCTGCTTCGTCCCTTCCTCCTAGAAGCATATTGTCTCTCTGGTATGTCTCCGAAAACTCCGAACAACGCTTCATCGAAGACGTCCTGTGCTGACGTATAAATATCAGTCTTCTAGGTCGGTAGTTCCCCATGGTGTACTGAACGTTGCAACCTGTCTTTTCTCAGAATCCAGTGTGAGTTGGTGGTACTCCTGTCGGAGGTCCAACTTTGTAAATATCTTACAGTCGTACAGCTGGTAAATAAAGTCCTCGACTGTAGGTGACTGGATACATCGGCTGCGTTTCATATATTTATTTGGAATTCTCATATATATGCTTGCTCTTATCATCTGGGGTTCAAGTTTCTCCACGTTTGTGTACTTGGGTTGGGGTTGTACGACTAATGGTGAGCACCATCTGATTTGTTCTCCATCTAGGACCTTCTCGAAGATCTCCTCTTTCACTCCTTGTGCAAGCCATTATCTAAGTGGCTGCTGCAGTTGATATGCCACGTGGTTTATGTGCTGTGGGCACCGCTTCCGGAACTATTTCAAGCTTCACCTCTATCTCCTCTCCTGTGTTTCTGTCTGTCGTCTACGCATTTCTTCCGGCTGCCTGTTGTCAGATCATTGTTTTGTCCTCCTTTGCAGCACGAGGCGAAGTGGTTGTACTTACCATTCTTACAATTCTTCAGGCATTGTATATTGACGTGTCAAGTCAGTGGACCGTGGATGTGGTATTTACAATTTGATTGTATACTCAGTTTGTCAAAGGCGTGAAATATAAGCTCCGCCCCTGAAACGTGTTTTCGCGCCAAAACATAATCCCCCGATTCAATTTCCTGCAAGTCGAACTCGCAAGTCGAACTCGCCTCTCGCTTCGATTCTCGCCGCTCGATTTTTGACCCAGTAATCACTTACCCATTGACTCAGCGAGTTCGACTTGGAGCAAGTCTAGCAAATGTAGAGATATTTAATTTAAAAATATTCTCTTGGGTTAGTAGTTCTAGGAGCTTAAAATAGGGAATGGCTTTTTCCCCGCTGTGAGCGAAGAATATACAACGTATGCATTTTTTTGTTTTGTTTTGATTTTTGTTAGTCTGCTTTTGTAAGTATTGCCCCAACTCATAATTCCACACTAAAGATAAGGATATATTAGGGAATAATACATTTGCTTTAACATCTGCAAACTCAGATAGTATCGAAGTTTATAAAGAAATCCTAACTTTTTAGAGACTTTACTGTTAATATGTTGGATTTGGGGTTCCCAGTTAAGATTTTTATCAATATATATCCCTAGATATTTAATGTATTCTTTTTGTTCTATGTTAGGTATTTCAACTCTATCTTTTTTACGAGTGGATGAGATGAGCACATAGTGAGTTTTTTTCAAAATTGACAGACAATTTGGGAGCACAATAATCCAGAAGACACTGAAATTCTCCGTTAATAATATTTTCTAGTTGATTGGAAGTATCACAGGAATAAAATAGAATTGTATAATCAGCAAAAAATCAGCCTTCTTTGAAAGTTTTGAACAATTTATATTATTTACATATCATATCATTTACATACAAAAAAATGAAATGGTCCACATTTTTATCGATGAGGTACTCCACATCTGATGTTAAGCATACTAAATTTTATAATGTCAATTTCAACATACTAAGACCTGTTTTCCAGGTAACCTATGAACCAAAGGAGTGGGGCACCACAGATGCCATATCTGTATTTTTTTTTAAGGAGGATGTGATGATTGACAGTGTCAACGGCTTTTGACAAATCAAGGAATATACCACAAGTTAACTTCTTATTATCAATATTCAGCTTAAGTTGATCAGTGAGCTCAAGTATTGCTTGTTCGGTTGAGTGATTTTCCTGAACCCAAACTGAAATACAATTTGTTGATCATAGACCAGCCTCTTAAACACTTTGGCAAAGGGCGAGTTTGCTTCAAGGTCTCTATTGCTGGTCCCCTCTTCGTTAAGGTGTCTTCTGTTTATCGAATGTCACAGTCGTCTAACCCACGTGGGAGATGTTTGTGTTTATTGAGTTCCCCTCACAGAGCTACGAAGCGTGAAAACATAATCTTGAACATTTTATTTGGGCTATTTTTCTGATTTTTGAAAGATTTCTTGTTTTGACCGATCGAAGTTTCGCCACAAGAATGTAGGATGATGACATGGGATATCAAGTACCTTGCACAAGCAATAAGCGCAAAGGAGACAGTGAGGGGTAGGGAGGGGGCATTTATGTAACCAGGTCGGGGTTTGATCCATGTTTCACATTCCTGGTCTGGACTTTTGATGAAAAACAATCGTGGTTATTAATAAAGACCTGTGACTTTTTCAAAAATTTGGTCGGATTCTTCAGCAGACGCTGCACACAAGTACTAATTTATTGTGCAAGTGTTTCTTGGTGGGGGAGGGGAGTGGGGGAAGAGGGGAGGGGATAAATTACTCCGACTTCTTTTACTTGTGCTGTCACTGACGAGTGTGACCATGCGTGACTTTTTCACGTGACCCAATATGTCACGCTACTATATACTGTGAAGAGTATACAGGAAATATCAATAAGAAATCAGTTATTGTGAATGGAAGCCAGATCACACATTTTGACCTACCCCTGTTTTAGTGACATGCAAGATCATTTAAATTCTCTTTGCAAGCATGAAGAGCGAAACTACACTACAAGGTACCCATATGTCGTCTTATATCACACTGTAAACAATATTACATTTGAGGTGGGCGGTCTTATTAAGGACCCAATAGAAAGTTATTCAAACTGATGTTTTTTTATGCTTAAGGAATTACTAAGGCAGAATATATATTAAAATGTTCTCTAAATCTTTTCTTTTACGGATCATTGAACTCGTCGTTAAATGTTCCATAAATTTATCATTCTCAGGTTATGATAACTTATATATCGAGATCAGAGTACTCTTTATAATAACGCTGAGCTCTGATTACCGAGCAATAAACACATTAATAGACCACCACTCATGGTTTTGACATAGCAATATGGCTGAGTAAAAGCCTTTTACTGCTTAATTAATCTTAACCATAAAATAATAGTAGACTACTATTTACAAGTTTTACCTTAAGGCCGGGCAAACAAGTAAACGTTTATGAATTTCAGTGTTTCCCGAACTTTTCCCTCGCTTGCCCCGCGCGCGAAATATATGTCGCGGAAGCAATGTTTGCTTCCGCAACAAACGTTTCCCGTTTGATCACTGAAGCAGCACTGAAATTCACAAACGTTTGCGCAGTACTAATTCCTTGTTTGCCCTATACTTAAAGGTTTGGCCCAGTAAAGGTAAAACCCGATTTATTTGCAGGCAAGTATGTCCTTTTTGATTCCTTATCTTAACTTTAAAGTATCAATTCTAACATAACAAATAAATCTCATTCAGACAAGAGCCATTACAGGTGACTTAACTCCAAGACGATTTTGCAGATTACTCGACCTCTAAAGGTAAGTAATATCCCAGTATGTGCATTTCCTTCTACAAATAGCGAACAGAAAATTTTAGCCACGCACATGCAGGATATCTTAAGAGCTGCGATGTAGCAGCACGGTGCCGATATAATGGTCCAAATCTGTGATGCCGCTGGTCTTTGTGTTGTTGTACTTATATTGCGATTAGACCATGTATAGATCAGTGTATGCAGTATATAATATTAATAATATTAATAATAATGGCCATATTTATATAGCGCCATATCACCACCGACAGTCTCATGGCACTTTACATATCACTGACATATCCCGTCAGTGATTTTTTTCGGACTGCTTTTAACGACGCTAATAGCTGCCACGCAGATTACAATGTTGAGTGTGTGGTTAGTACAATGGCCAGGCTGCTGTACCGGGTGACAATCCCCTGTATATGGATCCTAGTTTAACTTTCTTTAAGTTCCATTCGAACTTAAGGTATACCCAGCATTAATACAAACTGTATGAATACTTGGGTTATTTCCAAACAACTCCAATGAAAGGCCACATTTTGTCGTTTTGTATGCTGTTTCAAAAAATTATTCGCTGTGTATATAGTACTGAATGGTTCATAATTTGAACTGCTGTAATCATCTGAATCATTATAGGAGTTTGAAGTTGGCATTAGCAATGATATATATGAACCTTTCACAAGTCTAGAAACTGAATACAAAACATATTGGTTATTGAATGCGTTGTGCTATTTATTGTAAGTAGGAGACGTTTGTTCATTTTACATTCAATTAATGCTTCAGATCAGAGTCATGGCAGACTGCGCTCGCTCACTATGAGTTTAGGTCAAAAGTTGTTTGTTAATTGCTGCCGCAGCGAGCGAGACTGAAGCGAGCGAGCAAGGCAGCAGTTCTAATCTGTAAGCGGGTCCAAATCTCGATTACATTTTTTACCACAATGCTTTGCACGGATCTGATCGTCACGTGACATTAAACGAGGTGGAAGCTAGCTACGTCCAACCGTTCTTTAATGCATTTCTGTGTATGCGATCCTTGTGTAATAATTTGTTGACGTGTAGGCGAACTCAGTGTGAGCTATCAGTGATCTCTCCTGTTATCAAGATGGTGAGCAGCAAATATTTTTTTCTATTGGCCTTCGATAAAGTCAAGCAGCCGGTTCAAAATACAATGAGCATTTACAATTACATTGTCGATTACAGTTGATTTCCGGTGTTTAAACTTCAACGGGGAGAACGGCAGTTTTTTGTGCCGGTCGGATGTTAAGAAAATGTCGGGAATTGGTAGGCTCAGGGAATTTACCGGGAGATCCTTGATATGTCGGGACAAAATGAAAATAAACCGGGACAAAGTTCAAACAGGATTCAATCGCACGATACAAAACTACACAATATATTCATCTTAGAACACCTGTAATATATTTTTCCTGCCAAAGTGCTACTGTAGGTTCTCTTCTAATACACTTCCTTAACTGATTACCTGTTTAGGTATACTAGTATTTTAATGTTGAAATTAGCTGTGCGAGTGTCTCGAACGTGTGAATTAAAGACACGGAGACAAAACTCCCCCTCACACCCCCTCACAGTTCCTTCCTCCATTGTCGTGTAAAGTGGTGCGACTGCATGAAAACGAGGCGAACGGTGACTCCAGCGACGCCACGACAGCCAAAGTAACGCAGATAGAAATATTACACTCACAGCACGTGTTTTATCAAGTCTAAAAATTCTCGGGCTTCGCCCTCGAATTTTTAAACTTGATAAAACACTGCTGTTCGTGTTTTAAACAGTACTTAATATAATTCACTTTTTTTTATATTCGTGGACGAGTTACGGTTCGCGTCATTTTCATATGCACTTTTCAATTATTCTGAAAATAGTATTACAGTAGTTATAATCTGACAGTCAATCTGAAGTCACATCCCTGTGAAACAAGAAGCGTTCATAAATTGGCTGAGACACAAAATCCCTTCAACCTTCAACAACTTAGTGAAAATCAGTTATGGCGCTTTCCTTAGACAATTTTTCATTGCTTTATTTTGAACAAATATAAGAGATAAGTAATTTATATTCGCAAAAACAAAATCTGTGGAGCATACGCAAATTTACTGCCGTATCCCACATGAAAAAGCGCGTTTTACAAACGGGTATACGTTGGGGACTATTCACAAAACCCGAAAATGAAACGCGTAAAATAAGAAAAAAAACGCCTAATAAACATTGAGCTGCACTTATCCACGGATTCTCTACCCCCTTGGGAGTGTGACAGGAGCCATTACCAGTCGCATCCATGTCCCGTACTATATCTTTGGATGGTCCCTTCATGTAGGCAACACATAAATTGCTCTCAAAATACAATAGAATTAACACAATACGAAAGTATAGAACGAAGTACAGAATACAATAGATCACAATACACAATACAATTTGGTAGTAATTCATGTCCGCCTACATGAAGGGAGAACCATATCTTTGAGTTGGCGTATTTGCACCTTGGGATATTTAGGAAGCCAGGTTTCATTGCTTTATAGAGAATGTACCTCATTGTTTTAAATATTGCCTTTGCTAGAGTGCGAAAACTGAACGCATGAATGAACGGTACAGGTTATTATCCATTATTGTTTTTCTTTCGAACAAAGAAAGGCATTTATTCGTGGAAAAAAATAATTAGGAAGCACATTAATTGGTGGGGAAAAATCTAAAATTAGCCCAAGGTATAAATACGCCAACTCACAGATATATTGTAAACTGCATTAATAATTCATGAGGGTGATAACCAATCCAAATAGAGTATCCAAGTCACATGGGTGCTGCTGTAAATCCCAATAAAGACTATTAATGAGGTACATTAATTTTCATACAGATTTCTTACTGATCTAATTAATTCATTACCTTTGATACATATTTGACAAGACGCTGGAATGTGGACATTAGACCCTAGAACTACTCGTAGCAATTTAGCACTAAATAGTGATATTTAAAGAAAAAACTAAAGAAATAGCAACGACTAGTACTATTTAGATTTAGTAGTGTTTCACCGGTCAAATGTCCGCACTCTATTGCAAGATGGTACATATAAAGAGTTAATGAAGCCATAACTAACCTTGTCTCTTTTCACGAAGATACTCATTCCCTCCTCTCCTTTCAGCTCCAATAAATGGCGATTAATTCCGCATGTTAGCAAATATAGACTTTTTTTGGGGTAACGCTCGCCATTTTGCTGTTTTTGGTGGACGAAAGCGTTGGGTTGACATATTTAGTTCACGACAACTCACCGCAACCACGTTAACTTTCAAATGAAATAGTGCAGAACTTGAATATTCAAATCAGATCTGCGCTGGAATTCCCTGGAGAGATGTATGAAAACAAGGAGTGGTTACTCTATTTTTCTTTATTTGTGTTGTCTACATACTTGAATAGATTTATTCTTATCCTATGGGACAAGTCAGTTCAGTAATTAAAACCACTATTGTTCATTGCTCCATTGTACTTATTCGCGTCCGATCTAGATCTGTATGGGCTTTACAATGGCTCGCCGAAGAGGCTCGCCATTGTAAATGCGCATACAGATGGTTCGCTCATATTTTATCTATAACTTATCAAACTCATTAATAATCAATGACGCAAAAACAAAGGAAAGCACTCAGCGAATGTGATACAGATTTCGTCCTGATTTACATAAACGTTTGCTTCGATTTTCTCGGCCAAAATAAGTCGAAAAACTGAAAGACAAGACTCTCTACATCTAGATGTTTGATCAGTCAGATACAGGATTCGTGTCCGTGCTTTATGGGATTTACAAACTATCGCTTTCAGCTCGAGTTTGTAAATCCCATAAAGCACGGCCACTTAGCTCATATAATCCCTGAAGAAGGTTCGTTCTGCCGAACCGAAATATAGGGTACAATAAATAACATCGCACAGCCGTCCGATCAGCCTTGAAATCTTCACATATTTAACTCATTCTGTATCTATTCCATACATATGGACGCTCAGGGTAATTGGCTCCTAATAGTGATAAATACCAGACCGAGCACTCCTGCTCCGCTCAGTTCTTATTGATCATCGCAGTGGAACGGCCTACCTTCCCCGCGTGCCCTATTGCATGACATACCTGTGGAGCGGATCAGCATTTGTTCCATCTCTTCTTGAAGCACTTGATCAACCTTCCCCATATCTTACAATGAGCGTGAGTTGCGAATGTTGTGACATAGAAAACTAATGACCTGTCGTAACCCGGTATGCCAAGGGACAGCCCAATTTTCCCTCATCAGTATATCCTTCTAATTTTCTCTCTTGCATGTTCAATGAGGGAAAATTAGAATAAATATGCATACTGATGATTTAGAGATGAAATGTACCTCGTGGAACAAGGAAAACCGAGGTGATCATATATTACTGGTTGTTCAGTACAAAGGCAATGAATTACTCTAATGCAATTAGCATAACCTGGCTACCTACTATCGGAATCCTCGCTCTCGGATTGGCTGCGCAGACACCCTCTTTCGATGGATTGGTAGAGGACATCGCATAACGCGATGCTATACACACCATGCATAACTCACGCGGTCACAACACGAAAAGAGGCCGGTATGTCCTCTGGAATGTTGAAGTTGAAATACTAGCAAGAAGTGTGAAACGTTTTGAACATGATCGTTTAGTTGAAAAATGTTGCTAATCTGTCCTCATTTATCCTTTATTTTTCTTTATAGTACAACCAGCCAGGCGCATAGCAAATTAACGGCATTGTTTCACTGAACATTCGTTCAGTGCATTTCACAATCTCCCCGGGCGCTTCAATTTCAACATTCCAGAGGACCTACCGGCCTCGTTGACATGCTAGTTACCAGGACTTATGCATAGGGTATATAATGCGGGATATATAATACGGGATTTATAGGCACTGAGTGGTATTTTGAAAGTTCTAATAATTGCACGAGCCTTTAGGCCAGTGCAATTTAAGAACTTTCAAAATATCACCCAGTGCCTATAAATCAAGTATAGCACGAGCAGTTCATGCGATTTTTTGTTTATAATAAACTGAGCAAACACTTAATGGAAGCATGCGACTGTGCACTCAATAACCTTTAGATGCACTCGTCATTGACCAATCAGAATCCAGATAATTTGATGAGCATGTCATTAACACCGATATCGAATAATGAGCGCGCGGATACAAAACTCACCAGAACATTGCTTATAGAGGTTTTGCACCATCACGTGATGACAGCCATGTTGCTGGCAGGAACAATGAAATGTGTTTAATCATGTGAAAAATTAAATCTCAAAGGAATAACATTCTATTGTTCTTGCCATGCACCAACATGGCTGTCATCACGTGATGGTGCAAAACCCCAACGTTTTTCACAGGATATCTCGATATTAATCGATAGCTAAGTTGGAAAGAACCATGGCTTGTATGTTTATACTTAAACAATTAGACTTCTCGCTCTTGGTTTCTATAGATTTTGATAGAAACCATGAGCTCGCACTCTAATCGTTAAATATACAGACAAAGGTCATTTAGACCCCGTCCACACGTACCCGTTTTCGTAGCGTTTTCACCCTTGAGGACGGAGAACAATACAAAACGATACGAAAACGGATACTTGTGGACGGGGTCTTAGATTTGGAAAGTAAAATACACAATGAGCTTAATGGCAGCACACACTGCCACTACAGTCACGGCAACTTGGACAGCTAGTCTTCCAGGTACACAACTTATATGTAATAGATACAGAATGAGTGACAGTGCTTTATGGGATTTACAAATTCGAGCTGGAAGCGAGAGTTTGTAAATCCCATAAAGAACGGACACGAATTCTGTATCGGACTTATCAAACGTCCAGATGTATAGAGTAATGTTTTCAGTTATTTTGCCGATACGACTTATTTTGGCCGAGAAAATCGAAACAAAGATTTAGGTAAATCAGGACGAAATCTGTATCAGATTTTCAGGTCACTTATCGCTGAGTGATTTCTTTTGTTTTTGCTTCATGAGTTATTAATGAGGCTAATAAATATGCATTGAAAGTGACTGTAATATATCAAAGTAAATGAAAGTATTGCTGGCTTTCACATGACTTCATAGCCGCCATGTTGGTGCCCTTAAACAATAGATTCCTCGTTAGCTTCTTTTGTTGGGGCATCAACATGGCCGCCATGCCCTTTGTCATTTGAATATCTGGGGATTGAGTGAAAGCCAGCAATTGAAGAAAATAACTTAATATCAGAAAGTAAAGAATTCCATAACGAAAATAGCCTGCGTTGCGGCTCTGGAGTATCGGAGCGCAGCGAGCGGAGATTAGGGGGATTGGGGCGAGGACAAAAAGAGAGGAGGGAGGGGGTGGGGAGGAGAGGAAGAGAGAGCCTGCCGGCAACCCATGGTTATTTTGATAACTCTCGGCCTCAGAAGGCCGCGTATTGCTATTGGCTAAAACGCGTGATTGACAGAAATCATTGGTATGCGATAAGAGCAGAAACCAATTAGTATGGCGACAAACATACCGAGAATTCCTTCAGCGATGAATTTAAAGAAAGAATTACAGATCTTTTGTAATGAGATCGAATTTCGCGATGAGCTGAAGAACCCTGTATCGGAACTCCACAAGCGACTTGCTCGACGAAACGCACACGGTTGAAACATGACCGGTGTGTTCGAGGAACAGGCTTGTGCTTCCGAAAATACGAGCTGCTTTGATGATTTCGTACTACTGCGTGAATGGTTTTTAGCGCTTCTTTTGGCAGAACTTCGTTCCGATGTTATTGTGTTCTTTACTGATTTGGTGGCGACTTTATATTCAGCGGAAACGAGTTCTCTTTATCTTAGTTATCTTTATCCTGCAAACCTTCACTGCAAACCTTCATGCATTTCGAATCTTAGAGTTCCTTCCTCAGGAACGACAGACCAATACTTTTGCAGGCACCAGCTAGAATTATTTAAAGCTTCGGCTCTCTTTTCTTTCTGAAGTCTTGAACAGATTCTCGCCGTGGAAATATTTGAATTCCCAAACGCTAGCTTAAAACATACATTACATATCCTGCACAAGTCGTTGACATTTACAGGTTTGGGTTTAGGCCCTGTCTTCACATGTTTTATCGGAGTTTCAGCTGACATTCTCCAAGTTCGTATATTTCTTGTTTTGAATTTTACGCTCGAGTTGAGATTCCTTGATATTGCACGCGTGAGTTTGACAGATATTAAAAATGGTTTTCACTTCCGCCGCATGATGATTGGATGAATCGGTCGAATGACTTATTACTTTTATGCATTTTAATTAGTGGGTGGATATCAAAATAACCATGGGTTGCCGGCAGGCTCTCTCTTCCTCTCCTCCCCACCCCCTCTTTTTTTCCCAATTCCCCTAATCTCCGCTCGCTGCGCTCCGATACTCCAGAGCCGCAACGCAGGCTATAACGGAAAGATAGAAAACGATCATTGTTTAGTTAAATCCAGTAACTAAAACAGAAGATTCCAGTTTTTGTGAAACAGAACAACAGAATAGCAACACCCTAAGATAGGATAGAAATACCTTGTGAACGTCCCGGAAAGTTCAGTTTTAACAAGGGATGGCAAAGATAACATATCTTATTTTGGCTAGTTGCTCTATTATGGTAAATATTTCTTTGAAGAGTAGCATTTTCCCTTTCCACCCGAATATTTGTCATTCCTCATCAAAATGTTCTCAGACAGTCATATCTATATAAATACTGATATTTGTACAACAAACTCTACGAATCTGAGTATTTTGTTCTTGTTTTTATGGTAAAGTTCAATATCGACAGTGCCCCTTTAATGTTAACTTAGCAGTACCTCCTTTTCATTCCGTTGATAACGTACGAGAGGAGCGAGGGAAGAGTTTCGAACTTTTGGACGCGTTCAAGCTGGGAGAATGGGGCGAGCACTCGGACAACTCTTCGCTCGCTCTAATGCTGGTGGCGTAGCTTAGTTTAGTTTTTAGGCCACCCAGTACCCTATACAAGTAATGTCATCTTTTTTCGTATCTTGTATTATCTTTAGATGTTGGTACAAATAAAGTGTTTGTTGTTGTTGTTGCTCCGCTCGTACACGATCAACGGCGGGAAAAGGATGGACATCTCGCAGCCTAATGTGGCTACCTTTATTGTTAATCTAACGTCTTCTGAATTCCATTGAATAGCTTTAAAGAATGGACGATGAACAAGGTATGTTTGCATTTTAGAAACAAAAACATCACAAAATAGACCACTTGCACTAATGACGTGGATTGACTCGTTTCGCATTCAAGAATTACCGCTGGATGCGATGACTACAGACGCATTTACTCAAAGTCTCATTTTGATGTAAAATATTCACCAATACCAGCGAGAAGGTGCATGCAGAAGTTGAAACTACAACAACACATAGAGCTGTGAATAACGTTACTCGTAGGATTTCTTCTATATAATGTTACTATTCATTAATTTTAAATACAGATTTAGATATATTGATATTTGCGCAATATAAACTATCATTATCATTATATGTTCAGATATTGGAACTCCACCGCCCTATGAGGACAACTGCCCAGTAGTTCAACAGCCGCTACAGCTTGAGTTCCCGGTCGGGCTGTCCTCAGATCAGCAGCCTGTGCAACAAGTCCCGGCGGGTTATCCGTCTGTGTATTACTTTAACCAGCCACAACATCAACAACAACAACCCATGTCACAAACATCGGCTGTAATGATACCACTGGTAAGATTAATAGTTAGTATAATTTCATCAGTGAATATAGAGATTCCCGTTCTCTGATTGGTCGAGAATTACGTCATACTTCGCTATATTCACCTGCAGAGCGCCTGGAGGTGAATTAGTATAACCTGCAAGGCAGTTACCAAAATGGCCGCTCGCATATATACCGATGTTCCAAAACCCACCAAAGAAGCAACCAAATAAGTATGGCTAAACTTGAAGCTTTTTTTAAATCCATAAGCCCGGCTTCACAAACCGCCAAAGTTCACTTACGAGTTTCGCAGTTGAGTTTAGTCCTCTTGAATCACAAACTTTTACAAGGAAATAACGTCTACTTAGAGCAATAAATAACACAACGAGACCTTGTCCTACAAACTTGAGTTATTTTCCTCGTGGTTCTTGATAGAAAAACGACAAGTTCTAGTTTCATTCAGAGAGCCGGTTGCTGTTATGGTCTTCTCTCGCCACTCTCCCTGTGTTTTCAAGCTTTATCTCATACCGAAATCATTTCAACCTCGTGACCAGGGTCTTCTCGGTCAGATCCAAGATGGCGGCTACTCCGAGAGAAGACCCTGGTAAACGCTGAATCACGTGACCAAAAATCTCCAGAAATCCTGGAGATTTTAATCACGTGATGTGGGCATCCAATATGGCGGCCAAGCTAAATATGGAAATGTTTAACACGTGCCCACAAACCATAGGTATCCCAATCCGGAATGAGCGAGATGCGATTAACGGTATTTCCACGCGGCGAACAGTGGAAGAGTATCACAAAGCTACCAGGATGTATCTAAGCTAGAAGAGAATCCTAAAAAGCCGTTTTCTGTTAGTGTTGAAGCGAGGAGATCGATAGCACATGTTCAGATTTAACGGCTTCTCCTGGCTTTCTCACTGATGAAACTTAGCAGAAAACTACCCAGTAATGCACTTCATCTATTGCTCTACCTACACAACGTGTTTTAAGGTTATTTAAAATCGTTTTATTGATAAAATTTGAGCAATCGAATCTATATACAAATTCATCTCTCTTGACTCAGTCCGTTTGGCCAATAAAAAGCATCGTTAGAACAATCCTTGTGTCATAATCGAAGAGCCAATCAGAATACGTGACAGTTCAGGGTTTACCAGGGTCTTCTCTCGGAGTAGCCGCCATCTTGGATCTGACCGAGAAGACCCTGGTCACGAGGTTGAAATCATTTGTCTCTTGATTGACCATTGTCTTTGATTCTGCGATGGCTATAATCCACAAAACTAGTTCGTAGTTTCCAGCAAAATTATCCTTTGAAGTGAACTCATCGGTTCTTTCGATAAATTTTCACTCGCCGTGGCAGATTTTCAGTTTTGCCCATTTCTACTCATTTTCGCTGCGTTTCATCTCTTTGTAACACGATACGAAGTCTCAAAAGTGAAGACTGCTGCTTCAACTTGAATTCCAGTGTGCATTTGAACTGTTTTTTTTCGGTATTGCCTATTCTTGTAGTACCTGCAAGTCTCGTGTTGAGTCGGTTTGTGCAATGAACCTTAGCGGCACGTGATTATGCAAATGTTTGTCACAAAACTAATAAAAGGGTCGGAAATCAGACAATTATTGTCTAGTTTTAATTTCTCTGATATTCACTGATGAAATTCTACTAATACAATTATTCATCGGTAAATATTCACCAATAGTCACTTCGACTGAAGTGAATAATTGTTAATTATTATGACCCATAAAATATGTTCTCATCCCCGTGATTGGTGCAATGCATCACACGATCAGATATTTGTTCTTCGCCAGACGACCGATATCAGCGAATTTCAGGGTAACATTTGAAGGATTATAAATACTTTAACCTACTTCGAGGCTTTGCTCTTGGAAACTGTTCGCTTCTCGGAATTTATAATATTCTCGACAAATATCAGGGCATATTTGAACGTCACAATCAGGTTGTTTATTTATACGAATGTGACGACAATTACAGAATACAATCAGCAAAGCGGGCAGATATTGAACCGTAAAGCTGGGGCTACACATACGTTCTAACCACCGAGAGTCGGCTACCCGTACGGCCACATATAAAATTTATTAATCACCGACTCGGAATCGCCGACTTCCGGATCCCAGATTGGAGCGGCTAGACTTGCAACTCGGACACCAGTCGGAGACTCTGTTGCGGTTACACATACGATTAGCCAGTCGACAGCTCGACTGTGGAGCCGCCGGAAAACCTGTGTGGCGTTGTCACGTGACATAATGATGCGCTGTGATTGGCTGGCGGTTCGTCAACAATAGAGTCGGCAAATCCTGCGCAGCTACACACGCAACTGTGGTCGATTCGACGGATACCCGATTCGATTTCCACGCATTACAAAACCGAAATCAGTGAAAAACCGAACAACGACGAGTTGTGGGTTCCATTTTGAGCCGACGGGAGAGGCAACACATGCAACTAATTTGTCTTGGACCGGCCTCATGTAATCTATGACCGTAGGGAATCGGCCGAATAGCAGACGTGTAGCCCTTACTTAACATTTATCATGACAACTTAATTTTCCGCTAATCCCTTTTCGATGCTCCTTTAACCTGTTTGTGATATTGTTTCATGTATCCAAGCTGGAACTTTTATGTATTCTTAGCATAACAGATTGCTACCACGGTCCTTTGAGCAAACTTTCGAAACAAGTAATGAAACTCATAATTACTCAACTAGATCCGCAGAATTCTACCGGCCTCATGCCTGTAGAACTAATATCAAACAATTTACGATACTTTTTCAAGGTCCAAAGCTCTGGAATGCATTACCAACTACCATTAAAACAGCTGCTGACATAAGTGTCTTCAAAACAACTTACAAGAGATTATCAAAACCGTGCTTAATTCTGTGCTTTTCGTATAGCTCACACAACCGTGTGTAACGCTAGTTGATTGATGCTTATATTTAGGAGGATTCTTAATCAATCAGCTTCCATGGCTTCTAAGAGGTATCCTCGCCATTATTTCTTATTTATCTAATAATCTACTTTGTAGTGCCAGATATATACAACACGGGAACCTCAACACAAAATAAGAATTATAGTGTTTTTTAGTTTCATTTCTTAAATAGAAGGCGTGACAAATGTAACTTTTGTAAACAAAGCTTTTTCTACGGCAAAACAAGTTGTGACAGTTGCTTTTGTACATTTTATGCAAACATGTTACCTTGAAACACTCGAAGGCCATATTTTATAGCTTTTTTAGTGCTTTTGGGCAGTGCATTTTGTTGAATTTCTAAAATTTCCGCATCGGAAACAATCGCGAAACGTGAATTTACGCCTGTCATTTTGTTTCAAAATTATCCCGAGTTTTGTAGGTGGCTATTGCTCATCATTCCAAGATAGCGAGCCAATCAAATTGCATGATCTATGTAGGTTCCCGTGTTGTATATACTAATTACTATTATACTATATGATTAATATATACCCTTTTCGTACTACTATATATATGGCAAAAAAATAAACTGAAACATTATCTTCATTATTTTACAGGAAGTAACTACTCTTTCGAGGCCGCGTAACTACGTTGCACTGACAATTTTTGCAACATTTTTTTGTTGCTTTCCATTTGGACTCATAGCAATCGGCTTCGCTTCACAGGTAGTTAAATGTTTATTTATAGATTATCATACATCCGCACATTACGTCTCACTAAACGAGTGTTACCGCGTGTCACCTATAGGATTTGACTTTGCTCTGTAAATTCCCCCCTCACCAACCATTCCAACATTTGATGTTGCGTTACTGTTTAATTGTGGGATTGTGCTGGCTTGTAAATGTTTTGTTTTTCAGCGCAATCTATATTGTTTGTATGACGATAACTTTGTGCTTCAAGCATAGTTAATAGAGTGGAATGGTTATGAAACTCAGCGACCTTCCGTACTTGTTATAGATCTTTGTTCAGAGGACGGTAATGAACTATGACCGTGCACAATTCTTCTTACCCCCTTCCAACCTAAAACCCTTTGAAGTTTGCCGGGTTTCCTAACCACTCCACTCTATTAACTATGCTGCAATTTAGTTCAGTAGTTAGTGTCTCAATCGAAACTCCTTGCCACTTTGCTAGTTGAAAAAATATAATAACCTGCATGTACGATTTTTGCTTGGTTTCGGGAGACAATATATTGGTGGAACTGAGGATGTCTAAAGTATGATGTAATCACACATTTTCATGACGTAATTGTGACGTATTCACCCCCACGTTTTTGATATTTAGAGTCATCGCTGGAAATCTAATCGAACTCTTTTTTTTTCAAACCGGTTAGAAAATCTCCATACTAATAACACGCGTGTACAGTGCAAATGTTATTAAAACCATTGGCCGGAAGTTGGCTAATATTTTTGCCTTTGAATTACTAACCTTACTAACGTTGACAAAGTTGAAAGGATCGTAGCATTCCTCCAATAGAAGTTGCTAGGACCCAAATGGACTAAAATTATTCCCTAAAGCATATTGGTGCCAATAGATCTTTGTTAGCAAAAACAAAAGAAAAGTTGTGAGTATTTCCTTCGATAAATGAAATAAATGCATTTGTACCCATGTGAAGATGCAACTTGCACGATGTACGATCTTTTTTAAGGCTGTAGACATGTGTATATATATAGGCGAATCCTTGCTGACGTCATTGTTTACATTTTTGCCTCATTAGCATAAATTAAACTTCAAGCTACAAACAAACCGACTATAACAGTTGAAAGAGAATTTTAAACTGAGTAACCACCGAAAATTTGAGATTGATATGTTAAATATTTACGGAGAAATTGACTTTTCAAAACTATAAAATGGGCTGGGGGGCAAGAGTTGCTGACAGCCATACATTCATTGTAAATTTTCAGCTTTTTAAACGCTCATTCCTCAAAATGTATTTATCATATCACTCTCAAATTTTCGGTGATTATCAAATGTGACAATCTCTTTCGATTTATGGACTCTGTTTGTTTGTATGTACGTCGCTTGAAGTTTGATGTATGCTAATGAGGAAAAACGTAAACAAGGATTCGCCTATATGATGTAGCTTATTTTGCATTCCTCAGGTTAATAGAGCATGGGCAAGAGGAAACTATGCAGATGCAAAGGTATTCTCAAAATTAGCTGGAGGATGGAGCCTCGCCGCCATTATCACTGGAAGCTGTCTTTACGCATTTCCAGTAATATTGTTAATAATTTTGAATGCATAGTTAGATCCAGTCAGCCTATTAAATGAATACCAATAAGGCGTATTTCTGATTACTCTGTTTAAAACCTTATTAGTATTGCTTATGTAGAGGATAAGTTTGGAATAAGTAATGATAACTTATACAGAATACTCGAGTAACTTATAGACTTTATAGATAGCGTGTATAAGTAATATTAATCCTATCCTAGTCCTATAGGTGCTTTCTAATGATAAGATGTAAGGCCAGGGAGAGAAAGTGTTTCAGACAATGAGGCTACTAATGCAACAAATTATAATATCATTTCGTGAATCGTTTTAATGTTTAGCGCCATTATAGCTCAGGTTTTTTTCAGACATTCTGTTGTACAAATTTTGTAGAGGATCTTCGTAAATTATAGCTAATGACTAAGCTCGAATCTTGAAATATACCGGATAGTCTTTCAGGTGCTAAATTATGAAGCGGTATTTTATACCTGAGTCTAGCCTTCATTGGAGCCCTGCGCTCATCGAGAGTTATTCAACCAAGGGAGCGTATACGTACACTGAAAGCTGACCAATCAGCTTCATTTTGACATTTCATTAGTACTGTAGCGCATCTGTTTTGAATTTATTTAAGCGATCAGCGAGGCCATTGCCTAGCGAGTCTCACACCTCACAACAACAGTCAAAATGAGGTTGAACTAGAGCATTATAAACAGATACAAGGGTATGCGATGTAAAGATTATCGTAGCCTTTTTATAGCACCAATTCCAGCTGATACCGTTTTAGCTATATATATATTATCCAGATGAGGACGACGCACGAGCTGAATATTTCACATATTTACGTAAAGAGTAAGTATTAATGGAAGTGCGAGGGAAATAGTTTGCAACATTCCCTATGATCTGCCTTTGGAATTGGGCAGGGACTAAGAACCTATGTTGACCGTTTAGCTCACGATCCGTTTCGCGGCAATCTAAAAAATGAGCCCCTTGTAGATGGTTTATTTGTGGTCTGCGGTTTCGCGCGGAAAATAAAAAAATCCAGGCGATAGTTCCGAAATTTGGTTGTTAATCTTGATAATAGTTTTTTTCATTGAGCTTTTCATCGATCTCGCTGCTTTCAAAATCCAAGGCAATGCCTAAGGTATGCTGCATTTGTAAAACCAGAAGTAGCAGCCGTTTTTATAGCCTTTCAAAGTTCGATAAAGCTTCTTTTAAAAGCTCGTTCGATGTTACCGAGTTACGGGAGGCTCCGGGTTGCTGTGCAGCGGCTGTCGGAAATCAGTGCAAACCCATTTAAGTGTTCCATAGGTCAGGTTCCTCCAAAATCGGCACGCTCAGCACGAAAAGCGCAAGGCGTCACCGTGCTTTCAAAGAATTAAGCACACAGACGAGCAAACACTGATTGACAATGGCAAACATCAGAAGAATTCTCAGTTGATTCGCTCACCAGACGAAGTGTTGATAAACATTTTCAAACATTTAAGTATCGCTGAACTCTGCCGGCAGTGTTGGAATTGTGACATATCAATACTATACAGTTCAGTAACACGCCATATCCAGTGTTATGGAAAATATTTTTTGAAGAACATTTTGGTAACTATAAACTTTATATTATGCATGTACATTTTTTCCAGACATTAGAAATTACAATTGTTAAAAGAATATAGCGTAACGTATATGATTAAAATTTGGGCTGTACAAACAACATCAAGACTAGGTGATAGGGGAATTACAAATGGCTATGAATCATATTTAAACATTTAGGATGATATGGCAAAAGTATCAGATGGGTTCTTCAGGCAAAATTTTGAATGTAGGCTAAAAATATAAGCCATATACAAATGTAGAACAAGGTACTTTGAATAATAGCCGAGCATACCAACACCGAAGTGCTGATAAACATTGTCAAACGTTTATTAAAGTATCGCTGAACTGTTCAGTGTAGGGATTGTGACATCGATTATATTAGTTAACATGCTATCCAGTATTGTGGAAGTAATGTTTGTAAGAACATTTCGCCTTCGGTAACTATAAAACTTTATATTACGTACGTTGTTTTCAGACTTTCTAAATTAATGTAAATTACACTTGTATTAAATGTATATGATTAAAAGTTGGACTGTAAAAACAACATCAAGACTAGGTGATAGGGGAATTCCAAATGGCTACGAATCATATTTAGACTGTTAAGATAATATGGCAAAAGTATCAGATGGGTTCTTCGGGAACACTTTAAATGTAGGTTGAATAGTTTGAGAAAACGACTTTTCAAAAGTGCAAAATTTACAAAGAATATATGTTTGTAGCTTAAAGTATATATGACGTATGGTAATGAGACAACATGTAAACAATGACGTCAGCTGGAATCGGCTCAGAGCTACACCCTCGCAGAGCATAATGGTCGGCATAGGGTCTTTAAAAGAACAAAGAAAACCGAGGCATGTGTTTGGGAACGTTTTCCTGTCAGTTCGATGATATCTAGAATTTTGCAAGAAGCTTTTATGTTTCGGTTGTCTTATTGTGTGTGTACATATGGACCGAGCCCGAAGGGTGAAGCCAATATTGCCTCATCCGGACCGAACAAACTTGGTCAATCAATGTTTTATAAAACATAGATTTTACTGAACAAGAGATTCAAGGAAGCACTGCTTAATATCGCAAGCTATAGTTATGTAGCATTCTCTCTGATAGGTCAATATCAGTTGAATGAGATGTGGTATACCTGAATAGTGGGGAGTAAGATTGAAACCCTTTCGAAGGTTAAGATTCGGTGTAACTGAATGAAAGTTAAGTTCCTGTCGATGTCATAGAAGAAATAAATAAAATCCAGCTAAATGTGTACCAAAACGTTTCAACTCATCATATATGTACTAGTAATTCATTAAATACAGAAGCCTCACGACCATTCTTATATGAAACATATTTATAAGTCCTTTGGTGTACAGAATAAGAAATATCGAAATACAAGGAAGTACATAAACTATGTTAAAGTAATCCATTTTTGGTAGAATAGTTTGTGTATTCACTTTTTGTCTGATGTTGAGTTGTTTGGTATTGAAAGGCGAACCATGAAATGGATTGGTTACTGGCTTGTCGCTTAGGATAATTTGGCCCCGTTTTTTGTGGATATGCATCTTCAGTTCAAGCTTTAAGGTATCAGGAGCCCTTCAAGAGCGTTTTCCGAAAACAAAAATGCATTATATACTGAGTCTGCTTGCGCCTATGTCATGAAAACTTCTTGGGAGATTTCTAAGCCGCTAACTTTCCAAATATTTGTTGTGGAGATTTGGTTATTGAAATGCCTGTGAATAGGCCAGAGCGCGGATAATTCCGACATTTTGAAAGGGTGCAAACATGACGGGAAATACCGTGTTTGTATGGGAATCCGATGCCAAATAACTTCCGTAAAATCGAATTACTGAAATATTCACTGCCTACAAACTTAAGATATCAGGTAAAAGATTGACTGATCAAAATGAGTCAAGGACCGCGCGAAAATTTACAGACAAATGTATGGAAAACTGAAAACATGATTGCACGCTTCCCAGCACAGCTACATCCCTCCAATTTTGATCAGTTAATCTTTTCCCTGGATCTTAAGTTTGCAGGCAGTGAATATTTCAGAAATTCGATTTTACGGAAATTATTTGGTACCGGATTCCCATACAAACACTGTATTTCGCGCCTTGTTTGCACCTCTTTCAAAATGTCGGAATTAACGGCGAACTGGTCTATGCTTCGTTTTAATAAAGTCTGTGTAACATTGGCCCCTACATGCCGCCGTTTCCAATTGAATTCAAGGCCAAGATACCGGCACAATGTTCTATTGCTTTCAACCAATAAGAGCGTGCATTTCTATGGGTTATTTTATAAATAATAATGGCAAATACGCCATTGAAGACCCGAGTTGTTTGTTTCCTAGTAAAACAACCTCGTGTTTAAAGTGACAATGAAATTAAAAAATCAACCCCGTTTTTATTTTATTTGATTAAATTCTCTCCCTCCCTTAGTCATTTTGTGCGCGAACATAATTTTTTTCGTATCGAAGTCAGGCAAACTTGCCAAAATCAGGCGACAATTTTAGGCCGTCAAAGAATGCTAATCACATGCGTAACGTCACTTGGTCTGCGTATGTTATTCATAAAAGTAAAAATATGACGAACGGCAAAGCTTCTATTTGTAAAAATATGGCCAACGTCCAGGTTTCTCTAAGTAAGACATATATAGAATAAAAATTGGGCAAAAATGCATTTATATTGTAGTATTTATGGGAACGAATATAAATGCGCAGACCAAGTAACGTCACGCATATGATTAGCAATCTTTAACGATACGAAAAAAATATGTCTGTGTTGTCCAAATTGATTTTTAATTGCATAGTGACTAAGGGAAGCATAGAATTTAATAAAATAGAAAAACGGGATCGATTTTTTAATTTCATTGGCACTTTAACGTAGAATCCATTTGTTCATTAATACTATCAGAATTCGATATTTTAATTGAGTATCATTTATATTTTTTGTAGGTTTCATTTCTCTAATGCAAATTTTGAATAATGGACTACATGAAGTAGAACATGTTACTATTGCTTTCAATTGAATCAATGTACTGTAGATCGATCAGGCCACCCTATGGAAATCACGAAGTTCATGCTTGCCTAATATATATACGTACCTAATATATATAACCACCAATTATGAGGCACGAATAATTAGTATTTATGTTGAGACAAGAAAAGGTAATTCATAAAACTGGGCTGGTTCAATGCAAATAGGATACTGTTTCAGAGTATCAGATTCCTATCTTGGTTATAAATAGGCAGACCTCTCAGTAGAAGTCCTCTCCTAACTACTAGCCGTCATAGCGTGTTCCGTTATGTACATTAATAACAAACGAATAACTTGTCGAACGGTTACGGGACAGAAATAGGAGCAATCGACTCTTCTTAATATTTATGCGCATATCTAATTCGCTACTCGAAGACGAGGCTATCCCCGCATCGATGATGCCGCAACGTCCGTTCGAACGGACATTTCAGGATTGTTCCTTTTGTCTCCAACACATAGAGCAACACAACAATGTTCCGTCCACGACGCCATTTTTCTTTTCAGCTAAGCAACGATGCGGGGATAGCCTCGTTTTCGAGTAGCTAATTATATGCGCATAGATATTAAGAAGGGTGAATATAGCAGGTTAGCGAAAGACGGATGTCTTTAGTCTCAAGGTTTTCAAGTGCTTTGCGTGCCCGAGGCTTCGGGTGGGGCTGTCACAAAGTGTGACTTGTGGCGGTTGTCTGTTTCCACCTTTGTTGAATGACATTTATTTCTCAACACCTCATTGAGATAAACGGATTAGTGATTATCGCGATACTTGAATAAATGGCCACAGTCGTGGCAAATTAATTCCAAGCTGGGTGGTGTCGCGTAGTTGATGTCTTCATTCACCAAACTGAGCTTGATGGTTGCATACAAAGCACATTTCACACATCGAGGCTGTGATTACACAGTAGCTTTTCTGGGCGCAACATAAATATATGTACGTTATATAGAAATAACGTACTGCCGGCAGTTTAAGCCTTGTTCACAAGAAACAGAAGCAGAAGCAGTAATCACATCTATGAGAAGAACAAGTACCGCTAATGATCAATGCATTCAATTACTAGAACAAATGGAATGGACATGCGCAGTTGAAGCATGGGATGTTGAATTACGAGTTCTCTTGCAATACTTATCGAGCGTTCCTATCCTCACCTTCGATTCCTTTTGAAAGATCGAATATTGCTTCGTGATTTTATCATAATTCCAACACTTTGCGTCCTTAAAGTGCCTATCACCCTTTTGCAATTTTGATAGCCTATGAACCTCCGAAAGGTTTTGAGTACTTCTGTGAAGAAATTTTGGGTTTAAAGTGAATACTTTATGTTCTACGCTTGTTTGAAATCGTGTAAATGTGACCTTTCCTGACCCATGACCGCGTAAGTAAAAGCCTGGGTCGAAACCTGGATAGACGTCATCTCATTAATGCATTATTCTCCATGGCGCCTTTTTATCACAACAACATCGATGCATAGAAAATATACACAGTTTTTGAGTTGTTAGTAAAGAAAACAATTCATTTTAGTCAACACGTTGAGTATTTCTTCACATGATTGCAAAGCCGAATTAATTATATGACGTCAAGATGACGTCTACCCAGGTTTCGACCCAGGCTTTTACTTACGCGGTCATGGGTCAGGAAAGGTCACATTTACACGATTTCAAACAAGCGTAGAACATAAAGTATTCACTTTAAACCAAAACTTTCTTCACAAACGTAATCAAAACGTTTCGGAGGTTCATAAGCTATCAAAATTGCAAAAGGGTGATAGGCACTTTAACTCGGCTCCGTTTTGCAAATCCAGTTTGTGTAAAAATAAAGGTTCAAAGGACTTCCCAGTAGAGTCTCATAACTAGCGACAGAGTCAGTAAAAACAAAGCATTTCCTCACCTTTCGCTGCCTCAACGGGTCGGCCATCTTGCAAAATTATCTAGCAGGCGTTCCTTGTTGTTTATGTTTGAATTGGGACTAGTACCGAGGGAGAAGTGATGGTTTATGGGAGTCCGCGGCAACTTTGATTATTTCACCCCTCTTACTCGAGCTCGAGTCACCATTATTAATTATTTAAGAAAATTGTATCACGTGTTCCTGTAAACCAATCAGCCATGTAATAAAATAATAAGAATGAATGGCACAGCAATACTTAGAATATTAAACCGTGCCCATTTTCATTCGACGTTTCTGGCCATGCACTGCATTTGCATATGTCGCTAGTGTGAACCAGGCTTTAAGGGATTATTTATTAACCATATGAAATACATATAATAGCTCAATTTCGATATATACTTCACTTATCACGCAGCAATAATAACAATGTAATTTACCCCAGTGCCTTAGTATACCAAAAGTGCGCTATTAAATTTGGCAAACTTTAACAAAAAGTAAGTCGAACGTCTTTACGGACGAGCATAAGCTCGTACAGAACGTTATGGTGGGGTAGAGGAAACAAATAAATCTATGTTGTTAAACTTTTACAATTGTGTAAATAAATAAACGTTACGTTATATTTATCATGCCAGCTTCAATCTGAAGATTGCTATAGTGGAGCATGATTAGTAATACAAAAAAGGGGGTGGGTTACTGAAAACTATTCAAAAGATGGAAAGTGGGGCTACAAAAAAATAAGCTCCCAAATTCAATATCTTCATCATCCCCTTCATTTGTCATAAAGTACATAATAATGCATTATATACTCGTTGGCTCAGTTTCCTTTGTTGTCTAACGGTCTTTATCTAAGTTATCAGCCCAACAATTGAATCTTCAGGTTGATAAGTAGGTATAAAAACTAATAAACCTCATTAATAAATTCATGAGGTTTATAACCTATTTATCAATTTTAGGAAACTACACCACCGAGTATATAAGACGGTTATATTCCGCTACCTCGGTGTGTACGAGATTTATCAACCTCAGCTTCGCCTCGGTTTGATAAATCTCGTATACACCGAGGTAGCGGTGTATAACCTTTACTTATTGGTTTCAATGGACCCCCAGAGGTCAGTTCCAGTAACAAAGAAATGGCGGCCATGTTGGTTGACAAAATAAAAGCAGCAAATAAGAAATGTAACTTCTATTTTCTTTCACTACACTCAGGCAATTAGAAAATATTTCTCATTTTTATATCAATGACAAAACGACTTTGAGGAGGGTCGCACATGGATCATCATCGTTTATTACATTCGAGTTACAGCAGTGTTATAATTAATACGGGCCGAGTAGCAATGTAATATAATAATATGCGGCTTATTGTCCAACGAGCTAGCTTACAATGAATTACGTGACATAATTATGTTCAATAGAATACAAAAGGCATGGTGGAAATTAGGCCCGTTGTATTATGGGTTGTGCAACGTCAAGTAATATGAATGCATTAATGAGTGGTATTTAAAGCACAATTATCCCCAAAGGGAATGAAGTATGACTGAATGCCATAAGCTATGGCAACAAGAAATTGAATTGCTCAGGCGGTCAATCAAGATGGCGGCTATGATGTCACGTGAAATAAAAAAATGACTATGCATGTACCCAGTGTACAAGAGGTTCTCCTCTACACAGTCATTCTTAATTGGTTAAAATTTTCTGAAGGTGCTAAGTAAAGGCAGGAGCCCATTACCAGGAGCGTCCATATATACTATACCCGTGAGTCAACGTATGACCGGTTTGAGCTATTTTTAGAACATGTTTCCCGGGTAACTGCCTTCTGACTCTGCTGCGATCGTGCATATGCTTGCCGTAATTATCAAGATTAAGAATGATCTATTGTTCTTTAAGGTGATTTTACTAACGCTGCATTGTCCTGACTATGGTTTGATTGGATTCCCAAAGTGTGGGCACATGAACTCCCGTGAGATCTGTTCTAAATATAGCTCAATCCGGTCATACGTTGACTCACAGACCTAGTATGGGAGATGGACGCTCCTGGTAATGGGCTCCTGGTAAAGGTTATATACTGCTACCGAGGTATGTACGAGATTTATCAGCCCGAGGCGAAGCCGTCTTATATAGTTTCCTAAAACATAGGGCCCCTAAGGGCAACTTGCGGATGGTCAGTGAGCTATTTTGGCATATTCTAAATTTCACGTCTGTCCAAGTTTGAATTGTCTGGCATTAGAAATCAGGGAGATATGGGCATGTACTTAAAATCACGTGACCGATGACGTCATCGTTACGTCATCGCCACTAAGTGATTTGTGGGAACTATTACCATGCCTGTCCAAGTTTGAACTGTCTGGCATTAGAAATGAGGGATACGGACATGTACTTAAAATCACGTGACCGATAACGTCATCGTTACGTCATCACTACAAAGTGATTTGTGGGGACCCAATACCATGTCTGTCCAGGTTTGAGCTACCTGTCAGTAAAAGTAAGCGTGTATTATTAATATCAGTTAAGAAAATCGCATATACCATTCACAGCTGGCTCTCACAAACGTCCGTCAATATAATCATCTTCGCAAAATCAAATGGCATTCGGAAAAGTCAATGCCACGCTCGATCCACCTGTTTCGCCGCGCTCGGAAATGAAAACCACCTAACCCCAATAACGCATTACTGTACATGCGTGCATCCACGAGTAAAAAAATGAATCTCCAGGTTGATAAGTAGGTTATCAACCTCATGAATAATGCTCGATTATATCTCACGAGCGAGACAAACAAACGTCTGAACCCAGGATAAAGTTTATGCCGAGAAAGTACTAACATTTGTGAACATCATTTTACTCTTTTGTACGTTCTGAAAAATAGCTTTTTGTTATTATAGCTTTGGCAGCAATCTCGGATAAATTACAAACGTTGTATTTGTTTACAGCCCCTACCAGCCCTACAGCAATGAGAGTCTATTGCTATTTTAAATACATCTTCAAATACTATCTCATCGTAATTATTGCCAACATTATTAGCATAAACACTTTTTCCGCATTATGATAACTGAAGCCTGACAAAGAACACTGTTCTGACCTTGAATCTATCATTGACGTCATATTGACAATGAATTTGTGTAGTTTCAGTTACTTCATGTGATAATTTGAGAAGCAGCCAAGACTTCGCTCTAGATTTCTATTAACAATCAGAGATATGAGGTAAGATCAGTGCTATACTATTTCACTAGTAGTCCTAACTACAATTTAATAACATCGAGTGTATTTCAGGCAGATCCTATTTACTGTTGATTAATTATATACATGTGTTCGTTTTGTAAATTCTCAAACTTCACCGACAGAACATCTACTAAATAATTATTCCATTAGTGTACGACCTGACAAAAATTCACCGATCAGACAAGACAAGTGTCTAGCTCAAAAGCAAAGATAAAGTAAAGTAGTCCGATTTCATCCGAGTGACTGAATATTAGAAATAATCCCACACCGTAGTTTCAGTGTCTCGTCCATAGCGAACTTATTGATGGATAAAGTCAAGATGGAGTCTCTATATATGAAATATAACGTACTACAGAGACGAATGCATTTAATTCCAATGTGGTTGGCGTGGATGCGTCCATTTTTGTTAAAGAAAGGCTAAAAGTTATCAAGTTTTCGTATTTCGCAAAGGTATTTTTAGAAATAACTAATACAACGATTATGTCATAATGGTTTTTCAATTCTCGCTCAAATTGGCTGTCGTTTGTAAATCATGCAATTTCAAGTGTATTTACCTCAACATGAGATTAATAAAGTATTATTTTTCATGTCTTTCGAATATTTTGGGAAGTTTGTCTTCGATACATCTTGATATTTTAATTAAATGTCTAAACTTCTCACACCAGCTCAATAATTTCTGCTCAATATAAAATTTTCTGAGACCAAAAGTAGGCCTGAAGCCATTATGGAATCAACACATATATTCAAGTGTATCCCTTCACAAATTTGGGAAACAATTGACATTTTCTTGATGTATAACGTTTTAGCCCTACTAAACTATTTAAAAACCGATACGAGACCGTTATTTTAGACGCATGCAAGTGAACTGCCATGACGTCAGTACTATTTTAACCTAAGCCATAGTTCAGTGTCTTTATTCAAACGTAGGCTTAATACAAAATATTATTTGATCACTGCGCACGCACGAACTCTTTATCGACAATATCTGTCTCGTACTTTTTGTTTCTATTTAATGGCATCGGGTATTTATGTAAATAACGAAAAATAGACTTGAGCCTATCAGCTCGTGATTTCAAGATTTGTTGTGCTCTCCCAACATCCCGCATGTTAATATCAGGGAACGTGGGAAATATAAGTTTTTGCTTTATTATCTAGTGCGTAGTTAACGTGCATAATTATGAGCCCAAGTTATTTATCATTACTCGGGCCAGGCCTATGGCCACCCGAGCCAAGTTTTTTATTTCTATTATTTTGTCGTGTCGCGAGTTGGCCCAATACGTGACAGGGTCAACCAATCAGATTCGACATCGCCAGGGACTCGCGCGGGTGCTAAATAGCTTTTAGCGAATAACCCCGCTCGAAGGAAGTTCAAATTCGTCGAAATCGCTTTAATTCGCCACCAGAGAACAAAACAAGAAGAATAACAACGAGTACTCTTCAAAGCAGCGTTTTATAGAAATCTTCCTTTGGGCTTCCCTGAAATAACTGCAGCATATGGCTTGGAAAAAGATCGAACAACAAAGCCGTATCGGTGCGAGATGTGTGCATGTCCTCTTTTACTCCTCTGCTCCTTTAGAGATAATTGATAAGCTGTTATTTTGTTGCTTTACTTCTCGATTGTTTTTCGGCTAAACGTTCTGAATATGCGGGCTATTATCGCATTTCGGCCAATGGTTTTCGCCCCGGTAGCCTCGCACTGGTGGGTTTCAGAACGAGTTTACCGGACGAAAACAAAGGTTTTTATTCTCCTGGGACTCAACATGTCCGCCGTGTGATAAGAGCCCAATGCACAGCGACTGATCTTGCTCCGCTACATGCGGCTACAGCCATGAATTTGAAATGGTTAGTTTCCATGTCGAAAAGAGCTTCGATACTGAAAACAAAGCTATGACAGGAGTGAACAATATGTTCGCTTAGATATTATTTCAGCAGCAGTTTCAGTTTTTGTGTATTCCAATTGATCCTGTGTTTCTAGTTTCCTTTCCATTTGCCGGTTTGCCCACATCTGCTAGCGAACATGGCTGTCATCACGTGATGGTGCAAAACCTCTATACGATAATAATGTGACGCCAAACAGGCAACACAAATCAATAAATATTTTACTATTAACTTGATTTAGAATCGATTTTAATGATAACAAATTTAAGGTGACATGCACTTTAAGTTTAATCACTCTAGCAGGTGTAATCACTCTAGCAGGTGTAATCACATACATGAGAAATGGTAGTTGATTGGCTAATAGCAGTAGAAAAGTATTAAATTTCAGCTCGCACGCACTGCAGACGCCAACATCACGCCATTTCCGAACAACCAGCGCGCTGAAAGACTGCCAGGACATGTACAAATTAGTTGCTTTTGTAATCGCGAGCAAACTAACGTGTAATGCCATGTTTGTTCATATATAATTAATTCGTATGTGATTATATTATTGTTGTGTATGTGTTGAATAAGTAATCAATCATAAGTTTTCTCATTCAATTTGGAATTAATTCACACTCCTGTAATTTTCAAAGAACTCAATAGCTGATATTACAGTCGCGTCTTCGAATAGTAGTTTCAGCGGTATTGACTCAAACGCCTCACTTCAATGTAATGAAGCGCTATACAAACTGTGTATCTAAGTTAGTCGTACTTGTTTATGAGGGTGTTGGTGTCACACAAGAATGATGGCTTGAATAGTGCTTCATTACATCGAAGTGAGGCAATTGGGTCAATACCGCTGAAACTGCTGTTCGTAGACGCAACTGTAATATCGCCACGCGATCTCACGCAATTTTAACGCACTTTAATAAAACACACTCCTGCGAATTAATCCCAAATTGACCTTGAAACCGTATAATTGTTTATACTAATACTAATAGAATTTTTTTATTTTTATAAAATACTAGAACATTTAAAATATGTCAATCATTTAGTACACATTCATGGGACGACCGTTGTTGACTCATTTCGTTCTCATGTTAAATTCAGTTCAGCCAGTTTGTAATTAATGCTTTCATGTATTTAGTTTTCTGTCTAAGCAGTAATAAAGAATGAACGACAATCAAGGTAAGTAACATACTTATTTTAACTAAAACATCATGCAGCCTTAATTATATAATATAACAAACAAAGGAATCGAAATTCAAGGATCAACTGATCTAACCGCGGCCATAGGTGTTGAGGAAGGGACTGGGACCGAGTGTCAAAACTTAATCTGATTAAGAAATGAACTCCATTACGTGGAAGATCACAATGAAATTAGTAGGTTTACCGAGTTTGAGAATGTTTGGATAAATATGAGCTTTCAAAAATCTCAAAAATAAGAGAGAATATATTTTTGGGGGACGCCATCCTCCAAAGCCATACATTTTTTTATTTTTTAGATTTTTGAAAGCTCGCCACATGTTTATTATCCAACCAATCTCCCTCAAACTCGGTAAACTTACTAATTTTAGTGATGGGTTCCTTCCTTAATCGGATTAAGTTTTGATAATCGGTCCCAATCTCTTCTTCAATTCCGCAATGGCTAATACAAACAGTTTGAAAATATTGCAACGGGTATAGTATTTCATAGGACGTTATACATTTTATCCGATTCTCATTGGATAAATTAAAATTATCAGGCGTTTAGTTCAACGCAAAATGTTGGCGCTCTCATTTGCCAAAAGCCATGACGTGATGTTATAAGTGTTCGTCCTCCACTGAGCATTATCACAACATTTTGTATTGAACATTATAATATAAATTATGGGATCATCATAAGAACGCGTGATTTCATTGGATGCTCAGTGTGCTTGATTTTCTTATAAATGCACGCTCGAGAAAAAAATCAAAACAAAACGTACCGGTGGTTGTTTTTCGCGAGTTTAATATGGATAACGGATATATTTTCATAGACTGGGAAGACGATATGTTCGACTACGAGGTGTTAAGAGGAAAATAAAAATCCGCTTCCCAAAGCTAAAAGAAAAAGATCGAGATAATTTAGCATCAGCTTCGTGCTCTAAAGCGACTAAGGCCCGGTTCAAACGTCGAACTTTTCATGCGCCGAACTCAATTGAAACAAAAGATTATTAGGCGGCTTCTTTTGATCTAATTGGGCCTAAGGCGACTACAAAATGGGCTGCTAAAATGTTTGAAGTTGAGAAAAGCAATGTCCACATTCTAATTCAGTGTTACTCATTGACAGTTTGATATAATAAATGATTGAAAATAAGATTTTTTTTAAATAATAGCTAGCTGGTGTATTGAAGACCATTAAGCTGAAGAAAGTGACAACATAACTACAAGATATGACTCACCAAGAACTCGACGATAACTTTAATACGCCTGTTTTATGCTGAAGCCAGAACAGTGAATGGCAAAGAATACAATAGGGTTTCTCTGGTTTCATGTAGAAATTCGTTAAGAGGTTCCTCAATGTTCCTGAATGAAAAACGGACGATAACACTTGCAAAGAACCCAGAATTTCGTAACAGTAGATCATGCGGCCATGCCAACGAATAGAACCTCAAAAGCTACACAACACGGTCATCAGAGCAGCAGTTAAAACACTCAGTGTTCCTTGAGATAAAGAAATATCCTTCTTCGGGCCACAGAATCAGTAACCAGTGTGTTGTAGAAAATAGTCGGCAATCCTCAACTCACGTGTCCAATTCGGCTGCCGCTAATTCGCTAACGCTTTCTCTATGAATGCTTTTCCATCAGGCATTTTTAACGCTATCACAATGTGCAGATTAACTTCTGCTGTGTTGACCAGAAATTGTAAAAAAAAGCACTTTGTTTCCTGCAACAGTTTTGATCAGTTGACAATTTTACAGCCCATCTGCCGGCTCTTGCAATTTCTGTTTTTCACTTTTATCGATTGACATGTTCCCTTCTTACTAGATTATTTCATCCACTGAATAAGAAACGAACTTTCAGGTCATCAATGTTAAGCTGTCACAATTGAACCAATCAGCGACGAAAAATGTTGTAAACAAGTCAAGTACAGTAAAATGGGATTTTCGCTGTCGTCAGTTGGTTTTAGACTTTTACGCGGGTTCTTAGATAGCTTACTTTCCTTCGTCTGGATTGAAGTTTATATTCACCTTCACCTATCTTCTTCGTGCCTCGTGGCACATAAGGCCTTTACAGAGTCCCTCCATCTTTGTCTGTCAGCCGCTATAGCCCGCGCCTCTTCCCATGACTTCCAACCTGCCTTTTGGAAGTCATGGGAAGAGGTTTATATTATAAAACAAATAATAGATGGTTCTCCTCGTTCTATTTAACAAATAGAACAGGGTTTGTTGTGCTCTGTACTTGAAAAACACGACTGGGGCTGTAGAACATGAAAATTGATCTCTGTAACGTTTTGAACGTTCTGCAGCTTCAGGAGTGTTTTTGTCAGAGTACAGAGCACGACGAACCCTGTTCTACTTGCTTTATTTCATAGATTTTTACGTACGAAAAGCAAAAAAACAGTCCTCGCAAGACAGACAGTTTTGTGTTCCGATAAACGAAGTCATGAAATAATTAAGCCAGTTTTAAGCATTCAATTCAGTTTTAGCTTTCTCATTTCATTTTACGAACGACTACGTGAAAACTAATATCCGTATTTTGAAAGCAAGTGCCAAGACAGAAGTCAAGACGAGATTCTAAAGCGAGCTTTTCTCTCTTACCTTGGACTCAAAACCTCATTTCACTGGAAGGAAGTTCCCATTAACTAGATTTTTCAATTCAGTTTGGTGAAAATAAGAGAAATAAGAAAGCTAACGCAATCTTCGTCCTGGAGGTCGTGAAATCATCGTGTCCCATGTAAAAATCAAAGGCGGGATCCCGCCAATCCCACCTGGGATCCCACATTGATCCCACCTGGGATCCCACCTGGGATCCCACCCGGGATTATGGAACGTCCCAGGTGGGATCCCGCCATCCAATCCCGTGTGGGATCCCAGCCGGGATCCCACCTTCCCACCCGGGATCCCGCCCTCCCACCCGGGATCCCGCCCTCCCACCCGGGATCCCGCCCTCCCACCCGGGATCCCGCCCTCCCACCCGGGATCCCGCCCTCCCACCCGGGATCCCGCCCTCCCACCCGGGATCCCGCCCTCCCACCCGGGATCCCGCCCTCCCACCCGGGATCCCGCCCTCCCACCCGGGATCCCGCCCTCCCACCCGGGATCCCGACTCCCACCCGGGATCCCCCCTCCCACCCGGGATCCCCCCCTCCCACCCGGGATTATGGAACATCCCAGGTGGGATCCCGCCTACATCCCAGGTGGGATCCCGCCTACATCCCAGGTGGGATCCCGCCTAGATCCCGTGGGATCCCGCCTACATCCCAGGTGGGATCCCGCCTACATCCCAGGTGGGATCCCGCCTACATCCCAGGTGGGATCCCGCCTACATCCCAGACGGGATCCCGCCTACATCCATACCAGGACAGCATACATATCACAAATTAATGAAGCGAAATTGTTTTATTATTATGAAATGGACTCCTTAGCTGGTACATAATGCATTCACAAAATGTCAATATATTTCAACACATTGTCTGTTGAAGTGCAAAAATTGATAATAATTATGATATCCAGGGTTGCAGATAGTATTAAGAGCAGGTAAGATTTCTGCTGCCCTGGTATATATATAATTATAATAAATCGTGTTTACACTCTCTTATTGTATGATTAAGCCCCTGGCTATAGACTGGTAACATAAAATCTAATAAAAGACCTCTACCACAAAACATGGCAGAATTATTGCAAACTAACTTGATGTCCATTATATTTCATGGTCTCATACTGCACTGGCTCACTAAAACTGAATCCACACAATATCTAGCTCATGTACTTG
This sequence comes from Actinernus sp. WN-2022, assembly GCA_030867875.1. NCBI lineage: Eukaryota > Metazoa > Cnidaria > Anthozoa > Actiniaria > Actinernidae > Actinernus > Actinernus sp. WN-2022. The sequence continues at coordinate 39,858,096 of JAOWCC010001501.1, forward strand.
ATCTGATCTGCAAATAGATAGACCTCTCCTTGCGCAAGCACTTGCGAGAGATCAAGTGACAAAGTGCTGTGCCGAATCTGCTGTGCCTATGATGGAAGACAGTAGAGTGTTATAATTAATTTTATTGAATACGAGGGATGTACGTAGCACTAGTTATTTTCCAAAATTGTAGTGTTCTATTTATACACACACTGTTCGAAAAGATTGTAATGTCGTGAAGTGAAATAAACCTTAAAAAGTGAAATTTTACTTTTGTCAAGTTTTGAGGTGAAATTGTATTTCCCCTCGAAGTGCAATTTCACGATGCCACTAATTTACAGAAGAACTTAAAGTATTGACTGAATTTGTTTGAATTGCAATGTATAAGCACGTGCAATTTCACATTTTGTTGTATGAAATAATGAAGTGTGAAATATCACTGACACTCAGTGACACTGTCTTAAATTAAAAGTGAGACATTTCACTCTCTTCGAACGGATTCCTTCGAACAGTAGTACTCCATGACTACAAGATTTCGATCGATCTTTTAGCTAAAAGATTCACTCTACACTCTACATAAACTTGGTAAACTTTTTCTATGGATTTCGTCGTTGAAATGGATAAGATACAACTACAAGCAGACCACGTGCACGAGGCATGATCGAACCCGTTCAAACAACAGCTGAACTAAAAGTATGATAACCAAGCACTATATTCCCTTTTCTTGTTACAATCCACAACAATTGAATGATCACATCTTACCTTTATAGTTTTCTTATCTCCCATGTGTTTTGAAAACCCTTTGCTCAGTCTGGAAGCCATATTATACAAGAGATTGCATGTTGTGCCGCCGAATCGAAGTCGTTAGTTTTGAAAATGGCGCGATGTGCCCGCACAATTCAGGTCACTGGTCTTTAGATAAGCAATGCATCCTGGGATTATTTCACGGCCGCCATCTTTGTTTGTTGTTGAGAACTTTACCTGAGCTTCATTCATCTGAGGATTAATTTGCGAAATGGTCTGGCTATAATATTCAAGGAATCTAAATGCTAATGAACTGGTCAAACAACTCCTCTTCATCTGTTTTGCTGTGTCTGCCTGGGAAAGCATGTAAGTCATAAGGTCATTTTAACACCCGAGGCTGCATGCTAGCTGGGCCTGTCAGAACTCACTTTTATATTAGTTTTACACAAACACCAACCTATATGTTTTCTTTTCTGGTTGCATGAAACCTTGACATATAGTGCAACCAGCAATGAGTTGTATCAGGACTTTGCTGTTTCTAACGGAAATTATTATACATGTATTATAAGTCGAGTCCACTCGATCGATCGCTGAGCATGTACGTACCTGTAGACATCAAGTTTAAATATACTGCCAACTCACGCAACTTGTACTTCATTTCTGTATAAATCTCATAATGTTTCAGCCAGTCATCAGCGTTCGTCTTTCCCGCAGAAAGTTATGAAATCTGCGCTTCTGTAAGTAACTTTAGATCGTTTGAAAGCCAATTTATTATTGGTTGGAGTTCCAATTTGTTCTATCAAGAAATGTTTAGGTGTATGTTACCTCTGGACATGGATCTGTCAGGTGCCAAACAAACGTTGCCTTGTGAAATCCACAACAATTTTTGCCATGTGATGGTTAATAAGGGTGTTCATGAATGTTCTAGCTGCATGCAAATTTGGAAGCAAGTGCTGCATATAACTTTGCATATGTACAATGTGTATCCTATGAAAAGATTTATATTAGTATTTACACTGTAACATACAGTTTTCATAGTACCTTAATTTCATAGCCTATTGTTAAAGGCTTCCAGGTGTGATCCTGCCATTCCCACCTGGTATAGAAGGGATTTTCTAAGGCTTCCAGGTGGGATTGGCAGGATTTTACTTTCCCACCTGAGATCCCACTAGGGATCCCAGGTGGGAGTATGTAGGTCCACAAGGTGGCCTGTCTGGTAGAGAGGATCATTGTCTAAGGATTCATGGTGGGATTCCGCTTTCCTACCTGGGATCCCGCTATTCCCACACGGGATCCTATAAGTGGCAGTACAAAGATCCCGCCTGATAGGTGGGATCATCTAAGGATCCCGGCTGGGATTCCAATTTCCCACCTGGGATCCAGCCATTCCCACCTGGGATCCTGGGTGGGAGTACATATATCTCACCTCATAGGCGGGATCCCAGGTGGGGTTGTCTAAGGATCCCAGGTGGGATTGGTGGGATTCCACTTTCCTACCTGGGATCCCGCCATTCCAACCCAGGATCCTGAGTGGGAGTACATACATGTATATCCCACCTGATAGGCAGGATCCCAGGTGGGATTGCCTAAGGATTCCAGGTGGGAACGACGGGATCCTGCCATCCCACCCGGGATCCCACCATTCCCACCCGGGATACCGGGTGGGAGTACATATATCCCACCTGATAGGCGGGATCCCAGGTGGGATTGCCGGGATCCTGCCATCCCACCTGGGATCCCGCCATTCCCACCCGGGATCCCGGGTGGGAGTACATATATCCCACCTGATAGGCGGGATCCCAGGTGGGATTGCCTAAGGATCCCAGGTGGGATTGGCGGGATCCCGCCATTCCCACCCGGGATCCCGGGTGGGACAGGTGGGATCCCGTCTCGGTCCCACCTTTATTTTTACATGGGGTGCCTTGTAACCCACCGAAGGCCGAAGACAAAAAACATCCACTTTAAGTTCACTAGTACTGTTCCTTGAATGCCTTATCCTTTGGCTTAAATTTGTGGCAACATTGTCTTGACCTCTAGGTTATCCTTTTCGGAAATGTTGTTTTAGTTCTCTTTCAATTTCAGCTTCAAAATATACCGCCAAATATAGTTGCAAATGTGTTACTTCCTCCATTTTGATTTTCAATTTTGTATAGAGAAATTTGAAATCCGGATGAAATGACGTCATGTTCCAAGTAACGCGCCCTCTGATTGGTTTGTTCATACGTTCTTTGTGTCTATACTCTCACAGTCACATGGTTTTTGACCAATCAGAGAGCGCGTTAGTAAATATCTATTATATAAAACAAAATGATGCAGCGTTCCCGCTCGTACATCCACAGTTTTTCAAGACATCGAGCGTGATTATTCGATTATTCTTTGTTTTAAGAATATTAAATTTACACGGGCAAACATTACCATTAAATTTAAAGTTACAATTCAATTATTTAATATGGCCGCTTAAATTGATCCAAATCTATAAGTTAAAATTCCTGCCTTTAGGGTCGGTGACCAAGGTTGGTGATAAAATATGTTCAATCAATCAATCAAATTTATTTCATCACAAGATTGTTTTGGATAATCATAATTTAGAAATTACAATAGTAGCGATGGGGAGTCTACTAGAAAGCATAACATTGCTTATTTATTGTAGACCCCTTATTACAATTAGTTACAAGATAAACAAAGCTAGAATATTTACATTGTAATAATATTGTTGATTTAAAATATTGATGTATTAAAATGATGATGGTCAACGGGTGACATAATATGCGATGAAATAATTATTTAAAAAATGAAGGACAAAATTAGGTGCTGCCAGTCTCTAATATTAATATGTTGTTTACATTAAAAAAAAATCTGCTCAAGGATTTACAATCAGTTGCTACCTTACTAAGATGGTTCCAAACTTTCGGCCCAGTGTAAGAAATGGAGAATTGCCCTAGTTTTGTATTTTTTGAGGTTATATGGTAGTTATGTGATTGGCTGGTATTGTGATGGTGAAACTCTGAATTTCTAACGAGACCTGAAACAACCATGGGGGCTGATCAAAGCCAGGTACCGGCTAATCCACAGATCGAATTGGAATGTTTGTTAGGCATGAAAGTATTATCGAATGTTTCAGGTAATTGATTCGTATTGAATTTATACATAAAAATAGCAATTTCTAATGTGTTAATGTCATAGACAGTAAGTAAGCCTTGTTCCTCAAATAGTGGTTCTGTATGTGATGAGTATGTCGATTTGGTGATAATTCGTATCACTCTTTTCTGCAAAAGATGTACTCTCTTTTGGTTTGTGTGATGTTACCATTTTGAATGTAGGGATAAATTAGAATGTAGTATAATGTTTTTAAGCTATGTTTTTATTGATAATGTATGTTATTGCTATTATCATGAATGACTTAATGATAATCCAGCAAATGATACAAGTACAATGTAGTTGTCAAGAGTAAGCGGAGTGTGTTTATTTCCTGAAAGCTTGACTAACGTTTGTGACAAAATATGCCAATATTAACTTTTTCTCATGCGCAGCTTTTGACTTGGGACCTCCCCCTGCCTATGATGAAATCTACGGAGATCAACAGCCTGTCCAAGAAGTCCACCCGCGTAATTCATCTGAATTATTCCCTGCTCAACCGCCTGCCCGAGAAAGCCAGCCTACTTCTCCACCTGCCTACTACAGTGAACACGCTGAACATGTTTACCAAAACCTACCTGATGCACAAGCAACTGTTTCAGTACCATCACAGGTGAAATATAGTCCCTTTTATTAATCAAGTGTCCTGTAAGTTATGGACCACTGTTTGCTTTCGCGTTTAACCGCGAAGCGTGCAAACAATTAGAAAAAGTAAGAAAGGAAAAGAGGATTGAAACTTTACGGTACAGACCTAGGAAACAAGTTTAACAACATATATGGTTAGTAGCCTGTTCCAAATCCTCCCCTCCCCTTCTTTCTTCTCCAAATTTCCCTTCTTCTTTTGGCCTCGTTTTCGTCCCCAACACCGATATATGAAGCCTGGATGTTTAGGTGCACAAAGTCTTCAATAATTAACTGTCGCTGATCGGACCGTTGAGATATTCAATGTTCACTTGAGAATCGATAATCGAATAATTACCTGTTGAATATGATGATCATCACTAACGATTCCAATTAGAAAAGAAATACGATAAACGGGCTTCCTGTGGTAAAAAAGTGAAGAAAAAGGAGGAAAAGCACTATTTTTCCATATGGAGCCCAGATGAGATTGGAGGGCGGCTTTATCATCACTTAATCATCTCATTTTTATTGTAGACAACGAATGGAACTCCTACAGAGCCGCCTGAAAGCTACCTACCTATGGCTATATGTACTTCGATCTGCTGTTTCTTTCCATTCGGAATCGTTGCAGTCGTCTTCAGCATAATGGTAATTATACATAGCCTGTAGGAGGCTCGAACTAGGGCTATTCATAAGATCAGTATTCTTATAACTTGTGGCTTTTGCGTCCAAGTTTTGAAGAGGTATAACTGAAATATCTTGTCTTATCAAAACAACTAAAATGATGATACAAGGTTGCTACATGGTATAGCACGCATAACCCACTAATTTTTGTAAAAATGTTGATTCAACGCGCGCTTTTGAAATTTATACCCATTATATAAGACAAGCTAAGAAATTTCTGTTATTTGATTATTTGAGAGCAGTGGTATTTCAGCGTAATTCGTAATTCCATATATGGTAGCTTTTGCCATATTTGGAAAACACGCAACCTGTGCTGTCTTGAAAAGAAAAACGGCGGATATGTTTACCTGAAAGAGCGAATTCGAAGGGAAAATCTTGGAAAACTGAGCAAGCTTAAAACAGCAAATATGCAGAACTGACAATTTACAAAAACGTAGATTTATGTTGTTGAGATACATGTTGCAAAATCTTTGTGAAAGACTCATGCACAATTTAGTTTTCGGGTCCTCGCACAAGCCGAAGTTTGACCAGGAAATCGCCAGCCCTGCGAGATCACACAAGAATCATATGCTTGGCTAACCCATATGAGGGTTAGACATAACATATGTGGTACACTGGGGCACAATAATGCAGGATACACTAAGTACCAGCCTGTAATTGAGTAGCACCGCTTACCAAACTTTTATCGCAGACTTATCGCTTTTGGTCCGTTTGGGACCTACTTTCCAAAAGGACAAATTTGCTTGAATAACTGCTGGTCGTTCAAAGAAACACACTGTAGTTTCTAAGGGAAGTACGAGCTTTCCAAAACTGCCATTTCTTTTGGATTTGATCGCTCGTGGCCAGAGGTATAACACTCTCGAGACGAGCAACATTACGGTTTTAGCGTGCAAACATGGACTCGGAGGTTTCTTGTCGAAAAGCTGAATATTCAAGAAGGAAAAGGAAACCTCAAAAATGGATTAAGGGACACCAAACCTGAAGAATACGGTTAGCTAGTCATGTTTATGATTTGAACGTTTCAGTTGGTAATTTTTTGGTAAGGTTGTAGATTTGTGGCGAATACATGTTTTAGCGGCTATCCTTTAAGTAATGGTCCAGATAAGAACTGTAGTAGAATCCATTGTTCTGCGGCAATGAGCCTCCCCCACATACGATTTTGCTTGAATATGCCTTAAGTGCTTTAGGAGGTAACTACAGTCCAAACTACATTCCGAAAATAAAGTATTTGTTATGCTATTGGATCTTTTTTCTGTGAAAACGCAGAGAAGCCACCATCCAGCCAATCGGATGTAGAGAAAACAAAGGCTTTTTAAATCGCAAATTTGAGAACTTTCCCCACACACAATATTCTTCGAAATTAAACCATAGTTAGTTCGATCAAAAATAAATTCAACCACAAAAAAATATCGAACGATAATGTATTATTTCGATGGGTTTCTATTGAATTTATAAGTATCAACCAAAGAAATTACGAGAAAGAATAATAGAAAATTAACACCTTTTAACATTCCTTGCCGTAGACACTACAGTTCTTATTTGGACCATTACTTAATGTCCTCCGGCTTTAAAATGTAAGGCTTTTCATGCTTTGCCGAAGATCGAAAAATGGAAACCTCAAAATGTATGATTAGCTTAGAAAATATCAAAACTAAATTGCTATATGTAGGATTACGTCCCGGCGGGTCGTTGTTAAGATTGTACCATATTTCGCGAGAAATAAGCAAAATGTTTGTATCTCATACATTTTCTCTGTAAATTTTCGCGACCCATTTCACACAGTGAGCAGGGGTCAAATATATGTTGCGCAATATCATGTCTCGAATTTCTAGCAATGATACTGAAACACTCGTTAACTTGATGAAGAACTAAAAATCTACAAGGAAATGGACCACATAAAAGTATAAGTTATCTATTCATTCAGATCTTTGTTGTTGTTATGCCGTTTCTGTCTGAGCATGAGTATCGAGTTCGTTGGTTTTTGACGGAGCACGATCAAGAAGTGAGGGGATCGCTCCAGAAAATTTCTTAGCTCGTGACATTTGGCATAAATACCACTCGCGAGATTTCAAAATTCCTTGTAATTTCACTCACCGCTACGCGGCTCGTAAAATTACAAGGAATTTTGAAATTTTCCGAGTGGTATTTATGCTAAATGCCACTCCAAACCGCGCTATTAATATTACAAATGTACAAAATGTGCGCAGCAAAATCATATGGTTTCGCGTTTTGAGAAAAATCTTGGAGCCTCCTTAAGCAGTAAGCAGTACAGTATCCTTTTGTATCAAGTGGTTTTACGAGATGGATCGTGACACGTCTTTTTCGTTATTTAAATCATTGGGTTTGATTTAATGATTAGTTCACATTCAACAACAACAACTCGACTTTATTACCAAAAACTGAACTTAATTACATGTATACTATTAATAGACTAAGAAATGATGGTAAAAGTTACTCAGAATAGCTGAGCTAATCTAGCTGAGTAACTAAAACTATACAATTATAAATAATAAATGGTCGTGGAAATAATAGATATTAAAACAATCACAGGAATTTTTCAATCATGTGGTAATTAAGTACGTACAAAAGAAAAGAGAGAAAAAGGGCAAATCAGATGGGTGGTACCATTTATCATTCAAGAATAATTTTATTATAGGTGTGAACTGAAATGACAAATTATATATATGATCAGGAAAACTAAGACCCCGTCCACACGTATCCGTTTCCGTAGCACCCTCGTATTGTTTCAGGTAATTAGACCATTGTTTTCTATTTCCTTGAGGACGGAGAACAATACAAAAACGATACGAATACGGATACGTGTGGACGGGGTCTAAGTGTAAGACTGGATGATATCAGATTTAATCTTCTTTTTAAATGTTTTTTCATATCTTCATTGAGATTATTCCAGATAGATGGTCCAATAAATTGGAGACTGAATTTCCCATAATTAGTTCTAACAGGAGCAATATAATAGGTAGATCAGGAGGGAGGGGGCGTCTCAATTGCTTGGCCAATCAACATGTAGACAGTATGACGTCACATAGCAACGGAGTGAACGCTTCCCGTAAATTGTTCAGTTCAGCGTGAACACTATTTAGTTAGGGACAAAAAGAGGTCAAAAGTTGAGGTTTAACGTTGCTTTGTCCAACAATTTCATGTAAGTGTTGATGGTTTATGTCTTTATGTTACACATTTAATCGATTAATCAATCATCAAAAAAGTTTAAACCGCTCTAACAAGAAGTTAATTGAGCTCTTGTTGTTTTCCGGGGAGGACATTTTGGTTCGAAAAGAGCAGAACTTAGTTTACAAATTTACAGATTTCTCGAGATAACGGGTGAATTGTTAACCCAAACTCGGAGGTTTTATTCACACTTTCTTGATCTTTTTGAGAAACTTTAGTATGCGGCTTGTGTATGTTTGGTTCTGCTCATCAATCCTTTTGAGTGCTGAAGTTGCAGTTTGCTCGTTTGTTTGCCGTGTAAATACTAACAACATAGAGAAGGACAGCGAGGTAAAACGGTGCTGAAATTCATTTAAAATTAGTCCAGACATAGCTAAGAAACACAGAAAGATACCCTGTGAGTTCTGTCGATTTTTGTCCAAGATTTATGTTGAAAATGGAAAACTAAAAACTCCATACGAATGCTATTAAAAAAAGCCATTTACATAGCTTGGGCTACCTGTGGTGTACGAGTGCTTATCGCCTAAAACTATGTTATTCGGCTTAAAAACAATAATCAGCAGGGGTGGATCCAGGGTTTGGACTGAGTAGTTTACTCTGACAGGAATCGGTTAGGAAATGACGAGATTACTCATTTTTGTTTGACTTTTCTTTAATAATTAGAGGTTTGAAAAAAGTTGAGTAGTTTACGGAAATCACATAAACTACCCTGGATCCACCCCTGATCAGCCTATTGTTTTAGCCACAACAACCTCAAGCAGTTTAAGAGAGCTGTTAAGAGATACGGAACTCTCTTAAACAAATTATTTTGCAGTTTATAACCAAGGCCCCTTTATTTTTTAAACAACAAGAAATCAATACAAATTATATTAATTAGCGATTTGAACCATAATAGAAGCTTGGGCCTGCCTGTGAACAAAAAAAAGCATAACTACAAATCATGATCGATGCTCAAAGACTGACCCAAAAATGATTAACTCAAAATTAAAGGCAATATGATTCTCTCCCCCTTTCACCCAAAATTGTTTTGTGCAAATCTGGCTGCTCATCATCTTGAAATAATCACATTTTGATCAACTGATAGTGTAACAGAGATTGAGCCAGAAGGGACAATTTGGCAGCAGACAAAGCGAGACAATTTGACCATCATCATAATTATTTTTTTCAAGGGACAAATGTTTTTTAAAGCGGGAATGGCACAATGGTGCAGCCTGGCTCATTCCCTGGTGTAATCATTGCCCCTAACAATCTCTGTATTCATTTAAATATCTCTTGAATAATATAAATTAATAATAACAATTATATAAGCTTGAGATCCGATTTTTATGATTTATTAACTTTGTTGGTAGTCTGCATTGCTGGCTCTAGACAGCAAACATTTGGGTGGGTGTGCAGCCTGGGTCCAAAACCCTACCTTACCCTATTTCAGACCATAAAATATGATTTCAAGACCTGGGTCCAGTTGTTCAAAGGGTGAATAATTGTATCCAATGGAAAAATCCCTATATATCAGGTGAAAGGTTTATAACAGTTATCCACTGGATAAGGATTTATCGGGTGGATAGCATTATCCCAGACCATGAAAATGTGTACTCTTGCAATGACTCAACTAACATTGTGACTGACTAATCAAGCCCCTTGATTCTTTTCAGCCTAAACACCATTTCACTGAACTTGAAAATCAACAGATAGAAAAGTTGTTAAAAATAGGATTTATACAGTATTGTATCTATCAGAAAATGTTGATTATTCTTTTGATTTTTATATGGATATTAAACTCACAAGAACTAGCTATGGTAATTTCAAGAATTTGATAGGTCCCTCAGCCCAAAAATATCAAAACAATCTGTCTCATTGCATGAGGATCGACAGGTCAGAAGATATATTTTGAAGTACGGGTTTGAAGAGCCCCTTCTTTTCTTGTGGTGTGGATACTGGCAGGGCTGGCATACAATGTACCTTACATATAATGCATTGCATTTGTCACTTCGGCTTCTACTGGTCAGAAGGCTGGGTGCTTAATTGTCATATTATGTACCAAATGGCACATAGAAACATGTCTGTATAAAATCAGGGGGGGGGGGAAACTTTGGGTTAAAAATGTTGGGGATGCTAATTGTAGATAAAGCTGGAAAATATATATACTCTAAAAATACTTCACCATATAATTTTACAGTCAATGCTTAATAGTGTACATGCATGCAGTCATTTGGTGCAATGTTCTAAAATTTAATTGATGCACAGGTGTATATTTTTTTTTAGGAATCAATCCCAAATGTTTCATTAATACTTTATACCCGGGGCCTCTTTACATGTAATATATGTGGCTGGGGTGCTCGTCATTTTAGGGGTTGAAATTGGAACTTCAATTTTTAGGGGGTCTTTTAGCATTTTAGCTCTCTGAGTTTTAAGACAAATTATCCTCCTAATTAAAATAGACAAATCGATTGTAAATAATTTGCTCAGTAATGCAAAGCCCTGCAGGAAACTAGGTATTTCAAGTTTAGGGTATTGCATTTTCAATAAATTTAACCCTAAACGGGCCTAATAAAACTAACAATATTTATACATACCAGTCCTCAGTGTAGGAACTCTCTCTCCAGCTTTAAATACGAACTCAGAAACTTGAAACAGCAACTTCTAACATAGGTTATTCCATTTAGAAAAACTACGGTAAGTCATTTTATTCAAGGAGGTGGTTTAATTATTACTTATTTCTGAATCAACTGAATTCCGTTGCTACACTTTTCCTTCGAGTTTGAGAGACTTAAATGTCGATTCTTTCGCTTGTACAACTATATACATGTTTTCGTAGAGGAAAAGGGAATAATTACATGTTATTCTGAAAAGTCATCGACTACATAACTTGCCAATTATGACTTGGGCCTGTCCTTCGCATTATGCTTGGTGAACAACAACATGGCGGCAGACTCGAGCAAACTGACTTTTCACTTTGAAGGGATTGATGAGCAGTTCTACACAAGCCATCTTAACACAACTTTGCAGGTAAGGAGTTGAACACCTCAGGAACTGAACCTCCTATTTTGAAGCCTGATTGCCATTTCTCCGGCCCTTAATTCCATTAAGCATTTTTGCAGTCCTTGCCGTTTCTCCCAAACGGCAGTTCCACTTATTCACAAAAACCTACCTAAAAACCTATTAAACAATACAATAAATTTCCATAAGTCCGGCTCAAAACCGTCTTTGGTATATCCTTTTCTTGTAAATGGAGTTATATGACTGATATTTTGAGAAATAATGTGAGAATTAGTTTTTTAGTAAATGCGATCGAGTAAAATAGCCGTGTTTTTATGCGCCGCCATATTGAAAATCACTGAGCCATTGCGTGACGTCATACTGTCTACATGACTGGTCCACGGTTTTCCCTAGAGACGCCCCCTCCCTCCTGAGGTAGATCTTTGTTATTCATAGGATTTTATATTCAGCAGAGAAAAGCTTCGACTTGTTATTCCCATAGAATGATAATTAACAATTATTCACTGAAGTCGAAGTGACTATTGGTGAATATTTACCGAGACGAAGTTAATGGAATGTCTTTTAACACGTCAAAGTGCAAGGAACTTATTTTTATAAAGAAATTCTCGACGGGCACTTATCCGTGCGTTGACAATATTCCACAATGTTCAATTCTTAAAATTTTAGGAGTTACATTTCAATCGAATTGTAGATTTTATGACCATGTACGTACTAAACTTAATGAAGCCAATAAGTGTTTATATATTTTAAAATGTATTTGGCAAGAAGGTTATAGTCAGAAAGAAATCCATCATCTTTTTACATCTATAGTACTCCCTAAAGTTAACTATGGTACGTTTACCAGTTTATGCTGCTTCTCCGCCTGAACTTACTACTATCCTAGCTTTTTAAACTCGCTGTCATAAACGTAGATACATATCCTCTCATGCAAATATAACTTCCCTTTTGGAAACCACTGATCGCTCTATATGTAAAAAGATCAGGAAAATTAATTCTCATCCACTTATTGAAGTTAGTAATCGGAGCGAGCCGGGGCATTATGGTTTCATACGAGATTGTTTTACTGTCCGGGAGGGACTGAGTAAGAGTCGGGTAAGAGTATGCGCGAAGCTCAGGTGAGGTGTTGTCGTTTACTTCGGAAAACTCTGGAAAACAGATCGGCATATTTTTGCCATCGGGATACTGGGTCTTTCCGAGGGTCTCGAAAATTGTTGGATCGAAATTCCAAGAACGAAACAAAAGAACATCGTCATTGGTTGTATTTATAGGCACCCATCGCAAAATCGTGAGCGCTTCCACGAAGCTCTTAAATGTAAATTAGAAATGTTAAACAACGAAGGATGTGAAGCTTACATAACCGGTGATATAAATATTGATTTTTTAGAATATAACTCAGACAACCAAACATCAGATTACCTTGATATGCTACTAAATCTAGGTTATTTGCCATTGATTACTAAAGCAACCAGAGTCACTAACCATACTGCCACGCTCATTGACCATATCTATACAAACTTTCCGCAAAAAGTCATGAAATCTGGAATTTGCCTTGCCGATATATCAGATCACTTGCCTGTTTTTTTGTACTATAGCAAATAAACTTCCGACAGTAAAGGAGAGCAGATATTATAGAGATTTTTCCAGTTTCAGCAATGAACTATTTATTGATGAGCTTAATAGCATAAATTTTAGTAATCTTGTTAGCTCAGATGTTAATCAGAGTATGAATAAAATTACTGATAAACATGCCCCCATAAAGAAAACCTCTAACGCACAACAACGGTTGTTGAGAAAGCCCTGGATATCAAAGTGCCTGTTAATTTCAATAAATCTCACTTCCTCAGTAAGGATCTAGACAAAGTAAAACAATATAATATATATAATAACAAACTAAACAAACTTAAAGAATCAGCGAATCACATCTCAATTTAACCTACATATAGAAAATATAAAAGCAACCTGGAGCTTGATAGGCATGTTAATCAACAGGAAAAAGAAGTCTTGCATTTCTATAAATAAATTGTTCTATAATAACAGGTGTTATACCGATAAGAAAAACGTTTGCGAACAACTTAATTCTCACTTTATTAATATTGGTCCGAACCTTGCTGCGCAAATACCAACTTACGATAATTCTAACCCTACTCGATATATTAAAAGGTCATTTAGAAATAGTTTTATGTTCCGTGCCATACATGTTCATGAAGTGTGGGATGCAGTTCAGGGTCTAAAAACCAATAAATCAACTATTGGTGTTCCACAAAAATGTATCAAATTGGCTGTGGACCACATCAGCGAAGCCCTGACACCAGTCTTTAATTTCTCTCTCGAACAAGGTATTATGCCAGATATCCTTAAAATATCCCGAGTAACCCCAGTAGACAAAGGTGAGGAAATAACGGATCCATCTAACTTTCACCCCATTTCTACGCTCTCCTCCTTTGCACAAATCTTTGAAAAGCTAGTCTACTCACAAATTATAAATTACTTGGAAAAGCATGAAATTCTAAGCAAATTCCAATTTGGCTTTCGAAAGGGTAGATCAACGGAACAGGCTATAGTGGAAATAACTGATAATCTTAAAAAGCAATTGATAATAATATTCTTATGTGTCGGGTATTTCTAGACTTCTCTAAGGCATTTGATACGGTAAACCACAAAATCTTTCTGAAGAAATTAGAGGCGTACGGTATAAGAGGAACCCCTTTACAATGGTTTATTAGCTACCTCTCAAATAGGCAACAATATGTATATTTAAATAATATGGAATCACCAAAACAAACAATGGTCCGCTTTTATTCCTAATCTATATTAATGACATTTCAAACTGCTCGGATAAATTATCCTTTCGAATATTAAATATCTGGGAGTGTTAACTAACGACAAGCTCACATGGAAATACCATATAGCTTATACTTGCTCCAGAATTGCCCGAAATATTGGCATCTTTTATAAATTAAGGCATTACATGTCTCTAGCCCAACTAAAACAATTATACTATAGCCTTATCTACCCCTACATTTCATATGCCATCCTCGCATGGGGAAGTGCCTATAAAACACAAATTAAAAAAGTCCAAACGAAACAATATTACCCATGGGCAGAACACAGAAAGTTAAATATTCTCTCCGTTAATTCTATATACAATTTACAAGCCCTTAAATTTGCTCATAAATGGCATAGAAATAAGTTATCTAATATATTTCAAAACTATTTTCAGTATGCTAGTAAAGTCCATTCTTATAGTGCGCGATATGCCACCAACAAAAATTTCTATAAATCACGCACAAGAACCAACATTGGAAAACAGTGTGTATCATCAGCAACAGTTGATCTCTGGCAAGAACTTCCCAGTCATTTAAAAAATCTCACCAATTTCACATTTCCTAAAAAAGTAAAACAACTTCAAAAGCAATTTAAATCAAACATTTAACTGCCAATGTTTGTTATTATATGTGTCTGTATTTTCTTGTTCGTATTTTGTTTTATTTGTGTCACTACATTAATAATGTATCTTTACATGGCTAGGGACTAACTAGAAAACCTTTGTTTATTTAGCCCCTAGACACCTTTAATATGTATATTGTACCTTTGTCATTGACTTTTTCATATTTTGCTACTTTTATTTCAAACAAGGAACTGTAAATATAATAATAGGTGTGAAATAAAAAAAAAAGAATGCAGCGGACGCGCGAAATGCAGGCGGGAGGTTTTCTTTTTCTTCAGAAAATTTCTGAGTTGATGTAAAAGGCACAGGATCACGGGCCGCAAGCACTACAGGGGCATTATCTTTATTTTCAGCGAGGAACGGATTCAATGATAACGGGACACCTCTATTAGGTGTAGACTGGAATGAGTTATAGTGTTTACTTTCCGGGTGATCATAGGTTCCATTTTCACAATTTGGGATCCCTGTGGTAGTATTACGAGTCTGGGCATGTTCGGACGGCAGCCACGATATTAAATCAGACACATGCACAGCACTTGATAATTTACCACTAGATAAACTAAGCAATTCATAAACCCTTTCCTCCGCTTCTGCTTTCGCTACCTCTGTTTGAATTCTCAGATTTTCCTTTCTCTGACTGAGGATGAATTCTTCTCTCTGAATGGCTTGTCGGCTCTCGACAGCGGCTGCTTCGACTGCCAGGGTCGCTACAACGCGAAGTTTGGCCGCCGTAAATGAACTCGAACACCTTGAACTGGACCTACTTACATTACTCACCGAGTCCTCTGGCTTTATTGACATCTTCGGTATGACAGTAGACTCAATAATCTCGAACTTTAATGAAGATTTCAGACAGCCAAATCTGAACGCACACGAATTCGGATCGGTAGATAAATATCTTTATTCTGTGGACTCCACTTCTCTTGAGTCGATAAACATGTTGGTAGACGTGTGGTTCGACTAAAACAAACAATTACATAGTAAATAACAACCGAAGGAAAGCTAATACAACTCAAACAGTCCGTACTTCAAGGGCACCCAACGAAGTTTTCGGTTAAAAAGCTTTTCGGGAGAGTAAGTTAGCCTAAAACTTTCGGATTTGAAAAAAATTTCCCTAGAAAATTGTTTTATGAAATACTGGCTAGAAAATTTGTTTTCAATCCCTAGAAAATTATAGAAGAAAAGGGAGACTAAAAGGTTTCCCCTAAAATATTCGTACGTCCCAATTCGCCTGATCAATAGAGTCAGAACAACACATTTTCATTCCCTAAGAATTGCCTAAAGGAAAAAAGAATCCCTAAAAAATTCGTACCTCCACAAAACTTTGCAACATAAAGTTACTTGGGCTAGAAAATTCTTGTTTCTGTTCTAGACTACTAATAAATTCGTAGGCCGGGAATATTTTGCCATAGTATTTTCGGTTGACGCGATTTCCACCTAGAAAATCCGAACAGCTAATAGCTTTCTAGAATACGTCAAAAGACATAGTAGGCGCCTTAAAATGGCTAGATAAGCTGCAGACAACCGGTTTCAAAAGAATTTCAAAAAGTACTCGTTGGGTGCCCTTGGTACTTACGATTGTATGGCTACCCGATGTGGATTCTAGAAGGATCTAAACTATAAGCTAAGCAGAATATGTAGAGAACATGGTCTCTAGGCAAATGTCAATCAAATGTCAAAATTCCGGAACCGGAAGTAAATAGCGAATATTGAATCTTCGAGTGTTATTTATTACTCTAAGTAGACGTTATTTCCTTGTGAAAGTTTGTGATTCATGAAGACCGAATAAACTCAACCCGAAACTCTTAATTAAACTTTGTTTGTGAAGGCTTGAGGATTTCAAAAAGTTTCAAGTTGAGCCATACTTATTTAGTTGCTTCCTTGATGGGTTTTGGAAAATCGTTTTCTTTCATATTATTTATTTCTTCGTGAGAAACATCGGTAAATATCCAAGCGGCCATTTCGGTAAATGCCTTGTATGTTATATCCACCTCCAGGCGCTCTGGAGGTGAATATAGCGACATATAACGCAATTCTCGACCAATCAGAGCACGGGAATCTCTATATTTACTGATGACATTATACTAACACAAAATATTTCCTAGCATACTACCAGCTTTTGAAAATATACCTATTGCGCATTAACGTTATATTATATTCAATGCTCGTGGCAACAGTTTCTATAGCACGCTGATATTTACTACGACACTTCTTGGAAATTTGTTCTGAATGACTAAACAAAATCTTCAATCATTCAATCGAATATTTCGTTGAATTCAAAAGGACTGAGTATTTAGCAGTATAAATAAAGTACACACTGGTCTTTCTTCCCTTTGTTAGCTTTATCTACCTTTGTATCAAGTCTCATGATTAACTTACATTTTATTTTAGTTTAGTTTACTAACTGATTACCGTTGTTATTATTTTCTTCACTTACTGTTTTTTACTGGTTAGTCGTAGAATATCTATTTTATAATTTACCTACTTATGAATGTATTTGTAGTGTCCTCAGTTATCTGTTCAAGCAAAACATAGACTTTATCAAAGTCCTTCTTAGCCCCCCGATTCTCGCGCTCAAATTTTGACCTAGTAATCGCTTACCCAGTGACTCAGCGAGTTCGACTTGGAGCAAGTCTAGCAAAAACATTAACACGTAACTATATGCTACTAGTACCACTGCTGTTTCAAAGTTTTGTGGAGGTACGAATTTCTTAGGGGTTCTTTTCTCCTTTAGGCAATTATTTTAGGTGACCTCCTATTTGCTAAAGGTTTATTCTTTCTGATTTTAGATGTCAGAATTTCTTAGAGAATGAAAATGTGTTCTCGAAAACTTTAGGTGGCCGCTTCACTAAATGATTTGTGATAATTTTTTTTTTTTATTCCAACCAATGTTTTTTTCCGGATCGTTCTGTCTCTATTGATCAGACGAAAACGTACGAATATTTTAGGGGAAAGCTCTTACTCTATTGATCAGACGAATACGCACGAATATTTTAGGGGAAACCTTTTAGTCTCCATTTTCTTCTATAATTTTCTAGGGATTGAAAACAAATTTTCTAGCCAGTATTTCAGAAAACAAATTTCTAGGGACAATTTTTTCAAATCCGAAAGTTTTAGGCTAACTTACTCTCCGGAACAGCTTTTTAACCGAAAACTTCGTTGGGTGCCCTTGAATTAAGTCCAACGTCTGGATCACCAGCCGTTCTGTACTGTACTGTTCTGTACTAAAACGATCCTCAGCTTAATGTGTTTAATTCTTTGTTAATTTCGTCTGCAAATTTTTCGAGAGAAATAGCTTCAAACATCATCAAGGAATCAGGCTCCCCAACGTACATTTCGAGGGCCATATCCAGATAATGTAATAAATTAAGTTAAATTTATTTACATTAGATAAATTAGATTACAGTCGAAACAGGTCAAGCGTTCCTCCCTAGAGTTTGATTTCATTCTTCGTTTCAAATTTCCATTGTTGAAAACTTTAAAACGAGCCTCAATTCAAATTAGTCGTCTTTGCAGCTGTTCCTGGGGCTTAAAGCGTTTGCGCGACAACACTAAGAACGACAGCTGTGAAGGAGACTAAAATTCAAATACACTATGGAATAAGATGTACAAGCTTCCTGCACATAAATACAATCAAATTCGATTGGGGCTCAATTTGAATTTTGCAAGTTTCGTTTTAACAATGGAAGTTTGAAACGAAGAATGAAATCCAATTTCGATAATGAACCTCATTTTTAAGTCCCGGGGAGAAATCCCTTGTTGCGTACGCACGAAGGGACAAGTCCCAGGGACAAGTCCCCTCGTGTGAACTAGGAAAAATCTTGTCAGTTTGTCCCTGGGACTTGTCCCCTCAATTCACACCAGTTTGATTTGAAGGGACAAGTCACGGGGACAAAATTTTGTCGCGGCGACAATATTTTTCCTAGTTCAGACGAGGGGACAAGTCCCATGGACTTGTCCCTTCGTGTGTGCCGACCTTAATACCCAGGGATTCAAACGACAAAGATCTGGCGGGTCAATTGGTTGATCTAAAAAGAGCAGTAACGAGGATTCTAGCGTTTCGTTGTCGTCAACCGACGAAGATGATGGCGATGACATCATGTGAAAGCCAATAAGTTATATATATGCATGTTGACTGCTTGCTTGCTTCCTTGGTTGAATGATTTTATCACACATGTGGTTGCTTATAATTAATTATATTTTGTATTGTTATTAATTTTACTTTGTTTGCTTTCTTAAGGTACTTTCAGCAATGAAACAGAGGAGCAATGCAGCCGCTCGTTACTACTCAAAGTTATCTAAACGTTGGATCACCGTTTCAATAATCTGTGGATTATGTGTTTGGGCGCCAGCACTCTGTTTTGTGATATATCTTTTTTTCACTCCATTGAGATAAAAATACCAATTATCATTCAACAGGGACATTATCAAATTTAGTGCAAAATAAAAGTGAAAAAACTAAACTTCGACGATCGATTTTAGTGGCGTCAGAATTAAGGGAAACATCCGTTTTGGGCTCGCCCCTTGTTTACAGTTTAAAGGCAGCGCGAGTCTTGGTGAGGGCCTGGAGTTGTGACGTCAATTACAACTACCAGAATCCTTTGCACGGTTTCTTCGTTTCCTCTAATTTAGACCATTGTCTTGCTATTCTCAAAGGAGTTGGAAAATCTGAATAAGGAAAAGAATTCAAAAAGATAGAATGTCCTACTATAATCTAACCAGTATGAAATATACTCCATTACAAGAAAGAGTAGATCGAAATTAGTAAATTTACCAAGTTTGGTGATATTTCGTTGGATATTTACCATATGGTGAGCTTTCAAGAGAGAAATACGAGATGTTTGTATGAAATTGGAAGGACGCCTTACTACATACACGTCTCAGGTCACTTGTCTCCAGGCCCCCAAAGGGAATTGAAAACTGACGGCCACACGTTCTGGTTCTCAACTTTGAAAGGCCATAAAAAAATTACAGCCGAGTTTTAGCCTTCCATTTTTCCTTTTAGTTCTAAAGAATAGTTTAAAGTTTCGATTCCCAAAAAATTGGGGGTTATAAGGACTTTAAGCTTACTTCGAGCAATGGAAAAATAACTATTGTTAATAAGACTGAAATATAGATTACGCTAATTACTGTGAGCTGTGGATGAGGCATCAACACTCGGCATATTTCACGTGTAACAAGCCATCAATTTCGCAAGATGCGACTACATACAGCAGTCCCCACATGGAGCCTAAGCGTAGTTTCTGTGTTATCAGTGTAATATATGAAATTGTTAAAATAAAGTGTGAACATCGTCCTTAAACTGTGTCTGGTTATTATTTATGTTAGTTTTGAACTTTTCCTAAAACAAATTATCCCCTTCATAATTAATGGCAAGGGTGGAGAGTTCATCTCGAAAAGCGATTCCAGCAATCACAACAAGCTCCACAAAATGAAAACGTTTACCAAGAAATTCGCGTGGAATCGAGCTCAAACTTATGCAACACATAGGACAATACTTATCTTACCTTTGTATACATACAAATCGCTAACATCACAGCTACACGCGAAACTAAGCCAAACCAACTCAGCTAAACTTTCTCATAGCAGGCGTTTTGAATGCGATTTCCCCAAATCTATGGCGTTGGCGCAGTCGTTCCTGGAGCCAAGGAGCATATTAATTGATTACCACTGGGAGGTGTAGCGGAATTGTTGACCCGACAAATTCATATCCCGACCCCAGTCTAGTACTGACAAATTCACGGACAGGAAGTCTCAGGGAAACCTCGCTAACTATTTATTTTTTAACCAACCAATCGCCATATGCGAAAATATTAGACGTGCAAAATAAGCACGAGAAAATTAGTGAACCGAATCATTTTGTTTTCCCCGAGACCTCGTCTCCTTGAATCATCGATCAGATCGAATATTATATTATATACTCTATATGTATCTTTAAGCTTATATATAGGTATGTACACTGTAGTTATATACTTCTAGATGATGACATATAATTGCCCAATTTGCGACAAAGTTGTAAAAAAATATTGTCTAGGCAGCTATAGAATGTGAAAATTGTCTCTTTTGCATACCTCGTAAATGCAGTGGTCTAACAACCAGAACCTATAAATATTGTACTCAATCAGGTGACCTTTGGTTGTGTTTGACCTGTAGGTCTTAATTCTATTGATAACTCTCAACTCATTGAATTGGCCTTTAACTCAAATTAAAATTGTGGTTGCTCCAAAAAAATATCAGATTTAACTTTAAATCATGCTAATATTGATTTATTATCTCCTATTCGTCTTTTCCTACCCTGGATCAGAGGTTGGAAATCCGTTTCTTCTTGCTCACAATATCGACAACGTAGCTCACAATATATTTACAGACGTCTCGCTTCGAGCCTCTGGCATCTAGGGTAGTCTTTTCCCTCAATTAAATGACTTTGATGTTGATATGCTACCCTAAAGGACAAATTTTGCCTATTACAGTGTACATAACTTTCATAATAATCTAGAAATTTCTAACCCAAAGAATAGCTTCTCCATTATCTATTTAACAAGCAAATTATGATAATTTATATATGTTAAAGTGCCTATGAACATTATTTTTAGATATCAATTCTAAATCAAGCGAATAGTACAATGGTAAAAGATAGTTTGCTTTGAATGCTGTGCCGCTGAGTTAACGAGGTTTTAATATGCAAAATGCTAATTACATGACGTCAGGGGAGGTATCTGCAATCACTTCTTAGTGGTTGTACATGGGCGTTTCTACTGATATAGGGAAACAAATTTCTAACATCATTTTATTTCAACCATGGGTATAACGAAAACTAAGTTCATCTAATGTTAAAATGCTTTCGAAATGAGGAATAATAACATTTTCCGTTCGTCAACATCTCATCTCGTTTCAGAGATATCCAGGTTTTTGTAATATGCAAACGAGATTACCTGTGACGTCATATTGTTTGCACAGGAGACAAATCACAAAATGAAGATTATCTCTGCAAATAATGAAACTTTGCACATTTATGACACTATTCATAACACTCATAATGATATGCGAATATGAAATAAGGTACAATAATACCCAATTTACAGCTAGGTGTGCATAGGCACGTGGATGACGCTACGAGATGACTATAAAATACAGAATCAACGTAGGACACTCCATTCTTGCTCAGTTCTCCAGCGGAACAGTGGTCAGACAAACGGTTTTTCTCTTCGAAAATACGACCCACACAAATCTATGGCAGAAGTTCAGTTCCCACATGGTCCGGCCCCACCAGTAGCACAAGTGGTTCCAGCTCCACTGGCGGCTGCACAGGATGGACAAGCACCAATAGCTCTACAGGCGGTTGAACAAGACGGACAAGCACCAATAGCTCCACCGACGGACCCACAAGCTCCACTAGCTCAGCAACAAGATGGGGGAACTTGAGATAAATATGGCCATGTTGATTTGCTTATAGTATGAAATGCAGTTATGCACGGGTGATTTTTCTCGCCGGTCTTATCTGTAGAATAAATCCTTCGACGGGATAGTTCGTTGAACGACTGCAGATAATGTGTGAATGCTATTGTGCATGGGTGCGTTTTTCTCGCCGGTTTTATTTGTAGAATGGAATCCTTTGACGGGATAGTTCATTGAACGACTGCAGATAATGCTTGAATGCTATTGTGCACGAGTGGGTTCTCTCACCGGTTTTATCTGTACAATGAATCCTTCGACAGGATAGTTCGTTGGACGACGGTAGATAATGTCTAATTCGTGTTAAATATAAATGGCTAGTACAGTATCATGGCTCGCTGAGCGTGTTGAGTCGTAGAAAGGCTGCGGGAGTAGATATAATTTTTACTCCGGCTAACGAGGATAATTGTATGGTACATTTTATGCATAATTTTATGTATACCGAACAGTTTGAATGTAAAGGTATTTACCCTTGTTGTAAAACGACGTCTAGACTGATGCCTTTTTGTGTCGGAGACAATGAAGCCTGACTCATAAATTGACGCCGTCCTCTCTGTTTTGTCTCTATTCTCTTGAAATAGCGATTGAAAAGAGATTTCAAAGAACGTCAAAAGGCGATTAACAAAAACTGTGGAAAACCACCTGAAGAAGTTCATGCCCTATGCTTGAAGTCCCAGAGTTTTAATGGCTCCGAAAAAAGGGTATCTAAATCAACCCTTCCGGTCATACTGGGTCAGAGCTGTTATCTCTCTGCTGACTTCTCGGGGGTTTCTGTTCCCCCATAACACCGTGTTCTTCTCTATTGTAGGGAAATATGTTTTAGCATTGGGAAGTTGATGCACAATTTGACACGCAGATGTCAATAAAAATGATACAAAAGGATGTAATTTGGGTGGACCTACATGGAAACCCCGTCACTCTCAGCAGAGGGATGACAGAAAATAGTAGTCTGACACAAATAATACGTAAAGTGGAATGTGGGGAAACTATTGGTGACATTGGTGAGCCAGTTTCGCGCGGGAGAGTTGCATAATAATGTTGGCTATTGGGAGGAGATTGCGACAAAGAATCCCTCGGAACAACACGCTACAATCCTTGGCACATTTAAGGGGCGCCAATATGACTCGGATCACCGCGTTCAAGAACAACGTTTCATTTGGTACCACCCCAGCATAATGTACTTCCCCTCACGGTAGAACCGACCAAGCCCCGTTTGTGTCAAGACGCCCGATACTTGAATCTTTGGATGCAGGATCGACCATTTAAGCTTGATAGCTTGAAAGACTTACCTCGATACGTCTCCAAGGACAGTTATAAGACGGTGCTCGATGATAAGTCTGGATATGACCACATTCTGGTAACTGATGATAGCCAGACGTACTTTGGTATCCAATGGGGTGGCTGGTATTTCATATATAATACATTGCCCTTCGGATGGAAGATCTCCCCTTACATCTACCACACTACGAGACATATGGCCACTGACTTCTTACGATCTCTTGGAATCCCGTGCCTCTTATACATCGACGATAGGCATAATGGCCAACTGCAAATTCCACTAGATAAAGGTGAATATAAAAACCTAGAAACTGAGGATAAACGGAAGTTTGCCGCAACCCGATCAACAGTATTTGTGGTAGCATACCATCTCGTACATTTAGGATATTTTCTAGGCTTATCAAAGTCCATCTTGATGCCAAGTAAAGTGGTGCCATACCTTGGTTTTCTGGTAGATTCAAACGAAGAAGTCTTCTACCTAATGCTAGAGAAGAAAGTGAAGTTTCTCCAACTTATCCCAGAGACCAAGTTCACAGGAACGGTTGCATATGTCTTGTCCAGCGAGGTACACACCCATGTGACTGCCCGCTACGACTGTCGTACAAAACTGTGGACTCACATATCGAAAAGTTACGTTCTATATTTCACGCTATTGGGAAAGACGGTGAATGATACAAACGTTTAGGGCTGGGGAATCCTGCAGCAGATAAGTCCATTAAAGATTACCTGCGTGTGGTTACAGCAGAGGAGTTGCAAGCCCGGATAACACCTAAACAAGCCACTCCCTTCTTTGTGGACAAATTAACTAAGCTATCATCACATCTCTAACGGGCGTTGGAAATCGCACAGACCCCGACCCAGCGGTTCATTATTGCGTGAGACCAGGTATATTTTAAGACGGCCTTCTTTAGTGGGGATCGCCCAAATAAAAGTACCCGAAATCCTACGATTCCCAACGACGATGGCTTTCTGTTTAGTCATGTGTGGGGCAAAACGTTGAGGGATGGGGACGAAAATGTTTTTGAGATCCGGAGGAACCCACAGACCACCATTTGCCCCATTCGTGGTATTGAGCAATACACGTGGCTACTTATTCCGGCCTACAACGCCTAATAGAGGGATTCAGAATTCCCCAATGAGCTCTGCTGCTGCGGAGGGTCGCTTAAAGTTATATTTAAAAGAAATGGGTGCGGATGAAGGTGAAACATTACATGGCTTTAGATCTGGGTGTGCCATTACATTAGCACTGAAGGGTGCAGACTTATGGATCATGTTGGCTGGGCGCGTAGACACACTGCTCTTTATTATCTACAGCTGGCTAAAGTTCTAAACCCAGACGGCGCATCTGCTAGACTCATCTCAGATGGAGTGCCAAATGTAATCTACCCCTGGCAGGACATCAATGAACTAAAAGCTTTGTATGTGCATTTCCTTCCGAGAATATACAAAACGGGCTAATCAGGATCCACTGTGAAGGCATTATTATTTGTTGTACTATGTTTCGATAAAATGCTTGTCTCTCCCATGTCTGGACTTACGTTTTGGGGTACGATTTGGGGGATTAATTGTAAGGATTGGGGTTATTCGTAATGGAATAAAAGTCCGAGACATGGAATTGATCGAGGAACAGTGGTCAGACAAACGGCCCACCCACCCTCCCTCCAGATTCGCGTGGGTCGTATTCCCCTGACACTCTAAGCCAAGCTGTACCAGCTTGGCTTTGACCGCTGATCAATATTTCTCCCATACCTTAATTCAACTGAGTATGAATGTGAGGGTCATGAAATAGAATACTATGGAAAGTACACATCATTGTAAAAATATGGTGTTGCCATGGAAACTCTCATGGCCACACGCACCTTTCACCTTGAACATAAAATTCCAATTTCTTTCCTTGTTACAAAAAATAAGTTGCTTAAACTACTCACATACAATGCCTAGATTGTTCGAAATCTTATTTTGGACCCACACCAAAAATTGTGTTTGACAAAGGAGAAATTATTGAAGTTTGTGTTATTTGTAGTGGGAGCCTGGGGCCAGAATGTTTCCATGGCAACATCATAATTTGCACAATGATGTGTATTTTCCATAGTACCACATATGTGCAAAGTTTCAATAGTTTTTATCCAATATTTGTAGAGATATTCTTCATTTGTGATTTATCTCCAAGGCTGTGCAAACGATATGACGTCATAGGTCATCTTATTTCCATATTACAAAAACCTGAAAAGCTCTGAAACGAGATGAGATATTGACAAACGGAAAATGTCATTATTCATCATTTCGAAAGCGTTTTAAAATTAGCTCAACTTAATTTTCGCTTCGATATTGACAAACGGAAAATGTCATTATTCCTCATTTCGAAAGCATTTTAAAATTATCTCAACTTAATTTTCGGTTCGTATGCACTTTAAGTTGTGGAGTTCAACTGAAAGTTTCTTGAAGTATACGTCAAGTTTAGACCCGATATTGGTCTGTCTAGGGATTTTAAGTATACACTTGTCGCTGGTGTGCATTGTCCTAGATGCAGTTATTGGATACTGAGCTGTAACGAAGCGCTCATTTGCGGTATCCTGTCACAACATTTTCGTTAATATAAATCTGTGTATGATAGCATAAATTAGTTTTCCGCTATCAAAAGCGTTCGGAACGGGTTTTAGTTGCAAAAACTGTCCCACCAGTATGATCTGCTTTCCGCCGAAGGGCGGCTTTGATTGTCCGGCCATCTTCATCACTGATCCATTCGTGGATTGTGTTGATCAGCTCAAAGATTCTTCGACTTGACATCCCTGCCTCGTCCCAAATTATGACATCAGCCGATTTCATTCTTGCTACACAGTGTGGTAGCATAACAGATTTAGAAATAACCATTTCTGAAGGCATATCAGCCGTTAGAAGAGCGTACTGGGAAAGGGCAGTTTTACTTTTTATTGAACCGTCAAATACAGTAGCGGAAATGCCACTAGAATACCCGCTACAACATTTCATCCAAGGCTTTTGAGACGCGTTACGATTTCGTTCACTACGTATGACTTTCCAGTGCCAGCAAGGCCACTCAACAGGATATTATATCCTGTTTCAGCAGTGCTAACAACTGCTCTTTGGTCATCTGTATATAAGGCTCTTACAAGGAAATATAAGGGTTAATACGAGTTCTCTGCTATTTGTCACACCATATTCTAGTCGCTACACCGACGTATTTTTCACAACTTGTGTTACACCTTACCTTGGTTCCAGTTTTTGGTTACAGCTTTTGAAGAGAACTAAACCATGAAATCGACTACATTTCTATTTGACTGTATACATGTGTGTTTACTTCACCTATTGTTTGCTGAAACGTTCGTGGGTCTCCCCTACAGATTCCACCGTTCAGCGATTGGGCACAATGACTTCATTCTCCGAATCAACTCGAAAAAACACGAGGAGGCGTCGGAATCCTTCGCCACTCGTTCGTCACTGCTCCCGAATAAAAGCCGTTAAACGAAGGCTAATATGATGGAACCCCGACTCGGTACATGCTTGGTTAGCTTCAGAAACCTTTGAATTTGACATGGACTAATGGATACTCGTGTTTCCTGCCTTCCCTTACTTTTTGTAGGGAAGAAAAAAAATGCAGACATGACTCAAATAAAGAATAAACACATCAGTGATGAAGAGGAACAACGGACAGGTAAGATTTCATAACTTTATTGACCATTTTAGTACAGTTTCAGATTTTTTTAGAAATGTCCATACAATCCTCTAAAATCATTAGATTGGGCTGCCTGTGGCGATATTGATGCCGTTTACTTCTTTGAGCTTCAACGAATAAAACTGAAAATGATGAAAGTGCGCTTGGCAGATAATTTAGCTTATATGTTATACTCATGCACACTAGCAAGATGCGAAGTTTAATTTCACTTTCAGTTCATCGTCGAGCACAATCTTTAAATCAAGCTAACAGTTGTCACTTTGCCGTTATAAGACAGTTACATCTCCAAGAAAATTACTATGTATTAAAAATAAATAAACTATCGCATCTCTGCGTAGCGGCGCAGGCTACGATTGCGAATGCAGGTCCAGTTCTAAAAGCTTTAAAATTAGTACTATACCTGTGGCTAAGCATGTTTCGTTCCCGAATGAGATGTTACGTTACGTACGTTGTGAGCTTGTGGTTGTATGTTCTGTCCAAAAAATCCCCAAAATTGTCGTAGTGTGTCGGCCAAGTGTTATATTCGCAAAGGAAAGAAGTATCGTACTATTTTTTTTAACACGTTGGCTCTGACCTATTTTGTGCATTCTATTCTAGAAACTCTTGATAATGGGGACTACAACGTCATATTTTTGTCTCTGTCTTTAGTAAATGTTTTGACTTAGTGGACCATAATGTTCTGCCTGTTGAACTGTACTTTTTAGATATTGATATCCATATCATTAGATGGATCGCTTCCTATCTCAATAATACACTGTACAATGTAGATCCCAAAGGGTAAGAATTGGGGATTGCCTCTCTCCATCTATATTTCTGAATGGTGGAACTCCCAGTATACCAAGCTTGCCCCTTTCTGTATTAAGTATGTAGATGACGCTACTGTAGCTGAATCCATCCCTAGATGCTCCACCTCCTTCTTACCTTACAATGTAACTACGCCTCTAGTAGAGGAATGAAGTTAATTCCGGAAAAAAAACGACTGTCGATTTTCTAGTGTGCGTGAACCTGACCCTTTATTTTTTTGACCGGGCAGCTATTGAGAGGATATATTGTTGTAAGCTACTTGCAGTCTACGTATCTAACGACCTGTCCTGGAACACTCACTGCTCCTACATATTTGAGAACACCTTTATGCCACACGCGCACTAACAAAATGCGGCCTGTCTTCTCAGCAGCTGGTTCAAGTTTATTGCTCTATTATTAGGCTTTCCCCGTATGGGCTGCCTTACCCGAGTACCTTTCGGATCTTATTGAATCGATGCAGGAGAGGGTATTGCGCATCGTCTTACCCGGCCTGCATTACCACGGTGCTTTGAGCCAGGCTAATCTCTCATTCCTTAAGCAACGATGGGAAGAATCATGTGTTAAGTTCGTTAAAAAATCAGCTCGGCTAAACCTTTAAATTCCCTTGTCCCGCATATTCCGCGTGCTTACCCGTACAGTCTTCGTTCTGATCAAGGTAAATTTGTTAGATTGTTTGCAATACCAACTATGACGTCCATTTCCAATGTAGCATCCTAATTTGAGTAGTCCATTTCCAATGTAGCATCCTCCCTCGAGCTGTATGATGGCTAGTCTGCTATGCAGACGTATTTTGTCGATCTCCTAAATTCGAAGAAAAATGTAACGTCTGCTTACCCGAGCGCTTAATTAGTTTCCGATATGCAAGCATGACGTCAGCACTTTTGTTTTATTTTTTGCCCAATCGAAGCCATTGTTAGATTTTTTTGAATCGGCGCGCCACTTCTCAAGCCTGGGAACACTCCTGTGATTGGTCGATGGCAATGGTCGTATTGTCTGGATTCTTTTTAACTGTAACATTGCGTCACTTTCCAGGATATGGAAGGTAAAGTCTGATTGGGCCATAACGCAATGAGTTGTGCATATTGGAAACTAACTAAGCGCTCGGATAATTTTTCTTCGAATTTATGAGATTCAAAAAATGCGTCGGCATAGCAGGCTACATAATAGCGAGCACTCTTTTTATTGTGTAGATCGAGGAGGTTTGATTTTCCAGTAATTAGTAGTAATCGTAGTTTTGATGTTTATGTTATTATTAATATCGTTCGTATTAACATAATTGAAAACTTGTTAATTAATTAGCCTGGTATTTAAGAAAAACTTATATTGTAACGCAGTCCCAACGATCGATTGTAGTATTTAGCCCTTGGAACATTTGTAAACAAGCCATCTAAATATTTTCTTTATATGTTTGGTCTACGAAGCGGCGAAAAAGGAAATAACTCTTATTCGTTCACTCTGT
This sequence comes from Actinernus sp. WN-2022, assembly GCA_030867875.1. Taxonomy (NCBI): domain Eukaryota; kingdom Metazoa; phylum Cnidaria; class Anthozoa; order Actiniaria; family Actinernidae; genus Actinernus; species Actinernus sp. WN-2022. The sequence continues at coordinate 39,887,574 of JAOWCC010001501.1, forward strand.
TTCTTTCACTGGTGCGCGGCTCGCTATTGAGGCGGCGCTTCTTAAAACTTTAATAATTAGACAACCTCAGGAACCAGGGTAATCGTCCGCGATCGTGGACTTAAGGAGTTGCTGGTGGTTTATAATAATAATAATAATAATAATAAATTATTACTTATTTTGCGCAAGTTACATTAAAATGATCAAATGGGCATTACATGTTTTAAGTAAAAACTGACATGTACACATAATCATTAAACTATATGGTAATAAAATATTATAATAAACTATAAACCAATATAAAAATCTAACGTGATAATATAATAAAAATGACCAATTTAATATTTAAGGACTTATCATAACAATGGAAGTTGATAAAATACTAGTAAGCTAATTTAAAAAGATAGGTCTTCAGATGGCTCTTAAAAGTATTAATATTTTCAATCATGCGTAGTTCCTTAGGTAAAGAGCTCCACAATCTAGGCGCAGCAATAACAAATGTAGTCTTAGTTCTGATTGTAGGAGTAGCAAGCCTACGACTTTCTGAAGATCTAAGACCATATGCAGAAGACTTAATATGCAGCAAGTTACTCAGATATGATGGCGCAAGACCATGGATCGCCTTAAAAGTAATTAATATAACTTTAAAGTTAACACGTGACCTTATTGGGAGCCAATGTAAATCATGCATGAGCGGTGTGACATGGCAATACCTCGGTGCGTTGCAAACAAGCCTCGCAGCTGCATTAAAGACACGCTGGAGCTTGTGCAGTTGGTTGTCTGGTAATCCATACAGCAAACTGTTACAATAATATATCCGAGAAGTTAGAAACGAATGTATCAGAGATTTCGTTGCGTCTGGCGATAAATATTTACGTATACGACTAATATTATGCAGGTGGTACAAGGCAGTGCCACACAACTTACTAACATGGCTAGACATGGTTAATTGGGAGTCAAACCATGACCCCAGGTTCCTCACCACAGACACAGGTTGGATCTCTAAGGATCCAACCTGGATGCTCTCGATATTAACTTTAGCTAGCTGTTGCCTAGTACCCAGTATCACAAATTCAGTTTTGTTGTCATTTAGCATAAGTTTATCTGTGATAATCCAGTTTTTAATATCATGAATACAGTCAGACATTGACATCAGTGCAAATTCAGCATCAGTGGACAGATTAGGACTGAATGATAAGTAAAACTGCGTATCACCCGCATAGCAGTGGACTTGGGGTAAGTGATCACTGACAATTTGGAAGAGCTTTCGGGTATATATGGTAAAAAGCAGGGGTCCAAGGCAGGATCGATGTGGAACACCATGCTTGAGGGGGAACTTCCGTGAGAGACCTCCATTGACGGAAATACGCTGAGATCGGTCAGATAAGTAAGACTTGAACCATGCCAGGGCCTTCCCATCAATGCCAAGGTCAGACTTGAGACGATTGAGCAGAATGTCATGATGTATGGTGTCAAATGCAGAACTTCAATCCAACAGGAGAAGTAAGGTGACGTGCTGATCGTTCATGTTCATCAATATATCGTTCTTAACCATGAGCAGGGCTGTTTTCGTACTATGATTCTTCTTGTATGCGGACTGCAATAGGGAGTGTAAATTATTGGCTGTCATGTGCTCTGTTAGCTGGTCCACCTCAGCCCTCTCAGACAGTTTGGATATATACGGCAGGTTACTGACTGGGCGGAAGTTCTTGTAGGCGGCGTCAAGACCACATTTTTTGAGCGATGGTAACACCAACGCCTCTTTCCAAGCATCAACAAAGTGCCCAGAATGCAGTGATAAGTTCACCATGTCAGTGATGACTGGCAGTAGAGTATCCAGAAACTGGTGAACCACCGACGTAGGCATGGGATCCTAGGTACATGATTTCTTAGCGGCTTTTCTAATCATACCACGTACTTCCTCTTCAGACAGGGACTTGAAATCAGTGGAGGAGGCATCCATACATACGGCGACGTCTTTGGAAGATGCAGGTGCCGGTGATAACTCCGCCAATTCATCACGATATTTGTTAATGTTATCAATCTTCTGCACGAAGAAGTTCCCGAAGTTATCTGCGAGGTGGTTAGGATCAATATCCAAGGGAATGAGACGTTCTTTGGTTCACTGAGCAAAGCCTTTGTAGCTTCAAATCACTTCCTCTGATCAGAACTGTTCTCTTGAATATGAGTGGTATAGTATTCACAACGCAAACGGTTAATCAGGCGAGTAGCACGATTTTTCATGCTTTTAAAGGTATTCAAATCCTGCGCAGATTTTGAGGTGCGGCATTTGCTCTCAGTCTTTCGTCGAGATCTTATAGCTTCTTTGATGTCCTTGTTGAACCATGGCGCGCGTTTCCTATTAACCACAGTTCTTAATTTCATCGGAGCATGTTTGTCGAGTAGAGACGACAGAGTGGAGTTGTTGCCTCTAATAATAGGGTCATATTCCCTAGTTATCACCAGGTCAAGGGTGTGACCACCCTCATGCGTCGGCTGTGTCACATGTTGTTTAAGACCCATAGACGACAGTAAATCGATGAATTCGCCAGCTTCGGGATCCCCCACAACATCGACGTGAATGTTGAAATCTCTCGTAATGATCAGCGGCTCAGGTGATAGTATAATTGATTCAAGATACGTACTGAAATCTTGGGAAAATGTCTTCAATGTTACTTTTACTTTTACGCACCGAAAGATTTTGATGAAGAAATTTATGAGTTCCAGGTGGAATGAACTCTAACTTGGCAGCGGTGTCATGTCAGATAGCCAGGTTTCGGTAAAGGCGAACACATCGACATTGGAGCTATAAATAAAATCCAGAAGATCAGCAGACTTGGATTTAGCAGAACGGACATTGGCTGAACATAGCGTCACAGGTCGAGGTGACTCTTGAACAACAGCTAACAATGGCGAGCGTTTGATGACATGAGATTGTTTGTGTTCCTACTGCAAGAGGCGTGAAAATAAATATTTAATGTATCCAAGAAGTGATCAAAGAAAAGGCAACAAACACGGCAGTATCGTGAATTTATTTGAACAACTGCATTATTTAGTAGTTCGATTAATTCACAGTGGTTTGTTGCTGAACTGTGTGTGTACATGAGAAATGCCGTTCTGAGTTGAAGTAAATTTCCCCCGTTTCTCGATTCTCTCGTTAAAACGCAACGCTGAAATTTTTAAAAGGGATAGTATACATTACAAGTTTTCACATGGTATAAGTTTGACTTTATCTGCTGATCTACAAATGATCAGTAAGTGAAACGTTTTCAAGGTATACCGGCTTTGTCATAAACAAATGAACGACGCCATTCTGCATGAGTTGAAGTAAGTTTCCCCCGTTTATCGATTAATCGGAACTAGAGCAGGATTTCATCTTCTGCCTTAAAGGGATACCCGAGTGAAAAACACATTGGGGCTCAAAAGAATCTTCAACATGTTCTTTGTTCAGAAAATGTATTAAAATGTGATCAAACGTTTTTAGTATTAAGAACGAGCACCTCAAAGTTGGCCCCGCGAAGACATGGGCGCCGCCATCTTTGTTTGCATTTACGGAAGTGACGTCACTTCGTCCCACCAGCGTATCGCGGCTACTTGTCTTTGTATGATTTTCACACGCTCGGAATTAAAGTGGATATATTTTCATCGAGATTGCAGAGGAATTCTTACAGAAACCGGAATTATGATGAAGACGACATTATGAGAAAAGTTCAGAAGACTGGGAGGAGGAAGAAAAGCATTGGGAAGGCGAGAAATTATCAGACGAACAACAAGGTCTCGTAACTTCCATTTAATAACAGCAAAACAACATGGCTTAAAAGACTCGAGTGACTTCTGAATAAGTATAAGAACTACAATGTATGTGAGGTACAGTTAAGGCGTTTATCATCTTAAAAACACCTAATAAGTGAGAGAGTGAGAACGCTGGTGGGACGAAGTGACGTCACTTCCGTAAATGCAAACAAAGATGGCGGCGCCCATGTCTTCGTGGGGCCAACTTTGAGGTGCTCGTTCTTAATACTAAAAACCTTTGATCAAATTTTAATACATTTTCTGAACAAAGAACATGTTGAAGATTCTTTTGAGCCCCAATGTGTTTTTCACTCGGGTATCCCTTTAACCTTAACTAGGAATTGGTATGGAAGTGACTTGGAGTTGGTATTGAAACGACTTGGAGTTGTTTTTATATTTTTTTTAAAGCGCTTTATTGGCCCGGGAATCCTTTCGAATTATAGTATTAATTTAACAGAAGTTTCCCGCAGGATTAAACCCTATGTAAAAACGTACACCTCTTTACCCTATTGTGTTGTGTCGACAAGCTTTAGTCGTTAATTCAGCGCTTGAGTCGGGTATTGTGTGGGGAGGGTTTTGAAGGCGGAGAAATAGGCGGAGCTTTCTGGTCTCCCGGAACTTTGAAACGTCATTACCCTAGTAAATATTCAAGATTTTCAAGGTTCCCTTTTAAAATCTTCATTTGCTACCAGACATATTTATCAGATATTTCTAAACATTCACAGGAAGAGCGTTTAAGCATTATGGAATCATTTCCCGACGATACCTAAGCGATTTATTCAACAAAAAATGAGAATAATTTCCCCCTTAAAAAAACGTAAATTACGGACAAATTTGCTACCAGAGAAATTTAACCGTTCTTTTTATTGATAGCGCAAATTGTCTCTTCTTCAAAATCCCGACGATACATAAGCGATATAACGCAACTATTCTCACCGATATTACCCAAGTACGAATAAGAGGCGCAACCTACAGAATCACCTCACCATTTGAGCGAGGTCGCCAAACCTTCGACATCTAGTCGTCCTCTCGTCTGTGGTATGATGGCCGAGCAAGTTATCCATCCACCATAGCGTCCATTTATTAAAGTCTTGGCTCCCCAAGTACAAACCGAAGACCCTCCTCCGGCTCAAGCTAATCCAGGTGTTAAACTATTTCCGTTCGTGTTTCTTTATTTTGTCGCCGTTCTCGCGTTTCTCAGCTTCTTGTGTGTAAGCCATGAAATGTGTTTGGCTATTTGTTCCCTCATGACTGTTATTGGCATGCTTATTGTAATGCATTTGTTTATATGTGAGCGGTCTCGGGGAACGTTTTTTACGCCGCTCTTCTCGTATAAATCATTAGATGTATTGGGCTATTTGTTCCCTCGTTACTGTTATTGGCATGCTTTATTGTAGTGCATGTGTTTTGTGAGCGGTCTCGGTAGAGTTTTTCTACACCGCTCTTCTTGTTTTAGGCATGGGATGTGTTTGCCTATTTGTTCCCTCACGACTGTTATTGGCATGCTTTATTGTAGTGCATCATCGGGCAGAATGGCGCGACATATCCGGGTCTTAAAAATTACAGTACGCCGCCAAATTCGAAAATTAATTTGAACAGGACGGCCAATTTACAAAGAAAACAGTACAAAATGGCGATAGTGGCTTAAGGTTTGGTTTCTTTTAAACAGGAAAGCAAATCTTAGCGTGTCAAAAGCAAATCATAACGTTGTATTCAGAATAATTGAAGCTTCAAATTGAGACGTTGCTCGTGTTCGTATGTGCTCTAGAAGTACTTAAACGCTAAAAAAAATATTCCCGGCGGAGTTGGCGGCAAAGTGCATTCACTCTAAAGCTGAGTAAAGGTAACCGCGACAAAACAAATCTTAGTAAGCATTAAATAATAACTTTAAACTTAGCGCGTTAAAAGCAAATCGTAACGTTGTATTCAGAATAATTCAAGCTTCCAATTGAGACGTTGCTCATGTTCGTACGTGCTCTAGAAGTACTTAAACGCTAAAAAATATCCGCGGCGGAGTTGGCGGCAAAGTCCATTCAATCTAAAGCTGAGTAAAGGCAAACGCGACAAAACAAATCTTAGTGAGCATTAAATAAAAACTATAAACTTAGCGCGTCAAAAGCAAATCATAACCCACCAAGGAAATAACAAGATCGGACAGACGAAAGGCTTTGCTTATAAACTTCAGGGGCGGTAATGACAAATGGGCTTCTGATATAACAACATCGGTTAGTGTGATGACCTTCTTTAACGAGCTTTGGGAGTCCACTATTCCCATGAAGCGAGCAGTTGACAGTGCTTCATGTGATGTGGGAGTAGAGTATTCCCAAACCAATTTGTCAAAAGCCGATCACAATCGCTCTCCCGCAGAATTAATTAGCAATGTTATAATTATTCCGTCCTCACTTTAACCTCTCGGCCGTAAGTACATGTCGCCGAGAATAATAGAATTCTGCGCGATGATGTGTTATGTGAGCGCTTTTTGCGAAATATGTTTCTACTACGCTCTTCCCATGCAGATCGTATATCGATTTGACTCATTGTTCCTTCATTTGCGATTCGTTGCCCCTTTCCGCGTACGTCGGGGTACACACTTGGTTTATTTGGCTTGTTCATAACAACAGTTTCAATTATTGTGCAATGGTCAAGTACGTCTCGCTAATTGGGTATTACCTTGCTTTCCATTGCAATTATCCTCACTGGTTGTCCCGCTGTTCCTGTTGTGCCCTAGCCTGGCATTCATTTGTTAATTACCGTTTATTACCATTGTTTCAGCTGTGTTGCAGCTTATATTGTTTCTCCTGTCTTTTTTGGTAATACTACTCCGCATTCCGCCTCAATTTTGGGGTTACCTCAATTGCTTCCCCCACGCCTTTTTTATTTTTTCGCTCGAGGGTGACAGCTTTACAAGGGGAGTCTAATTCCCTCTCGGATTACTGAGGTATTAAGGCTGTCATCCTCTGGGCTGAGCTACTTTTTACTCGCTTGTTTCTTTTCCCAGGGATCATCTAAGCGTTTCATGCCAAGCTCGCTCTTTCAATACTGGGAACTAACGCAGGGGTTCGACCCGACTCGCGTCAGAGACCGTTTTATCGCCTGGATTCGGCATGACGGCAACCCCTTTACGCACGCGCAGCGCATGGGTTGGCAGCTGGTAACACCCACTTATCTCGGTATTTCCTCAGCTCAGTGCTTAGTGGCCACAATGTGTCTATGCTGGCCTTCAGGGACCCCAACAGTTTTGTCGCCGGAGGTTCCCAACAGGGTCGCAAGCGTAAGTCGACCTCCTTAGCCGTTTTCAGTTCTGGGCCTCTGTGGGTCCCGGAGGTTTGAGGTTTGAGTGTTGGGTTGTCTTCGCGGGGTTTAGGTTATATAACCATGTTATGATCGTTGGCATTCTAAGATCACTGTGGCTCAATGAGTACGGGTGAGACCGATGAGAATAGGATACTATATATTCCATAAGAAGCCTGACGTGGCCCTACTCAAGCGTTTTTAGGCAATTCCTTTGTAATTTTGCGTGAGCAATCAACCAGAGATTTTGAATTGGTCGCTTTTTGGATTACAAATATTCCGGATGTGTCGCTCCATTGTACGCGATGAACTACTTTCTAACCTTAAGATTCTTGTAAAGGAACTGTTATTGAACAAAAATACATGAACAACGTAATATCTTCGATCTGCGCTGCCTGGACAGGTAAAAACGTAAGCGAAATACAATCTCAAGTTAAGTGTATCAAACACGTTTAGATATAAACGGGTATCCAATTATAATCAAAGGTTAGATTTCGTCAGGCGCGCTCACATAAAAAAGGTCAAAGCTCTCAGACATGGCGAGACGAGGTATCGATTTCGATGAGTCATTGTCAGAAATCGGGCGATAAAATTATGCAATACTACCCGCCTGTCAATGTTTAAAACTGTTGACAGTTTGGGTCAGGTCCAACCACACAGCTAAAGCATGTTTTACGACAGCGTGACAGAGCGCACGACGGTTGCAAAGGAGACTACGACAGAATAACCTAGCTAGAGAGTATTTCTACTGGAGTGAGAGACATTATGTCTTAAGCATATGTCGCAATGGCGGTTGGTCGTGTTTCGACGGGCGTCAAGCGACGAACATGGAAGACGTATAAGTACGCACTCGTTGTGATCAATGTGGCAAGCCGGTACAAGGAGGCAGAACCCTTGACCTCGAAAGATAGTGGCGAAGTGGCTGCGGCCTTTGAACAAATCTACAAGCGTGGTCCATTGACATGGCCAAAGCTGTTACAGGTCGATCCCGGAAGGGAGTTCATGGGACGTATGTCTGGAACCTTGGAGCGACATGGACAAAGGTTAAACGAGGTGAGGTAGGCAACCACAGGACACAAGGCTTCGTTGAGCGAGCAAACAGGACGCTGGCTGAGAGGTTGTTTGGATATCAATATGCTCAGGAGTTGGTGCTTGCAGCCATGGAGGCACAGAAATCAGATGCTCGGTCCAGAGAGTGGGTTCTGCGGCTTCCTGCAGTCATCAAGACCATGAATAGTGAGGTGACTCGACTGACAGGAAAGGAGCCTTTGAATGCCGTGGTGGCACAGCAAGTGGACGCCCCGCGGCATCGCCGCAGCCCTACGTATTCGCGGCCCGTTGGATTCGAAGAAAAGCGCCTGCCATTCGATGCTCTCGTTCGATATCTGTATGCACCAGGGGAGCTGGAGGGCGGTGAAAGACGTAGAGCCACTGATTCTGTGTGGAGTTTGGAGACGTATGGTATCTCGCGAAGTGTGGTATCTTCAGGACAGCCCGTGCTGTACTACCTTGCTTCGCAAAGGACGAAGCAGGCGCCAAAGCGTGGGTTCGTGCGTGAAGAGCTACAAGTCGTGCCTAGGGATACGGAGCTACCGCCGAAGGGCATCCTAGTAGTGCCCACCGCTAGACTGTATTTAGAGTGTACTCTATAGGCTCGGTGTGGATGCCGTCTGGAAGAACCCGTCGCTTATCGTAGTAGGCCGAAAGCCCAAGCTTCTGCTGTTCGTTAGTCGCTATACCTTCTGGCGTCAAGAGGAAACCTCGATTTTCCGCTTGGTCGAAGCTGCCATGGAGTGCTGCTTTGAATCGATTCCATGAGACGTTATTGTGCCGCTTCGACATCCCCTCGGTGGAATATTTCCTGCTGTTATCTGCCTCGACGTAGTAGGCCTTGGAGCAGAGGGCAATGGCGCGCTGTCCCTGGAACTCGAGTTTGAAGAGGCCTGGAGTGCGACTACTCCATTTGTCCCAGGCTAACCAATCTTTTTGGCAGGCCGCGAACTCCTCACGCAGTTCGGGTCGCACCACTTCGTTGATGCTGTTGCCTGAGATGGCGATGTACGCGCTGTCCGTATCCATCTGGATGTATTCGAAATATCTTCGAACAACGTACTTGTCAATGAAGTCGTAGTAGAACTCGAGCATGTGGAGCTTGGCAAGCTGGTACACCGCGATACCTACTCGGAATGGGTGCTTGATTCGGATCTGGGGCTTTCGACTCTCGAGCTCGTATGCGGCACCGACCTCCTCCAGGTCTGCAAACCAGGCACTGCGTAGGGCTTTGTCCACAACCCGCTCGTCTCTGGTGTAGGTGACGTTCGTTTGTCGCTCCAGAGCCTCGATCAGCTTACCGTAAGCGCTGTTTCCAAGTAGCTTGAACACATCCGCCAGAAGGATTTTACTCTTGTCCGCATCTCCTGTCCGCCTCGCTTCAGTGACTTGCTCCACAAACCATTCGAAGACTTTTTTCGGTTCGTAGTCGATTGTGCGGTAGACAGCAGTCATCACTGCCCCGTGATCGAGATACCAACGTAGGAGAGGAACATAGAGCAGCAACCTCTTTCCACTCAAACTCCCAACGAGCTTCTTTTCGTTGGGTCGCTTTCGACCTGTCTTCTTGAGGTAGGCCAGCATTTCTGGAGGGATTGCTTCCTCGGGGATTTCCCGATTGTAGAAGAAGGGAGGCATCTCCTCGAATTTCTTCCACAATGCTCTAGGGATCTCGATGTCGACCTCTGCGTAACCGAACCACGACCCAGTCCGCAGGCACTCGGCAAGCCCTTCGGAGGCTGGACCGGGATCTTCATAGTGCACAACCTCTTCCTTACCACAGGGCATTTCGTGGGCCATAGTCGAGAGGTATAGGGCATTGGCGTCGTAGCACAGGATCTTGCGGCAGAGTTTGGGTGCGGACTGGGGTCCACGCTGATGGCTGCGGATCTTGGACACCCCTGCTTCGTGGTATCGAGTGAACACTATGCTGGGACCTCCCACGACGGCACCTTTTAGCATGTGATAGGCCTCCTCTTTTGGGGCGTACAGCTCGGCTCCACGCTCTACGCTACCACGAAGGAGAAACTGTAGGGAGACACCGGGGATAGACACTGCGTCTTTCAATATGTCTACCCCCTTCTCGTGGTAGAAGCTACGCATCTTCTCGAGGGCCTCTAGAAACGGGACTACGTCCAAGTCGTTCTAATATCGTAGCCAGTCAGCGAAGGTCTTCATTCCCTTCTCACGGAAGATGCGCTTACAGTCCTTCAACTCCGCCATGGATAGGAGGAATCCTCCCTTCAGTTTCGACCACCACGCTGGATAGTCCGGCAGTCCGATGTGGTCCAGCTTATCAGGAGAATCGAACCACTCATACGGCATGAAGCTCTTCTTCAGCTCATATCCATATGCGGTGACCCAACGCTCGTAGGAAGTGCCGGGCCCGAGATAATTCATCACGTCAAGGAACCGGAATTCAGGGGTCAAGAGGAACATGACCGAGTTAACCTTCTTTGCCACCCGGGCCTTTTTGCACGTGTCCGCAATAGTTTCGACGAAGTGGTTTCGGATGAGGTTCATGTCGTACCGACCGGAGTTGAACCCCAGCACAGGAATCTGGTTGGATCATTCTTTGATTTTAGTCTGTTGTTCCTTCGATAGGGTGGCGAAAGCGAAAGCGGTGGTCCTGGGACAGAACTGTTTGACAACAACTTCTCGGATTGCCGTTGCCCTTTGCTGGAGTTCTTCAACGAAGGCAGAGACGAGGTCCTTGGGATTGCATCGGCAGATGTGGGTTGGTGTGCGGTTGTGTGTGTCAGCGACTGATACGGATATGGGAACGTGTACGTTGTCGAAGATCAATCTGTCTGTTGGTTGCCGTCCCTTTGCCCCATCGAGATAGGCCTCAAAGTCGTATACTATGGCATGTGGGTAGGAGGTTTGTGTTGGTTTTGGCACAGGCTCGTTAGTCCTCTTTGTGGAGCAGCCCCAGGCCTCCACTACGGTATAGCCTGCCTCACGTAGCTTTGCTGTTCTTTTGCAGGTCTTGCAGTACAGGGCTATACCCCGGGGGAAGCATTTTGGACAGCCGTGGTAGCAACACCCATGAAATTGGAAGATGGTTTGGGAAAGGGATTCGAAGCCATCGACAGGAGCTCCTTCGATCCAACGTTCTCCACCATGTCCACAGGCTGCGTGGTGGATATGCTGCTGGCGTGCTTCCGATTCGCGCTTGAGCCAGCGTAGGGATGCTTTGCTTGCTGTACTCTCCGGCCAGAAGGCTTTTTCGTATGCGGACTGAGGAGCTTTGATTGCTTCTCCAGGGCAGACGATTTTGGTCTCTCCGCGACTACAACGATCTGCATGGCGTTGGAGGTTCGAAGCTTTTGTGAACCGCTGCTGACAGTCATTACATACATAGATATGCCCGAGCTTGCGAACGTTCTTGATATAGAAGGCGTGCGAGTCGTATATCCCTATCGTCAATACGTGCTTGTAGCGGGCAGCCTGCCGTGTCAAATGCCAGGCACCATCCTCCGTTGGTTCGAACACCCGAATACGTACCCCAAAGTGTAGCTCAACCTTCTCCAGCTGGTCCAGTGAAGTCTTGGGGACATCGGGTATAGGTACTGCCAGGTGATAGAAGTCCTTGGCAAGTTTTCGGGCTTCGGTGGTACACCTGTCTACACGTGCCCCTTTGTATACAGCAAGGCATCTCCAGAGACAGGGGTTGTCATTGTACTGATCGAGAGCAATCATCCCCTTCTTCTGTCGAAGCCAGTTGGGAAGTGGGCCTGTCCCCAACAGCGGTTGTTGATCAAGCACAACTTTGACGTCCACGTGGATCCAACGCACGAATGCCCACTGGGTATTGGGACGCTCAATGTTGTCGGGATTGAGGCGGGCACTCTCCTTGTCGGCAACCCACCCCTCTGCATCGCCTAGTATATTTATCCATGGAGAACCTGTGGCTGTCTTGGAGAAGGGCATTACGCGTCCGTCAGTGACGTTGCGAATACGATAGGCATAGCCGTACCGTAGGTAGAAGCTCGTTGCTACATTTTCAGGCAACTTTTCCATAATCCTGGGCGTCAAGTCCTCGGCTACACCTCGGAAGAAGCGCCACTGAATGGTACGTCTACCTACCTCCTCCCCCTCGAGCATACCATCTCTCTCGAGCGAGACTCTGTGCCAGTGGCTCACTACGGGACTTTTGCTGGATTCGCCGTGTGATTCGTCGTAGATGAGGTATACGGGTTTGAGGGTGGGCTCTAGCCCGTGCTACAACAGCTTTTGCCCTTAGACTTGCCGTAACCTCCTCACCCATCTGTTTGGCTTCGCAGATACGTTGAGCACGTTTGTGAGGATTTTCGGGATCCTCTTGAAGAGCTGGGAACCTACCCGTTTGGCTGGCTCGTTTGATTCTCTTCTGCCATTCGGTGGCACGAGCCTCAGCTATTGCCTGGATGAGACCATATTTGTTGAGCCCTGAGGTTCCTTGAAGGTCGAACTGCTTAGCTTGTGTGCGTAGTTCTTTGAGGGTAACCATTTTCTTTGGCTAATGCTTATACATAGCTTATCTCTAAATGGAAATTTCGATGGATAATATCTATACCTAGCTTATCTCTAAATGGAAATTTTCGATGGATAATATCTATACCTATACCTATACCTCACATCTCTTTAATGGAAATTTCGGTCACCCTAAGTAGTTCTTGCAACACCCACCGGAACTTCCTCTTATTCCTCTCTATTTCATTATATAAGCGCTGCTGGTGAAGTCGCCCGCACTTCGAGCAAATTTCATAACTTGTACGGCAACCTAGACCACACTTCTCGCAAGGGGTTGGTGAGGTGCTTCCACCTCTTATCTGGAAATTATGCTGGGCGCAGTATTGTGTCTTGTAACAACTCCTTACGCATCAGCCAGCTACAAGTGTTTTTTCTCCATTCTCTCGTGGGATGTCTTTATCTCCAATTCTAACAACACCTTCGTGAAGTGCTTATTAGCACGTTGTTTTATCACACAGAGGTGTTTACTCTTTGCGTGCCCACACTTCGCACAAAGTCCATGCTTCGAAAGGCAACCTCGTCCACACTTCGAACATGGGGTGGTTATGCTACCTCCTGACCGTATCTGTAAGTTGTGCTGGGTGCAGTACTCTGTCTTCAAACAACTCCTTATACACCTCGTGACCTTCCCAAGCATCAACCAGCTACAAGTACCTTTCTCCATTATTGGATGCTTGCGCATTTGATATATACCATATACATACCATTCTCTAATTCCTAATTTTCTATCTACGTCGTGACCTTAGTAGTATCGTCGGTAGTCAAAATGATACCGCCTACCCATGGATCCATCGGAGAGCCATTTTTAGTCCCCCTACCACCCCGTGTTTTTTGGACCCTAGTGAATTTAGGCCACACACAGTGTTTATGGTACCACACCACAACAACAAAACGGGTCACAACATAGATAGTCAATTCCCCAATGGTTTACGTAGGCAAACAAGTCGCGCCGCGGTACCATAAACACTGTTTGTGGCCTAAATTCACTAGGGCCCAAAAACACGGGGTGGTAGGAGGGACTAAAATGGCTTTCCGATGGATCCATGGGTAGGTGGTATCATTTTGACTCCGACTATACTACTATCATATATTGAACCTTAAATCCATATTCATCAACACCGCTTTTCCGTCGAGAATATCAAATCATTTCCCAGCTTGTTATAATAAAATTATTTAAGTACAAAAACACTATATATACATAGTGTTATTTGTTAAGAAATGTTTAGCGGATAACATGACTGCGCTTTTAATTTCAAAGATAAATCAAATTGAAGCAACATCAACCCCAAAAGCATTACATGTAAATCGGCCTTTCTTCCTTTACATTCAATTCAACTAAAATACTACCGATGATTCTGACCAAATGTTGATCTCGCGACTTCTTTGACTAATTAAAGACTCGTACCTCAACTGAGCAACAAATTCCTCTCCGTACAACATTCGTATACATTGATAAAAAAAAACACCTTTAGGTTCAACCTGTTATTCCTATAGACTCTAGCTCATAAAATGATAACACATACTACCAGCATACTTCCATACTACCAGCTTTTGACAAAATAGCTATTGTGCATTAACGTTATATTATATTCAATGCTCGTGGCAACAGTTTCTATAGCACACTGATATTTGCTACGACACTTCTTGGAAATTTGTTATGAACGACTAAACAAAATATTCAATCATTCAATCGAATATTTCGTTGAATTCAAAATCACTGAATATTTAGCGGTATAAATAAAGTACACACTGGCCTTTCTAGCTTTGTAATGTTCTCGACGTGCTGTTCCATATTCTTGTCCTTTTCCAAACTTCTTCAGTTTCCCAGCAAAAATACGCGCACGTATCCCGGCTTTGCCTTAAAATGCCATTCGTGGCCCACAATGACTTCTAGTTGAGCACAAGTTAAGCTTCTGTCGCCGGCTCGTTTAGCGAAACTACCGAACTCACCGGCACGCCTTACTGAAAACCATGTTCTTCGATTATTCAGAATCGGATTCAAGTTATAGCTCGAACCGTGGTATTAAGCCCTATACAACCCACAGGCCTACGGCCCTTGGCTTGTATAGGGCTTAATGTCGAGGTTCGAGCTATTTAACTCTTACTTAGTAATATTACTTAGCCATCATAATGTACAAATGAAATATAAATTTCTGTTATATCCGTTTCATACGTACGCCATCCAACTCATGTGACGACCTAAATAGATAAATTAGTATGACAGAAGAGCGACGTATGAATCAATAGCTGATATTACAGTTGCGACTACGAATAGCAGTTTCAGCGGTATTGACCCAAACGCCTCACTTCGATGTAATGAATCGCCATTGAAACCATCATTCTTGCATGACAACAACACCCTCTTAAACATTAACTTACATTTTATTTGTTTAGTTTACCAACTGATTACCGTTGTTATTATTTTCTTCACTTACTGTTTTTTTATGTTAGTCGTAGAATATTTATTTAATAATTTAACTACTTATGAATGTATTCGTAGTGTCCTTAGTTAGCTGTTCAAGCAAAAAAACACTAACACGTAAATATATGTTAGTAGTACTACTGCTGCTGCTAATATACGGCCGGTGTACCAGCGATTTCGCTCCTCCGTGAATTCGCCCCCCCTTCCTCGCCCCCTCTAGCGATTTCGCCCCCCTTCCCTCTAACCTTTTAAAAGGTTATTCTTTATGAATACATATTGTCCTTCTTATTATTACTGTAATGTGTATTGGACGTGGAGAAGAGTAATGCAAAAAGCTATCAGTAAAGTGTAGAAAGGCACGCATTCAATTTTATTTTAAAATTCACGCTTCACTTTCCTTCGACAAAATTCGTGTTGGTAGCTACGGTAAACGCTGCAATTTTCATTCGCGCAAGCAGTGCAACAAGAAACTCGAAAAGGAATTCTGCAACCACCTACAGTCTTCGTCAATCTTCGAATGCTTAGTTGTTAGTATTTCTTGCCTGAAGCTAACATGTAGACGATGTAATTATTGTGGTTTCTTAAAGGTTTTGATAACCCGTAAATCCGCCTAACTTTGAAAAGGTTTTGCTGAATAAAAGAAGTGTTACCGACTCGCGTGAAAACGTCCTGAATAAACAAGCTAATGAACTAATTTTAAAACTAATTCTAAAACAGCAGGAAGTTTTAAAACTTCCCTTAGCTTGTAGCGAAATATCTGCCAAATATCCTGATGAATTTTACATGTATGAAAACCATAATGAAATTGACGTAATTAGCGCGGAATGTAAGTTTCTATAACCCGTAATGCTCGTGTCGATCCAACTTTTTTGAAAGACCTCTGCCGAATAAGGGAGTGTTACCGACTCGCGTGCTTTGTTCTATTTCAATTGAGCTAACGGCGCTTGTTAATTCGGTAATTAGATCAGTTCTAACTGGAAAACCTTTCTGGATAACAGCTTATTAACTAATGTGACGATAAAACGGCAGTAAGTTTTGAAATTTTCTAGCAGTGTAATTAACTCCAATTCGGAAAGAATTTGAAATCACTTTCCGAAGAAAAGGAGTGTTACCGACTAGCGTATTTTTGTAGTTAGTAGCAGTAGCAAAGGAGGTCTTACACTTAAATTTTATGAAAAAAGTCTTTAGATGTATATAAAAAACACTTTTCATTCAGTGCGTTGACATGTACTGCCTCTATTTTCTGAGGCGGGGCGATTTCAATAAGAATTACGAGTACAATTCACTAGCGATTTGGCCTCCCCTAAGGGGAGGGGGTGAATTCACTGATAGGGGGGGGGGGGATGAATTCACTGAGAGGGGGGGAGGGGGCGAAATCGCTGTGACACCGATTCAATGAATTAAGTCCAACGTCTGGATCACCAGCCGTTCTGTACTGGAGTAGCATCTGAAACGGTCCTCAGCTTAATGTGTTGAATTCTTTGTTGAATTTCTTCTGCAAATTTCTGGAGAGAAATAGCTTCAAACATCATCAAGGAATCAGGCTCCCCTACATACATTTCGAGGGCCATATCCAGATAATGTAATACATTAAGTTAAGTTTCTTTACATTAGATCAATTAGATTACAGTCGAAACAGGTCAAGCGTTCCTCCCTTGAGCAAGAAATGAAGTTTATTATTCAAAATTTGATTTCATTGTTCGTTTCAAATTTCCATTGTTGAAATGAAACATGAGCCTAACTTCAAATTAGTCTCCTTTGCAGCTTATCTTGGGGCTACATAGCTACACTATGGAATAAGATGTACAAGCTTCCTGCACATAAATACAATCAAATTCGATTGGGGCTCAATTTGGATTTTGCAAGTTTCGTTTTAACAATGGAGTTTGAAACGAAGAATGAAATCCAATTTCGATAATAAACCACATTTTTGAGGAACGTTTGACCTGATTTGACTGCAATACCCAGGGATTCAAAGGACAAAGATGTGGCGGGTCAAGTTGGTTGATCTAAAAAGAGCAGTAACGAGGATTCTAGACGTTTTGTTAGCGTCAACCGACGAAGATGATGGCGATGACATCATGTGAAAGCCAATAAGTTATTATGTGATATATGCATGTGGACTGCTTGCTTGCTTCCTTGGTTGAATGATTTTATCACACATGTGGTTGCTTATAAATAATTATATTTTGTATTGGTATTAATTTTACTTTGTTTGTTTTCTTAAGGTACTTTCAGCACTGAAACAGAGGAGCCATGCAGCCGCTCGTTACTACTCAAAGTTATCTAAACGTTGGATCACCCTTTCAATAATCTGTGGATTATGTGTTTGGGCGCCAGCACTCTCTTTTGTGATATATAGTCTTTTCGCATTCAGAATATAATACCAACTATCATTCAACCGAGACATTATCAAATTTACTGCGAAATAAAAGTGAAAAAACTAAACTTCGACGATCGATTTTAGTGGCGTCAAAAATAAGGAAAGCTCGCTCCTTGTTTCCAGTTGGAAGTCAGCGCGAGTCTTGGTGAGTTGTGACGTCAATTCATTCTTCTTAATATTTATGCGCATATCTAATTCACTACTCGAAAACGAGGACAATTCAGGATTTATCCTTTTGCCTCCTATGCATAGAAAAACACAGCAATGTTCCGTCCGCGACGCCATTTTGCTTTTAAGCTGAGCAACGATGCGGGGATAGCCTCGTTTTCGAGTAGCTAATTATATGCGCATAAATATTAAGAAGAGTCAATAGAGGTAATCGGCTAACTCTGTTGTCACCCAATTCAGATCATGTGATGTAAACACACATTACTCTGGAGAATTGACTCTTTGAAAATTAATTTTATTCAGATAGGCATGACTGCATTATGATTAGAATGAAAAAGGAATAATTCCCCAGAGTAGCATCTGTTTACATCGCATGACCTGAATTGGGTGGCAACAGCGTTAGCCGATTACCTCTATCGGGCGTCATTTTACTACAACTATCAGAATCCCTTGCACGGTTTCTTTGGTTCCTCTAATGAAAACCATCGTTTTGCTATTCTCAAAGGAGTTGGAAAATCTGAATAAGAAAAATAATTAAAGAAGGAAAATGTCCTATTATAATCTAATCAGTATGAAATAAACTCCATCACAAGAAATAGTACACGAAATTAGTAAATTTACCAAGCTTGATGACATTTCGTTGGATATTTACCATGTGGTGAGCTTTCAAGAGAGAAATAAGGATGTTTGTATGGAATTGGAAGGACGCCTTACTACATACACGTCACAGGTCACTAGTCTCCAGGGCCCCAAAGGGAATTGAAAACTGACGGCCACATGTTCTGGTTCTCAACTTTGAAAGGCTGTAAAAAAATTACAGCTGAGTATTAGCCTTCAATTTTCCCTTTTAGTTCTAAAGAATAGTTTAAAGTTTCAATCAACAATTTTTTTTTTTGGAGTTATAAGCACTTTAAGCTTATTGCGAGTAATGGAAAAATAACTATTGTTAATATGAATGAAATATAGATTACGCTAATTACCGTGAGCTGTGGATGAGACATCAACACTCGGCATATTTTACGTGTAACAAGCCATCAATTTCACAAGAGCAGTCGCCACAGGGAGCCCAAGCGTTGTTTCTGTGTTTTCAGTGTAATATATGAAATTTTCAAAATAAAGTTTGCATATCGTCTTTAAACTGTGTCTGGTTATTATTTATGTTAGTTTTGAACTTTTCCTAAAACAAATTCTACCCTTCATAATTAATGGAAAGGGTGGAGAGTTCATCTCGAAAAGCAATTCCAGCAATTCCAGCAATCACAACAAACTCCACAAAATGACAAAGTTTACCTAGAAATTCACGTCGAATCGAGCTCAAACTTATGCAGCACACAGTACGATAATTACCTTACCTTTGTATACATATAAATCTACAAGCGAAGCGAAGCCCAAACAAACTCAGCTAAACTTTCTCATAGCAGCCATTTTGAATGCGATTTCCCCAAATCTGTGGTTATGGCGCGGTTAGGGTTAGGGTTAAATTATGAAGCGGTATTTTATACCTGAGTCTAGCCTTCATTGGAGCTCTGCGCTCATCGAGAGTTATTCAACCAAGGGAGCGTATACGTATACGTACACTGAAAGCTGACCGATCAGCTTCATTTTGACATTTCATTAGTACTGTAGCGCATCTGTTTTGAATTTATTTAAGCGATCAGCGAGGTCATTGCCTAGCGAGTCTCACACCTCACAACAACAGTCAAAATGAGGTTGAACTAGAGCATTATAAACAGATACAAACGTATCGCGATGTAAAGATTATCGTAGCCTTTATATAGCACCAATTCCAGCTGATACCGTTTTAGCTATATATATGATCCAGAGGACGACGCACAAGCTGAATATATCACATATTTACGTAAAGAGTAAGTATTAATGGAGGTGGAGGGAAATATTTTGCAACCATCGGGCAGAATCCTATTGTTCTTCGCGACATGTACTTACTGTTGAAGAATTAATCGAAAGCGGAATAATTATAATCTAACGCATGAGCAGTTCGCTTTAACGATACCTGATTGGTTGTTCATTAATCGTTATGGGAATTCAAATGTCCCAAGGCTGATAAGGCACCCGTCAATCAATGCCAGAAATAACGTGATGGCGCTAATTATTAACAATAGATGTCCTCTTCAATTGAACCGACTGTTCATTACGCCTGATCGAAAAGCCTGTTCTGTCACTGAACGATTTTCGAAAAGATTTGGCGCGTAGTCAATTGTTTACTGCTTACGAGAGTAATAACTGGGCAGTAATTTGACCGAACAATCCTTTTGCCAGTTTCAGAAATATTTTGTTTTAGAGTATCAGTGCTCTTTATGTTTTTTTTTTTAGTTCCACTTTCACTTTCCAATAGGATTTGCTTTGAATTCAACAGGCGACGGCTTCACACGGCTGCTTAGATCTGAGTAAAGACGACAAGGCAATTCGTTTCGTCCTTTGCTAGTTTGACTTCTACAGCAAATAGAAACATAGAAACATCTCATTTTAAAGCTGATTATATTCAAAATCCGTTTTGACATCTGTTTATGACGCGCCAGAGCTGTTCTACGCTGTTCTGATAGTTTTCATTTTCACTTTTCAAACGCCGGTACTGAGTCAGTGAAGACAACAACTAGATTCTTTCTTTTGGTTGTTGACTTCTAGTGCACACAGAAACACGAAAAGGGTCTCATTTTAAAGCTGAAGGTTTACAAAATCCGCTTGGACATTTGTTTATGATGCGCTATCGACTTTTATACTGTTCTGTTAGTTTTTCAGGTCAGTCAGTGTTCAAATGTTTTGGTTGGAAATCAAAGCGGCTTACAGTGCCGCTCTCTGTCACACTTAACCGGTTGAGAGTCGGAAGACCACAGCTAGATTCTTTATTTTGGCTGTTGACTTCTAGTGCACACAGAAACACGAAAAAGGTCTCATTTTAAAACTGAAGGTTTACAAAATCTGGTGGAACATTTGTTTATGATGCGATATCGAGTTTTACGATGTTCTGTTAGTTTTTCAGCGCAGTCATTTTTCCAGCGCAAAAAGACACTTAGCCAACTAAAATTACAATCACAAAGGCTCGTGTGACTCGTCAATTTCAATGCTTCATTAGCCGGCGTGCGCTCTATTGTCTATATGGGAGGAGCTTAGAAGTCAAGAGATACCTCGCGGGAATTCTGAAAATCCAAATTTGGCAAGCGAATTTGAGTTTCCAATATGTGTTCTAGAAAGTTTGATTTCGATAATACTAACATCCGTCAGAATAAGACGAAAAAGCGGCAACGAGTTACTAAGATATCGAAGTAACTTTTGCCGTGGGTACCTAAGAAATTAAGTAATTATTCGAAGAGAAAATCGACCTCAAATTCAACCATTCGTTATTTTCCAGTCAAGCAGCTTCGAAAAATCCCAAATTTGAAGGCAAAACCGATAATGCTTATATTCACGCAAATAATTTAATCTTGGGTGCAAATACTTAATTGATATCTCTTCTACAAAAGCCCATGGGTACCTAACTCATATGAAGGTTATTTTTTGCGTAAATGAGTGAAATCGTAACCTCATTGAAGCGTTTTGGCCCATTTTCTCTGTTATTTGCTTCACGTATCATTGCGAAGCTTTTGAATTTAGCGCTGTTGTTCTTAGAAATGTCCCGGATGTGTCGCGGCATTCTGGGCAATGCATTCCCTATGATCTGCCTTTGGAATTGGGCAGGGACTAAGAACCTATGTTGACCGTTGAGCTCACAATCCGTTTCGCGGCAAACTAAAAAATGAGGCCCTTGTAGATGGTTTATTTGTGGTCTGCGGTTTCGCGCGGAAAATTAAAAAATCCAGGCGATAGTTCCGAAATTTGGTTGTTAATCTTGATAATAGTTTTTTTCATTGAGCTTTTTATCGATCTCGCTGCTTTCAGCATCCAAGACAATGCCTAAGGTATGCTGCATTTGTAAAACCAGAAGTAGCAGCCGTTTTTATAGCCTTTCAAAGTTCGATAAAGCTTCTTTTAAAAGCTCGTTCGATGTTACCGAGTTACGGGAGGCTCCGGGTTGCTGTTCTGCGGCTGTCGGAAATCAGTGCAAACCCATTTAAGTGTGCCACAGGTCAAGTTCCTCCAAAATCGGTACGTTCAGCACGAAAAGCGCAAGGCGTCACCGTGCTTTCAAAGAATTAAGCACACAGACGAGCAAACACTGATTGACAATGGCAAACATCAGAATAATTCTCAGTTGCCGTTCGCTCACCAGACGAAGTGTTGATAAACATTTTCAAACATTTAAGTATCGCTGAACTGTGCCGGCGGTGTTGGAATTGTGACATATCAATACTATACAGTTCAGTAACATCCAGTGTTATGGAAAATATTTTTTGAAGAACATTTTGGTAACTATAAAACTTTATATTATGCATGTACATTTTTTTCAAACATTATAAATTACACTTGTAAAGAATATAGCGTAACGTATATGATTAAAATTTGGGCTGTAAAAACAACATCAAGAGGGGAATTACAAATGGCTATAAATCATATTTAAACTTTTAGGATGATATGGCAAAAGTATCAGATGGGTTCTTCAGGCAAAATTTTGAATGTAGGCTAAAAATATAAGCCATATACAAATGTAGAGCAAGGTACTTTGAATAATAGCCGAGCATACCAACTCCGAAGTGCTGATAAACATTGTCAAACGTTTATTAAAGTATCGCTGAACTGTTCAGTGTAGGGATTGTGACATCGATTACATTAGTTAACATGCTATCCGGTATTGTGGAAGTAATGTTTGTAAGAACATTTCGCCTTCGGTAACTATAAAACTTTATAGTACGTACATTGTTTTCAGACTTTCTAAATTAATGTAAATTACACTTGTATTAAATGTATATGATTAAAAGTTGGACTGTAAAAACAACATCAAGACTAGGTGATAGGGGAATTACAAATGGCTACGAATCATATTTAGACTGTTAAGATAATATGGCAAAAGTATCAGATGGGTTCTTCGGGAAAATTTTAAATGTAGGTTGAATAGTTTGAGAAAACGGCTTTTTAAAAGTGCAAAATTTACAAAGAATATATGTTTGTAGCTTGAAGTATATATGACTTATGGTAATGACAACATGTAAACAATAACGTCAGCTGGAATCGGCTCAGAGCTACATAGGCTCGACATAGGGTCTTTAAAAGAACAAAGAAAACCGAGGCATGTAAAATATAAGGGATATATACTTGGCTTGTGTTTGGGAACGTTTTCCTGTCAGTTCGATGATATCTAGAATTTTGCATTTCGGTTGTCTTATTGTGTGCATGTGTACACATGGACCGAGCCCGAAGGGTGAAGCCAATATTGCCTCATCCGGACCGAACAAACTTGGTCAATCAATCTTTTATTATATATGGATTTTATTGAACAAGAGATTCAAGGAAGCACTGCTTAATATCGCAAGCTATAGATATGTAGCATTCTCTCTAATAGGTCGATATCAGTTGAATGAGATGTGGTATAACTGAATAGTGGGGAGTAAGATTGAAACCTTTTCGAAGGTTAAGATTCGGTGTAACTGAATGAAACTGATGAAAGTGAAGTTAAGTTCCTGTCGATGCCATAAAAGAAATATATAAAATCCAGCTAAATGTGTACCAAAACGTTTCAACTCATCATATATGTACTAGTAATACATTAAATACAGAAGCCTCACGACCATTCTTATATGAAACATATTTGTAAGTCCTTTGGTGTACAGAATAAGAAATATCGAAATACAAGGAAGTACATAAAATATGTTAAAGTAATCCATTTTTGGTAGAATAGTTTGTATATTCACTTTTTGTCTGATGTTGAGTTGTTTGGTATTGAAAGGCGAATCATTAAATGGATTGGTTACTGGCTTGTCGCTTAGGATAATTTGGCTCCGTTTTTTGTGGATATGCATCTTCGGTTCAAGCTTTAAGGTACCAGAAGCCCTTCAAGAGCGCTTTCCGAAAAAAATTAATGCATTATATACTGAGTCTGCTTGCGCCTATGTCATGAAAACTTCTTGGGAGATTTCTAAGCCGCTAACTTTCCAAATATTTGTTGTGGAGATTTGGTTATTGAAATGCCTGTGAATAGGCCAGAGCGCGGATAATTCCGACATTTGGAAAGGGGTGCAAACATGACGCGAAATACCGTGTTTGTATGGGAATCCGATGCCAAATAATTTCCGTAAAATCGAATTACTGAAATATTCACTGCGTGCAAACTTAAGATATCAGGTAAAAGATTGACTGATCAAAACGAGTCAAGGACCGCGCGAAAATTTAGAGACAAATGTATGGAAAACTGAAAACATGATTGCACCCTTCCCAGCACAGCTACATCCCTCCAATTTTGATCAGTTAATCTTTTCCCTGGATCTTAAATTTGCAGGCAGTGAATATTTCAGAAATTCGATTTTACGGAAATTATTTGGCACCGGATTCTCATACTGTATTTCGCGCCATGTTTGCACCCTTTCAAAATGTCGGAATTAACGGCGAACTGGTCCATGCTTCGTTTTAATAAAGTCTGTGTAACATTGGCTCCTACATGCCGCCGTTTCCAATTGAATTCAAGGCCAAGATACCGGCACAATTTTCTATTGCTTTCAACCAATAAGAGCGCACATTTCTATGGTTTATTTTATAAATAATAATGGCAAATACGCCATTGAAGACCCGAGTTGTTTGTTTCCTAGTAAAACAACCTCGTGTTTAAAGTGACAATGAAAAAAAAGTCCCGTTTTTATTTTATTTTATTCTCTCCTTCCCTTAGTCATTTTGTGCAATTAAAAATCAGTTTGGAGAGCGCGAACATTATTTTGTTCGCATCAAAGTCAGGCAAAATTGCCTGATCACATGCGTGACGTCACTTGGTCTGCGTATGTTATTCATAAAAGTAAAAATATGACGAACGGCAAAGCTTCTATTTGTAAAAATATGTCCAACGTCCAGGTTTCTCTAAGTAAGATATATGTAGAATGAAAATTGGGCAAAAATGCATTTATATTGTAGTATTTATGGGAACGAATGTAAATGCGCAGACCTAGTGACGTCACGCATGTGATTAGCATATCTTTAACGGCATAAAAATTGTCTCATGATTTTGGCAATTTTGCCTGACTTCGATACGAAAAAAATATGTTTGTGCTCTCCAAATTGATTTTTAATTGCACAGTAACTAAGGGAAGCATATAATTTAATAAATAGAAAAACCGGATCGATTTTTGTAATTTCATTGGCACTAACGTAGAATCCATTTGTTCATTAACCCTTTGGCGACGGACCCTGCAAATATCGGTCCTATGTGACCGATAACTGGAAAAATTATTGCATCACATCTATACATGCTGGAAAGACGATGTTGCGATATTATTTTAAGGGATGAATGACTTCAAAGTTAGAGCTATAACAGGGATCGCTTGGCTCTTCCACTTTGGAGAAAAGCTCATTTGTTTTGAGAATCGTACTTCGTTTCTTCGATTTTACGAATTCTGAGGAGCTGAAAATCGGCTAAAAAAATCCTTCCCATTCGCACTTGAAATCAAAAGCAAACACAAAATCAGCACTCAGGCGTTACAGTACCTTCTTTAATCTTTCCAGCCAGCAGGTTTGTTTGCATAAAACGCACCAAACGACTGTGAACCACGCCGATGTTTACACTGCATTTCACTCGACCACATTTACCTGCTCCCACCTCCAATTGCATGCTGGGTAATCAACAAAAAAATCACAAGGGGACCCCCCTTCTGGGACTCCGGTAGGTTTTTTTTTATAAGTCTTTTACCCCTACAACCAAGAGCTGTGATTTGGACTCAAGCCGTTGCTTTAAAGTGACAAAAACACATCCTAATAGGTTGAGCAGTGGTAAAAGACAACCAACTGCAGGATTTCAAGGATTTCAGTGAATAATTATTTTATGTGTCTCAAAGCAGAAACACAACGGAAAAACCCTGTGAAATCCCCTCACAAGGCCTACTAAAAGCAAACCAAGTACTTTTCAGCCGTCCTCAGACTTAATGATGTCCTCAAGCTCTCTGACAGTGGCATTTTTGTCCAAAATTAGAGCACATTTCGTTGGAAACCCTACAGAAGTTGCAATACCTACCGTCGACGAGTGCGTAGAATTCTCCCGAAAGGCATTGTGGGGAAAGTTTGAGCCCTTGGCTTAACAAGTCAGCAGTATTTAATTACTCCGGGTTAGCCAAACTGGAACTGAGGGGGGAGGGTTTAGTTAGCACTCAGGATTTCACCAATTGAGCTCAAATACGGTCCGTCGTCAAAGAGTTAATACTATTAGAATTCGATATTTTAATTGAGTGTCATTTTTATTTTTTGTAGGTTTCACTTCCTAAACGCAAATTTTGAATAATGGATTACATGAAGTAGAACCTCAATTGAATCAATGTACTGTAGATCGATCAGGCCACCCTATGGAAATCACGACGTTCATGCTTGCCTAATATATATACGTACTTAATATATATAACCACCAATTATGAGGCACGAATAATTAGTATTTATGTTGAGACAAGAAAAGGTCATTCATAAAACTGGGCTGGTTCAATGCAAATAGGATACTGTTTCAGAGTATCAGATTCCTATCTTGGTTATAAATAGGCAGATCTCTCAGTAGAAGTCCTCTCCTAACTACTAGCCGTCATAGCGTGTTCCGTTATGTACATTAGTAACAAACGAATAACTTGTCGAACGGTTTCGGGACAGAAATTGGAGCAATTCCAGACAGGTGCTGATTCCTCGTATTTCTCGTCCCAGGTACAATTTAGTTTTAGATCTTGAAGACGTTTGTCTTGCTCTCACTAGCTATTGACTCTTCTTAATATTTATGCGCATATCTAAAACGAGGCTATCACCGCATCGAGGATGCCGCAACGTCCGTTCGAAAGGACAATTCAGGATTTTTCCTTTTGTCTCCAACACATAGAGGAACACAGCAATGTTCCGTCCGCAACGCCATTTTGCTTTTCAGCTAAGCAACGATGCGGGGATAGCCTCGTTTTCGAGTAGCTAATTATATGCGCATAGATATTAAAGGGGCCGTCTCACCCACAGTGCTCAGCGTGCTTTTGTTATTGTTTATATCCGGGACTTTGATCCCTTGTTCACGGCGGGAACCTCACGAACTAAGCGTCATTCTTTATGTCGATGACATGATAATTTTGATTTGAACATGGATGACCTTGATGAAACTAATAGTACCTTACAAGTTGTATGCGAAGTCAACAAAGCGTTATACAGCAGTACTTGGCTGTACTATAAGATTTACCGCTCACCCGTCGCTGCTATAAACAGAGAACACACTCCGGGTAATACTAATAATTATGAAAGCGAGAAGTTTCTCTCCTCGGTTTTATTTTTACTTGCAGACAGAGAGAGAGAGGTCTGCTAGCAGGCAATCTCGTTGCTGGCAGTAGCAGAGAACCAGTTCAATAGAGAACAGTGAACGAATTTAATACAGCTCGTTTCCATGGGAAATTATTATCACGGCGGCTCTGTTGTCAAATTTCGTGAGAGTATAAACTTTTATCGATCCGATGAATCCGAAAATGTCGGCTAAATCACTGAGTGAAAGAGAGAGAGAGAGAGAGACCTGTTTCCACAAGTTAAACGCCGAAGCCCTCACAATGATTTTAGGAAATTGCTCAATTCTTTTCTGGTCGACCAAGCGGAGTTTCGTTGCCTATAATATTTACCGCTCACCCGTCGCTTCCGAACCCTGTCATCAGTACTATAAACAGAGAATACTAATAATTATGAAAAGAGAGGTTTCTCCCCTCGGTTTTATTTTTCCCTGCAGAGAGAGAGAGATCATCTGCTTGCAGGTGCCAGAGAATCAGTACAAGAGAGAACCGTTAACGAATAACAGCTCGCTTGAATAGGAAATTGTTATCATGCAGTCTCGGCGGCTCGGCGGCTTTGTTTGTCAAATTTCGTGCGACTATAAACTTCAAATGATCAACCCGGTGAATCCGAAAATCTCGGCAAAATCACTGTCTAGAAGCCCGAATTCCGCCCTTCGAACCAGAGAGAGAACTGTTTCCACAAGTTGAACGCCAAAGCCCTGAAAATTATTTTAGGAAACTGTAAATCTCTTCAAGTGGAGTTTTGTTGCAAATTGTGGTCACGTAAGCCAGCCACGGTGTTCAAAAACCCAAATCGGCTCTAAGATAGTAGATACTCACGCTAATATATCTTTACATATCAGTAAAGATTAATGGTCAGAATTGCTTCTCCATGTTGTAGGTGGAAATCGTGGGCACAAACGGACAATTGTTTCCTTTCGTAGAGGAAGAACAAGACTGGCATCCATCAGAGAACTACGGCCACCTGAAATAAAACTAAAATTTACATCACCAAATAATTTAAAACACTTAAATAAGAGGCTCAATAGGAAGGACAATAAAAATGGTTAAACCTAGAATGATTTTTCTGACAATAGCTGGAAGGATGGCAGAGATGTAGAGAAGATTAAGACCACTGCCATAAAACTCTGGATTTCGATGGCATCGAAAATGGCCGCTATGCTATGTGAGCGCGCTAAGCACTGTGGGTGAGACGGCCCCTTTAAGAAGAGTGAATATAGCAGGTGAGCGAAAGACGGATGTCTTTAGTCTCAGGATTTTCAAGTGCTTTGCGTGCCCGCGGCTTCGGGTGGGGCTGTCACAAAGTGTGACTTGTGGCGGTTATCTGCTCCCACCTTTGTTGAATGACATTTATTTCCCAACACCTCATTGAGATAAACGAATTAGTGATTATCGCGATACTTGAATAAATGGCCACGCTCGTGGAAAATTAATCCCAAGCTGGGTGGTGTTGCGTAGTTGATGTCTTCATTCACCAAACTGAGCTTGATGCTGGCATACAAAGCACATTTCACACATCGAGGCTGTGATTACACAGTAGCTTTTCTGGGCGCAACATAAATATATGTACGTTATATAGAAATAACGTACTGCCGGCAGTTTAAGCCTTGTTCACAAGAAACAGAAGCAGAAGCAGTAATCACATCTATGAGAAGAACAAGTACCGCTAATGATCAATGCATTCAATAGGAGATATTGTAGTTGGAAGTCATGGCGAACACACACGAATTTGTAGCTCTCAACAAAATCGTACAATTCTCCTCTGGTAAGCTCCTTAGATCGACTTCTATGCCCGATATCAATTGGCTAAGGCTCAAGGCATCGGATGATGACCTAAATCCTGTAGAACCTTCGAATTTGACGGCAAATTTATCGAGTCAGGATGAAATTTGTCACCTAGCCGATAAGAACATGGCCACTACTCCGAGTTCGCCGGACCCTAACACGATGGTCAAAGCAGCACTGAACGGGAAGGTTATCCAATCTCTCAATATCCAAGAGCTCAAGATAGAGCTGGGCAATAGAGGGCTGAGTAAAGCTGGAAAGAAGGCTGCTCTAGTAGAGCGACTCGAGGCTTCAGTCTTGAAGGATCTCACATTTAGTGCATCCATCAAGAACAATGGCGGTATTCAAATTTCCCGCGAAGTGAACAATGACGTTGATGTCGTGATAGGCAATGAATTCGTTACTCAAATCATTGAACCTTCGCAGACTTCCTCAGTGAAAACATGTACAACTGTAAGCAACACTGCTGTGAATCCCAAGTCTAAAGATCCCATCCCTGATGTTTTATCTGAAGTTATGTCCCTACGATCGGAATTAAACGAATTGAAGCTGCAGTGTCAACGAAGCAAATCAAATCAAATCAAGAATATTACTCGTCAAAAGAGAGTTCAACCGAACATGACCAGTTCGCCGAACAACTCGAAATCATCACTCGACTCCGAACTAAAGTGTCCAGACTGGAAGCTGAAAAGTCAACTCTTATCTCTACGATTGAGATCCTCAATAATTATCAGAAGAAATCGCATCAAGCCAAATACACTACAAATGGCACAGAAAGACCGAGCCCCGCTGCACATAAAGCTTCCGGTCCCACATCTCAGACTCCAGTGTTTATACCTGACGATGAGGAAGATGCCGGTTTCATTCAAGTTGTAAGCAAAAGAAATAGTCGAAAGAATCGCCAAACAAAGCAACATATTGAACGGTCCTCCTACAAAAACAAACATGTAAACCAATCAACATCGAGAATGAACTCGAATGCATCCAAATATCAGTCATCTCAGCCCTCGACAAGTGCCAGGAGTTCGAGCACAGCTAGAGCCGCTCAGTCATCTCAGCAATCCTCCACTAGTGCCAAGAGCCCAAATGCAGCTAGTGATCAGTCATCTCAGCCCTCTACAAGCGATAAGACTGATGTAAACCGAGAAAAACCTTTTACCACAGTCATTATTGGAGACTCGATGATAAAAGGGATCCAAGGATGGAATCTTGGAAAGAAGGTTGGGCATCGCACAGTCGTGAAACCTTTCCCAGGGGCCACGACGGCTGATATGAATCATTACCTCAAGCCAACGCTCGAAAAGAACCCTCAGCAAATCGTAATTCACGTGGGGACTAACGATCTAAGGAACTCAACTCCCTCTGCTGTCGCTGACAGTATAGCTGACCTGGCAAGCTCAGCTGAAAATATTTCTAATGCGGATATCATTATCTCTGAACTGATAACAAGAGCGGACTCGGTATCTGAAGAATCAATCAAGTCTACAAATCGCCTCCTATCTGAACATTGTAATCAGAATGGTTGGCGTCTGATTCGCCATGGCAACATCAACAAATCGCTCTTGAACGATGGCGGACTTCACCTTAATACTAAAGGTATTTCCGTTTTAGAATCAAATCTCATAAATTGCCTCAGTGTAAGTTATTGATATCCTGTAGTTGTTCCTAGAGAACTGCCTCCTAATGAAGTAACCCCGCAATCTGATCTAATTAATCGATCTGATGCTATTTCTGCCCTAAAACCCTCCCTTGGCCTTCCTAAGGTAAGAGGTTTCAAACTAGCAGCCATTAATATTGCCAGTATCCCTAAACATATAGATCAACTAAGAATATATATGTTCTCCAAGGAAATTGACATCTTAGCTATAAATGAAACTCGACTAGATAACAGTGTTTCCAATGATGAAGTAAACATACCTGGATACGTTCTAGAGAGGAAAGACCGAAATAGGTCAGGTGGTGGAGTTGCACTTTATATTAGAAACACTATCAATTATGCTGTCGATTGCTCTTACAATCCTACTGGGATGGAGCTAGAATGGCTTTGTATCAAGGTTATTAAGCCAAAATCTAAGCCATTTTTAGTGGCAACCTGGTATAGACCCCCAGGAGCATCAATTGAATCTATGAATATTTTTGAGAAATTAATAGAAAAGCTAGAATCTCTTAATATTGAGATAAATATCATGGGTGATTTCAACTGTGATGTTGGTGCCACCTCCCCTGCCAACCATACCCGTAAATTGCTAGATTTGTGCAATTTATATCAGTTTCATCAGGTTATTCAAGAACCCACTCGCTTAACAAGTTCTACAGCCACTACTATTGATTTATTTCTGACTAATAACATTGCTAACTACTGCCAATCAGGAGTTTCCCACCTTGGTATAAGTGATCACAGTCTAATTTATGCCATTAGAAAATTTCCCTCAACCAAATCTGGTCCTAAGATTATCTCTACTAGGCAGTACAAACACTTCAACGCTACCAAATTCAGAAATGATCTTTTGTTAGCCCCTTGGAATATTATCGAAAACCAAGATGATCCTAATCATGCATGGGAAATCTGGAAGAATACCTTCCTTTCTATTTGTAATTACCATGCCCCTATACGGCAAAAGAAAATAAGGTCTTCACCAGCCCCATGGCTGAACCTAAAAATAAAGAAAGATATGTTTGAGAGAGATAGACTGAAGAAGACAGCTTCCAGATTAAACACTGATCTAGGCTGGATTGACTATAAATATGCCAGGAATAAAGTCAATGCCTCCATTAAGCATGCTAAAATTGCATACTATAATTCTTTCTTCAAATCCAATATTGGAGACATGGGGAAAACATGGACCGGTGTTAATGAAATTCTAAGTAGGAACACCAGATCCACTGATATCAACTGTATTAATTATGACAACAAATATAGTTTTACACCAAACCAAATTAGTAATGCAATGAATTCCCATTTTTCATCTGTAGGGGTAAAACTAGCTGCTCAAATACCAACAGGAATAGCTGACTTTAAGGATTACTTAACCCCTACACAGAGTCAATTTTCTATTACTGAAACTTCAGTTGATGAGGTATTAAAACTCATTAATGCTCTACCCACTAACAAATCCCCTGGGCTAGATGGAATACCATGTCGTCTGCTAAAGGAAGCTGGCCCTGTTATTGTTTCATCTCTAACGCACATCTTCAACCAATCTATTAAAACTGGCATTTTTCCAAACGATTGGAAACATGCCAAAGTTTTTCCAATTTATAAGGCCGAATCTAAAACCGATCCACATAACTATAGGCCTATATCTGTTCTTTCTGTTGTTAGTAAACTCATTGAAAGAATCATATTTAATCAACTATATGCTTACTTGACAGATAATAACCTACTTGCCGATTCTCAGTCTGGCTTCAGACCATTGCATTCAACACTAAGTGCTCTTTTAGATACAACAAATGATTGGTACTTTAATATTGACAAAGGTCTTCTAAACGGAGTAATCTTTTTAGACCTTAAAAAGGCCTTTGACACTATTGACCACCAAATCCTGTTGGAAAAGTTGCAATACCTTGGCATTTGCCAAAAGTCACTTAAATGGTTTTCCTCATATCTATTTGAGCGTAGTCAATCTACATACGTTAACGGTAATTTATCTGATCCTCTAAGAATAAAATGTGGTGTTCCCCAAGGTTCGATCTTAGGGCCATTACTATTTATAATCTATATTAACGATCTCTCTGCTTGTAGTCTTTATTCCAAACCAAGGTTATATGCTGATGATACTAGCCTTTCTATGGCATCGAAAGATCCCATTGTCCTTGAGCAATTAATGAACCATGATATAAATGAGATCCAGGAATGGCTCAAGGCCAATAAACTCAGCCTAAATGTCGTAAAAACGAGATACATGATTATAGGTAGTCAGTACAACATAGCACACCTTCAACACGAATTTAAAATCGAAATTAACGATCAAGATTTACTAAGAAACGAAACCTATAAATACCTGGGCTTAGAATTTGACCAAACTCTATCTTGGGAACACCACATTAACTCTATCTCTAAGAAAGTATCAGCTGGCATTGGTGTTTTAAAACGTGTAAGGTATCTGGCTCCTTTCAAAGTATTACTCTCCATGTACAGAGCGCTAATACTACCATATTTCGATTATTGTAGTACTGTATGGGGTAATCTTGGCAAAGGACTATCCGACAAACTCGAAAGACTTCAAAATCAAGCTGCCAGAGTAATCACTTTTTCTCATTATGATAAAAGATCTGCGGAGTTACTTCTAGAGTTAAATTGGACTGATCTCGTAACCAGAAGAGCCCAACAGTTGGCAATTACTATGCATAAAGTGATGCAGGGCCGTCTCCCACCCTATCTAAAAAATATCTTTACTAAAATTTCCAATATACATTCCCACAATCTTAGGAAATCATCTACTAACCTTTTTATCCCGAGACCCCTAACTGAAGCTGCCAAACACAGCTTCCATTATAGAGGGGCAGTTCTCTGGAACAATCTAACTAATGAGGCAATAAATGAACAAAACACTAATGTTTTTAAAAGACTTGTACGCAAGCACATTTGATTACCTTTTATAAGTAAAGTAATTTTACCTAGCATTGTATATTAAAGATTTATTTAGGGCCCATTTTTATCAACTATACATGTATTAATATTTAGAGTCGAAATTTGTAATTGCAGATAGTGTATTTATTATTTAACTTATCTTATATTACTTATATATTTTCACACGGCTCCCTGGAAGAGCATTTATTTCTGAATAATGATGGGATACCGTGTATAATAAAGTTGATGATGATGATGATGATGATGAATAGCAGTTTCAGCGGTATTGACCCGAACGCCTCACTTCAATGTAATGAAGCGCCATTGAAACCATCATTCTTACACGACACCAACACCCTCCTAAACAAGCACGACTAATTTAGATACACAGTTTGAATAGCGCTTCATTACATTGAAGTGAGGCGTTTGGGTCAATACCGCTGAAACTGCTATTCGTAGACTCAACTACAATATCTCCTATTACTAGAACAAATCGAATGGATATGCGCAGTTGAAGCATGGTATGTTGAATTACGAGTTATCTTGCGTTCCTATCCTCACCTTCGATTCCTTTTGAAAGATCGAATATTGCTTCGTGATTTTATCATAATTCCAACACTTTGTGTCCTTAACTCGGCTCGGTTTTGCAAATCCAGTTTGTGCAATAATAAAGGTTCAAAGGACTTGCCAGTAGAGTCTCATAACTAGCGACAGATTGGATAAAAACAAAGCATTTCCTCCCCTTTCGCTGCCTCAACGGGTCGGCCATCTTGTAAAGTTATCTAGCAGGCGTTTCTTGTTGTTTATGTTTGAATTGGGACTAGTACCGAGGGAGAAGTGATGGTTTATGGGAGTTCGCGGCAACTTTGATTATTTCACCCCTCTTACTCAAGCTCGAGTCACCATTTTTAATTATGTAAGAAAATTGTATCACGTGTTCCTGTAAACCAATCAGCCACGTAATAAAATAATAAGAATGAATGGCACAGCAATACTTAGAATATTAAACCCTGCCCATTTTGATTCGACGTTTCTGGCCATGCACTGCATTTGCATATGTCGCTAGTGTGAACCAGGCTTTAAGGGATTATTTATTAACCATATGAAATACATATAATAGCTCAATTTTGATATATACTTCACTTATCACGCAGCAATAATAACATAATGTAATTTACCCCAGTGCCTCAGTATATTAAATTTGGCAAACTTTAACAAAAAGTAAGTCGAACGTCTTTACGGACGAACATAAGCTCGTACAGAACGTTATGGTGGGGTAGAGGAAACAAATAAATCTATGTTGTTAAACTTTTACAATTGTGTAAATAAATAAATGTTACGTTATATTTATCATGCCAGCTTCAATCTGAAGATTGCTATAGTTGAGCATGATTAGTAATGCAAAAAGGGGGGTGGGTTACTGAAAACTATTTAAAAGATGGAAAGTGGGGCTACAAAAAAATAAGCTCCCAAATTCAATATCTTCATCATCCCCTTCATTTGTCATAAAGTACATAATAATGCATTATATACTCGTTGGCTCAGTTTCCTTTGTTCTCTAACGGTCTTTATCTAAGTTATCAGCCCAACAATTGAATCTTCAGGTTGATAAGTAGGTTATCAACCTCATTAATAAATTCAGGTTGATAACCTATTTATCAATTTTAGGAAACTTCACCACCGAGTATATAAGACGGTTATATACCGCTACCTCGGTGTGTACGAGATTTATCAACCCTCAGCTTCGCCTCGGGTTGATAAATCTCGTATACACCGAGGTAGCGGTGTATAACCTTTACGTATTGGTTTCAATGGACCCCCAGATATCAGTTCCCAGTAACCAAGAAATGGCGGCCATGTTGGTTGACAAAATAAAATCAGCAAATGAGAAATGTAACTTCTATTCTCGCACATGGTCGCACATGGATCATCATCGTTTATTACATTCGAGTTACAGCAGTGTTATAATTAATACGGGCCGAGTAGCAATGTAATATAATAATATGCGGCTTATTATCCAACGAGCTAGCTTACAATGAATTACGTGACATAATTATATACAATAGAATACAAAAGGCAAGGTGGAAATTAGGCCCGTTGTATTATGGGTTGTGCAACGTCAAGTAATATGAATGCATTAATGAGTGGTATTTAAAGCACAATTATCCCAAAGGGAATGAAGTATGACTGAATGCCATAAGCTATGGCAACAAGAAATTGAATTGCTTAGGCGGTCAATCAAGATGGCGGCTATGATGTCACGCGAAATAAAAAATGACTATGCATGTACCAGTGTACAAGAGGTTCTCCTCTACACAGTCATTGTTAATTGGTTAAAATTGTCTGAAGGTGCTAAGTAAAGGTTATATACTGCTACCGAGGTGTGTACAAGATTTATCAGCCCGAGGCGAAGCCGTCTTATATAGTTTCCTAAAACATAGAGCCCCTAAGGGCAACTTGCGGATGGTCAGTGAGCTATTTTGGCATATTTAAAAAATCACGTGACCGATGACGTCATCGTTACGTTATCACCACTAAGTGAATCGTGAAGATCCAATACCATGCCTGTCCAAGTTTGAACTGTCTGGCATTAGAAATGAGGGATACGGGCATGTACTTAAAGTCACGTGACCGATGACGTCATCGTTACGTTATCACCACTAAGTGAATCGTGAAAATCCAATACCATGCCTGTCCAAGTTTGAACTGTCTGGTATTAGAAATGAGGGATACGGGCATGTACTTAAAAGTACGTGACAGATGACGTCGTTTGAGCTACCTGTCAGTAAAAGTAAACGTTTATTATTAATACCAGTTAAGACATATATCGCATATACCATTCACAGCTAGCTCTCACAAACGTCCGTCAATATAATCATCTTCGGAAAAGTCAATGCCACGCTCGATCCACCTGTTGGGTTGATGACTTAGATAAAGCCCGTTCGAGAACTGAGCCAACGAGTATATAATGCTCGATTATATCTCATGAGCGAGACAAACAAACGTCTGAACCCAGGATAAAGTTTATGCCGAGAAAGCACATTATTTTACTCTTTTGTACGTTCTGAAAAATAGCTTTTTGTTATTATTGCTCGGATAAATTACAAACGTTGTATTTGTTTACAGCCCCTACCAGCCTACAGCAATGAGAGTCTATTGCTATTTTAAATACATCTTCAAATACTATCTCATCGTAATTATTGCCAACATTATTAGCATAAACACTTTTTCCGCATTATGATAACTGAAGCCTGACAAAGAACACTGTTCTGACCTTGAATCTATCATTGACGCCATATTGACAATGAATTTGTTCAGTTACTTCATGTGATAATTTGAGAAGCAGCCAAGACTTCGCTCTAGATTTCTATTAACAATCAGAGATTTGAGGTAAGATCAGTGCTATACTATTTCACTAGTAGTCCTAACTACAATTTAATAACGTATAACATCGAGTGTATTTCAGGCAGATCTTATTTACTGTTGATTAATTATATACATGTGTTCGTTGAGACCATGTTTCAGACTTCTTCGTTTACTTTGTAAATTCTCAAACTTCAGCGACAGAACATCTACTAAATAATTATTCCATTAGTGTACGACCTGACAAAAATTCACCGATCAGACAAGACAAGTGTCTAGTATATAGCTCAAAATCAAAGATAAAGTAAAGTAGTCCGATTTCATCCGAATGACTGAATATTAGAAATAATCCCACACCGTAGTTTCAGTGTCTCGTCCATAGCGAACTTATTGATGGCTAAAGTCAAGATGGAGTCTCTATATATGAAATATAACGTACTACAGAGACGAATGCATTTGATTCCAATGAGGTTGGCGTGGATGCGTCGATTTTTGTTAAAGAAAGGCTAAAAGTTATCAAGTTTTCCATACTGACCTACGTATTTCGCAAAGGTATTTTTAGAAATAACTAATACAACGATTATGTCATAATGTTTTTCAATTCTCGCTCAAATTGGCTGTCGTTTGTAAAGAGCAACTGCTAATCATGCAATTTCAAGTGTATTTACCTCAACATGAGATTAATAAAGTATTATTTTTCATGTCTTTCGAATATTTTGGGAAGTTTGTCTTCGATACATCTTGATATTTTAATTAAATGTCTAAACTTCTCACACCAGCTCAATAATTTCTGCTCAATATAAAATTTTCTGAGACCAAAAGTGGGCCTCAACCCATTATGGAATCAACACATATATTCAAGTCTTCACAATTTGGGAAACAATTGACATTTTCTTGATTTATAACGTTTTAGCTCTACTAAACTATTTAAAAACCGTTACGAGACCGTTATTTTAGACGCATGCAAGTGAACTGCCATGACGTCAGTACTATTTTAACCTAAGCCATAGTTCAGTGTCTTTATTCAAACGTAGGCTTAACACAAAATATTATTTGATCACTGCGCACGCACCAACTCTTTATCGACAATATCTGTCTCGTACTTTTTGTTTCTATTTAATGGCATCGGGTATTTATGTAAATAACGAAAAATAGACTTGAGCCTATCAGCTCGTGATTTCAAGATTTTTTGTGCTCTCCCAACATCCCGCATGTTAATATCAGGGAACGTGGGAAATATAAGTTTTTGCTTTATTATCTAGTGCGTAGTTAACGTGCATAATTATGAGCCCAAGTTATTTATCATTACTCGGGCCAGGCCTATGGCCACCCGAGCCAAGTTTTTTATTTCTATTATTTTGTCGTGTCGCGAGTTGGCCCAATACGTGACAGGGTCAACCAATCAGATTCGACATCGCCAGGGACTCGCGCGGGTGCTAAATAGCTTTTAGCGAATTCACCCGCTCGATCTAAGATGGGGAAAGCAGTCGCAGCGAAAAGGAGGTTAAAATTCGTCGAAATCGCTTTAAATCGCCACCAGAGAACAA
Organism: Actinernus sp. WN-2022; assembly: GCA_030867875.1. Classification (NCBI taxonomy): domain Eukaryota; kingdom Metazoa; phylum Cnidaria; class Anthozoa; order Actiniaria; family Actinernidae; genus Actinernus; species Actinernus sp. WN-2022. Next base: position 39,925,816 of record JAOWCC010001501.1, read on the forward strand.
AAAAAGAAGAATAACAACGAGTACTCTTCAAAGCAGCTTTTTACAGAAATCTTCCTTTGGTCTTCCCTGAAATAACTACATGCAGCATATGGCTTGGAAAAAGATCGAACAACAAAGCCGTACCGGTGCGAGATCTGGGAGCATCTGTGCATGTCCTCATTTACTCCTCTACTCCTTTAGAGATAATTGATAAGCTTTTATTTTGTTGCTTTACTTCTCGATTGTTTTTCGGCTAAATGTTCCGACTATGGGCTATTATCGCATTTCGGCCAATGGTTTTCGCCCCGGTAGCCTCGCACTGGTGTGTTTCAGAACGAGTTTAACGGACGAAAACAAAGGTTTATATTCTCCTGGGACTCAAAATGTCCGCCGCGTGATAAGAGCCCAATGCACAGCGACTGATCTTGCTTCGCTACATGCGGCTTTAGCCAAGATTTTGAAATGGTTAGTTTCCATGTCGAAAAGAGCTTCGATACTGAAAACAAAGCTATGACAGGAGTGAGAAATATGTTCGCTTATATATTATTTCAGCAGCACTTTCAGTTTTTGTGTATTCTAATTTATCCTATGTTTCTAGTTTCCTTTCCATTTGCCAATTTGCCCACATCTGCTAGCGAACTGGCCCGGTAATCGCTCGCAAGGCCAGAGATTATCATTTTAATTATCCTACATGTAACTAAATGAAACTGAGGACTTCCAATTCCCTTTTCATAGGTTTCAGGACACGCTATCCGAAAAAAAATCGGACAAAAAAAGAAAGAACTAAAAAGAAATTGCTACAGCACGAGGTATTTCCAGGCGGTCACCTATCCAGTTACTAACCTCGCCCGATCGGGCTTAACTTGGGTGATCGGACGAGACTGTGGCTTTACTGTCTGAGCTAAACAATAGATGCCACAGGGAATCCAACTAGGTCTGTCAGCAGGTGCATCTCACGTAGAAAACGTTTGCTGTTTTATTATTTTCTCCAACATTTCGGAGAAATGCAATGAAAGGTACTCATAGAGCCAGCCTACTACAATATATTTCTTGGGTGGAATTAAAACAGAGACGAAGTGTTCATAAACTGTGTATGATGTATAAAATTGTATCTAAGTTAGCACCACCCTACTTAAATGAGCTATGTCCTGTTCAGGTTAGTGAAAGATCGAGTTATAGCCTTCGCACCTCTAGCAACCTCACACTGCCCTCTGTTCGTACGGAAAGGCACAACAAATATATATATTTTTTCATCAACTAAATTGTGGAATAGTCTTCCTTCTGAAGTGCGCCTTTCTCCAATGTTAAGCTGCTTCAAGTATAACTTATCCAAGTTATATAACTTTTCATCACGTAATTATCTTTATTATCTTGGAGACCGATTGCCTTCAATTTTGCATACCCGTTTAAGATTAAGTAATAGTGCTCTAAATTACGACCTTTTTATAAATAATTGTATATCATCACCTGCATGTACTAGTTGTGGTGCTCCCATTGAAAACACTAAACATTATTTTCTTAAATGTGACACTTTTGCTGCTCTGCGTGACACTTTATTTGCCTCGCTGCACAATTAATTGGACCTAAATGGCTGTCCGCATCTGATAAAAAGAAAGTCGACTGGTTCCTTTACGGTGTTCCAGGGCTTGACTACAACACCAATGTAAACCTCTTTGTATGCGTCCATTCATTTATTGTCCAATCGAACCATTTTTGATTATAATTGTTTTTAATTATTATTGCTAATTATTTATATCTGTGTACTCAACTCCTACAACTATTATTATTACCGTCTGACCTGTAACGCGGCTATATCATTGTAGTTTATTTAACATAAGCTCTCTAGATGAGCTTCTATGCTCTTAGAGCAAATGTTAAGTCTTAATATTGTTAAAAAAAAAAAAAATCGGCAAAAACTACCTTCTAACGATATCTATTGGCCCGAGTTCGGTTGGAAGTGCCAGCCTCTTGTTAAAATATATTCTACATCAAGTAAATAGTTGAATAGTAAAATATTTCTTAATTTGAGTGTTACGTTGAGTTATAAAGGTTTATATTTCCAATAGAGGTTTTGCGCCATCACGTGATGGCAGCCATGTTGGTCGCAGAAACAATATACGGAAGCCATGTGGATGGCAGGAACAATAGAATGTTATTCCTTTGAGATTGAATTTTTCACATGATTAAACAAATCTCATTGTTCCTGCCATCAACATGTCTGCAAAACCTCTATACGATAATGATGTGACGCCAAACAGGCAACACAAATCAATAAATATTTTACTATTAACTTGATTTAGAATCGATTTTAATGATAACAAATTTGGGGTGATATGCACTTTAAGTTCAATCACTCTAGCAGGCGTAATCACATACATGAGAAATGGTAGTTGATTGGCTAATAGCAGTAGAAAAGTATTACATTTTAGCTCGCACGCACTGCAGACGCCAACATCACGTCATTTCCGAACAACTAGTCTGCGTGCAGACGTTCTCTCTCCCTGCAAAAATCGGGAAAGAGACGTCTGCGAAACGCCGTTGATAATCGTGTTCTGGTCACGTGTTTCTTCTCCAGTATTTGAGGACCGCGCGCTGATTGGCTGTTGACGGAGGATTGTCATAAAGTCATATATGATTGGCTAATAACTTCCCGAGATGACCCCTTGTTTACTTTTCGAAACCCTTCATCCCGTAGTGGTATTCATTTACAACAAACGTCGAGTTGTGTCTTATATTTTTGTAATGGGCTCGTAGTTTTGCTGATATTGTGAAACATAATGACAAGAATCTAGTATAAAAGTAGAGCTTTCTACTCTTAGCTTCGAAGTTCACTTAAATTCGCCATATTTTTGTAAACAATGCGTCTTGGAGTTGAAGAAAAGACGAGATGTGAAATATAATCTACGAAGGCAGATCTTTACGAGAGTTATCATTCGAAAGCCACAAACGCAGGTCTGGTCGTAAAGAAGAGGGACAGTACATGTGCTAGGGAATTGTTTGAGTCAGACTGACTCCAGCTCTGTCCCGAAACGAGCTGCTCTAGATGGAAATGCGATCGAGCCGACGTACTTCCCTCGTAGAAGCGGTTGCCAACGACAAGAATATAAACTCCTGCAGCGAGAAAATCAAATAAATGTACGTACCTCCATGATATTCCACTTTCTCCCATTTGTCCGTCCGTGTTACCAATTCTGGATGATTCAGTTGTTGTAGGTGAAAATATTGAACCAACAAAACACAGAAGACTGTCGTACAAGTCAAGCCGATTGAATGGCCGAGCAAAACAAATGTTATATTAAAGTTATAACACGAAGGCCTTGAAAGTTTGGGTAAGATGTTGTTTCGTGGAACTGATAGCCAGATTGCATCGGCTGCATGGAAGATTACAGTTTTGAAAGAAAATGTCCAGCAACTCTTTCTCAAAGAAGTAGACGGAGAATATACGCAGTTGGGCTAGGAAAAATAATTACGAATTTTAATAATAATAATTCCTAACGATAAACATAGAAATAATACAATCATTAAATAATTAATTAATTAATTAATTAATGTTTGGTATGTAGCGAATAGTTATAGACGTAAAAACTGGCCTATCTTATGTATTTTAGCCCAACTAGATGAAATTTTTGCGTTATTACTCGCGCGAATGAAGTTCAGGGGGGGTTAAGGTGGTTTTTCTCGCTTTTTGCTTGGCCGAGCGGGGCCTGGGCAACTAGATAACGTTAATTCTGTGTTTCGGTGTTGAACTTGAAAACTTAGAAACCATTCAGTTTTGTCATGAATAACATTCCCAACACATTTTGCTAACACAAATGGGTATACCATTTTCAGGGGGTGGGGGGGGGGGGGGGGGGGGGGGGGTGGGGGGGGGGGGTGGGGTAGGGAATAATTGTAATAGATAGCTTATGTTTCATATGTAGCAAATGGTTACAGGATTCAAAACTAGCCTATCGTATGTAATATCGAACACCTAGCTGAAATCTTTGCGTTATTACTCGCGCAAATAAAGTTCAGGGGGGGTTAAGCCGTTTTAAATTTTTGTTTTGGCTAGCATTTTCCCCCCTGAACTTTAATGTCAACCACATTACGAGGAACCCCTGCAGTTTTCTATGGGTAACATTTTCGTGAAAACCCCATGTCTGTACGATGTTCCTTTCTACCCGTAAAAATCCATCGCCCTTTCCGTTTTGGCCGCAAAGCATGCTGGGACAGTTTCATTTGCTATTTCCGAGTCCAGAACTGGATTAAATAACGTTGCAGCGTTAAAATCTTAGTTTGGGTAGTAAACACGACGAACACAAGATATTGCTTGGAAATTTGGGGTAAGATATGCGAACCATGCAAAACTGAGGGGGGAGGGGTGAAAAATCCTTTGCATTTCCTGTTCATAATGGAACCCTCCCCCATTAGAAGTGGCTAGAATGAAGTTGCAGCTTAAAGATAATGCTTTTGTTAGTAAACACGACGAACACAACATATTGCTAGAAATTTGGGGTAAGAAATGCGAACCTTGCAAAACTGAGGGGGGAGGGGTGGAAAATCCTATACCTTTCCTGTTCATAATGGAGCCCTCCCCCATTTAGAAGTGGCTAGAATGAGGTTGCAGCTTCAAATCACAATGCATGGAGTGATGTGGTAGAGTTAAAACCATGGTTTCTGTACTCGACGCGACAACTGCCATGCGGCATGAACTGCGGAAGGCGGTCGGTTCGCGAGCGTGTGATGACATTCAATGAACTTCGATTTAAAATAACAATCGTTTCAAGGGGAAACTTTTTTCGCAGATGTTTAGGCCACTTATTTCCACGAGAAGTGCTCCAAAATTCCAGTTGAGCCTTAGTAGGTGGAAAATAACCATACACCTATGATCACTACCATGCAAGTTGCATGGCACTACCCAAAACAGATTGGATTATCGTTAGCGGTATCCACTAGTGTAACATAATAGATATAATAAAATGAATAATAACAGCGGATAAAGAAACGCAATTTATGTTATCTAAAGTAGTTTTTATCGTAGACAAATAGAATGCAAGCAACCGTGGACGACGATCCTGCTGGTGTACGTTGGATCAGTGATTGATCTAATCGGCTGAATACATAAAACTAAAAATAGCAAAGCCGACACAACGTAAATTTTAGAGGTTTATAACGATATTTCGGCTGGCCAAACCAGCCTTCTTCAGGTAATATGAAGAAATGTTATTACATTGGCGAACGTGACTAACTAGAAATATGGGTTACGAAATACAGGAAATAGATGACAAATGATTGACACTATAAATATAGAAATAACAAGATAATGAGGTTATATATATACCAGCTAGTATGACTCGTCACGGATGTTGAGACCATAAGGTACGAGTGTTCTAGCTTGTGTAATGAGAGTAGCTTCTCTGGCCTTACGAATTGAATCTCTATTAGAGAACATTTTTTCGATGGGGATTAGTTGCATGTCATTAGCAGTGTGATTAGGTGTCGAGAGAAAATGTTCAGCAGCTGTAGTAGGTTTAGATATGTTATTAGACTTGTCTACGGTCCGTCGATGTTCGTTAAATCTGTCTTTCAGACGTCGTTTTGTCTCACCTATGTATTGTAAATTGCAGCGGTTGCATTGAATCATGTAGATTAGATTTTTTGTGTTACACGTCAAATTAGTTCTGATAGAGCGTCTTTCACCGGTAGAGAAGAAAGTATAGGTGGTTTGTCCGTCACAGATGTAGGGGCAAGTAGAACAGTTCTTTCCACAGCGGAAAGAGCCAGGTGGGAGCTGAGGATCAGTCGAGTTAGAAGGGAGTTTAGCTTTAACTAGTAAATCACGGAGGTTAGAGGTGCGTCTGAAGGCTACAAGTGGCAAGTGTTGAAAGACTTTCTTGCAGCGGACAGAGGAGTGTAGCAGGCTGTAGTTCTTCTTAATTATTTCAGAAATATGAGGGAGTGATGGGTTATAAGTAATAACAAAAGGTATACGGTTAGAATTGTGTGTGTCTTTGGTTTGTAGAGCAAAAGCGTGAGGGATGTCGGCAGCGCGTTGTATTTGTCTAGCAAGAAAAGAACGGTTATAGCCTCGTTTAATGAGGTATGTGATAAGCTCAGCAGTGCGGTGCTTAAAAGCTTCGTCAGTAGAACAGATACGTCGTAAACGGAGGGCTAAGCTAAAAGGGATGGCTTTTTTGGTATGTTGTGGATGGCAAGATGAATAAAGTAGATGCTGGTGCTTATCTGTGGGTTTAGAATAGAGATCAGTCTCGATATTACCATTGTTTAAAGAAACATTAACATCAAGGAAAGGTACGTTAGTAGAAGAGTGTGAGCTGGTGAATTTGATGGTAGGGTGAATGTCATTAAGATAATCGATGAATATTTTTAGGTTGTCTGGACCTTCGGTCCAGATCATAAAAATATCATCGATATATCGAAGCCAAGTATGTGGTTGAGATGGAGCGTTTACCAGGGCGTTGGCTTCGAAAAAACCAAGAAACAGATTGGCAAAAGTAGGGGCCATTCTAGTGCCCATGGCTGTGCCGTGAATCTGAAGGTAGTGGTTATCGTTAAAAGAAAAGTTATTCATGGTTAGAATCATGCGAATAAGGTCACATAGTGTGCCAGTAGGAATGGTTATATGGGGGCGAGTACGTAAAAAGTGATCACATGCATTAATCCCTTCATTATGTGGAATGTTAGTGTAGAGTGATGAGACATCAAGGGTAACTAGTAGTGTGTTAGCGGGTAAATTATCGATGGCAAGGAGTTTGTTGAGAAAGTCATTAGTGTCTTTGACAAAAGAGGGTAGTTTAGCAACTAAAGGTTTAAGGTGGTAGTCAACAAAATGGGATATACGTTCAGTAGGGTGGCTGTTAGATGATACAATGGGGCGTCCTGGATTGCCTGGTTTGTGTATTTTGGGTAAAATGTAGAGCACGAATTTTGATATCATGTTGTTGCAAAGTTAAATCTAAGGGGATGGGGGATATATTTTCTAGCCCCATTTCCGTTAAATCAGGTTACATTTTCAGTATCATTAGATTATCGTTAGCGGTACCCACTTGTAATAATAATAATAATAATAATAATAACAACAACAACAACAACAACAACAACGACGAGGACGAGGACGATGTTTGGACAGGGTGCCCATATCTCCAAGGAGTTTTTCAATGGGTCCCTGCGTAACATAAATAAATAAGTAATAGATAAATAATGAGCGGCCGATCTTTATCCGTTTTACAAACTCGAGCTGAAAGCGAGAGTTTGTAAAGCAGATAAAGATCGGACGCGAATTCTTTATCTTACTTATCAAACGTCTAGAGTGTAGAGAGTCATGTTTTCAGTTATTTTGGCGATACGACTTATTTTGGCCGAGAAAATCGAAGCCAAAGTTTATGTAAATCAGGACGAAATCTGTATCAGATTTACAGATCACTTATCGGTCGGTGATTTCCTTTGTTTTTGCGTCATGAATTATTAATGATATTGATAAAGTAAAATAAAGTTTAGATATGATAGTTACAACTAATTAATAACAATGATAAGTAAAAATTGATAAAAATGTAGAAACAATATGAAATCTAAAAAGTTAAAAAGTTAAATGCACTTTAAAATTGGCTAATGAGTTCGAATCTCGTATTTCGGATGGGAGGGAATTCCACTCGTCAAAAGCCTGATAGGTAAAACAATGCTTTCCCCAGTTTGTTCTTGCTTGTAATAATAATAATAATAATAATAATAACTTTATTAACGTGTCTAAGATATTTAGCAAAAGAATGCTAATTGGGGACACAAATTAAGGAGTAAATTAAAACAAATATATCTATGTATCTATCTATGATTAAAAAGGTAAAACTGATAGATGTTCACATTCTTCTGTGACCTAATTCTAACTAAGTTATAAATACATATATCTGTATCTGTATGTCTATCTGTGACTTAAAAACATTGATATACAGGAATGTAATAAAATCTGTGTTAAGATGATTACATGAATTTAAAATATTAAAATTGACAGAGATGACAGTCCTTACAATTTTCATTTATTAAACTTGCTAAGTCCTTTTGTCTTATTTTTCTTTTGAATGACTTGAGGTTTTCACTACCTTTGACGTCCTGGTTTAGTTTAGACCAAAGATAGGGTCCCAGGTACCTCAGAGAATGTTTACCATATTTGATGGTATTACATCTAGTTATTTGGAAGTCCTCCTTGCTACGTAAATTGTATTTAGTATCGTTTTTCTTAAATAATGCTTGTATATAGTTGGGAACGAGTTTATGCTTTACTTTATACATAGTAATGGCGATATCCTGAAGTCGTCTGTTGTACAAGTCAGTCAGTCCAGCTTCTTTTAATAAATCTTCATATGTAGCTGATTTATTGTTGAATATTATGCGTAACGCATTATGATAATTTATGACCAGAACACGATTATCAACGGCGTTTCGCAGACGTCTCTTTCCCGATTTTTGCAGGGAGAGAGAACGTCTGCACGCAGGCTACGAACAACTAGCGCGCCGAAAGACTGCCTGGACAAATTAGTTGCTTTTGTAATCGCGAGCAAACTAACGTGTTATGACATTTTTTTTCATATATAATTAATTCGTATGTGATTATATTATTGTTGTGTATGTGATTAACAAATAATCAATCATGTGGTTTCTCATTAAATTTGGAATTAATTCACACTCCTGTAATTTTCAAAGAACTTAATATTACAGTCGCGTCTTCGAATAGTAGTTTCAGCGGTATTTACCCAAACGCCTCACTTCAATGTAATGAAGAGCTATTCAAACTGTGTATCTAAATTAGTCGTACTTGTTTATGAGGGTGTTGGTGTCACACAAGAATGATGGCTTGAATAGTGCTTCATTACATTGAAGTGAGGCATTTGGGTCAACACCGCTGAAACTGCTGTTCGTAGACGCAACTGTAATATCCCCAATTGCGTTCGCCATGCGATCTCACGCAATTTTAACGCACCTTAAAAATCACAGTCCTGCGAATTAATCCCAAATTGACCTTGAAACCGTATAATTGTTTATACTAATACTAATAGAAATAAAAAAAAATAAAAAATACTAGAACATTTAAAATATGTCAATCATTTAGTACACATTCATGGGACGACCGTTATTCACTCATTTTGTTCTCATGTTAAATTCAGTTCAGCCAATTTGTAATTAATGCTTTCGTGTATTTAGTTTTCTGTCTAAGCAGCAATAAAGAATGAACGACAATCAAGGTAAGTAACATACTTATTTTAACTAAAACATCATGCAGCCTTAATTATATAATATAACAAACAAAGGAATCGAAATCCAAGGATCAAGTGATCTAACCGCGGCCATAGGTGTTGAGGAAGGGACTGGGACCGAGTGTCAAAACTTGATCTGATTAAGAAATGAACTCCATTACGTGGAAGATCACAATGAAATTAGTAGGTTTACCGAGTTTGAGAATGTTTGAATAAATATGAGCTTTAAAAAATCTCAAAAATAAGAGAGAATATATATTTTTTGGGACGCCATCCTCCAAAGCCATACATTTTCTTATTTTTGAGATTTTTGAAAGCTCGCCACATGTTTATTATCCAACCAATCTCCCTCAAACTCGGTAAACTTACTAATTTTAGTGATGGGTTCCTTCCTTAATCGGATTAAGTTTTGATAATCGGTCCCAATCTCTTCTTCAATTCCGCAATGGCTAATACAAACAGTTTAAAAATATTGCAACGGGTATAGTATTTCATAGGACGTTATACATTTTATCCGATTCTCATTGGATAAATTAAAATTATCAGGCGTTTTGTTCAACGCAAAATGTTGGCGCTCTCATTTGCCAAAAGCCATCACGTGATGTTATGAGTGTTCGTCCTCCACTGAGCATTATCACAACATTTTGTATTGAACATTATAATATAAAATAATTATGGGATCATCATAAGAACGCGTGATTTCATTGAATGCTCAGTGTGGTTGATTTTCTTATAAATGCACGCTCGAAAAAAAAATCAAAACAAAACGTATCGGTGGTTATTTTTCGCGAGTTTAATATGGATAACGGATATATTTTCATAGACTGGGAAGACGATATGTTCGAATACGAGGTGTTAAGAGGAAAATAAAAGTCCGCTTCCCAAAGCTAAAAGAAAAAGATCGAGATAATTTAGCATCATGCAGCTTCGTGCTCTAAAGCGACTAAGGCGACTACAAAATGGGCTGCTAAAATGTTTGAAGTTGAGAAAAGCAATGTCCACATTCTAATTCAGTGTTACTCATTGACAGTTTGATATAATAAATGATTGAAAATAAGATTTTTTTTTTTTTTCTAATAGCTAGCTGGTGTATTAAAGACCATTAAGCTGAAAAAAGTGACAACATAACTATACAAGATATGACTCACCAAGAACTCGACGATAACTTTAATACGCCTGTTTTATGCTGAAGCCAGAACAGTGAATGGCAAAGAATACAATAGGGTTTATCTGGTTACATGTAGAAATTCGTTAAGAGGTTCCTGAATGTTCCTGAATGAAAAACGGACGATAAAACTTGCAAAGAACCCAGAATTTCGGTACAGTAGATCATGCGGCCATGCCAACGAATATAACCTCAAAAGCTACACAACACGGTCATCAGAGCAGCAGTTAAAACACTCAGTGTTCCTTGAGATAAAGAAAATATCCTTCTTCGGGCCACAGAATCAGTAACCAGTGTCAATGATGCAGTTGTTGTAGAAAACAGTCGGCAATCCTCAACTCACGTATCTAATTCGGCTGCCGCTAATTCGCTAACGCTTTCTCTATGAATGCTTTTCCATCAGGCATTTTCAACGCTATCACAATGTGCAGATTAACTTCTGCTGTGTTGATCAGAAATTGTAAAAAGAAAGCACTTTGTTTCCTGCAACAGTTTTGATCAGTTGCCGGCTCTTGCAATTTCTGTCTTTCACTTTTATCGATTGACATGTTCCCTTCTTACCAGATTATTTCATCCACTGAATAAGAAACGAACGAGCTTTCAGGTCATCAATGTTAAGCTGTCACAATTGAACCAATCAGCGACGAAAAATGTTGTAAACAAGTCAAGTACAGTAAAATGGGGTCTTCGCTGTCGTCAGTTGCTTTTAGACTTATACGCGGGTGCTTAGATAGCTTACTTTCCTTAGTCTGGATTGAAGTCTATGTTATAAAACAAATAATAGATGGTTCTCCTCGTTCTATTTAACAGGGTTTGTTGTGCTCTGTACTTGAAAAACACGACTGGAGCTTTGGAACGTGGTTGTTGACTTATCATGCACTGAGCGCGTTAGTATAAGTACATCCACAGTTTTTCAAGACATCGAGCGTGCATTATTCTTTGTTTGAAGAATATTAAATTTACACGGGCAAACATTACCATTAAATTTAAATTTACGATTCAATTATTTAATATGGCCGCTTAAACTGATCCAAATCTAAGTTTAAATTTCTGCCTTAAGGGTGACCAAGTTTGGTGATAAAATATGTTATTGATAATATATGTTATTGCTATTATCATGAATGACTTAATGATAATCTAGTAAATGATACAAGCAGTTGTCAAGAGTAAGCTGAATGTGTTTATTTCCTGAAAGCTTGACTAACGTTTGTGACTAAATATGCCAATATTAACTTTTTCTCATGCGCAGCTTTTGACTTGGGACCTCCCCCTGCCTATGATGAAATCTATGGAGATCAACAGCCTGTCCAAGAAGTCCACCCGCGTAATTCATCTGAATTATTCCCTGCTCAAACGTCTGCCCGAGAAAGCCAGCCTACTTCTCCACCTGCCTACTACAGTGAACACGCTGAACATGTTCACCAAAACCTACCTGATGCACAAGCAACTGTTTCAGTACCATCACAGGTGAAATATAGTCCCTTTTATTAATCAAGAGTCCTGTAAGTTATGGACCACTGTTTGCTTTCGCGTTTAACCGCGAAGCGTTCAAACAATGAGAAAAAGTAAGAAAGGAAAAGAGGATTGATACTTTACGTTACAGACCTAGTAAACAAGTTAAACAACATATATGGTTAGTAGCCTGTTCCAAATCCTCCCCTCCCCTTCTTTCTTCTCCAAATTTCCCTTCTTCTTTTGGCCTCGTTTTCGTCCCCAACACCTAAGCACATGAAGCCTGAATGTTTAGGTCCACAAAGTCTTCAATAATTAACTGTCGCCGACCATTGAAGTATTTCATCGGACCGTTGAGATATTCAATGTTCACTTGAGAATCGATAATCGAATAATTACTTGTTTAAAATGATGATCATCACTAACGATTCCAATTAGAAAAGAAATACGATAAACGGGCTTCCTGTGGTAAAAAAAGTGAAGAAAAAGGAGGAAAAGCACTATTTTTCCATATAGAGCCCAAATGAATTTGGAGGGGGGCTTTATCATCACTTAATCATCTCATTTTTGTTGTAGACAACGAATGGAACTCCTACAGAGCCGCCTGAAAGCTACATAGGAATGGCTATCTGTACTTTGATCTGCTGTTTCTTTCCATTCGGAATCGTTGCAGTCATCTTCAGTACAATGGTAATTACATAGCCTGAAGGATGCTCGAACTAGGGCTATTCATAAGATCAGTATTCTTATAACTTGTGACTTTTGCGTCCAAGTTCGGAAGAGGTATAACTGAAAGATCTTGTCATATCAAAACAACTAAAATGATGATACAAGGTTGCTATGATAGCACGCATAAGACCCACTAATTTTATGTAAAGATGTTGATTCAACGCGCGCTTTTGAAGTTTATACCATTATAAGACAAGCTAAGAAATTTCTGTCATTTGAGTGGTTGAGAGCAGTGGTATTTCAGCGTAATTTGTAATACCTACACGCATGTAGGTGTTACAAACCTATTCCATATATGGTAGCTTTTGCCTTATTTGGAAAACACGCAACCAGTACTATCTTGAAAAGAAAAATGGCGGACATGTTTACCTGAAAGTGCGAAGGGAAAATCTTGGAAAAGCAAGCTTAAAACAAGCAAATATGCAGAACTGACAATTTACAAAAGTATAGATTCATTTTGTTGAGATACCTGTTGCAAAATCTTTATGAAAAAATTAGTTTTCGGGTCCTCGCACAAGCCGAAGTTTGACCAGAAAATCCTCAGCCCGGCGGGATCACACAAGAATCATATGGGGCTGGGGCACAACAATGCAGGATACACTAAGTACCAGCCCGTAATTGAGTAGCACCGTTTACCAGAATTTTATCGCAGACTCATCGCTTTTGGTCCGTTTAGGACCTACTTTCCAAAAGGACAAATTTCCTTGAATAACTGCTGGTCGTTCAAAGAAACACACTGTAGTTTTTAAAGGAAAGTACGAGCTTTCCAAAACTGCCATTTCATTTTGGGGCCAGCAACATTACGGGTTTTAGCGTACAAACATGGACTCGGAGGTTTCTTGTCGAAAAGCTGAATATTCAAGAAGGAAAAGGAAACCTCAAAAGCGGACTAAGGGACACCAAACCTGAAGAGTACGGTTAGCTAGTCATGTTTCTGTTTTGAACGTTTCAGTTGGTAATTTTTTGCTAAGGTTGTAGATTTGGGGCGAATATATGTTTAAAACTCCCATCTCTTTGTTTTAGCGTCTTCTGTAAAAAGTTTTAAGGCTTTTCATGCTTTGCCGAAGATCGAAAAATGGAAGCCTCAAAATGTATGATTAGCTTAGAAAATATCAAAACTGAATTGCTATATGTAGGAATTACGTCCCAAAAGGTCATTGTTAAGATTGTACTATATTTCGCGAGAAATAAGGAAAATGTTTGTATCTCTATACATTTGTGTTGCGCAATACCATGACTCGAATTTCAATGATACTGAAACACTCGATGAAGAACTAAAAAAAGTTCAAGGAAAGGGACCACATAAAAGTATAAGTTATATATTCATTCAGATCTTTGTTGTTGTTATTCCTTTTCTGTCTGAGCATGAGTATTGAGTTCGTTGGTTTTCGACGGAGCACAATCAAGAAGTGAGGGGATCGCTCCAGAAAATTTCTTAGCTCGTATTATAAACATTTAATAGCATGGTTCGTACGTGATATTTGGCATAAATACCACTCGCGAGATTTCAAAATTCCTTGCAATTTCACTCACCGCTACGCGGCTCGTAAAATTACAAGGAATTTTGAAATTTCCCGAGTGGTATTTATGCCAAATGCCACTACAAACCATGCTATTAGTATAGGTAATCATACGGTTTCGAGTGCAATTTGGGATTCATTTGCACGAGTGGGTTTTTCAAAGAGTATCAAAATTGCACGAGCCCGCAGGGCGCCGGTGACGTTGGCGAGTCATGTGAGAAAGTAATTTATTCAGTCAACAAACCATAATAGTTCACACTTTCAAATTCATTCAAATTGTTTTCAGAAGTCGAAAGGAAATGTTGCATTGCTTTCCAAAGAAATTTGCATCGTATTTCCTTTTTTCGGGCACTATGTTTCCTTTTTTCTGCACTGTGTTTCCTTGAAATTGCATTGCCCTCAACCAATCAGAATTGAGCATTTTTTTCATGTATATTATTATTACAAATGTAGAAAATGTTATCACGCAGCAAAATCATGTTTCGTGTTTTGAGAAAAATCTTGGAGCTTCCTTAAGGTCGGCACACACGAAGGGACAAGTCCCAGGGGCAAGTCTCGGGGACAAATCCCTTGTTGCGTACACACGAAGGGACAAGTCCCCTCGTGTGAACTAGGAAAAATCTTGTCATTTTGTCGCCGGGATTAGTCCCCTCAATTCAAACCAGTTTGATTTGAAGGGACAAGTCCCGGAATATTTTTCCTAGTTCAGACGAGGGGACAAGTCCCAGGGACTTGTCCCTTCGTGTGTAGCGACCTTTAAGCAATTAGTACAGTATCCTTTTGTAGCAGATATCTTCGCGAGCAAGCTTATTTAGCAAAGTGGTTTTATGAGATGGATCGTGACACGTCTTTGTCGTTATTTAAATCCTTGGGTTTGATTTAAAGATTAGTTCACATTTGACACGGTTTTCTTTGTTATTCATAGGACTTTATTTCTAATATAGACCGGTTGAACAGTAGAGTAATTCAAAGCACGGGGAGGGATTTTATATTCAGCAGAGAAAATCGGAGTTGATATATATCACCCATGTTTTCACAAAAGGGGGTCTTAGGTTCTAAGGGTCCTTTTGTGAAAACATCGCAGATCTTGTGTGCCTTTAGCCTTAAAAGCCAGTAACTCGTGTTTTTGCCGTTTTCTTGAAAGGGCAAATGACAGTTTACGACTTTTCTGGCCTTTCTTTCCAATAATTGATCTCTAGGTATTTTATGTGGGGGGGGGGGGGGGGGGGGGGGGAGGTGAGGGGTGGGGAGGGTGAGGGGTGGGGAGGGTGAGGGGTGGGGAGGAGTAGTTCAAAAACGTATGGCGCAACCATTTGCTTAGTGAAAGATGTACATTTCCCACTAGGTCTGAGAAAAAAAGTGCATTTTTTGGATGAAAACGTTGAAAAGTGAGTTACTGGCTTTTAAAGCCAACAGGTACACATTAATTTACTTGTGTAACCTAAATTTCAAAGTGGCGCCATTTCTCGAGCCTTTAATGGTTTTCGATGCACTACACGGCAATACAACGTTCAGCTTAGTTCAGTTGCGTTACGCTTTGATTCCGTCTTGAACGAGAACTAAGCAAACATATCTGGCACTTGAGAGACAATAACTTAGATTATGCAATTAAATGGAATATTTTATGCCGTGCTCCTCACTACTCAAACATAACGAAGCGATGTAATTTATGTATAACAGAGAAGTCCTTTATTTTATGCAAACCAGAAAACGCAACTTTGAACAAACGGAACGAACTGATCAGCAAATGTAGACACAAAGCGGATAAATTTCTACTGAGAAACGTGAAGTGAATTTTCTATTGTTTTCTATGACGCAATTAACCCCCCAAGGAAATCGAAGGACATAATATGATATTTTTAAAGCTGTAAATATTCTCTGAGTTGACCTTTGGTCATGCACTGAAGAGTGCAGGTTCGTCCTGTACGAAACAGAACTGTATGCATTAAACCAGAGTCAAAAGTGTAACCGTATCCAGTTATCCTATGTATATTCGCTCTACCTAATGGTATTGAGCACTCTTGGCACACGTATATATATAATTGAATTGCTCATTATGAATTCAAGGTTCAATATCTGGTTATTAATAACCAGATATTGAACCTTGAATCCAAATTCATCAACACCGCTTTTCCGTCGAGAATATCATTTCCCAGCTTGTTATAATAAAATTATTTAAGTATAAAAACACTATATATACATAGTGTTATTTGTTAAGAAATGTTTAGCGGATAACATGACTGCGCTTTTAACTTCAAAGATAAATCAAATTGAAGCAACATAAATCCCAAAAGCAATAAATCGGCCTTTCTTCCTTTACGTTCAATTCAACTAAAATACTACCGATGATTCTGACCAAATTTTGATCTCGCGACTTCTTTGACTAATTAAAGACTCGTATCTCAGCTGAGGAACAAATTCCTGTCCGTACAACATTCGTAAACATTGATTAGAAAAGAACAACCTTTAGCTTCAACCTGTTATATAAAATGATCATTAACAGTTATTCACCAAATTGGAGGTGAATAGTGGTGGATATTAACCGAGCCGCTTTTAGTATATACCAACGAGGCAACCTAAAAAACAAACAAATAAAGCGACAACTAGAATAATATTTTCAACCGGAAGTTTTATTTTATCGAAAAGCACCAGCGCACGCGCACCAAAACGAGCTGCTACTTAATTTACATAACAACACGTGCTTTCGCTGCTCTACAATTTCTGTCAGTGCGTGAAGAATATTGAATCCGGAAAGTTTTGCTGTCATTTTCAGTTTCCTCGATAAATGTTTTACTCTTCACTTTACTAAAGCTTGTAAAGTTAGTTCAAGGATGACTCAAGTTGAAATTGAAGGTGCAATTTACAAAAGAACCACCAGAAATCATTGCTGGAGTAAAACTCTGTGACTGGAACGAAACCGATTGATTCACATTTTCTTGAACCTGATTGGCAGCGTTTGGGGATCCGTTTACATGGCCAGAACTGGAGGGCAAAGATAGCTGTTGAGGTGCAGTAGATGGCTGAGGAAGGCTCTGAACACTCGCTGTAGGTCGAGGAACTATTTGGCGATCGGCGGAGTTCACGAAATCGGTCAGGGCTGTTGACATTTCTGCGAACTGCTCGAAGGTCGGGCGGTACGGTCGTTGTACGACTCGAGGCTTCTGTCACTTTTGTGCCCTGTGACAGCATGGATATGGCGGTTCTTTAAGTTCATCGCAGACAAAACACTCACTGTGGTTGATCTGACGGAGTGGTTTGTATAGGCAGGGTTGATTTCAGCTCGGAGACACATGTTTTTCATCATGTTATCGAGCATGTTGTGGCCGAGAGGGATAGAGCTGTACCAAACTTCAGTTTGCGAAGGGCTAAACTTCGAACCTGGGCTAAACTTCTGGAACAGTGCTGGACATTTAGGATTCAAATGTGAGAGAAACTTCTTCAGGACAGTCACTGGACAGCGAAGGGAGCCTTTGTTTGCAAACATTTTCCCATTCGACGGGTCGTCGGTGCCGTCTAAACCACCCTGGTGATTTTTGGTTGCGATGACGCCTCCAGGACTATTACGGTTGATTTCGAAATATTCATGACCTGAATCTGGAGTTAAATTAAGCTTGAACGATGAAGGACTTAGCTGTCTCTGGTTTTCTCGTCCACGGCGGCCAAAATAAAATGTAACGAAGAACCACGCTGTTTGTTGTAGCTTCGCCTGATCAATGGACGTGCAGTCGACAAGCTCGCCTGCGTTGTACAACTTTGTTATCGCTTCCTTCGTCAATGGTGGCTTGTGTTGCGTAGGACGAATTTGTCCAGACTTGCTTAAATTCTTCAAGAAGGAATTCAAGGCTTTATTCGCTTCTGTAAACTCTGGGCTGCTGATAATCGAGCGGAACGGCTTATTGTTGTCATTTCGGAGAAAGCGCTCAATGGCCGCCCGTATCGAGGTAAGCGTTGCCTTGTTATAGTAACTATGGTCCTTCTTTCTCGCCGACAAGTAAAACTTTCTCAGACATTTGTTCAGCTCGTCTACTTCCATGTCTACAATACTTGTTGAAAACTCATCTTGCTGTGAAAACCACTCTAAAAATACAAAATTATTTGTGTCAAAAGTGCAAAAAACAGTTGCAACTTCGGACAAAAACAAGCCAATGTCTTAGCTTTTTATCTTTTAAGTCGTGTTATTTGTGGCCTATAATGTTTTCTTACCTTGAAACACCTTCAACCCGTATTTAGTAGCTTTTTTTGTGTTATCTGGTACTGCTCGTTTTTCAATTTCTCGAATATCTTCCTCTGAAATTATCGCAAAACGCGAGTTTTCAGCGGCCATTCTGTTGCTGGATCAGGAATAGCCCATGTTTCGGAGGTAGCTATTGTTTAATATCTACTGTTTGCGAACCAATGAGATTGCGCGTTCTTAGGAGGTTGTCGAGTTGGTATATACTAACACAAAATATTTCCTTGAATACTACCAGCTTTTGACAAAATAGCTATTGTGCATTAACGTTATATTATATTCAATGCTCGTGCCGGCAACAGTTTCTATAGCACACTGATATTTACTACGACACTTCTTGGAAATTTGTTCTGAACGACTAAACAAAATATTCAATCATTCAATCGGATGTTTCGTTGAATTCAAAAGCACTGAGTATTTAGTGGTATAAATAAAGTACACACTGGCCTTTCTAGCTTTGTAATGTTTTCGACGTGCTGTTCCATATTCTTGTCCTTTTCCAAACTTCTTCAGTTTCCCAGCAAAAATGCGAGCACGTATCCCGGCTTTGCCTTAAAACTGATGCCATTCGTGGCTCTCAATGACTTCTAGTTGAGCACAAGTTAAGCTTCTGTCGCCGGCTCTTTTAGCGAAACTACCAAACTCACCGGCACGCCTTACTGAAAACCATGTTCTTCGATTATTCAGAATTGGATTCAAGTTCGTTTCAAGAGAGTTACATCACCTTTTACTTAGGCTAACAATAATGCTTCGAAAAGACGTGATATCTCATAGGAATACCCTCTTGCGTAAACCTTGGCAATGCGAACTAAGTCAGTTAAATAGCTCGAACCGCGGTATTAAGCCCTAACAACCCACAGGCCTACGGCCCTTGGGTTGTATAGGGCTTAATGTCGAGGTTCGAGCTATTTAACTCTTACTTAGTAATACTACTTAGCCATCATAATGTACAAATGAAATATAAATTTCCGTTATATCCGTTTCATACGTACGCCATCCAACTCATGTGCCGACCTAAATAGATAAATTAGTATGACAGAAGAGCGACGTATGAATCAATAGCTGATACTACAGTGACGTCTACGAATAGCACTTTCACCGGTATTGACCCGAACGCCTCACTTCGATGCAATGAAGCGCCATTGAAACCATCATTCTTGCATGACACCAACACGACTAATTTAGATACACAGTTTCAATAGTGGTTAGAACGATATGCTTGATTTGGTGCAGCAGATCGATGGTGTCGCGTTATTCGACAATGGATTGGCGTTCATTACAAACCTGCTCTTTTCATGTGCCGAACTAAATGCATAAATTATAAACATGTAAAAACCTTCACACTGTTAACTGTGGCACACGATCATATTTCAGACGGCAGTACCCATGTATGAAATTAAGAATGGTCTTAGCCCTCCACGTATATTAGACATATTTAAACATACCAATACTGAAGAGCTTCCATCAATGAACACTGATTAGATTTCCATCTTCCTATAAACGCTATATTTAATGCAATTGGCTAAGGTAGACACCTTTTACCTCTTTTTTCGGGGACCATATCTATGGTCAAAACGCAGCATATATATAATCGTATATATTTTGCAAACAACATAACTAAGTACCTCTACAGCGAAATAGAAACAATTGTGACAACTACCTCTCCGTTCTGCTATAAGAAATTGACCAGGGGTATGTAACCCTTCTTTGTTAGCTTTATATACCATTGTATCAAGTCTAATGATTAACTTACATTTAATTGTTTAGTTTACTAACTGATTGCCGTTGTTATTATTTTCTTCACTGTTTTTTATGTTAGTCGTAGAATATTTATTTCAGTAATAATTTAACTACTTATGAATGTATTTGTAGTGTCCTTAGTTAGCTGTTCAAGCAAAAAACATTAACACGTAAATATATGTTCGTGAATTCGTCCCCCTTCCCCGCCCTCTCTAGCAATTTCGCCCCCAACCTTTTAAAAGGTTATTCTTTATGAATACATTTTTTCCTTCTTATTATTACTGAAATGTATTGGACGTGGAGAATAGTAATGCAAAACGTTATCAATAAAGTGTATAAAGGCACGCATTCAATTTTATTTTAAAATTCAAGCTTCACTTTTCTTCGACAAAATTCGTGTTGGTAGCTATGGTAAACGCTGCAATTTTCATTCGCGCAAGCAGTGCAACACGAAACTCTAAAAGAGATTCTGCTACCACCTACAATCTTCGTCAATCTTCGAATGATTAGTTATTAGTATTCCTTGCCTGAAGCTGACATGTAGACGATGTAATTATTGTGGTTACGTAAAGGTTTTGATAATCCGTAAATCCGCCTTCTTTGAAACGTTTTGCGAAAAAAAAAAAAGTGTTACCGACTCGCGTGAGAACTTCCTGAATAAACAAGCTAATGAACTAATTTTAAAACTAATTCTAAAACAGCGGGAAGTTTTAAAACTTACCTTAGCTTGTAGCGAGTGGAACTCATATTTGAAAACAACTGCCAAATATCCTGATGATTTTGACATGCATGAAAACCATAATGAAGTTGACGTAGTTATCGCGGTATGTAAGTGTTTTAGAAATGCCCGCGTCGATCCAACTATTTTGAAAGACCTTTGCCGAATAAGGGGATGTTACCGACTCGCGTGCTTTGTTCTATTTCGATTGAGCTAACGACGCTTGTTAATTCGGTAATTACATCAGTTCTAAGTAGGAAAACCTTTCTGGATAACAGCTTATTAACTAATGAGAAGATAAACGGCGGTAAGATTTCTAGCAGTGTAATTAACTCAATTTCGGAAAGAATCACTTTCCGAAGAAAAGCAGTGTTACCGACTCGCATATTTTTGTAGTCAGTAGTAGTAATAGTAGCAAAAGAGGTCTTACACTTAAATTTTATAAAAAAGTCTTTAGATTTAAAAAACAATACACTTTTCATTCAGTGCGTTGACATGTACTGCCTCTATTTTCTGAGGCGGGGCGATTTCAATAAGAATTACGAGTACAATTTACTAGCGATTTCGCTTCCCCCTAGGGGAAGGGGGTGAATTCACTGAGGGGGGGGGGGGGGGCGAAATCGCTGTGACACCGATTCGATGAATTAAGTCCAACGTCTGGATCACCAACCGTTCTGTACTGGAGTAGCATCTAAAACGGTCCTCAGCTTAATGTGTTGAATTCTTTGTTGAATTTCTTCTGCAAATTTCTGGAGAGAAATAGCCATATCCAGATAATGTAATAAATTAAGTTAAATGTCTTTACATTAGATAAATTAGATTACAGTCGAAACAGGTCAAGCGTTCCTCCCTGGAGCAAGAAATGAAGTTCATTATTCGAAATTTGATTTCATTGTTCGTTTCAATTTTCCATTGTTGAAGTGAAAGTTGCAAAATTTAGAATGAGCCTCAATTCAAATTAGTCTCCTTTGCAGCTGTTCTTGGGGCTAGCGTTTGCTCGACAACACTAAGAACGACAGCTGTGAAGGAGACTAAAATTCAAATACACTATGGAATAAGATGTACAAGCTTCCTGTACATAAAGACAATCAAATTCGATTGGGGCTCAATTTGAATTTTGAAAGTTTCGTTTTAACAATGGAAGTTTGAAACGAAGAATAAAATCCAATTTCGATAATGAACCTCATTTTTGAGGAACGTTTGACCTGATTTGACTGTAATACCCAGGGATTCAAACGACAAAGATGTGGCGGGTCAATTGGTTGATCTAAAAAGAGCAGTAACGAGGATTCTAGACGTTTCGTTGGCGTCAACCGACGAAGGTGATGGCGATGACATTATATGAAAGCCAATAAGTTATTATGTGATATATGGATGTTGACTGCTTGCTTGCTTCCTTGGTTGAATGATTTTATCACACATGTGGTTGCTTATAATTAATTATATTTTGTATTGCCATTAATTTTGCTTTGTTTGCTTTCTTAAGGTACTTTCAGCATTGGAACAGAGGAGCAATTCAGCCGCTCGTTACTACTCAAAGTTATCTAAACGTTGGATCACCGTTACAATAATCTGTGGATTATGTGTTTGGGTGGCAGCACTCTTTTTATTTTTCATTCGATGGAGACATATTCGAATTTACTGAACTTCGACGATCGATTTTAGTGGCGTCAAAACTAAGGAAAACATCCGTTTTGGGCTCCCTGTTTCCAGTTGGAAGTCAGCGCGAGTCTTGGTGAGGGCCTGGAGTTGTGACGTCAATCGGGCGTCATTTTACTACAACTACCAGAATCCTTTGCACGGTTTCTTAGGTTCCTCTAATTTAGACCATTGTCTTGCTATTCTCAAAGGAGTTGGAAAATCTGAATAATAAAAAGAACGTCCTACTATAATCTAATCAGTATGAAATAAACTCCATCACAAGAAAGAGTAGATCGAAATTAGTAAATTTACCAAGTTTGGTGACATTTCGTTGGATATTTACCATGTGGTGAGCTTTCAAGAGAGCAATACATACACGTCACAGGTCACTAGTCTCCAGGCCCCCAAAGGGAATTGAAAACTGACGGCCACATGTTCTGGTTCTCAACTTTGAAAGGCCATAAAAAAATTACAGCCGAGTTTTAGCCTTCCATTTTTCCTTTTAGTTCTAAGAATAGTTTAAAGTTTCAATAATAAAAAAATTTGGGGTTATAAGGACTTTAAGCTTACTTCGAGCAATGGAAAAATAACTATTGTTAATAAGAATGAAATATAGATTACGCTAATTACCCTGAGCTGTGGATGAGACATCAACACTCGGCATATTTCACGTGTAACAAGCCATCAATTTCACAAGATGCGACTACATACAGCAGTCCCCACAGGGAGCCTAAGCGTAGTTTCTGTGTTATCAGTGTAATATATAAAATAGTCAAAATAAAGTTTGAACATCGTCCTTAAACTGTGTCTGGTTATTATTTATGTTAGTTTTGAACTTTTCCTAAAACAAATTCTCCCCTTAATGGCAAGGGTGGAGAGTTCATCTCGAAAAGCGATTCCAGCAATCCAAGCTCCACAAAATGAAAAAGTTTACCAAGGAATTCGCGTCGAATCGAGCTCAAACTTATGCAGCATACAGGACAATACTTAGCTTACCTTTGTATACATATAAATCTCTAACATCACAGCTACACGCGAAGCGAAGCCCAAGCAAACTCAGCTAAACTTTCTCATAGCAGGCATTTTGAATGCGATTTCCCCAAATCTATGGCGTTGGCGCGGTCGTTCCTGGAGCCATTTAAAATCATACTAATATTGATTTATTATCTCCTATTGGTCTTTTCCTACCCTGGATCAGAGGTTGGAAATCCGTTTTTCCTTGCTCACAATATCGACAACGTACGTCTCGCTTTGAGCCTCTGGCATCTAGGGTAATCTTTTCCCTCAATTAAATGACTTTGATGTTGATATGCTACCCTAAAGAACAAATTTTGCCTATTACAGTGTACATAACTTTTATAATAATCTAGAAATTTCAGACCCAAAGAATAGCTTCTCCATTATCCATTTAAACATCCGTAGCCTTCAAGTAAATTATGATAATTTATATATGTTAAAGTGCCTATGAACAATATTTTTAGATATCAATTCTAAATCAAGTGAATAGTAGAATGGTAAAAGATATTTTGCTTTGAATGCTGTGCCGCTGAGTTAAGGAGGTTTAAATATGCAAAATGCTAATTACATGACGTCAGGGGAGGTATCTGCAATCACTTCTTAGTGGTTGTAAATGGGCGTTTCTACTGATATAGGAAAACAAATTTCTAACATCATTTTATTTCACCCATGGGTATAACGAAAATTAAGTTGATCTAATGTTAAAATGCTTTCGAGATGAGGAATAATAAAATTTTCCGTTCGTCAACATCTCATCTCGTTTCAGAGATATTAAGGTTTTTGTAATATGCAAATGAGATTACCTGTGACGTCATATTGTTTGCACAGGAGACAAATCACAAAATGAAGAATATTTCTGCAAATAATGAGACTTTGCACATGTATGACACTATTCATAACACTCATAATGATATGCGAATATGGTACAATAAGGTACAATAATACCCAATTTACAGCTAGGTGTGCACAGACACGTGGATGACGCTACGAGATGACTATAGACCCATTCGAAAAATGGCGTCCAATTTAATTAACTATTGTTTAGTACTGACTAGCCTCGCTTACACGTTCAAAAGCTTTTGTGTGTACTGACTAGCCTCATGTTCACGTTACCAGGACAATAGCTTTTTAAATTGGACGCCATTTTTCGAATGGGTCTATAAATTACAGAATCAACGTAGGACACTCCCTTCTTGCTCAGTTCTCCAGCGGAACAGTGGTCAGACAAACGGTTTTTCTCTTCGAAAATACGACCCACGCAAATCTATGGCAGAAGTTCAGTTCCCACATGGTCCGGCCCCACCAGTAGCACAAGTGGTTCCAGCTCCACTGGCGGCTGCACAGGATGGACAAGCACCAATAGCTCTACCGGCGGTTGCACAAGACGGACAAGCACCAATAGCTCCACCGACGGACCCACAAGCTCCACTGGCTCAGCAACAAGATGGGGAACTTGAGATAAATATGGCCATGTTGATTTGCTTATAGTATGAAATGCAGTTATGCACGGGTGAGGTTTCTAACCGGTTTTATCTGTAGAATGAATCCTTCGACGGAATAGTTCGTTGGACGACTGCAGATAATGTTTAAATACTATTGTGCACGGGTGAGTTTTCTCGCCGTTTTTTTCTGTAGAATGGAAACCTTCGACGGGATAGTTCGTTGAACGACTGCAGATAATGTTTGAATGCTATTGTGCATAGGTGAGTTTTCTCACCGGTTTTATCTGTAGAATGAATCCTTCGACGGGATAGTTCGTTGGACGACTGCAGATAATGTGTGAATGCTATTGTGCATAGGTGAGTTTTCTCACCGGTTTTATCTGTAGAATGAATCCTTCGACGGGATGGTTCGTTGGACGACTGCAGATAATGTTTGAATGCTATTATGCACGGGTGAGTTTTCTCGCCGGTCTTATCTGTAGAATGAATCCTTCGACGGGATAGTTCGTTGGACGACTGCAGATAATGTTTGAATGCTATTGTGCACGGGTGAGTTTTCTCGCCAGTCTTATCTGTAGAATGAATCCTTCGACGGGATAGTTCGTTGGACGACTGCAGATAATGTTTGAATGCTATTGTGCACGGGTGAGTTTTTCTCGCCGGTTTTATCTGTAGAATGAATCCTTCTACGGGATAGTTCGCTGGACGACGGTAGATAATGTCTTATTGGTGTTAAATATAAATGGCTAGTACAGTATCATGGCTCGCTGAGCGTGTTGAGTCGTAGAAAGGCTGCGGGAGTAGATATAATTTTTACTCCGGGTGTAAAGAGGCTAACGAGGATAATTGTATGGTACATTTTATGCATAATTGTATGTATACCGAACAGTTTGAATGTAAAGGTATTTACCCTTGTTGTAAAACGACGTCTAGACTGTGATGCCTTTTTGTGTCGGAGACAATGAAGCCTGACTTGGTTGTCTTGTAATATTTATGAGCATACGACGGAATGACTATAATCAGTTATTGAGCCCTGACAATTAGTGTTTCATAAGCACGGAGTTATCGTGTATTGAACCATTTGAGACAATCAATCTGGCTTTATGGTGTCCTGAAAGGAATTTATGGTTGACCAGTCGATGGAAATTGTCTTATATTGAAGGTTCATAAATTGACGCCGTCCTCTCTGTTTTGTCTCTATTCTCTTGAAATAGCGATTGAAAAGAGATTTCAAAGAACGTCAAAAGGCGATGGAGTCGTTAACAAAAACTTCTGTGGAAAATCACCTGAAGAAGTTCATGGCCTATGCTTGAAGTCTCAGAGTTTTAATGGTTCCGAAAAAAGGGTATCTAAATCAACCCTGCCGGTCATACTGGGTCAGAGCTGTTATCTCTCTGCTGACTTCTCGGGGGTTTCTGTTCCCCCATAACACCGTGTTCTTCTCTATTGTAGCATTGGGAAGTTGATGCACAATTTGACACGCAGATGTCAATGAAAATAATACAAAAGGATGTAATTTGGGTGGACCTGCATGGAAACCCCGTCACTCTCAGCAAAGGGATGACAGCAAATAGTAGTCTGACACAAATAATACGTAAAGTGGAATGTGGGGAAACTATTGGTGACATTGGTGATTTAAATTTCCGGGACCTGAGCCAGTTTCGCGCGGGAGAGTTGCATAATAACGTTGGCTATTGGGAGGAGATTGCGACAAAGAATCCCTCGGAACAACACGCTACAATTCTTGGGTGGATCAGAGAAAAAGTGTCTATCTTCGATCCATTTATTTTCAACAGTTTACTGGCACATTTAAGGGGAGCCAATATGACGTTCAAGAACATCGTTTCATGTAATCCATTTGGGCAATTTATCAAGCGAACTCTGGTGGAACGTTTGAGGACTGGTGCCATATCATACCATCTCGTACATTTAGGAGATTTTCTAGGCTTATCAAAGTCCATCTTGATGCCAAGTAAAGTGGTGCCATACCATGGTTTTCTGGTAGATTCAACCGAAGAAGTCTTCCACCTAATGCCAGAGAAGAAAGTGAAGTTTCTCCAACTTATCCCAGAGACCAAGTTCACAGGAACGGTTGCATATGTCTTGTCCAGCGAGGTACACACCCATGTGACTGCCCGCTACGACTGTTATACAAAACTGTGGACTCATATATCGAAAAGTTACGTTCTATATTTCACGCTATTGGGAGAGACGGTGAATGGGACAAACGTTTAGGGCTGGGGAATCCTGCAGCTGATAAGTCCATTAAAGATTACCTGCGTGTGGTTACAGCAGAGCAGTTGCAAGCTCGGATAACACCTAAACAAGCCACTCCCTTCTTTGTGGACAAATTAACTAAGCTGTCATCACATCTCCAACGGTCGTTGGAAAGCGCAAAGACCCCGACCCAGCGGTTCATTATTGCGTGAGACCAGGTATATTTTAAGACGGCCTTCTTTAGTGGGGATCGCCCAGGCGATCTCGGCCAAATAAAAGTACTCGAAATCCTACGTTTCCCCAACGACGATGGCTTTCTATTTAGTCATGTGTGGGGCAAGACGTTGAGGGATGGGGACGAAAACGTTTTTTTGGGATCCGGAGGAACCCACAGACCACCATTTGCCCTATTCGTGGTATTGAGCAATACATAGAGGTGGCATGTTAAATGAAAATTGACCTAACACGTGGCTACTTATTCCGGCCTACAACGCCTAATGGAGGGATTCAGAAATGGGTGCGGATGAAGGTGAAACATTACATGGCTTTAGATCCGGGTGTGCCATTACATTAGCACTGAAGGGTGCAGACTTATGGATCATGTTGGCTGGGCGCGTAGACACACTGCTCTTTATTACCTACAGCTGGCTAAAGTTCTAAACCCAGACGGCGTATCTGCGAGACTCATCTGAGATGGAGTGCCAAATGTAATCAACCCCTGGCAGGACATCAATGAACTAAAACGCTTTGTATGTGCATTTCCTTCTGAGAATATACAAAACGGGCTAATCAGGATCCACTGTGAAGGCATTATTATTTGTTGTACTATTCATAACACTCATAATGATATGCGAATATGAAATAAGGTACAATAATACCCAATTTACAGCTAGGTGTGCATAGGCACGTGGATGACGCTACGAGATGACTATAAAATACAGAATCAACGTAGGACACTCCCTTCTTGCTCAGTTCTCCAGCGGAACAGTGGTCAGACAAACGGCCCACCCACCCTCCCTCCAGATTCCCCTGACACTCTAAGCCAAGCTGTACCAGCTTGGCTTTGACCGCTGATCAATATTTCTCCCATACCTTAATTCAACTGAGTATGAATGTGAGGGTCATGAAATAGAATACTATGGAAAGTACACATCATTGTAAAAATTATGGTGTTGCCATGGAAACCTTGAACATAAAATTCCAATTTCTTTCCTTGTTACAAAAAATAAGTTGCTTAAAATACTCACATACAATGCCTACATTGTTCGAAATCTTATTTTGGACCCACACCAAAAAATTGTGCTTGACAAAGGAGAAATTATTGAAGTTTGTGTTATTTGTAGTGGAAGCCTGGGGCCAGAATGTTTTCATGGCAACATCATAATTTGCACAATGATGTGTATTTTCTATAATACCACATATGTGCAAAGTTTCAATAGTTTTTATCCAATATTTGTAGATATATTCTTGATTTGTGATTTATCTCCAAGGCTGTGCAAACGATATGACGTCATAGGTCATTCATTTGCATATTACAAAAACCTGAATAGCTCTGAAACGAGATGAGATATTGACAAACGGAAAATGTCATTATTCCTCATTTCGAAAGCATTTTTAAATTATCTCAACTTAATTTTCGGTTCGTATGCACTTTAAGTTGTGGAGTTCAACTGAAAGTTTCTTGAAGTATACGTCAAGTTTAGACCCGGTATTGGTCTGTCTAGGGATTTTAAGTATACACTTGTCGCTGGTGTGCATTGTCCTAGATGCAGTTATTGGATACGGAGCTGTAACGAAGCGCTCATTTGCGGTATCCTGTCACAACATCTTCGTTAATATAAATCTGTGTATGATAGCATAAATTAGTTTTCCGCTGTCAAAAGCGTTCGGAACGGGTTTTAGTTGCAAAAACTGTCCCACCAGTATGATCTGCTTTCCGCCGAAGGGCGGCTTTGATTGTCCGGCCATCTTCATCACTGATTCATTCGTGGATTGTGTTGATCAGCTCAACGATTCTTCGACTTGACATCCCTGCCTCGTCCCAAATTATGACATCAGCCGATTTCATTCTTTCTACACAGTGTGGCAGCATAACAGATTTAGAAATAACCATTTCTGAAGGCATATCAGCCGTTAGAAGAGCGTACTGGGAAAGGGCAGTTTTACTTTTTATTGAACCGTCAAATACAGTAGCGGAAATGCCACTAGAATACACCGCTACAACATTTCATCCAAGGCTTTTGAGACGCGTTACGATTTCGTTCACTACGTATGACTTTCCAGTGCCAGCAAGGCCACTCAACAGGATATTATATCCTGTTTCAGCAGTGCTAACAACTGCTCTTTGGTCATCTGTATATAAGGCTCTTACAAGGAAATATAAGGGTTAATACGAGTTCTCTCCTATTTGTCACACCATATTCCAGTCGCTACACCGACGTATTTTTTCACAACTTGTGTTACACCTTACCTTGGTTCCAGTTTTTGGTTACAGCTTTTGAAGAGAACTAAACCATGAAATCGACTACATTTCTATTTGACTTTATACATGTGAGTTTACTTCACCTATTGTTTGCTGAAACGTTCGTGGGTCTCCCCTACAGATTCCACCGTTCAGTGATTGGGCACAATGACTTCATTCTCCGAATCACCTCGAAAAAACACGAGGAGGCGTCGGAATCCTTCGCCACTCGTTCGTCACTGCTCCCGAATAAAAGCCGTTAAACGAAGGCTAATATGATGGAACCCCGGCTCGGTACATGCTTGGTTAGCTTCAGAAACCTTTGAATTTGACATGGACTAATGGATACTCGTGTTTTCTGCCTTCCCTTACTTTTTGTAGGGAAGAAAACAAATGCAGACGTGACACAAATAAAGAATAAACACATCAGTGATGAAGAGGAACAACACACAGGTAAGATTTCATAACTTTATTGACCATTTTAGTACAGTTTCAGATTTGTTTAGAAATTTCCATACAATCCTCTAAAATCATTAGATTGGGCTGCCTGTGGCGATATTGATGCCGTTTACTTCTTTGAGCTCCAACGAATAAAACTGAAAATGATGAAAGTGCGCTTGGCAGATAATTTAGCTTATATGTTATACTCATGCACACTAGCAAGATGCGAAGTTTAATTTCACTTTCAGTTCATCGTCGAGCACAATCTTAAAATCAAGCTAACAGTTGTCACTTTGCCGTTATAAGACAGTTACATCTCCAAGAAAAATACTATATATTAAAAATAAATAAACTATCGCATCTCTGCGTAGCGGCGCAGGCTACGATTGCGAATGCAGGTCCAGTTCTAAAAGCTTTAAAATTAGTACTATACCTGTGGCTAAGCATGTTTCGTTCCCGAATGAGATGTTACGTACGTTGTGAGCTTGTGGTTGTATGTTCTGTCAAAAAAATCCCCAAAATTGTCGTAGTGTCTCGGCCAAGTGTTATATTCGCAAAGGAAAGAAGTATCGTACTATTTGTTTTAACACGTTGGCTCTGACCTATTTCGTGCATACTATTCTAGAAACTCGTGATAATGGGGACTACAACGTCATATTTTTTTCTCTGACTTTAGTAAATGTTTTGACTTAGTGGACCATAATGTTCTGCGTGTTGAACTGTATTTTTTAGATATTGATATCCATATCATTAGATGGATCGCTTCCTATCTCAATAATACACTGTACGATGTAGATCCCAAAGGGTAAGAATTGGGGATTGCCTCTCTCCATCTATTTTTCTGAATGGGGGAACTCCCAGTATACCAAGCTTGCCCCTTTCTGTATTAAGTATGTAGATGACGCTACTGTAGCTGAATTCATCCCTAGATGCTCCACCTCCTTCTTACCTTACAATGTAAATGACATGTATAACTACGCCTCTAGTAGAGGAATGAAGTTAAATCCGAAAAAAAAACGACTGTCGATTTTCTAGTGTACGTGAACCCGACCCTCTATTTTTTGACCGGGCAGCTATTGAGAGGATATATTGTTGTAAGCTGCTTGCAGTCTATGTATCTACCGACCTGTCCTGGAACACTCACTGCTCCTACATATTTGAGAACACCTTTATGCCACACGCGCACAGCTTGTCCAAGCTTATTGCTCTATTATTAGGCTTTCCCCGTATGGGCTGCCTTACCCGAGTACCTTTCGGTCCTTATTGAATCGATGCAGAAGAGAGTATTGCGCATCGTCTTACCCGGCCTGCATTACCACGGTGCTTTGAGCCAGTCATGTGTTAAGTTCGTTAAAAAATCAGCTCGGCTAAGCCTTTAAATTCCCTTGTTCCGCATATTCCGCGTGCTTGCCCGTACAGTCTTCATTCTGATCAAGGTAAATTTGTTAGATTGTTTGCAATACCAACTATGACGTCCACTTCCAATGTAGCATCCTAATTTGAGTAGTCCATTTCCAATGTAGCATCCTCCCTCGAGCTGTATGATGGCTAGTCTGCTATGTAGACGTATTTTTTTCGATCTCCTAAATTCGAAGAAAAATGTAACGTCTGCTTACCCGAGCGCTTAATTAGTTTTCGATATGCAAGCATGACGTCAACACTTTTGTTTTATTTTTTGCCCAATCGAAGCCATTGTTAGAATTTTTTGAATCGGCGCGCCACTACTCAAGCGTGGGAACACTCCTGTGATTGGTCGATGGCAATGGTCGTATTGTCTGGATTCTTTTTAACTGTAACATTGCGTCACTTTCCAGGATATGGAAGGTAAAGTCTGATTGGTCCAAAACGCAATGAGTTGTGCATATTGGAAACTAACTAAGCGCTCGGGTAATTTTTCTTCGAATTTATGAGATTCAAAAAATGCGTCGGCATAGCAGGCTACATAATAGCGAGCACTCTTTTTATTGTGTAGATTGAGGAGGTTTGATTTTCCAGTAATTAGTAGTAATCGTAGTTTTGATGTTTATATTATTATTAATATCGTTCGTATTAACATAATTGAAAACTTGTTAATTAATTAGCCTGGTATTTAAGAAAAACTTATATTGTAACGCAGTCCCAACGATCGATTGTAGTATTTAGCCCTTGGAACATTTGTAAACAAGCCATCTTTATTATTGTTATTATTACTATTATTATTATTATTATTATAATAAGCGCTTTAACGATTATTTCACGATCAAGTACTAAGAGTATTCCCTGTACTGCAATTTTGCATAGCCCAGATACAGGAAAGGTATTCGTACAGTTCGTATAAAAATATTTTCTTTATATGTTTGGTATACGAAGCGGCGAAAAAGGAAAGAACTCGTATTCGTTCACTCTATTTCTTCCACTGGTTCGCGGCTCGCTATTGGGGCGGCGCTTCTTAAAACTTTAATAATTAGACAACCTCAGGAACCAGGGTAATCGTCCGCGATCGTGGACTTAAGGAGTTGCTGGTGGTTTATTATAATAATAATAATTTATTACTTATATTGCGCAAGTTACATTAAAATGATCAAATGCGCATTACATGTTTTAAGTAAAGACTGATATGTACACAGAAGCATTAAACTATACTATGGTAATAAAATATTATAATAAACTATAAACCAATATAAAAATCTAACGTGACAATATAATAAAAATGACCAATTTAAAATTTAAGGACTTATCATAACAATGGAAGTTGATAAAATACTAGTAAGCTAATTTAAAAAGATAGGTCTTCAGATGGCTCTTAAAAGTATTAATAATTTTAATCATGCGTAGTTACTTAGGTAAAGAGTTCCACAATCTAGGCGCAGCAATAACAAATGCCCTATCTCCCAATGTAGTCTTAGTTCTGATTGTAGGAGTAGCAAGCCTACGACTTTCTGAAGATCTAAGACCATATGCAGAAGTCACTCAGATATGATGGCGCAAGACCATGGATCGCCTAAAAAGTAATTAATATAACTTTAAAGTTAACACGTGACCTTATTGGGAGCCAATGCAAATCATGCATGAGCGGTGTGACATGGCAATACCTCGGTGCGTTGCAAACAAGCCTCGCAGCTGCATTTAAGACACACTGGAGCTTGTGCAGTTGGTTGTTTGGTAATCCATACAGCAAACTGTTACAATAATCTATCCGAGAAGTTATAAACGAATGTATCAGAGATTTCGTTGCGTCTTGCGATATTATGCAGGTGGTAGAACGCAGTGCCACACAACTTACTAACATGGCTAGACATGGTTAATTGGGAGTCAAACCATGACCCCAGGTTTCTCACCAGAGACACAGGTTGGATCTCTAAGGATCCAACCTGGATGCTCTCGATATTAACTTTAGCTAGCTGTTGCCTAGTGCCCTAGCATAAGTTTATCTGTGATCATCCAGTTTTTAATATCATGAATACAGTCAGACATTGACATCAGTGCAAATTGAGCATCAGTGGACAGATTAGGACTGAATGATAAGTACAACTGCGTATCATCCGCATAGCAGTGGACTTGGGGTAAGTGATCACTGACAATTTGGAAGAGCTTTCGGGTATATATGGTAAAAAGCAGGGGGCCAAGGCAGGATCGCTGTGGAACACCATGCTTGAGGGGGGACTCCGTGAGAGACCTCCATTGACGGAAATACGCTGAGATCGGTCAGACAAATAAGACTTGAACCATGCCAGGGCCTTCCAATCAATGCCAAGGTCAGACTTGAGACGATTGAGCAGAATGTCATGATGTATGGTGTCAAATGCAGAACTTAAATCCAACAGGACAAGTAAGGTGACGTGCTGATCGTTCATGTTCATCAATATATCGTTCTTAACCATGAGCAGGGCTGTTTCCGTACTATGATTCTTCTTGTATGCGGACTGCAATAGGGAGTGTAAATTATTGTCTGTCATGTGCTCTGTTAGCTGGTCCACCCCAGCCCTCTCAGACAGTTTGGATATATACGGCAGGTTACTGACTGGGCGGAAGTTCTTGAAGGCGGCGTCAAGACCACATTTTTTGAGCGATGGTAACACCAACGCCTCTTTCCAAGCATCAACAAAGTGCCCAGACTGCAGTGATAAGTTCACCATGTCAGTGATGACTGGCAGTAGAGTATCCAGAAACTGGTGAACCACCCACGTAGGCATGGGATCCAAGGTACATGATTTGTTAGTGGCTTTTCCAATCATACCACGTACTTCCTCTTCAGACAGGGACTTGAAATCAGTGAAGTAGGTATCCATACATACGGCGACGTCTTTGGAAGATGCAGGTGCCGGTGATAACTCCGCCAATTCATCAAGAGATTTGTTAATGTTATCAATCTTCTGCACGAAGAAGTTCCCGAAGTTATCTGCGAGGTGGTTAGGGTCAATATCCCGAGGGAATGAGGCGTTCTTTGGTTCACTGAGCAAAGCCTTTGTAGCTTCAAATAACTTCCTCTGATCAGAACTGTTCTCTTGAATATGAGTGGTATAGTATTCACAACGCACACGGTTCATCAGGCGAGTAGCACGATTTTTCATGCTTTTAAAGGTATTCAAATCCTGCGCAGATTTTGAGGTTCGCCATTTCCTCTCAGCCTTTCGTCGAGATCTTATAGCTTCTTTGATGTCCTTGTTCAACCATGACACGCGTTTCCTATTAACCACAGTTCTTAATTTCATCGGAGCATGTTTGTCGAGTAGAGACGACAGAGTGGAGTTGTAACAGGATGTAAGCTCTTCCAGGTCCGTGAATTGTTTGGCGCACAGTTCAGACTTCACAAGATCGCCTTTGAAAGCGTCTAAGTCGTTCATTTAAGCTTCCTGTACGAGATCTCTTTCACAGTAGGTTGTGGCTTAGTAGAGTTCAGTTGGCAGAGTACAGCAACATGATCAGATATGTATCGATCAACTACAGGGGTGCCTCTAATAATAATCTCCCGTAATGATCAGCGGCTCAGGTGATAGTATAATTGATTCAAGATACGTACTGAAATCTTGGAAAAAATTCTTCATTGTTACTGGGTGCGCTGCGGAGTAAGGCGGGCGATAAATAATTGATAATCGCGCTCGAAATGAGTTAGAGCTCATGCACCTTTCAGAAAACTCAAACGATGGTTTTTCACCAGCATCGATCTTTTTTACTTCGATGTTTTCTTTGAACAGCAGACCAGTTCCGCCGCCTTTACGCACCGAAAGATTTTGATGAAGAAATTTATGAGTACCAGGTGGAATGAACTGTAACTTGGCAGCGGTGTCATTGTCAGATAGCCAGGTTTCGGTAAAGGCGAACACTCGACATCGGAGCTATAAATAAAATCCAGAAGATCAGCAGACTTGGATTTAGCAGAACGGACATTGGCTGAACATAGCGTCACAGGTCGAGGTGAGTCTTGAACAGCAGCTAACAATGGCGAGCGTTTGATGACAATGAGATTGTTTGTGTTCCTACTGCAAGAGGCGTCACAATGAATATTTAATGTATCCAAGAAGTGATTGAAGTAATCACAGAAAAGGCAACAAACACGGCAGTATCGTGAATTTATTTGAACAACTGCGTTATTTAGTAGTTCGATTAATTCACAATGGTTTGTCGCTGAACTGTGTGTGTACATGAGAGATGCCGTTCTGAGTTGAAGTAAATTTCCCCCGTTTCTCGATTCTCTCGTTAAAACGCAACGCTGAAATGTTTTAAAAGGAATAGTACACCATTTTCATTGGTAATCCAGTCAATAAGTGCCTTGAGCTGAGCTAAGTTATGGGAGGATGAAGTATTTTGGCTCAAGGCAAGGAATTGAGCAACCGTCGCTAAAGGGAGGGGGGGAAGCAAAAATTTCAAAACCTAGCTGCTGGGAAGCGTAACTTGGCGAAAGACGCTGGAAACGTGCTCTAGGTTCTTAAGTACTACAGGGGACTCCCAGGGGAGTAGCGGCCAGTGTCGAACCATGTTTGAATGTGGGTTATAACTAGGTGTTATAATCTAGCGCGGAAGGCGGCGCTTCGTGGCTATTTCACCAATGAGAATAGTACACCATTTTCTTGGTAATCCAGTCACTCAGTGCCTTGAGCTAAGCTAAGTTATGGGAGGATGAAGTTTTTCTTAGCCCTTGACTGAGAAGCTACTACTGACTAGTCTAATATACAATAGTGACAATACCCTTATAGTCCTTCCTCTCCAA
Organism: Actinernus sp. WN-2022; assembly: GCA_030867875.1. Lineage (NCBI taxonomy): Eukaryota > Metazoa > Cnidaria > Anthozoa > Actiniaria > Actinernidae > Actinernus > Actinernus sp. WN-2022. Next base: position 39,962,001 of record JAOWCC010001501.1, read on the forward strand.
AACTCAGAAAAAGCCTTTCACGGAGGGTGACAACTGCAACAAACGAACCGGGTTGTTTGGTGGCACCCTTGCTCGATTAAAGGTTCATTAATGGTTATCTTTTAAACGGGGTTCCTTGCCAAATTGTGTATCTTCCAAAGACAGTTCAGTAGTAGCAAGGTAATCCCTTTATGTAGGACGACACGATTTTTTACCAAAAATAAAATAGAATACAACACAATACAATTCAATACAACAATAAAACGCAATACAATACAATACAATCTGGCAGCAATTCGTGTCGTCCTACATGAAGGGATGGCCAGTAGCAATGATGTAACAGAAAATATCTTACAAGTTGTCACCATCTTAATAAAAAACTAGCGTGGTACATGTATGTACTAAAGGTAAATTGTACTTAACATAGCCCTACGGGAATGCAGGAGTGAAATTCTGAATTTCATTTTTTGTACGGAATAGGTCCCCCAGAGAGGACGCGGTTGCTTTCGCGCCAAAGACAGAATATGTGCTATTAGCTAACGCGATTGCAGGTCATGCAATGTTCATATGTTTAGCAGTTTCTGAATAGTATTGGGCGGTGTCTGTGCGTTTCCAACCGACGTGTATGGCTACGTCTTCGATGTTTACTCCCAAGAGAGAATGGCTAATCGCGCATCCGCTCCTAAAACTGTGCATTGTTTCTCCATTGTTGATACCAAGTACGTTCAGGTGCCGATTCAAACGACTTGCAACAGTGGATCCTATGAACGGTTTATCGCTGATGTAGCCTTTTTTGTCAGTAGCCCTGAAGAGGTAGCAATCTCGAAGATCGATGGACATTAGGTTACAGACTTTGACATACAACTGGAGGTTTGCCTCCAGCGAACCCAGCGGACCAAATGCTTGCTGTACGCGTTTCCACGCAGTCGGGTTCAACATACAGTCAAGATCGGACAACACTCGGGAAGGGACGTCCGCTGGGTTCTCCCCCGTTGGAATGAAGTGAAGAGAGAGCAACACTTGTCAATTGTCCATTGTGAAGAGAAATAGCGACCTCAAGATGTTATAGATTGTAACAGATCTAGAAACCTGTCTTACCCAGCTGGATACGAGTACCATGTTGTCCACGAAGCCATCGACTCTCCATTAAAGATAACATCAGAGGCAGCTTCTAGCGTGTTAAGTAGGCCTTGGGCCTCCTTGGCAGCGATAGGCAGGGAACGTGTTTGACTGTCCCAATACCCACGTGTCTTACAGGGGGCTTGGCCAGGGCGGTTGATGATGCCGCCCCAGCCGGAATTAGAGGCGTCAGAGAACAACAATAGCTGAATGTGTTTCTCGTCTTTCCGCTCCATGTATCGATAAATTTCCACTGGAGGAGTTCCTGTCGGAGGTCACTGGGAGAGGGGAATCTGGGTTCTAGCTGTTCTGGATGCTTTAGCAATGGCTTGATATGCGGCAGTTGAGTAAAGTTTTGCGGCTGGCACTAGGAGGGCAAATGAAGTCGTTTTACCAGAAAACTTCTGTAATTTGTTTAAGGACACGGTTTTATGAGCCACGATGTTTTCGCGGAGAGATGAATTTGTCAAGCTTATTTCGAGGTAAGGTAATTGCCTGTTGTGAGAGTCGCAGATGTTGCCCAGAAACTTGACTTGTTGACGGGGAACCACCACACACTTTTTCAGGTCAATGAAGTAACCTAATGAAAGGAGGGTTGAGCAGGCATTAAAGGCTCCCATATCAGCTAACTGGAACCCCGAGAACTGGCATAGTCTTGGAGGAACGGGCGGTGGGAGTGTCAGCTGACCAATGTGTCTGTCATCAATGTATTGAGAACAGGGCACGCCTAAAGATCTGATAAAGCTTGTAGCGGCTAGGCCAATGGTATTGTAAATATATGCATTGGATTTCCATCCAAAAGGTAGCGTGCGATAAGCAAAGTACCAGCCTTTCCACTAGAGGCCGAAATACATACAGCTTGAGGGGTGTAGTGGTACGTGATCATAACCACTCTTATCATCAAATGTTGTTTGGAAGTGGTCAGAGAAAACGTAGCGTGGGATATCTGTGATGAAGTTTGAATGGCGTGTCCGAAATCCAGCAGTTCAACAATCTTGCCTTATCGGGTTCAACCGTAACAGGCATGACTAGATGGGGTAACTCTGGAACTCTGGAAGTCGTGACATATACGGGCATTAGGAAACTTGTTCTGTGGGGGTATGGCGCTATCATATTCATGACCCTGAAAGGTCCTTGAAACGGTGCTAAGAAATCTTGAACCCTAACACCACCAACTGAATCGGACCAGAAACCTGTCCAGAGACGGGTATAAGGTTAAATAAAAAAACCTCTCTGGTCATGATTCAGCGGTGGAATACAAACCTAAGAGACAACATGTCGGGTCGGAAAAAAAATATTAACCATACACTCAATACCTCCTCGCAGGAGGATTGTTGGGAGAACGACACTGCCTGGTGATATGTCCCCGCTTCCCGCAGGCGTAGCCTGTGGGTCCCGTGCCGCGTCTGTGTGGGTACGGAGAGAACCTATAGGTGGATGGAGTCGCATGCCTGTCAAAGATCTCCGCTGAGGGAGGAGGAAGTTGAGCCTGCTTCAACGTCTTTTGAATTTCCTTTGCGACGGCGATCGCGTCTTTGTCTTCGACCAACTTGAACAATACCAGCTGGGAAGTGTCTAGGGATGCAAGCTGGCGAATTTGCTTCAGAACTATGTTGTACCTTCTCTCATCGCCCTTCTCGCGGCCATATCGACTAAGTGCTCGAGCGCCGCAAGGGAAGCATGTCTATCAATGATGCCCACGGGTCGGGAAATGAGTTGGCGTAGGGTGGCCAACGCCGCGTCGACGCTGGAAAAGTCATATAATGACTTCAGGGTGTTAACTTCTTTAATAACAGCAGCGAGATCGCCGTTAGCTGGGGCATTCTGGGAGGGAATTGAAATGAAGGGTATCGTTACAGGCTAATAAATGTCATATAACGTGATTTGCAAATTTGTCTGAAGTCACGTGGTGATAACTAGTAAATATGAGTTTCGAATGCGGTATACAGCAGAGCAGGGCCGCATAGACATATGAACAAAAACACTAGGGATAGAATGCCCCTTATAAACATGATGGTGACACGTGCATGTCAAAGAGAAAACCTATGGTGTCATATGGGCCTGACTGTATTTGGTACACATACACAATGTTATGGGATTGGCAAAATATGTCTATATCCTATAACTCTGATAATGAGCTGCCATAGCTACAGTGGCTGGTAATCGTTGAAATGTGGGGCGATACACACCCAATAAGCAATGTTGTTGAAACCTAGCCAAATATTTGGCTGGTGACGCAGTCCTGTTTAATTTACCGAAAATGATGGCGACACACGGCCACTATTCTTTGATTGGAGCTCATGACTCTTGCCAAAGATAACAGACACATGCCTAATATCATTTTGTTGGCAACACACGCCTCTTATGGAAAATAACAATGACACCCGCCCAATATACTTTGGCTGGCGACACCACCTGCCGACACACGTTTCTTACCGAGAAACAAGGCTACACACGCCCAATATAATTTAGCTGCCGACACGCTTCTTACCGAAAACAATGGCTACACACGTTTAATATAATTTCGTTGGTGACACGTCTTGCGAACCACGCCTCTTACCAAAAATAATGGCTACAGACGCCTCATATAATTTGACTGGCGATACACGCCTGGCGACCCACGCCTCTTACCGAAAATAATGGCTAGACATGTCCAATCTCATTTGGTTGGCGACACACACTTGGCGACACACGCCTGTTACCAAAATAATGGCGACACACGTCTAATATAATTTGGCTGGCGACGCACGAGTCTTACCGAAAATAATGGCTACAGACGCCTCATATAATTTGACTGGCGACACACGCCTGGCGACCCACGCCTGGCGACCCACGCCTCTTACCGAAAATAATGGCTAGACACGCCCATCTCATTTGGTTAGCGACACTTGCTTGGCGACACACGCCTGTTACCAAAATAATAGCGACACACGCCCCAATAATTTCGCTGCCGACACACGCCTAGCGACACCCGCCACTTACCAAAAAATAATGGCGACACACGCCCCATGTGATTTGATTGGCGACACACGCCTGGCGACCCACGCCTCTTACCGGAAATAAAGGTTAGACACGTTCAATCTCATATGGTTGGCGACACACGCCTCTTACCAACATAATGGCGACACACGCCCCATATAATTTGGCTGGCGACACACGCCTGGCGACATCCGCCACTTACCAAAAATAATCGTGACACACGCCAAATGTAATTTGATTAGCGCCACGCGCCAATCACCCAAAGTAATGGCGATACCCGCCCAATATGGTTTTATTGGCGACATTTGCGTCTTAATGAAAATAACAGTGACCCACTCCCAATATAATTTAATTAATTGTAGTTAATTAGGCAATAGCCGACAAGAATGGTGCCACACGCCCAATGTAATTACACCTATTTATGTAATAATAATGGCGGCGCGTCTAATAATAACTACGTTGGCGACACATATCCAGTATGCACGGATGAAAATTACCTACGAAATGAGATCGAAAATACCTGTTGATAGGATTACAGTGAATAACAGCAGGTAAACAAAACACAGTAAAGTTAATACAGTGGGTAAACCAGGTGGGAATTGCATGCGAAATGCATTTGAGATAAAACACGTGCTTAACAGGACTGCGAATTGTAAAACAACAGGCGAACGGCACCCCATAAAAGTTATATGATGGACTAAACGGGTGAAAATTGCATACGAAATGAGATAAACATACGTGCATAACTGGACTGCGAATAACGGCCGGCGAGCAACACACAGTAAAACTAATACGCAATGGGATATCCGGGTGAAAGTTTTCTACGCAATGAGACGAATAAACGGGGCTACGAACCGTAGAGGCGAAAACCAAAGTAGAAACTGGCTAGGAGGCGAACACGCAGAAGGCGACTAACATAAACATGAGACTGGTGAAATTTACGTTACCTCGCCTGCTGGTACAGGAATATCGGGGACGGGAACTGGTTCTGCGGTCACTAGTGGTGGATGATCGTCCAAGGCTACGAGGATAGCAGGGTCTGGAGCAATTGGGGCTGCCATAGTTGAGAGTTTAGCGACGGTAGCGAAAATTTAATCACTGACCTAGCTGCAGGGAAGCGTAACTTGGCGAAAGACGCTGGAAACGTGTTCTAGGTTCTTAAATACTACAGGGGACTCCCAGGGGAGCAGCGGTGTCAAACCATGTTTGAATGTGGGTGATAACTAGGTGTTATAATCTAGCGCGGAAGGCGCTTCGTGGCTATTTCACCAATGAGAATAGTATACATTATACGCTTTCACATGGTATAAGTTTGACTTTATTTGGTGATCTACAAGTGATCAGTAATTTGCGAAATGAAACTCTTTCAAGTCGGTATACCGACTTTGTCATAAACAAATGAACGACGCCGTTCTGAGTTGAAGTAAATTTCTCCCGTTTCTCGATTCTCTCGTAAAAAAATTTTAAAAGGGATAGTATACATTTTTAAAATAAATTTTTAAAAGAGATAGTATACATAAGTTTTCACATGGTATAAGTTTGACTTTATTTGGTGATTTACAAATGATCAGTAAGTGAAACGTTTTCAAGGTATACCGGCTTTGTCATAAACAAATGAACGACGCCATTCTGCATGAGTTGAAGTAAGTTTCCCCCGTTTCTCGATTAATCGGAACTAGGGCAGGATTTCATCTTCTGCCTTAACCTTAACTTGGAATTGGTATGGAAGTGACTTGGAGTTGGTATCGAAACGACTTGGAGTTGTTTTTATATTTGTTTTAAAGCGCTTTATTGGCCCGGGAATCTTTCTCCGTACTTTTGAATTATAGTATTAATTTAACAGAAGTTTCCCGCAGGATTAAACCCTATGTAAAAACTTACACCTCTTTACCCAATTGTGTTGTGTCGACAAGCTTTAGTCGTTAATTCAGCACTTGAGTCGGGTATTGTGTGGGGAGGGTTTTGAAGGCGGAGAAGTAGTCGGGTATTGTGTGGGGAGGGTTTTGAAGGCGGAGAAATAGGCGGAGCTTTCTGGTCTCCCGGAACTTTGAAACGTCATTACCCTAGTAAATATTCAAGATTTTCAAGGTTCCCTTTTAAAATCTTCATTTGCTACCAGACATATTTATCAGATATTTCTAAACATTCACAGGAAGAGCGTTTAAGCATTATGGAATCATTTCCCGACGATACCTAAGCGATTTATTAAAAAAAAAATGAGAATCATTTCCCCCCTAAAAAACGTAAATTACGGACAAATTTGCTACCAGAGAAATTTAACGTTTTTTTTTTATTGATAGCGCAAATTGTCTCTACCTAAGTGATATAACGCAACTATTCTCACCGGTATTACCCAAGTACGAATAAGAGGCGCAACCTACAGAATCACCTCACCATTTGAGCGAGGTCGCCAAACCTTCGACATCTAGTCGTCCTCTCGTCTGTGGTATGATGGCCGAGCAAGTTCTCCACCCACCATAGCGTCCATTTATGAATGTCTTGGCTCCCCAAGTACAAACCGAAGACCCTCCACCGGCTCAAGCTAACCCAGGTGTTAAACTATTTCCGTTCGTGTTTCTTTTTTTGTCGCCGTTCTCGCGTTTCTCGGCTTCTTGTGTGTAAGTCATGAGATATGTTTGGCTATTTGTTCCCTCATGACTGTTATTGGCATGCTTTATTGTAGTGCATGTGTTATGTGAGCGGTCTCGGCGAAAGTTTTTCTACGCCGCTCTTCTCGTATAAGTCATGGGATGTGTTTGGCTATTTGTTCCCTCATGGCTGTTGTTGGCATGCTTATTGTAATGCATGTGTTTATATGTGAGCGGTCTCGGCGAAAGTTTTCTACGCCGCTCTTCTCGTATAAGTCATGGGATGTGTTTGGCTATTTGTTCCCTCATGGCTGTTATTGGCATGCTTATTGTAATGCATGTGTTATGTGAGCGGTCTCGGCGAAAGTTTTCCTACGCCGCTCTTCTCGTATAAGTCATGGGATGTGTTTGGCTATTTGTTCCCTCATGGCTGTTGTTGACATGCGTTATTGTAATGCATGAGTTTATATGTGAGCGGTGTCGGCGAAAGATTTTCTACGCCGCTCTTCTCGTATAAGTCATGATATGTGTTCGGCTGTTTGTTCCCTCATTACTGTTATTGGCATGCTTTATTGTAGTGCATGTGTTATGTGAGCGGTCTCGGTAGAGTTTTTCTACCCCGCTCTTCTTGTTTCAGTCATGGGATGTGTTTGGCTATTTGTTCCCTCACGACTGTTATTGGCATGCTTTATTGTAGTGCATGTGTTATGTGAGCGCTTTATGCGAAATATTTTTCTACTACGCTCTTCCCGTGCAGATCGTATATCGATTTGACTCATTGTTCCTTCATTTGGCAGTTCGTTGCCCCTTTCCGCGTACGTCATGGTACACACTTGGTTTATTTGGCTTGTTCATAACAACAGTTTCAATTATTGTGCATTGGTCAAGTACATCTCGCTAATTGGGTATTATCTTGCTTTCCATTGCAATTATCCTCATTGGTTGTCCCGCTGTTACTGTTGTGCCCTAGCCTGGCATTCATTTGTTCATTACCGTTTATTACCATTGTTTCAGCTGTGTTTCAGCTTATATTGTTTCTCCTGTCTTTTTTGGTAATACTACTCCGCATTCCGCTTCAATTTTGGGGTTATCTCAATTGCTTCCCCCACGCCTTTTTAATTTTTTTCGCTCGAGGGTGACAGCTTTAAAAGGGGAGTCTAATTCCTTCTCGGATTACTGAGGTTTAAGGCTGTCATCCTCTGGGCTGAGCTACTTTTTACTCGCTTGTTTCTTTTCCCAGTGATCATCTAAGCGTTTCAAGCCAAGATCGCTCTTTCAATACTGGGAACTAACGCAGGGGTTCGACCCGACTCGCGTTACCGACCATTTTATCGCCTGGATTCGGCATCACGGCAACCCCTATGCGCACGCGCAGCCCAGGGGTTGGCAGCTGGTAACACCCACATATCTCGGTATTTCCTCAGCTCAGTGCTTAGTGGCCACGATGTGTCTTTGCTGGCCTTCAGGGACACTAACAGTTTTGTCGCCGGAGGTTCCCAACAGGGTCGCAAGCGTAAGTCGACCTCTTTATCAGTTTTCAGTTCTCAGGGCCTCTGTGGGTCTCGGAGGTTTGAGGTTTGAGTGTTGGGTTGTCTTCGCGGGGTTTAGGTTATATAACCATGTTATGATCGTTGGCATTCTAAGATCACTGTGGCCACCGGATATCCGTAGCTCAATGAGTACGGGTGAGACCGATGAGAATAGGATACTATATGTTCCATAAGAAGCCTGACGTGGCCCTACTGAAGCGTTTTTAGGCAATTCCTTTGTAATTTTGCGTGAGCGATCAACCAGAGATTTTGAATTGGGGGCTTTTTGGCTTACAAATATCCCGGATGTGTCGCTCCATTGTACGCGATGAACTACTTTCTAACCTTATGATTCTTGTAAAGGAACTGTTATTGACCAAAAAATACATGAACAACGTAATATCTTCGATCTGCGCTGCCTGGACAGATGAAAACGTAAGCGAAATACAATCTCAAGTTAAGTGTATGCAAACACGTTTAGATATAAACGGGTATCCAATTATAATCAAAGGTTAGATTTCGTCAGGCGCGCTCACACAAGAAGAAGTTTCAGGATCTCCTAAAGAAGGAATTTTTACCGATAAATGATAAATTAGGGAAGCTAGCAAACAATTTTCAAGAATTGAAGGACACAGTCCGGTTTATGTCCGATAAATACGACGAATTGCTAACGCAAATTCAATTAACGAACCAGAAACTACTCAGCCAAAGTCTGGCCGTTAACTCCTTAAAAGAAAAGCTTGAAAACGTACAGAAGTGCGCCTCAGGTGCCAAACTACAAACTGATGAGCTGGCTCAGTATTTAAGGAGAGACTGCCTTGAGATATCAGGCATCGAAACAACCGACGACTGCTCCTCTAACGAAATCGTCCAGTCAGTCGGTCAAGCCATTGGTGTTCCAATCGCCGAAACAGATATTTCGACGAGCCATCCTATCCCCTCGTATAACACAGAAGCTCCGCCAAAGCCGATTGTCAAATTCGTGCGAAGAGATGTACGCAACACGTTTTATGCTAACCGAAAGAGACTGGCTAACAAAAAAGCAAAGGATCTTCCGAACTTGGGCCTTCAGTCATCTGCCAACGTATATATATCCGAATCCCTCACTCCGTCAAGGAAAAAAATCTTTGGTGGCGTGAATAAGATAAAGAAGGAATGGAAATGGAAATTCATTTGGATTTACTATGGACAGATCTTCTTGAAGGAGGCAGAGAACACGAAAACATTCTCTTTTGACACCGAGGAAGACCTCCGCGACTTTGAAAGTAAGAACCGTCGCCATTAGAAAAGCAGATAAGCTTATTACCTATATGTATACGATATTATTAATATATTACTGAAAAACTATGAGCAGAATAAGGTTAGTAACTTTAAAGCTACATGCATCGAATTATCTTCAATCCAATGATCGCTAGCAGTAGCTATACCATGCTTGTTGAACTACCATTCCATGATCTTGACGATAAAGAGTTGCTAAACATAACTGGGGCGTGGGTTTACTCCTCCCCCACCTCTATATTTGACTCGAAAGACCTTTTCCAAGATATAATTGAATGCCCAGATAAACAAGCTGAAGAATTCGAGAATTACATAGAATCAAAATATTTTTCTATTAAACAAACTGGATCTTTATTTAATAAGGCAACTCAAAAAAATGGATTCTCAATTTTGCATTGCAATATGCGCAATCTATCTAAAAACCTCTCAATGCAAGAAGATATCGTTCTGACATCGAAGGAATCACCAGATATTATTGCTATCTCAGAAACTAAACTGAAAGAGACTAACAGCCTTAACATTAGCAAACCAGGATATTCGTTTTTGCATACAAACTCTAAAACATTGGCTGGAGGTGTTGGCCTTTATCTTAAGAAAGAATTGGAATTTGTGAGAAGGCATGACCTTGAACTAACTGTGGAAGGTTTAGAATCCTGTTGGATTGAGATCATACGAAAAAGACAAAAGAATATTATAATTGGCTGCATTTACCGACACCCACATAATGACCGTAAACATTTTCTCGAAATCTTAAAAGTTAAGCTTGAGTACTTAAACAGTAAAGGACAAGAAATGTTCTTGCTCGGAGACATAAACATAAACTTCCTAAAATACAACGTTGATAACCAAACATCTGATTTCCTTGACATGATTCTATTAGGTTTCCTGCCAATTATTACAAAGGCGACATGAATCACTGATCATACCTCGACTTTAATATATCATATTTACACCAACATTCCACAAAAAGTACTAAAAGCAGGTATTTGTTTAGCTAATATATCTGACCACCTTCCTATATTCTGCACGGTCGCGAATAAGCTACCCGTGACAGACGATTTACGATATTTTAGAGATTTTTCGAATTTTAACGATGACTTATTTTTGAATGACATAGCGGACACTGACTTCCAAAGTCTTGTAAGTGATGATAATGTTAATAACAGCATGAATAGAATCGTTGAAGCGCTTCAAACAATAACTGATAGGCACGCTCGGACACGTAAAGTATCTAATAAAAAGAAAAAAACAATTTAAAAAACCATGGATATCTCATGCTTTACTGGTCTCGATAAGGAAAAGACAAAAACGTTTTAAAACCCACTTTTTAAGTAATCATCCAACAAAAGTAAAGATGTATAAAGCATATAACAACAAATTAAACAAAGTTAAAGAAGCCGCGAAAACGAACTATTTTCGCGCTCAATTTAATTAAATAAAGAAAACTTAAAAACAACGTGGAAGTTGATTGGAATGATAACAAATCGGAAAAATATGAACTCACAAACAACGATAAAGAAGCACATCTATAAAAATAAATGTTATACTGATAAGGCTAGCATTTCTCATCAATTAAACACACAGTATATTAATGTTGGCAACGATTTAGCTAGTAAGCTTCCATCAAATGATGATAATCCAATAAAAGACATTAACAGATCCTTCCAGAATAGTTTTGTGGCATTATATTTCGTGGCATTTATGCACATGAAGTCTACGATGCAATTATGGGACTTAAACTAAATAATTCATCAATTGGTATCCCCCCATCATGCATTAAACTTGCCCGTGAACATATATATGAAGCACTAACAATAATTTTCAATCAATCCCTTCTTCAAGGAATTGTACCGGATATTCTCAAAATTTCTAAGGTAACGCCTGTCGATAAAGGAGGGGAAATTACTAATCCAGCCCATTTTCGTCCTATTTCGACGTTATCAGCCTTTACTCTAATGTTTGAAAAACTAATATACAAGCAACTTATTAATTACATTGAAAAACAAGAAATTCTCTTTGAATTCCAATTTGGATTTCGCAAAGACTTCCCAGGCTATAACAGAAATTACAGATAACTTAAGAAAAGCGATTGATAATAACTTGTATACTTGTGGAGTGTTATTAGATTGTTCGAAAGCATTCGACACTGTTAACCAGAATCCTATGGCATTAGAGGCCTACCCTTAAAATGGTTCACAAGTTATTTAACGAACAGGCAGCAGTATGTGTCTCTAGGAAATGTCGACTCCCCCAAACAAACAATGATCTGTGGCATCCCTCAGCTAGCTCTCTAGGACCAATTTTATTTTTAATTTACATCAACGATATACCGAATTGTTCTGATGCCCTAACATTCAAAATATTTGCGGACGATACCAATGTATTTGCATCGGCTAAAGATTTAAAAAGCCTAGAAAATTTAATGAACTCTGAACTAAAAAAGGTCAAAGAATGGTGTGACATAAATAAGTTATCTATTAATCTATCGAAAACTAATTTTATGATCATAAAGTCAGCTAAGAAAAGGGACATGAATATAGATATCAAAATATTGAGCCCTGATGGATCGTGCAACTCCTTGAAAGGAAAAGACCACATAATATATCTAGGAGTCATGATTAACGATACAATTGCAATGTGTTGGAAATACCATATATCATATGTATCTTCGCGTATTTCACAAAACAAAAGTATTATATCACTATTTATCATTGACACAACTAAAGCAAATTTATTACAATCTTATTTATCCATACATCTCATATGCGATATTAGCTTGGGGCAGCGCTTATAAAACCAATTTACAAAAAGTACAAACAAAGCAAAACCATGTCGCAAGATTAATATTATATGGTAGAAATACTGAAAGTGCTCTCCCACTGCTAAATATCTTAGATATACTTACAGTTCACAGTGTTTTCTATCTCCACGCATTAGAATTTGTTCACTTCTGGCACAAAGATCAATTACCTAACTTGTTCGATATTTTTTCTCCAATATGCCAGCAATGTCCACAGTTATAATACGAGATATGCAGCCAAACAAAATTTACATAAATCAGGCGTTAGAACAAACACAGGAAAACAAATGATTTCCTTTATGGCAATTGACCTTTGGCGAAATGTCCCTTACCACCTCAAAAAATTAAATGTATTTTATTTCTCAAAAAGCATAAAACAGTATTTATTGTCAGACCAATATTCAAAATAACTATCTATAATTGCTCAAATTGTTATTCATATTTTTGTAATTAGTATTCTAATTTTTTGAGTTTTCCCAGTAATCTAAACTAGTTTGTAAATTTCCTTCCCGATTTCCTTTCTCCTATTATAATTGCTGATTAACAAGGCTGGAGGCTAACTCGAGAACTTCACAGTTTATTTAGCTTCCAGGCTCAAATATTACTTAATCTGTATTGCCCATCACATTGTATATATATTAGTTATTTTCTTTTTATATTGTATACATGTACATGTCATTATAAGAGCAATAAAGATTGATTGATTGATTGATTGATTATACATGTCTGTTAATATGGGGAAAGCTGAGGAAGATCAACTTTGGAGCATAAACTCTCATTGAGCTTTTAAATGAAGTAAATACCGGCAAGCGGGATATTTATGGAATGATTCTTCTGAAGAGACGATAGTATGCTAATTTATTAAAAGAATGAAATAAATTTTAGTTAATTGACAACTCTTATCGTGACGTGAGCCTGAGTTGAGGTTTACTTCCGGCCCTTACTTGCGTGACGTGACATTCCACTCCTCGTGGCCTATGACGTCCTATAGATATCACGTGACATGCCTTCACATGGCATGTCCTTTCCACGGCGTTCATTCCTGTGTTGATCACACAGTCTGAAGCCTACAAAAAATACTTGATTTCTCGACATTCATATTCAAATCACGTCTTAAAATACAACACAAGTGCAAGCTATTTACGTATTAAGTCCAGCAAAAGTTAAAAGAGCCTAAAGATGCCGCCTATTAGGTCTACTAGGCGAACACCCAGGCAGCAAACCGAATTCGAAAGAACAGCAACAGTAGTGACAGATGACAATGCACGTATTCCTGAATCCACCGCGCTGGACGCTCTACTGGTCAAAGAACTACGAGCTCTATGTGGAAAACACGGCCTCCCGACAGAGGGAAAAAAATAATCCTGCAAAACCGACTAAATCAAGCCCGGCAGAGCAAAAACAATGACAACAATCTGCCCTCAGATAATCAAGATGGCGTCCACCTCGTGGTCGGCAAAGACACCACAAGCTCGCTACTTAGCATTGAACAACTGGCCCAGGTTCGGTCGCTAGTTGAAGTATCTATTAATGGAGCCATCGAAAAAGCCGCTCAAGCTGCTGCCCATGCTGCAGTCAACGCGTTCACCTCCACGGCCAGCCAAAATGTTGTGGCGACAACTGTGACAGGCACACAGGAACGCACCATCGAACTTTCCCTCACAGATCTCCAAGCTGCTATTGGATTGGAAGCACCAACCGTCTTTACTGAGGATTCGGTACACGAATTGCCTTCCAAGTTAGTTAAAGAAGCTCTTAGCGGTGAGTTCATGGAACTATCTAGGTTATTACCTAAGGACATTAATTTATTAAGCCCTCACGATGAGCCCCTTATTTTAACTGTAGAAAATTCAGTGATAAAATTAAGCCACTCGAACAAAACAACATCCATAACTAACATAGACGAGTGGACATCCGCTTTTTCCGCTTATATGAGCGTAATCATTAGCAAAAGCCCGGAGAGAGCAGCCGGCTGCTAGAATACATGTCACTAATCCGTTATGCAGCCAAATATCACCAGGGGTTAGGGTGGTGTGTCTATGACATAAAATTTCGTCAAAAAGCAGCAAACAACAGAGCACTAAAATGGTCACTTATTGACAGCCAACTATGGCTTAAAACCTTCACTGTGTCTCTTTCACGCATGAAGGAAGAGATTGTTTTTTTCCAATCAGGACCCTCTTCAGCAGGTATACGAGGGAACGACAACCGTACCTGCCACAATTATAATAAGGGATATGCCTGTGCCAGAACCCCTTGCATGTTTGCCCATAAGTGTAATAGACCAGGATGCGGGAAAGACCACCCCGGGTATAAATGCTCAAGTCAGTCTGGCAACTCAGAACGGTCTGAGTCTAGGAGCGACAACTCCCACAGAGGGGAAAAATCTTCCTCCAGACACGAGAGCCGACGTGAAAAATAATTTTAGTAATATGGTCACTCCTGTAAATGTTGCTTCACTAAAAAATGGGACTCTCGGGTCACCCCAACCAGTCATTTGTTAATAAGTTATGCTCTGAGCTGACCGAAGGGGCCCGCATTGGCTATTCTGGACCAAGGTCCCCACGGTTTTCAAACAATTTGCCTACTGCCTTCGAAAACCCAACTATAATATCGAACAATTTAGCTGAGGAGGTTAAAAAGGGTCGTACAGCCGGTCCCTTTGCATCCCCCCTTTTAAGAATTTCCAAGTTTGACCCATTGGCCTTGTTCCGAAAAAACACTCTGAAAAATTCCGTACCATTTTTCACTTATCTTTCCCAAAATCTGGAACATCAAGCATTAACTACTTTATTAATAAAGATGAATTTTCTCTTCATTACATAACTATTGACAATGCCATTGAAGCAATTCAAAGCTTTGGCCCAAATTGTTATATGGCAAAAACAGATATAGAGTCTGCATTCAGACTCTTCCCAGTCCACCCAGATGATTGGGAGCTCTTGGGAATGCATTGGAATCAGCAATACTATTTTGATAAAGTTCTCCCTTTTGGCCTTCGTAGTGCACCTTTTATTTTTAACCAACTGGCGGATGCAATCGAATGGACTTTACAAAACAAGTGTGCAATATCCTTTGTTTGTCATATGTTAGATGACTTTCTTATCATAGAGCCTGGTAGCACTGATAATCCTCCTGAATCACTCTGCAGTGCTAGTCTATCCAGTATGCTCATGACTTTCAAAAACCTGAATGTCCCTATCTCACTCCCTAAAACAGAGGGTCCTTCTCAAGTCATTCAGTTCATGGGTATTATCCTAGATACCAACTCCATGGAGGCTAGATTACCTCAGGATAAGGTAGAGCGGATTCAAACTGCTCTTGATTCCTTTCAACATAGAAAGTCTACTACACTTCAGGAACTGCAGTCATTGATAGGAACATTGAACTTTGCATGTAAGGTTATCCCGCCAGGCCGGCCTTTCCTCCAGCGCATGATTCACCTCACGCGAGGGGTATCACAGCCCCATCACCACATAAAGCTGAACTCTGGGTTTTACAAAGACATTGAAATGTGGAAACTTTTCATTTTCCAGTGGAATGGGGTAGGTATGTTTATGTCCCTACACTGGGACACTTCTGATTCTCTGTCTTTGTTCACCGATGCCTCTGGTACACTGGGTTATGGGGGCTTTTTTGACAATGCTTGGTTCCAAAGCCGATGGCTACCTTGCCAACAGCTAAGCCAGCCAGGCATAAGTATTCTATGGCAGGAGCTATTTGCAATTAACATTGCATGTCATATATGGGGCCCTCGCTGGGCATGCAAACGCATACAGTTTCATTGCGATAACCAAGGCGTTGTAGAGGTCATTAATTCTAAACGGTCAAAAATTTCTCGCGTCATGGACCTAATACGTGACCTCACCCTTTGTACTCTTAAGCACAACTTCTATTTCCGTGCAGTCCATATTCCTGGAAAGATTAATGAAATCGGGGACTCTCTTTCTCGATTTCAGATGGACCGATTTCATCGGCTAGCCCCTCAAGCCAATTCAACACCAGAAACTATCCCAGTCCATCTGTGCAATCTTTGAACAGAAAAGCCCAGGAATACATGGGGATGGCTCTTGCATCTACCACAAAGAAACATACTCTTCAGGCATGCGACAATTCCTAGCATTCTGTCAGCAGATGAGCATTGTTCCAAAATACCCACTAGACGAGGATACTCTGATCTATTTCTGTGCATTCATGGATCGGTCAGTACAACATGGTACTATCAAAAACTATCTATCAGCAGTAAAACACTATCACTCTAGCAATGGTCAGGCTCTTGCACTAAACACTTTTCTACGCCTCCAACTTGTCCTTCGTGGCATAAAACGCATGCAAGGCATAAGTCAAAAGGTGCGCAGGCCTATCACCCTGGCCATACTTAATCTTTTTTTACTGCCTTCTTAACATAGAACGTACCAGTAACAAGGACTCACTAATGCTATGGGCGGCAATGACCCTAGCTTTCTTCGGCTTCTTACGCAACTTACACAACATCTCATGGTAAGGGATATAAGCGTTCTGCCAAAAAGCGCTCCTCAGTACTTGTTAGTTAGGATTATGGCATCAAAAACTGACCCCTTCCGTCAAGGGCAGACTATTTTGGTAGGGAAGTCTCACTCCAAAATTTGCCCAGTATCAGCCATGCTGGCATTCCTAGCCATAAAAGATCCAAATCCAAAATGCGGTCCCATTTTCACCTATCAGAATGGCTCCTTCCTCACTCGGGAAAAACACACAAGCGAAACTAGGTTACTTTTGTCCATGGGAGGGTTAAACTCAACTGAGTATGCTGGGCACAGTTTCCGTATAGGTGCAGCAACATCCGCCGCAGCTGCCAATCTCCCACCATGGCTCATAAAGGTTTTAGGTCGGTGGTCTTCTGATTGCTTTGAAAGATACATTAAAACCCCGGTCTCCATTCTGGCAAAGGTTTCACAGAGATTAAGTTTTAAATAGAACCTTTTACATAAATATATAACACTCATTAGTGCTCGTCAATGGGGGAATGCTTTGCATTTGTGGAGATGAAGTGCTCTTTTGTCACACTTTTGCCCCCATAGACTCTATTTCTGGAGGACCAACCCCCTCCAGCTAGTACTGCTTGGACCTAGGTTAGAGGAGGCCCAACTCCCTCCTATAAGAGAGGAGGCCCTACTCCCTCCTCTCTACCCAGGAGTACATTCACATGGTGCATGCTGAGGCCCAACTCCTTCCTTTATTCATTGTCTGTCCTCCTGGGCTGTAGGCTTTGTTTCATAAATCAGTCATCCAGCAGTACTGGGGCATATATATATATATATATATATATATATAGAATCACTGAGCATTTCATTACCCACTTCCCCATTGGCAGCCAAAAACAAGTTGTTGTTGTTGTTTCATATTGCTTAGTAATTTCATTGGAAAATTATGATTGAAGGAGGAAGTCAATTAATTACACTGGGGTCAAAGAGAATCAAAACGCTGACATGAATGTTGCAGACAATACTCTTGTGGGCTTTCCTGACACGTTCTCCACTGTTATTCGGGCTGGCGACATTTGTTTCCTTCGTCCACCATGGCCAGTTGGCAGTAAAGCTGCTGTTGAAGCCAAGGGCCACAACTAGAGATCATGCAAGTATAATGCTCTTTGAAAATCACACGAGTTTGGATTAGTCCTAGATTGCGAGAGAAAATGGATCGAACTGCGTTACGTGACTGATCGATTGAACACGAAACTTGTATGCTGCATTAATTCTAGCGCTAAATATTACAATTTTAGGTGAACGTGTATGTTTGTGTACAATTATTCATTGCATTTCTCTAATGACTAATAATTATTTCTGTATCTATAAAAGGACAACAACTTCGGATAAATTAAAAAGAGTATTCAAGCAGTGAAAGCACAGGACAAAAGCCAGTTTCCGATATACTCAGTCGCAGTATAAACAATCAATGATAAATATTCCACTGCGAGTTATCGGGGAGTTATCGTTATTTCCGGAAGCAACTTGGTCTTCAATGGTAAACCATTCCAATTATGCCAGTGTTATTTCAGATCCTTCAGTGGACAACACAGAGTCTGAATATGTCGTATACATGTGGGGAGGACTCAACACAAAAACAATGAAATGCTCTGATGAACTTGTAAAGTTTAGAATATCTGAAAATGTGTCTTCTAAAAGGGGAAGACCTGGGGCATCCAGCACTTTACAATTTAGTGTGGACCTAACAGTGTATGCAGGCACAGGTTCAGAATCTACTAATAAATATTGTCAGACAGGAACTGTTCCACCCGCAGGAACTGGACATACACTTACTGTTCTGAAACCTGTGCTGTTCTTTTTGGTGGAGTTACCTTGGAGGACAGAGAAAGGGGATTTTTTTCATCAAACCTGTAAAGATGGTCAATTCTACCTCCTGGATTTCAAAGAGAACAACTGGACATGCTTGATAGATGAAATCCCCCCACGTGCATACCATGCTGCAGTTTATAACTACAGGAACAGTACATTGTACATTACTGGTGGAGTTCAGATCCCAGATAACGACAGTGTGAATTACTGGTCTATTGGTCAAATTGCAGCTGTCAAGATAGATAAAGTCTGCAAGAGCTTAACAACAAGTGTTTTAAATGTAACTATTGACCCACCTTTATATTTATCCTTTCATTCTGTTTCTTTATCTGATAATATTCTACACATTTTTGGTGGTTATCAAGCTATGGAGCATGTGATATCATCCAAGCCATCCCTTAGTCCCAAAATGGTGGTGATTGACTTACATCGTCAAGTCTCTATTATCAAGAGTGCAACCGAAGAGCATGCAACTGCAGGACACTCCATGATTAGTCTAGGAGAGTCTACTCTCTGCATGTGCGGTGGAGTGAAGAAATAAATCCTTCTGGTTACAGATTCCGAAAGACAAGTT
The DNA here is from genome assembly GCA_030867875.1 of Actinernus sp. WN-2022. NCBI lineage: Eukaryota > Metazoa > Cnidaria > Anthozoa > Actiniaria > Actinernidae > Actinernus > Actinernus sp. WN-2022. The sequence continues at coordinate 39,981,182 of JAOWCC010001501.1, forward strand.
TATTTGTAAGGACTGCAAATTTTCGAAAGGCTTTAAAATTGTCATCTCTGTATCTAGAGTGATTTTACATCAACCTGTGAAACAAAATATAACACCACAATTTAATGTCTTAGACTAAAACGAAGAAAACTAAATTAAAGAGTCAAAGTGTATTAATCTAGGCTCTGTTTCACGGGTTGAGTAAAACCACTAATTCATAATCAGTCTAATATATTATTCATCAACAAATAAGTCAATATTAGGCATTCAACCATGTTTTTCCTGAAGGAAACCTAAATACAAGTTATTGACTCAAGAAACAGATCAGATAATGTTGTCTGGGAGAGAGGGAATAGGGCATTAGGGAATAGGGCATTTAGGGTATTCCCAGACCAACACGAATTAGGATTAAGAGTTACACGACCTGAATGACTTAGCTTACAGTTTATTTATCGATTTTTAGCCTGTGTACAGCCGTCCAACTTTAAAAAAATGCCTAAGTCCCAATGCCATATTCCCTAATACTCTATTCAGCCCTAATGCCTTATCCCTTATGCCATATTCCCTAATACCTACGTGTATCTCTCAGACTGTCAACATTTATTGAAATAGCTGTATACAACATACTTTCAACATGCATTCACTTAAACATTTGCACCTCAAAACTGAACTTTTTTTCTTAAAATGTTGTCTCTACAAATAATTTGAAAAATAATAAATTATTATTAAGAAAAAGTTATATAGATTTGTTATAACTTCCTATTTTTTGGAGGGACAGGTCACAGAATTATGGCCAATTTTATTACATCTACTGCATTTATACTTGTTCCTGGAAACATGACTTAGTTGCATCAATGCATGACTACAATAAAGCCAATGCATTCGTAAAACATCTGTGACACTTTCAAAGGTGCCACTTTTTCTGGAGTGGTTCTTACGTAAATGCCTGAATATTGTATTGCCTGCCTCATTTCCCTCGCCTGAAAACCCACCCAAGGTGCCTTCTTCTTCAATGACCTCTTGAACATGCTCTATTGTTTTATGCACATAGTTACTCCAGCGTGCATATGAGTAATTTGCTTTTAAGAGCTCACCAAACTCTTTTCCTACTGCCTTGTACTTAATCCACTCATTGGGGTATTTTTCTTTTGGGTTCCTACAACTAAATATTTTGTGCATAAATCGTAATTTCGATAATAATTCTGAAAAATCTTCCTTTTGTTTTCCAGGCTTTAAAAGGTGAACAACATGTACTTCATTTTCTTTAGAAAATAAAATCCTAGCATAATTGCCAGGCATCAATAGTATTTTTGAAGTGGCAGTCCAGCTTGTGAGTAGCATTTACAATTAAATGCTTTATGTCACGTGTCTCCTCCCACTGAGTGACTTCAGCAATCTCTCGAGCTAGCAGCTTGTATGTAAATTTCCCTAAATTTATTTTTGCATGAGTTGCATCAACTTTATGTTCAGAGTGTTCTATATTAAGTACTGGGTGGCTTTTAATGTTTAAACTTTAATGTTTAAAATACAAAAAGAGTATCTAAAAGCTTTTTCAGCTAAAAAACGGTCATGTTTTTCTTTATATTATGAAACATCACCAAGGCCATCCCCACCATCCTTAATCAGAACTTCGAATAATTGATTGTCATCTATGCTGTATTTTTCTAAACCTTCCTCAATGTCTGTGGCTAGTTCAGAGATAGCCTTTGCCACTGCATGAGTATAATTCCAACGTACTCCAATGACATTAGGTGTAGGGAATTGAGGTAGTGCTAACCTAAAACCTGACATAACATAAACTGGTTTGGAATTGCACTTGTTGTGGATTAATAAAACATTATCCTCATTATCAATTAGTTTATAGTTCACCCAAGAAGGTAGGTAGGTGTTTTCTACATTGTCCACTTAATATGGAGGTTTAAAAACAAACTGTCCCCTTGAGTTCAAAAAGTCATACTGCTGCTTATATTGTTTTTTTGTTTGTAAAAGATCAATCCTGCTTGCCAAGCATTCATCAGCAGTAAGACAGTAATTGTCTTGTTGTTCCCACAAGTAATCAACTCTATCAGTAAGTTCCATTTTACAGTTAGCTCGTAGTTTTGTTGACAACATGGAAAACAGAACATCCTCTTCATCTTCATTATTTAAGTCACAAAATGAGGCAAGGTTGTCAAACATTTCTCGAAGCCTTCCACGTTTTGAATACTGCCTTGAGACATCAAACAATTTGACTTTTTATATGGGCCCCTTTTCTTTGATTTTCCTTTAGAAAATTTGCATGCTTTTTCATGATCATGTAGATTGTCTAGTTTCAAAGTCTCTGTGCATCCATTGCCTGAATAGATGCATCTGACAGTAAGCAGTTCAAAAATTGAAAACAACTGCTGTTTAAGAGATAAAATGTCCTCAAGATCTGCAACCTGACGACACGATGGGCAAACTCCACTGCTACATTGAAGCCATCTTCTAATGCGGTATTCACAAAAAACATGATGGCAGCCACTCAGTATTACAGCTGATGTTGATACGTCCAAGCAAACAGCACATTGGAATACTTTGGCAAATTCTCTTTCTGTGAATCTGTCCAAAGGTATTCCGGGTAGAGGATGGATATCTTCTTCAAATGAATCTACCCGTGAATCTACCCGTTTCCATTCTGCATAAGTCATAAAGGAGTTTGGTGATGTATCCTCCTTATCAGATGCAATACTTGTTGCTTCTGATGGGTGATGATGAGAACTGCAACCATCCTTAATTTGACTTGTGCTTGGGGTACTAGGTGGTGGATAAAAAATATTCTTGCTGCACAACTTCTTACTTCCCATTTGATCTCTATCGGTATCAGTCAGTCCTCTCTTTCTTGGACTTTGTCTTTGGGTGTAGGAACATATAGGGCAGTTCCCTGTCCTTTGTAAATATTCTCCATGAGTACTAAACTCAAAATATTTTCCTTTATCCAGGGGAAGTTTCCTTTGATTCTAGAATTTTAAGGACACAACAGTTGCACAGAAAGCTGGGATGCTGATCTTTGGTGTCACCAGAAATATCTAAGTTGTCAATTTCCAACAGCTCTCTTCTGAAATTAGCAGCTAACTTGGGTTTGTGCCTTGTATTTCCACTTTCAACCGCAGTCGAATCAAACGGCTTCCCACATCTTCGACAAAACATGCCCAGTCTTTCTTGGTGAAACAGCAAATGGGCTTCAAAATCTGTGAGTTCAAGGCAAAGTTTGAATGTGTTCTCACGTGTGCTCACGGCAGAGAGTCCCCAATCTCTGGCAAGTAAACACTGAATAGCTAGGCAGGCAAAAGCACCAATTTAACCGGAGAAAACCGGATCCTTTCGAAAATAATAACTTTTCGATTCGTTATTTACAAGTCTAACAACTTGGACTTTTGATTTTCGAAAATTACGACCGAGAAACTATAGTATATAGCAGTAACAAGTTAGCGTTTTCTAGCTCAATAAAGCACGAGGAATCGAACGGTGGATACTGCGCATGTGTACAAGCAGTAGCTTTTCTTCCAAGCGTTTCGCGCATCAGTGACCGCGAAGACAACGGAAGGGTGGCCGGGATTATTCGACAGAAAAAGTAATGGAAACTAGTAATTAGCATATTTGAAATTTAATAACAACTTTTCATTCTGGGATGATAAACTAGCGGTGTAAAGAATATTGTTGGCGTATAGGTGGATGCAATGGGATCTGCAGATCACCTTGTAGAAGCGATTCCACTTGCCGTCATATCAGCTCCTGGCCGGCTAGAGTGTAGAATATCCCACCACTGGATTTAGGTTGTGAGAAAACACTGCTACTGCGGTCCGGAGCTAGAATAATCGACAATAAGAATAATATCATAATTTTGTCGTTCTAAAAGGTTTGAATTTGGAGTGATTCGCAATAGGACGTTTCATGCCTTAGCAAAATTATTATTCATTCACTTTGGGATGATGGCAGGGTATACTATAATCGCTGTGTTATGATTGCTCACATTATACTGTAGCTCTACTGCACGTTGTAAAGGTCAGGTTGGGTAAGTTCGTTTCGAGCGGTACAGACCGGCTCCATACATGCGTTTCTTTACAGAAATACAGAAATTGCTTCGTTGTATAAAAGAACCCTACAGGTACGCGAAATATGCCCTCGCGTACGTGCTCCAGCAGTAGTTACTCGCTTGCCCAAGGTTTTGATAAATTGTAACAAACCTCATCCCCAGGGTCCTCTTGGTCAGATCCAAGAGGGTTGCCATCTTGGGTCTGACAGAGAGGATCCCTGGGACCATAAGACCACAGGGAGCCCAGAATCCACCTCCAGACAAAACAAATTTAAACCAAAATGAAGAGGCGTTTTTCAAGATTCGTTTTGCATTTGAGCCTTCCTTCTACAGAGCAAGTGTGATATCACGACGCTTATCAAACACCGATAGTGACTCGTGTAACAAAGTTTAATACCGTAAAAGCTCTATTTAGCCCCCGGGGGCTTATTTAATTTTTGACTTGTAGAGGGGGGTGGGGGTGGAGGAGGCTACATAGAGAAGAGAGGGGGGCCTTATTTAAAAAAAGAAAACTGAAACAAAGTTCTCTGTTCTTTGATCTGTACACGCATATCCGGTACATGTTCAACTTCATATATGTCACATATGTTCGAGTTCGAGGAGGGGGAGGGGGGAGGGGGGGCTTTAAAGAGAGGCCCATTTAGCGTGGTATTTAATCGCTTGCGGATCGGAGGAACACATATTCACAACATAAACGGATCTGTTAGGAGCCACCAAACAAATGGCCAGTGGTTACTTTCCGGACCTCATGTACGGTAGATGTTCTCGAGATAAGCCGTACCCCTGATTTTAAAACGAAGATTTTGGGTAAAAAGGTGCGGCTTATCTGTGAGTGGTATATTGTTAACATATTTGAGGACCACGCCTTAAATTACTCTCTTTGGTCGGCGTGACATCCTCGCTATATAAAGTTTACTACTGCTATTACTATAGAATCACATTACGGATAAATATGCTTGTCATTGTATTAAGTTGTCAAGGTTACACTTCCTTGTTTATGACAAACAAGACTTTTAAGAGTCGCTAAATTCTTTGTTGTTTGAACTTTTGATCTGTGCTTGAAGTATTATGAATTTACTAGACTAAAACGTTCGGTTGATCTTTGATGTAACAAGCTAGAGCTAAACAACGCACGCTCGCGGAAAGCGCTCCCGCCAACGATATCAATCAAAGCTGGACTACCTAAAGCATATATATCTCACACATTTCAAGGTAACTTAATTGAGTACCGTTTATGCACTTTTATCATCAATGAATTGGAGTTTATTTTAACTTGCCGGTTGAATCAGGAATTGTCTCCCTCAAGGTTCGAATCATACGCACGCTATTCACCGTAATGCTTTCAGACATACTGTATACTGCAATTCAGACCACCTGACGAATCAGTACATACTTTATAAATCAAACAGACTACTAAGTGCGGGACACATTTACTTATATCATTCAGTTTGTAGGTGTAAGGTTTCAAAATTAAGACAGTCAACCGACCGTGAAACAGTAACTACCGAGAAAAATACACTATTAAAGCAATGAAACTGGAAGATATATCGCAGAGTTATGCAAGATTACATACCAGTTTGATGATAATTAGGCAAATGATCTTCAGATTTAGTCTTTACATCGATTTTAGAGCACAATAGAAGTTTTCAGGACTAACTCCCACGGGTTTGAATCAGAAATAACAGATCTACAGTGATCCAACGTGAAATGTACACTCAGTTACTTTGCTGCCTTACTAGTTTCATACATGTTTAGAATATTCGGATCGTTAGTCGATCCTAAGTGTAATCAGATCCGTCGTGCGTAGTGAGCGACCGTGTGACGCTACAACTGTAGGTTCTCTGATGGTGTAGTGGTTGAACGCGAGTGACTGAGGTTCGAGTCCTCGCCGGCGAACCATGGCCACATTTTCACACAGTATGTTATATCTTTCTATTTCATGTCTTTGAATCAGTAAATGGCCGAATCAGGAAATGCGAATCAGTAACTACATTTAACTTCACCTTGGTTAAAATATTTTCAATGTACTACGGGTACTTTTCTTTTTTTTCTCGGGTCAGCTAAGCGAAAATGTTTTCACAAGCATGCAGAATGAAAGCGTCATCTTTGGATATTCTGAGAAATGTTTATGTCTATCTAATGAAATACAATGTAGAATGTTTGTGTGAATTAAATTTAAAATCGCGTCATAGCAGGTCCCCTATTCAGACTCTTTTCAGTTAAACAAATGTCTTATGTTGTAGAACATGATGATAACTTATAAGAACCAAGCCGCAGTAATTTAGCTAGCATTTCTGTTCATGTACGCGTGTAACTACAACAAATACAAAGCGTTGTCAAAGTGTTAACTTAGAATTCAAAGTTTCATGATAGAATTGAACCGAAGAGCGGCACATCCAAAACCACCGTTATTCCCAGGACTTGATTGAAAACAACTCGAAGTAGAATTGCATCGAGAGAATCATAGAATCACGTACTTATTTGATATATACCTATTTCAGAAAAGGTTGTCCCGGACACACGGAAAACGACAAGGGACATTTCCAGACCGAAATGGAATGTGGTTGTAACTCTCCAGCTATGTGAAACGGATAAACTGCAGTGAAATTCTAAAATCCATTCACACTGAGACCATTGACCCAAAATAAACGAATTAACGAAATAAACCAGACTTTCAGCTACAACCACAATCTATTTCGGTCTGGGAATGTCGCTTGTCATTTCTTTGGGACAACCTTTTTCGAAATAGCTGTATATAACACATTGATACTGGTATGATAATGGAATGAGCGCGAACGTGAACAGCTCTATAAATGATGATTGAGCCAAATCAAGAGACGTGTTCATCTTGGAATCGAATGTTAGCCTGAATTTCAGCCGTCTCCCCTGGTTCGTTCCTCCCGAGAGATGTGTCAAATATCGCGACAGCTCTGGCAGAGGCTTTTATTAAACGAGGTTCTGGTATAGAAAAATCTGTATAAATAGTTATGTAATCTGAGTCTTGAGACGTGATGTGTTGTTAACTGCATGTATCAGTACCGTAATGAAGTTACATCGAGACATGCCAACCATGCGGAGACAGGCTTCGATTATACTGAGGCAACATTTAAGTTTAAAATATATAACGATAAAGAAATTAAAGAAATCACTGCTACATATTTGAAAATGTAAGATGGAAAACCGGTAGTAAGAAAACCTGAAAAACAGGTAAGTCAAGAAAGGTGAAAGCTCTGTACATTATTTCCAAAGTTTTGAATAGTTGTTACTCTGAAAAATAATTTGGAAGATAAATCTGTAGAGAAAAACGAATGCATGACTGTGGTCAGCTTTAGATCAATGTGTAGAATTGCTGTTGAAATGCCTGTGAGATGTGTATAGTGCACAAGGTACTAAGCGAGGCTAGAAAGCTAAGGCTTCTGCTTTATTTTTCATACACTGAATCTCTCTAATTTGAAATAGCTGTAACTTCATTCCTTTTTCAGCAACAGCGCTCAAATTTCACAAGATCACTAAATGTCGACATGCTCTTTCACATGGCAATGTTTTCTATAGGTGTGGATAAACTATTGAAACATAAATACGCATTGATTTCATGAATACGGTGTATATGCGAACCTAAAGTATGTAGTTTTATACAAAGTAGAAGCTAAGGATATAGTTGAGTCTCCTCCTTAGTTACTGTTGCTTGTCTCACAAGTGGTAATAATTAACCAGTATAAATTCAAAACAAACATGTTTAAACACTGAGTTCGGCGATGGTCACATTCTGAATGATTTATCGATTTCCAATATATCTTTCACTGCATTTCTTAAATCTTTGCGAAGAAATCAGGTTTGTGTTTTCATCTCCTTCTGAAGAGCTTGTGGGACAAGATGGCGGCGGTATTTTCCCGGCGGACATTGCTACGTTCTGATTGGTCTGAACTGGTTTTAATTGACAGGTGTGGAACTATGAATGGTGCTCGCTTAGAGAAGTTCAAAATTAATTAACAGTAGTAAACTGATAACTTTGTCGACTACAATTATATACAGATGAGTTCTCCAACATTTCCATTTGAAATAAAATAATCAAAATTATTTTCTATTATTTTAGTAATAATTTGCCTCGTTTGAAACAGCAATGCTCATTTCCCATTCCCGGGATGATTGATATTTTATTATAGTATTTTCAACTGGGACAAAGTCAAAATCTAATAATCGAACGTGTGGAGTCAGTTACGCTTGAGCGTTCCATAGATAATGTTGCCAGTTAATTGACATTTATACACGATACAGCGCAATACATGTACGTCCCCGTTATATATAATGAAATGTTGCCTATATAAGTACTGAATTGTAAGATTGTCTGCTGAAATCGGAAGGAGAGTAGTATATAGGTTAAAACATTCGTGGATTATTTATTTACTTGCACATGTTTCTCAAAATCAAAAACAATCCCCAAAAAATCATTAATGAATATATTGTTTGATTCTAATTATAGGTAAATCATGGCGGAGTTGCAAGGTAAGCTAGATTGCAATTATGAATCCTTTAATTTCCTTTTACTGGAGCATCTTATGAGTAAAGTTTGTACCCCTGAGGTATATATCGGTATTTTATATTTTTTATTGCAATGTTACCACCGTATTCATTGTTACGCGAAGGCGCGAGGTCAAAGTCGCGACGTATAGTTTGCATTAGACTTACAAAGTGGGAAGGGTAATTGACTGTGACTCTCGTCAAATCCTGTTTGTTTATTTTATTATTCGCCTTTTCTTGATTTTCTTACTTAGGTTTTCTAAAAAAGATAGGATAAAACACATAGTTCTGTTCAGGTCAAACGAAAAACAGTGCTTTATTTTCTTAAAACCTTTGTGTAGATTTGTGTAGATTTTCAGACACCGGCCACAATGTGTCTGACTGCGCGCATTAACTCTATTGTCTTTGTGCTGTCGTTGGGGGCTAGCCTCTTCCACTTTGTATGACTGACAGAAGCCCAATGCAAACAACACGTCGCAACTTTGTCTTATTATCGTGTCCTCAATACGTTTTGTCAGCGGTTTTAGAAGAAAACGAATTCCGCTGCCCTATCGTTCGCGGGCTTTAAGTGGTCGGGAGTTGAAAGAATGAACGCCCGTGATATTAGGAATTGTTTTCTGTATTATTACGTTTTGTGATATAATAATTTCACATGATGTGACTCGTGGCGTTGTTATTCGTCCCACCTTTGATGAATGACAAACACTTCTATCTGTAAATGGATTAGTGATTTGATACATTAAATAAAAGCCACAATCGTGGCAAATTAAATTTACAGCACAATCACGTTAATATATATAGAAGGACCGCTCGGGTCATGGCCGATAAATAATAATTAAGGGAAGTTTTTTTTATGTAGTTCCCCATTTACGTACAAATAGATTATGGCATCAAAACGCCTTCATGAAGCACATTCATTTGGAGTAAATTTCAACATTATTTGATAATTATATCGTTATAACGTTATTCAGGATTGATATGTTCGACGACGTGATTTTGGTGACGCCAAAAGACATACATAAATTAAGTTACAAAAAAATGTACGAAAAGAAAAGATTGCAACTTTTCTTTCTCAGGCAAGCGAATTTCGTCAATAAAACTGCAAAATTTCTCAAATGACTCTATTCTAGGTGCATGTATAAAACAATATGACGTAATAATTGCGTTTTTAGACGAAGATATCCGTTATCTTAATTCCTATTTTCTACACTAAAATGAATAAATTCAATTACTTACAGTTTCTAGATGATGACCATGCTCTCATTGAAGCTGAAGAACTCTTGTTGGGTGATTTTCCGAGTTTAGAAATCAGTTTTGATGAAAATGTAGCAGATACATCTACAAACACTGCTGCAACTTCGTACGCTCCGGAGTCCAGCGAAACCAAAACAGTTGTAGCCCTAACAGCATCAAGCCCAAATCCATGAACCAGATGTTTCAAGATTTCCTATATAGTTTAAAACAATGATATAGAGGAGTTGAATTCTGTCGCTGTGAAAAAAAAACACTTCTCGCTCTACTAAACAATGGCTGATTGTTTTTAAAAGCTGGTGCCAGTCCCGCATCCTCGGTGAATTGGAAATTGAAACAGTGGCGCCGGCAGCGCTGGACAAACTTTTAACCCAGTTTTATGCTGAAGTGAGAAAAAAGAATGGCGAGGACTATGAACCAGAATCGCTTAGAAATATGCAAAGTGCTCTAGAAAGACACTTGAAAGACAAAAACTACCCTGTCAGCATAGTAAGATCGCGAGAATTTTACCAGTCACAGCAAACCCTGAATGCAAAGGCCATTTTCTTACGACAACAGGGCAAGGGAAAGCGGCCAAACAAGTCCCTGCCACTTGCACCAGAGGAGGAACTTTCACTCTGGGGAAAGGGTCAGCTTGGAGACCACAATGGCCGAGTTTTAACGTAAACTTCAAAAACTTGACAGAGCAAATGGGATTTCGAGGCCGCCAGGAGCACTACGATGCATATGTCGAGGATTTCATCGTCAGGTCACACGAAGATGGAAGTGAAAGCGTAGAATTCTCAGAAAAGCCTACCAAAACTTGCACTGGTGGACTAAAAATCAAGAGAAGAACATCTCCTCAAGTAATGTGGAGTACGGACGGCGGAGAGAGACCAGTTTGGCTTTTCAAGATCTGGTTGGGCAGCGACCGAGTGGTATGGTACAACAAAGTTAGAATAGGTGAAAACACCATTGGCCAGCTTATGAAATCCAAGGCAATATATCTGTAAACCCAAAAAAAACTAACGAACCACAGCATGAGAAAAACGCTGGTTCAGAAGCTCAAGAAATCGGGCCAACCACGGCACCTTATTCGTCAAATAACTGGTTATGCAAGAGAAACATCGCTGGATGATTACGATGAAGTGGACGAGACACAGCGTCGAGAACTTTCCCATATAATAAGTGGCTTCCAGGAGTCGAATTCCAGCAAAAATACTTGGAAAATCGAGCGACAGGAAACCGCGACCGAAGCCATTGTTCCAGCAAGTTCACATCAGTTGTCTCGAATGAATGAAGCGCTAACTAATACCAATAACAGCGCCAGTGTTGCTCTAACAAGCCCTGTAAGTGGTGAAGCACAGTTGCAAAACCAATTCTGCTGTGGGTCTGATGAATACGGGTTTCATGCGATTTCACCCAAATCTAAACTCCACAAGTGCATACAGAATGGCGCCTTTCGGTAGCACCACAAACCCTCCAACGATGCAGCTTCCATCTCAACATTTCACAGGATGCACCTTCAATTTCTTCTCAAAAGAAAACCAAGACACTTCAGAACCACCGAAGGCGAGCTTATATTCTGGATTCAGATGACGAAAACTAGAACTAAAGACACTAGTGGACTCAATAAGTGTCTTGAACTAAGCTTCAAGATTGTGTGTTCATTTTTTGATCATGAGTTGTAATCCATGTCCGGTTGAAAATGGATCTTTTATGTGTAAACTTTAAATTTTCAAAGAAACGAGATTAAAAAAGTTAATATTTTAAGTTCAAACCTTTGTTTGATTGCTTTACGAAGCTTTCACGTAAAAAAAATACTTTTATGATGGTGACTCATACTGATTTAAAAATATTATAGACTAGCAGGGGTTGGGAGAGGGGGGGGGAGGAGGTGGGGGGGGGGGGGGGGGAGGGGGGGGGGGGGAGGAGGGGTTAAAACATGGAAACCCTGAAATGTTGTTGCTTTTAGTAGATTTCAAAATGGATATAATAAAGTGGTAATTGACCTTCCTGTCGTTAAATTTTGGTCTGAAATCATACCGGTGATTACAAATCACAAGTATGATTACAAAAGCGCTCGTGCGATTTTGTAATCACGGGTATGATTTCAGACCAAATTGCACACCACTCAGTTCAATTACCATTATACATTTCGCTCGTAACATCTATTAAAACACAGCAAACACTAGAGAACTATTTTCTAATTGTTAAAAATTCTTCTGATATAATAATGATAATAATAAAATATTTCCCTCTTTATTCTTTCCACCATGGGTGTTTTGCATTTACTTATCATTAGTTAGTTCATTACTCAACCTTTCTGTCACAATAAATTGAATACAATTAGTAAATCAACAAGTTAAAAGAACAGCTTTGAATATTCTAGTGATTATTGTTGTTGTTATTATCTCCATTATTATTGTTATTATTGTCATCATCATCACATTATCATTACCTGTTACTATTGTTCTGCCTATTTTCTTTCTTATTACTATTATTATTTTCTAGTTAAAAGAATAGACGTTGATCCGTACGATGCTGAAACATCACAAGGTGATGCCCAGCAATTTGCTACAGAGCCGACTCCTCCTGCCTACTCGTCACAGTCTCAAGGGTATCCACAACAAGTTCCCCCAGCAGCAGCAGCAGCAGTATCCACAACAAGTTCCCCAGCAGCAGCAGCAGCAGCAGTATCCACAACAAGTTCCCCAGCAACAACAACCTATCATGATGCAGCCATACCCTGTTTATTCGGCCCCACCAGTTCTGCAACAGCCTTCTACGATTGTGATTCAGAGCCCAGTATGTTTTAAAATGAATTGATTGCTTGACTGATTGATTGCATGATTGACTGATTAATCATATGATCGATTGATTGATGGATGGATAGCTAGATTGATTGATTGAATGACTGACCGATCGATTGATTGGTTGATTAGTTGATTGATTGATGTTTAGAGAGAGAGGATGATCATATCACTGAAGTGTTTTGCAGAGTGGCCCTGTGTAAAAAAGGAACGAAAGTAACAAAATATTTAAGCGTTAATATAAAGATTAGTTTGAATGTTTTGTCGACAAATACATGCACGCGCAGATAGCTAGCCTAATACAGTATGAATGAATAGACCCTTTCAGCTTGCCTGTTCGTTGCCCCATTTCAGACCACGTGTCTTTTCCTTGAGTAAATGTAGTATATTGAACTGAAATACAGGTAAGATACGGACACGTACAACACGTGTGAACTCAACAAGATGGCAGCCTTACTAACCCCGATCCCAAGAGGCCTTGCGGTCTGATAACACAGGGAACCCAGATGCTACATCTTCCTCCCCTTTTATGTTACTAACATGACATGGAGCAAAAGTGGAAAACTACGACATTTCAAAACTAAAAGTTTGTAAGTTCCAATGATAATGTCAATGTCAATCAGTTCAAATCACACTCAGGTGAAACTCTGGAATCCTACTTCATAATCTTTCAAGTAGCTTGGGGTAGTCTTGGTTCTGACAGATCGTCTTAGAGTGGCGGCTGTAAGACTGGGTGTGCCTTGCTGGGATCTGGGTCTGTAGCTGAAGGGTCTGTACAATTCGGAGGGTCAGCTGCAGGTGTCGGGTCAGCTGCACTTGTCATGTCGCTTGAAGAACTTGGGGTGTTTGAGACTTCGATCCACCAAGGGATGGTGCTTGGGGCGACGGGAATGTCTGTTTCAGCGTTGCTTGGTAGCTGGATACCGCCGTTGATCAGCCTTGAACAGATGTGGTCCGCTGTCGCTCAGTTGTACTGTGTAGGAAACTGGTGCTGACTTGCTCAAGATGGTTCCACTCCACCATTTTGGACCAGGAGATAAATTCTTAACAAATACAGGATCTGCTGTCTAGGCGTGTTGCTTGCCTTCTACCCGCATGCGTGTTGTGTTCTGGCTCAAGGGGTTAATTAGGTCAAGCTTGGTCTTCAGCTTCCTCTGCAACAGCAATTCACTTGGAGTCCGTCCTGTTGTCGCTTGTGGGGTAGTACGATAGGCCAACAAGAACCTACTTAATTTTGCTTCTATTGGTCCTTGACTTTTCTCCATCTTCTTCATCCCCTCTTTGAAAGTGCAAACATATCTCTCGAACAGTCCATTCGAGGCTGGGTGCTTGGGGACTGAAGTGATATGCTTGATTCCATTTTCAGTCATGAATAGGGCAAACTCCTGGCTGGTGAAAGCTGTGCCTGTGTTGCAAAACACTCACGTAACTTCTGAATAGTGACTGCAGACGTCGATGAATTGGTCTTGAACACTTCTAACCATTTGCTTTGTGCGTCGACCACCACTAGGAACATATGTCCGAGAAAAGGACCTGTATAGTCGATGTGTAGTCGTGACCATGGCCTTGAAGGCCACTCCCATGGATGAAGGGGTGCAGTTGATGGAAGGGTCGCATGCAATTGGCAGTCCATACAACTTTCACTTTCCTCTCCATGTCTGAGTCTAGACCGGGCCACCAAAAGCAACTGCGGGGTAGTAGTTTCATGCGGACCATACCCGGGTGTCCCTCATGCAGTACTTCTAGTATTTGTTTCTTGACCTTGATTTGGTATAACAACTCTGGTCTCCCATAAGCCCATAAGATACAATCGTCTTGAGTACTCAGCTCTAACTTCCGTGTGAAGTAGGGATGCAGCTCATCTCTAGGGCAGTGGTTGGGCCAACCTTGTTTAACGTAGTGGAGTACTTCACTCAGGGTTGGAGCACGTGAGGTCCACTTGGCGATGTCGCGCACCTTTACTGGGGTGTTGTCTAAGTGGTCCATGATCTGCATTACATACAGGTACGTTCGTCACTGTCTCTTTAACAGGAAGGCGGCTAAGGCAATCAGCATTACCATTTTTTGATCCTTCTCTATACAGCAACTCGTACGATTAACCGGACAGAAACAAGGCCCATCTTTGAATCCGGGGAGATCCCATGTGTGGGATGGCCTCGTCACTCTTGAACAAACCAAGAAGGGCTTGTGGTCTGTATAGGCTTTGAAATGTCTTCCATACAGGTATTGGTGGAATTTTCGTACTCCAAACATGAGTGCGGCTGCCACCTTGTTCAGCTGCGAGTAGTTCCTTTCTGCGGGAGCTAGTGCTATGGGTCGTTCAGTGCCATCCTCCATGATGTGAGAGAGGACGCTGCCGAGGCCATATGGAGATGCATCACAAGCAAGGATCAACTCTTTTTCTGCGTGAAAATACTGGGACGAGTGAAGAGCAGACTTTGCTTTCTTCCATGCATCTTCTTGTTTTGAGCTCCAGGTCCATTTAGCATCCTTAGTTAACAGTTCATGTAGTGGTGGCAGAATGTTGGTAACATTAGGAATGTAACAAGAGTAATAGTTCAGCATACATAGAAATGCTTGAAGCTCCTTCAGGTTTGTTGGTCGTGGTGAGTCTCGAATTGCACAGATCTTGGCTTCCAATGGCTGGATACTTTTCTGATTTATCCGATGGCCAATGTAGACTACTTCTGGTGCTAGAAAAATACATTTCTGTCGCTTTAATCTGATCCCGGCTTTCTCAAGACGTGCCAGGACATCACTCAAACTGCTGAGATGTTCAGGTCCTGTCTTCCCTGCAATCAAGATATCATCTATCCTGACCACCACATTAGGGATGCCTTGTATCAGTCTGTTGTACTCAAATAGCTCCTTGTGAGTGTTGATAGTGGTGTACGTTTTGGAGTCTCCGTCCAATTCTAGCTGTTGGTAGGCTTGACTGAGGTCGAGTTTTGAAAACTGGACTCCACCTCCCAGATTAGCAAGCAAGTCTTCAGTTTTCGGGATTGGGTAGTTATCCAGCTTGCTGACTTGATTAACGGTGACCTTTTAGTCACCACAGATGCGGATTGAGCCATCAGTCTTGACGATAGGTACTATTGGTGTGGCCCATTCCGAGAACTCCACTGGGTGAATGGTACCTTATTGCACTAGACCTTCCAATTCTGCTTCAACCTTTGCACGGAGGGCATAAGCTACTGGTCGAGGTTTAAAGTATCTTGGTTGTGCATCAGGATCTACATAAATCCTTGCCTTGACGCCTTGGACCGTGCCTAATCCCTCTTGGAATACAGAAGCATGTTTGCTTAACAGGGTATCGAGTTCTTGGTTGCTTACGCTCAGATGGAAGATTTCTTGCCAGGCTAACTTTATGTCTTGCAACCAATCTCTGCCAAGGAGACATGGTGTATTACCTTTAACCACTATCACCGACAACATGCCCTCAAAGTCTTTGTAAACTACATGTACATGCAGCTTACCCACAACTTGGATTAGGTCTCCTGTAAATGACTTTATTTTGACTCTTGACTCTTCTAGGCTGCGGGTTTTATTGCTATTGCTGTTCTTTAACTGATGGTAGGTATCCTCTCCAATAACCGATAGAGATGCGCCCGTGTCGATCTCCATTTCAACTTTTGAGCCATTCACTTCCACAACAACAGTATAGGGATTCTTTCTCGCAGGGTTGGGCAACGAGTACATAGGATATATGTCCTCCTCATCCTCTTCCTGGAAATCGAGAACATGTACCCGTGGCTTCCCTCTTCCCAGGACAGGGCTGTTTGTTGGTTTTTCGGCGGCTGCTCTCTTGAGACACTTTGCAGCAATGTGTCCTTTCTTCTTACAGTAGTGGCACTTTTCATCTTTAAAACGGAACGTGTTTGGGTTGTGTTGGTTTCCACATCGAAAACACTCTTGCTGTTTTACCGAGGCTTCTTTTTGCCTTTGGCCAGAGGTAGTGACTTCATTACCCTTGTCCCAGAGGTTTTCTAGAGAGAGAACAACCGGAGAAGCGGCGATGAGCGAACTGCGAATCAGCGAGAAGCGAACTGCGAGAAAACCTCTGGTATCGGTGGGTGCCAATCTCACTTTCATGAGGGTCAAGATCTGACTGTCTTTTCTGATTGGAGGAATATTTAATGAGCTCAACAAGAACTGTGATTGGTTAGATATATTGTTCTCAGGGACCGAAGGATAAGTATCATTGTGATATCGTATGGTCGACTAGAGAGGGGAGGGAATTATTTACATTTGCTGGCTCAGCTGCGATCAGAGTCCGCTCGATCTCGCATGTAGAAAATTATAGTATTCGTATGTCGATTCCTCAAATTTTCTATGAAGACATCGTATCATCTGTACTAAAAGTCGCTTTCCCAAGATAACATTACCTAACTTTAAGACAAAGTGTTATTTGGGGAAATAAATCGGAAATCCTACCGACTGGTCATGGCAAGTCGATAATTTTTCAGTTGCTACCAGATATATGCAAAGAATTGAGAGGGTTTAGTTCTCCACGAAACACAATAGTCATTGTTATCTGCCCTCTAAAATCATTGGTGGACTCTCACATTGATCTAAGGTCTTCTCGAATAGTTGTGTTCTGTAGCATACTTTTCTTGACACTGGATCACTTGTGAAACGCCATGCATTTAGGTGGGTATTCGTTGTAGATCGGCTACGTGCTTTAATGTTTATCCTGCAGACTCTGCAATGGTCGTTTGTTCGAGACTACGTTTGTTTGAGACTACGGGGAGTTCTCTGCTGTGAAAACATCCCCGGGTCTACGAACTGAATCGCATGCATTTCACATGTAAACAAATTAATCTCAACCCGAAAACTTCTGGCACAGCATTATTTTACTCTGACTACCCAACTGAACAAAATTATAATGTGACCCGCACGTGGTATCTCTCTACTGATTGGTCGATTTATTAATTAGTCAGTTGATATGTTTGACAGGTTTCAAAACATGAAAGTGAGATTGGCACCCACCGACACCAGAGGTTTTCTCTTCTCTCTGCTTCGCAGCTCGCTGATCGGCGCTTCGCGGCTCTTCTCTCTAGAAAACCTCTGGAACCAGGGTATGACTTCATTCACCTTGAGTTGGGTTGAAGCAAGCGGTTGTAGATTGTAGGTCCACCTTGTGTTTTGCTGCAGCTTCCATTGACAAAGCAATATCTTGAGCCCTTTTGAATGTGAGAACTTCTTCAGTTAGCAATCTGCGTTGAATTTTCTCGTTGTTAATCCCAGAGACTAATCGATCCCTCAGCATCATTTCTACAGTCAAACCGAAGTTACAGTGTTCAGCCAAATTACGAAGAGCAGCCACAAAATCTGAGACATGTTCGCCAGCTTGACGAAATCGGTTGTGGAATTTGTTTCGCTGGACACTTTCACTTGGTTTTGGGTTGAAATGGTCTTTAACTAAAGCACATAATTCCGCATAAGACTTACTGCCTGGTTTTTCGGATGCCAGGAGGTCGTACATTAATTTGTAGGTCCTCTTGCCAACTGAACTTAGCAATATCGCTCGGCGTTTGACTAGATCTTCTTTGACTCCGTTTGCTTTAAAGTAGAAATTTAAACGCTCAATGTATAGCTCCCATGAGTCGTTTTCTCTGTCAAAAGCTTCTATCTTTCCATAAGTTGCCATTTTGGTTGACTTCGTCGCCAAAAATGTATTATATTGAACTGAAATACAGGTAAGATACGGACAAGTACAACACGTGTGGACTCAACAAGATGGCGGCTTTACTAACCCGGATCCCAAGAGGCCTTGCGGTCTCATAACACAGGGAACCCAGAAGCTACAGTAAAGTATCCTAAGAGGAAATGTACCAATTTCTATAATTGGAAAACAAAGCACTGAATCCTCTAGAGAACCATCACGTGGTCTGAAATGGGGCAACAAACAGAAATGGTGCAACAAGCTGAAAGGATCTAATAAAATGCCAAACTTGCAAGCCAAGAATAGGCCTAATATTTACTTTGGTAATAATATCAGTTATATTTTATTTACGTACAGACCGTAGTTATCCCACCGTCAAGACCAAACAGCTACCTTGGCTTGTCTATATTCGTCACCTTGTGCTGTTGCTTTCCTTTTGGAATCGTTGCAATGATCTATGCTTGCCAGGTAAGCTCCTTTGCACTAGAAAAACTGGACCTATAGCTACACCTGTGTTTATTTTCTACAATGCCTCACAGCATCACGCAGAATTATAACTACTATCGAAGCTACTATTGGTGAATATTAATGGGGACGAAATCGAGGTAAATATTCATCAACAGTGACTGAGACTGAGGTGAATAATTGTTTTAGTATAATTTCACCCCGTAGCCCACCAGTCTATAAACTCTCCATACAAGCGCGCGTGACAAGAGGATACATTTGTGACATATTTTTATAATAAAGTGCTGCTACGGTTGATTAAATACGCAAAATCGACTTGCAGCGACAACAATTTGTTTTGACCGAAGGAAACGTGACTGGATTCATAATTTTTTTTAAACTATGAGCCCGGGATTTGAAACTTACTTTGTAAGTGTAGGCCATTTCTAAATGTCCTGCAAAAGCTATGCATAATGAACTATCCGACATTTTGTCCATGATTTCTAGTAATGTGAGTTAATGATCTTATTGAAAGTAAGTGTTAGCGAACTAGAAACAGCAGGAGCTGCTTGCTTAAGACATATAGCGGGGATACAGCCAAGACCTGTTGCTTTAGCAGAAGATAGGGCTGAAATCACATTTGACACTTCTGTGGAATTAGTAAAATGAAATGCAAATTCAACAGAAGCGGGCTGTACAAATTCTTTAAAGATTGGCCCATTAGTGCCGTTCAAGGTAGTGCATCCCAGGGGAAAGCTATACATAATGTAGTTTGGACCAGTGGGCGTCTGAGTAAAGGTCAGAGATTGTTGATGCCTGCTAGCGATTCTTCCATCCGCAGTAAGAGCATTTCATGTAAATACGAATTTGTATGAAAAATCCAAGCTATCGAATAGTGGATGTATGGCCATTTTATGGAAAATTACATTTCCATAGCATAGACATATGCATATTGCTTGATAACAACAAACCGAGCATCCAGTGACAGAATCAAAGAAAAGTGTCCACGTCAGTTTCAGATTATCGGCAAATGTAAGTAAGAAGTTTCTGAAAGCTTTTCGTCAAATCTCAAAAAGCGTGGGATTCGACAGGCCAAATGTTTCACGAGATTAATTCGCATTGAACATGTATTAGACAGTTCGTGAGCCGTGCGGTAATTCTAAATCAAAACATTTTGGATGTTTCGACAATCCTCTTAAAACTAAATAACTAATAATAAGTAAAAGGCTTTTTATTGATTCTTCAGAAAGATGCAATCTGTCTATCAGGTGAGGGGAGCAGATACTGTTGACCATAAAGTTGACCAAAGTTACGAGTGATAGCGGTAATAGCTGTAAAGAAAATAATAAAGACATTTTAGGGGTTCTGCTGTTCAGCTGAAATTGAAATCCTCCGCCGTCTATGCCATCAGTTCATCCAAAGGAACAATAGATAATGAATTCCATCGCACTTTATTAACAATAGATAATGCATTCCACAGCACTTTGTTCATGCGTAAAGACAATAGATCCATGACGTCAGTAAATATAATATATTCACCCCATTTTATTCATGAATCAAAAGCAATAGGACCTATAATTATGCCACCGCACTTTAATGAGATTCCACCGCAAAAAGGGACTGAATTCGGTGCCTCCTATACTACTGGCGTAGCAACAGTTGCTAGGAAATCACGTGATGGTGCAAATCTTCTATTGGTTTATAGACGGTTAACCTGTAATCATGCCCGCCTTTCCTTTGAATTCACAGCACGCGCGGAGAAGGGAAAGAAGGGAAAGGAGGAACTGATACAAAAACTTACTAAAGCACGTGTAACCAGACCCAATTCTGGTATTTTTATCTAATTGGTCGAAAACAATTGCGGTATTCTGATTCGTTCGTACATTTTAAATTGTGACTTCTGGCGCGCGCAGTTGAATTACAGTTTGATTGGCTTGTGACATGATTGGTGACAGGGGGCGGAAAGCATTTGTATCAGGCTCTCCTTTTCCTTTCTCCCCCTTCTTTTATTTATTGGAAAAGAGAGAACCTGATTAATAGGCAGGTTAATAGGCTTTAGGAATAAGATTGTGGATTTATTTTAGAAATCAAATGTGTATACTATATGGAAACCACTCGGATCTGTGTTGAAATATTGTATCTTTAGACATATTTGAAGTATTATATTTATTAAATATGCAAGTATGAAATATAAATGATAAATTAATACATAGTGCACGAATAAAAACAATTTTAATATTAGTCAGAGAAAAAATTCTGACAAACTCTTAAAACCTTGTAAATCGAAGGGCCTTCGAGTACTTTTGTCTACTGAACATTCTACTCATGTGAAGGACGTTCAATACATTAAGACATAGAGCTGTTTTCAGTCGTGTGTAGTAAAACCAAAACCAAAGTAATTGCATAGCCAATCACAGGAGCAATTGGAAACACAATGAGCCAATCACAAACTGAAGTAATTCACGATTGGTCAGTTTACTTGAACCAATCATGAGGAAAAGTAAACACAGTCGTCAGTGCTGTCGCTAAAACAAAACCTGATTGCGTGATTGCGTTTGGTTTTAGCTTAGAACTTGATTGGCTGATAACTGGAAAACATTTCTCACAGCCAATAGAAACGCTAAGCAAACGCAAAACCAAAGCAATCACTTGTTGCTTTGGACATTCAATCGAAAACCGCTCTAACGGGCTCCAAACAGTAAACGTTGTAGAAGTGTGTTTCTAACCTGGTGGGAGTAGTAAACAGGTTATAAATGAATCATGCATAGTTTTTCAAATTGGCAGAATCACCTCAATTGCCTTGTTATATTTCAGGTTGACTCAGAGTGGGAATCAGGTAACCATGAAGAGGCACGGAACAGCGCTAAAAACGCCAAATGCTGGAGCACTTCCTCTCTGATTTTTGGAATGCTTACAAGCATAGGGATCTGCACCTACTACATCGTAATGATTTCTGTCATTTGGCCACGAAGCACCTATTACGGCTGAGCGTCCCCTTTTTTTTCGATAAACGTAAACGTTGTCCAAACGTTTTAGAACTGAGAAAAGCAGATAATGATATTACCAATTCACAGCTATTTGAATGGTTTCCGAGGTCGCTATGTTGCCACGACAACCGATGTCATTATTCAATGCATAAAATCATATAATCATTATAGTAGTTTTAACATGGTAAGATGCTTTAGTTCACACTTGGACACAAAAAACGCAACTTATAGGAGTACCGATCTTATTAATAACCCTTTCGAAGTTCCTTAAAGTACCTATAACCTTTTTGAAATTTTTATAGCTATGTAAATGTGACCTGACCTATGACCGCGTAAGTAAAAGCCTGGGTCGATTCCTGTATGTAAGTCATCTTGACGGCATATAATTAATTCGGCTTTGCAATCATTTGAAGAAATACTTAACATGTTGCCTAAAATGACTTTAGGCTTTTTGTGGATATAAGGCAACCAATTAAGCATTCAGCTCTATTGTTAATTTCTCGCGATAAATGAATAAATTGGAAGTTTAGATGTTTTAGAGTTCGTCGTTTTTTGGCAAAGTCACCCTATTTAAGATATTGTTGCTGAATAAAAGGTAAAGGTCAAAGTAAATGTGCAAAAACGATTAACAAACTGTGCGTAGATATGTAAAGGAGGAAATCTAGGAAACATTGGAAAATCTCTAGAAAGCTAAAACCATAGGAACTTAGTTTTGAAACAAAGGAAATTAGTTATAAAACAACGAAACCGCTATCCACAAATGAATGTTTAATGAGCAAATTAACGTTTAACGTTAGCTTGGTGTTCAACCGGTTGTTAATAATTATATTAAACGTTCTTTCACTAGTTGAAACAAAAGAGCAAAGGGTTCTTCCAAGTTTCCACCAGTCTAAGGTTAGCTAAGACTATAAATACTTGCTTTGGAAATCCTTATTGTTGAGACTAAACCAATCAGTTTTTTCCTGTGATTCGCTTGTTACAAAAACGTTGAAACTGAGTTGGTCATTCACTGAGAGGTCGCTGAATATAGCCTTAGCTGAACGCCAGAAGAATAAACTACGCTGATAACAAATATATTTCGTGTCTCTTGATTCCAAATCCCATACATTGCGCAGGGTTGTTTACGAGCCCAGCTAAGTCAAGTAAGTTCTACCAAAGTTAAGCCACCCCAAAACAGAAGTTGTGCCCTAACGTACAAAATACTTTCGTAACAGATATACTCTTCAAGGAAAATATTGCAAATCCTATCAAGCATTAAGGGAGTGGACTTTAACTGTTTAAAGCCAGTTAACACTGATTCCAGGCATATGCAAAACCACGACACAGCGCCTTTAAGCTGTCTCTCGCACTATCTCTAAAATCTAAGAGCGTTAATTAGGTAATTAATTATTCAATTAATTAGGTATCCATGAATCCTTGAATGAGTGCCCCCTTCTTTCCTCTGAAATTAATATTTAAATCAACGCTCAGGGGAAACGTAGATTTCTTAAAGTGCCCAGACGTCCGTCATTAACATATTTGAAATATAAACCTTTATAACCCCAGACGTAACACTCAAATTGACGAAATATTTTACTATTCAACTATTTGCTTGATTTAGAAACGATTTCAATGATACAAAAATAGACCCATTCAGCTTGCCTGTTTGTTTCCCCATGTCATACCACGTGATAATTTTCCAGGGTGCTTTGATTCAGTGCTTTGTTTCCAATTATAGAAATTGGTACATTTCCTCTTGGGATACAGAAAACAAAAAAAGTAATACTCAAAGGAAAAGTCACGTGGTCTTAAATTGGGACAACAAACAGGCAAGCTGAAAGGGTCTATTGGGCTCATACGCACTTTAAAGTGCCATTGAACAATACATTTTTATTTTAGATATCAATTCTAAATAAAGTGAATAGTAGAATGATAAAATATATGTTGCTTTAAATGCTGTGCCGCTGAGTTAAGTAGGTTTTAATATCCAAAATGCTAATTACATGACGTCAGGGGAGGTATCTGCAATCACTTCTTAGTGGTTGTGAGTGTGCGTTTCTACTGATATTGGAAAACACATTTCTAACATCATTTTATTTCAACCATGGGTATAACACTGATAATTAAAAAAATAAAATTGTAATAAAATATTTTGTATAATAATTAATGCCTCTCCTGACGTCATGTAATTAGCATTTTGGATATTAAAACCTCCTTAATTCAGCGGCACAGCATTCAAAGCAAGATATATTGTACCATTCTACTATTCATTTGATCATAGTTAATAGAGTGGAATGGTTATGAAACCGAGCGACCTTCTTTGTTATATGTCTTTGTTAGCTTTTTTCAACCACTACCCTGCACAAAACACAATAGAAATTCCAATGTGTTAATCAATCAGCCAATAGAAACGTGTGAGTTCAGTCGTTCAGGGGACGCTAATGAACTATGACCCTGCACAATCTTTTGTCTTGCCCCCTTCCAACATAAATCGCAGCGCGTTTGTTAGCCCCTTTGAAGTTTGCCGGGTTTCATAACCACTCTATTAACTATGATTTGATGTAGAATTGATATGTAAAATAAAAATAATAGGGTTCATACGCACTTTAAACACGACGTTACCAGTATAAAGGGTTAGCCACTCCTCTTTTCACGCATTTGAAGCACGAATTTGAAATTCAAAAGATCTCGTCAGCTTGCCTGTTTGTTGCCCCATTTCAATCCATCTGATAGTTCTCCAGAGGATTCAGTGCTTTGTTTTACAATTATAGAAATTGGTATATTTCTCTTGGGATACAGAAAGGTCAGGTGGTCTGAATAGGCCTTTTGCAGGAAACGGTCACGTGCCGATATAATACTTCGTTAACGAATGAATTGAGCTCGTGATTCCCATGGGAAAGGCGTTGCCATGGATGCTGGATGGAAAGCCATCTTTAAAAACCCTGTTTTATAAAGATCGACAATCGATTGGAGGTGAAAAATAGCATTTACAAACAGGTTTTGCTAATAACAATACCGATCTCGTACAAGGCCTCTAAATAACTGAAGTCAGATTTTGTTGCCATCCAGTACATTCCTGTGCAATCACGTGAATGCCTAGCTGTAAAAGACCCACTGGGACAACAAACAGGCAAGCTGACTAGGTCTATTGCAGAGCAGTGCAGAATGTAAGCGAGAATATCAACCTCTCCTTTAAAATGCTGTATTTTAAAGACTTAAAGTTTAACAAGTCATAAAAATGTGACCAGAGGGAAGATAGTTGTTAATTAATAGCTGCCAATGTTATGATTGCTTACAAACTCTGTTTCCCTTACTCTGAAGTTTGACTGTTTTTCTGATCGAGGCGTTTGAGTTTAGGTACAGTAAATTTATCGGAGGGATATGAAATAGATTCATCCCTTTGACGCCTTTATGACGTACTGGTATATCGGCTGATAATGTCCTGGTTTAGCTCAGTTGTTAAAGGAAACCTGAAGCCTGAAATCAACTTTAGCTCAATGAGTAAATTTAAACATGAAAAGACTCATACCAACATTTATTTACTGTGTTTTGCGTTAAAGGAAAGAAACTCTGCAAATCGTCCTCCCAATCGCCGCTAAGTACAGACGGCTCAATTCCTGTAATCTGTGACGTACTATACGGAGACAAAATAGTTGTTCTCGGCTTTGAATAGATGGAATAACGACTCATAATTGCGCACTATTGTGCCTTCTTTGTACTGAAGGTGTGGCTGTTTTCCTTGTTATGCATGACGTACGATAAGGGGAAAATCACAGAATTGAGCCGCCACACAAACTAGTTTTATCAGCGGAGAATCGGCTATGTTTCGACCTTCAAAAAGTATTTCCTCTTTTTAGACGTGCACCACAAAGAAATAAAATAACAGAACGTATTTCTCTTGAGTACAAGTTTGTATACTCTTAGGATTGATTTAGGGTTCAGTTCTCCTTTATTAAACTCCGGTCTGTCGAGCGGAAGGTCGCGGGTTCAAACCCCGGCCGGGCCAACACTCAGGTTCTTAAAATAACTGAGTAGAAGGTGCTGACTGCAAATTGTTAGACCTTCACGTCTTCTCAGATAAGGACGTAAAATCGTAGGTCCACTGACGGAGGCAGGCCTAGAAGGGACCTTGAGTCCTATTGTTTGTACTCCTGTGATCAGGCTCTGATCCGAATGTCTCAAATCAAATGTTCAAAATCAAATTGTCCGCAACATTGTATCACAATTTTTCTCGGATCTTCTCTTCTCAGCGAACTGTTCTTTTTTCCGATCATCTCTCAGTCTTGCGCATTATAAGCTGATTTATCAGTCGCAAGAAGTGATTTATTTACTAAAGAGTTTATACGCGTATATACCGGTTACCCGCTTAAAAAAGAGTAATCCATGTGGAAACGTACTTCCAATTTGGTAAATTAGCAAACAGTTCGTAAGCACCAGCGTGGCTTTCTTCCATGTTACTTCTTTACCATATTTTGGGTCGCAGTACAAAGTTCTACTATTCACAAGTCATACCCATGGTCTTTGTTGGAGATGCGCAGGCGCATGCAAATAATCATAATAACTAAAATGAAAACGACGATGACTAAAATTCCAACAGCTACCGACAGACCAATCACAGCGTCTTCTGAAACCAAAGAAAAAACACACTTTACTTAACAAATAAAGAAGGGTTAGTCATGTACTCGGTATGCTGGCATAAAACACGACGGGCATTGAGACATCACTGAGAAAAATGCTGAAAGCAGCTTTAATGATATAGTCAGTCAAATACAGAAGTTAGAACTTAGTAATCCCAAATACAACTGTAAATGCCCTAGATGTCTTTCCTAACGCGATTTTAATCATAATTTGTAGTTTAACTCTCAGCATTCAAGGAGTAGATGACCCTGGGTGATTTTGTCCCTCAATGTACACGAGGAAACATGATTCCCGTCCCCGTTGAACTTTGAAGCAGGTTTTAGTTGAACGAACTTTTATTTTCGCCAAACTCAATGGAAAGATGTAGCTGTTGGGGCCTTCCTTCCATTGAGATGAGGCTAAGAGTGCAAGATAAGAGGCAATTAAGCTCATTATATTCTGTGAAAAATCAACAAGTTTTGATTTGTTTGCACAACTTCACAACTTCGCAAAATTCTGATTTTCTTTTAATGTAGTTGTTCATAAAATGGCAAGGAGAAAGCTAAAAACCTTATTTGAATTACCAAGACCGAGCAGGGTGAATGATAACAATTGGCCTTATAAAAATGCTTATTATTTCGTCACTTCGTCGCCAACAAAATGTCGGACTTGAACTTATTAAGCGTACTTTTAGTTTGAGATATAAAAAGACATGGAAAAAAATCGAAAGAGTGTTGCTTTTCCCTCTCTTCTACTCTAGTCTCTAGCTCAATTCCTCACTCTATTCTTCTATCAGGAGGATCTTTTAAAAACCAGACGCGTTAGCCGTTTTTGTGTTTTAGTTTTACCGTACAAAATAAGTTAAGAGAAGTGGTTTTGTTTCTTGAATCCGCGACTAAAAATATCTCGGCCGGGATAGTTGCACCATTGTCTTGGTATTCTTAGGAGTTAAAAATTTTAAGAACGTTTTTCAAGTAACTCGAATAATGTTTTGAAATTGTTTACGTTTTCGGACTTTTCGACTCGACTCGACGTTTTAAGGAACGCTGGATTTGAACATTTGATGATGTCATTTCTATGATCAATAAGAGTACTGACAATGTAGAAATGTACGCGATTTGTTGAATACCCAGTATTGTATGGCTGAGTGAATAATAAACCACTCTGATAAAGCACGTCTTTATCTAAACAGAGCGCGCATTGTGTTGTAGCGGAGCTCTTGCATGGGCCGCAGGCTCGCGCGACCGGAGCACCATACATAAAGGATTAGAGTAAAAATTGGTTGACTTCCGGTTTCCCTCGCGCCCGAACTCCGACGCGCGACGTGCCTGAAAAAGTGTTGCACCTGCGCGCGCACTGTTGAAACCTAGCGGCCCGGATCGAAACCTTGGCCAGTGCCTAGTGATACCTTTTTATTTCTTTTTTGTCATTTTCATTTTCCGTTATCGTTTCTCTTCTAAACCTTTTGCACTGATTTCCCTTGATTCTACCAGTTATTGTTGTATTTTATCTTTGTTTTCTTTATATAATTTATGACTATTTTCGGGTCGTTACATCAGTTCAGATAATGGGAGCTCCGCTTTTAGGCTCGCCTAAATATATATATATATATTAATAATCGATAATAATAGTTGTCGATTGAGGCGAATATTGTTCACTTCTCAGAAACATTGACGACAAAAAATAAATAAACGAAAGCAGACGAGAAGAAAAAGAACAGCAACTCAATAATAGAGTAATACGTTCTATTTTTCCATGCGTTGTTGTCATGGTATTTACGATGGCTACCTGTCTTTTGTGGGTTAGACGTTCTTGTACTCTGTGTTGTTGGGATTACAGTTGATTTCCCTGATAAATTTGGAAGAAAGTTGTTCCAGAATGCCATTCTGTCTGCCAGCAAATGCGATCTTAGTGTCATGGTAGGTTGTAGAGACATGTAGTACTGTTTTTCGGAACTGTACTGAGACCACATGGGACGTTGATTTCTTGAATTTGGATTTCTGCATGGGAAACAATACATAGATTACATATTATTTGATTCTGCGCGTTCTATCCATAAGAAGCAGTGTGCGTTTGACTACGGTTCTGATGTGAGGGACCTCGAAGGTTCAAAACATGTAAACTTTTATACCCATTTCGTTACCTTTGTGGCCAAACATGCAAGGCCTCACATTTGCCAAAAATCTTAAGCAGAGCATAATTAAAACTAGCTATAGTGTTGGTCTGCGTCGGCGGAGAAAATAGCCAATGGTATTGACCATAAGCATAAAGGCATCAAAACAAGGGCAGCTGTCCCAGTTTGTCACAGGAAGCGAGAATCTACAGTGGATGACCGGAAGTAACGTTGACATTTCTGACCGACTCAGTGTTACGACCTTTGGGACAAGTGGCCTCGCTCTCATACCATTGTTACCATACTTATTTCCGCGCTGGTATGAGTACGAATAAGATACATAATCAACTAAAAGTTGATTAAGGTATCAACTAAAAGTCGATTAAGGTATCAACTAAAAGTCGATTAAGATATCAACTAAAAGTCGATTAAGGTATCAACTAAAAGTCGATTAAGGTATCAACTAAAAGTCGATTAAGGTATCAACTAAAAGTCGATTAAGGTATCAACTAAAGGTCGATTAAGGTATCAACTATGCTAACCGCCGAGGGAAGTGATTAGAAGCTGACGTTTCGTGCATGAGATTTTTGTTAGAGCGGAAAGAGAACGCTGAGATTTTACCAGAAAAAAGTTTGTCATTGCCCCTGGCATAATTATATGATTGCGTTATCTTACCCGGTTTTTGCAAAGTTTGTCCAGTACTTCATAACTGCTATGCTGAAGGCGACATCTGTATCGTTTGTTTGAGAGGGTGACGTCATTAATGGTGTCCCAAACACATACTGGATATCAGCAGCATGGAACACGCGCTTCCACTCGGGTATGTAACTACCACTACTATCACTAGACGAACTGTAATCCATCTAGAAATCAACATTCGTACAGGTATTACATACAAAGCGTTGGAAAACATGGCAGGGCCTATCGTATGGTACCACTGTAATACAAGATCAATGTAATACATATTAAAGTATTGCAAATGCCACTGAATGATTATATAGATGGGTTTTGCATGGTTTCAAAGTGCATATTAGACCACCTTATGATATTGTAATCGTAAAGGTAACCCTGCCATCTTACCAACTTAGCCTTCACATCCGTTTCTGTATCTAGCCGTCTGCCTACGTTTGTACCTGTCTATTTGTCTGCGTGCTTTTGTGTATCGGTTAATGATGAATTTGCCTATTTGAAGACAAGCACTTTTTCTTAGTTTTTAAAAACAAAAACCGTATAGAAATCAGCTATAACAAAGAACGCTCTTTCTAGTACCTGTCTGCATTGTTGACTAGCTTTCAAATTCGTAAAATATCAAACTTATTATGAAAACATTGCTCGCCAAAACTTTTAAACTGAAAAGTACATATTCTACTGCAAGTTGCCATAAGTTAATCACCTGGTAGAAGAAAGTCCTTAGACCTTTCCTGGCAAAGGACATGGCAGAGAAAATAGCAGGAGCCTTGTAAGCCGCATCAGCATGGACATCAAGAAAGCTCCGTCTTGTTTCATTGGCATCATTTGCATTCGTCCAGTCAGTGTACTTATAAAGGATAGCTTGTAAAACTTCTTCGTTCTGATTTCTTATCCAGAGTGAGTTGCGGACAATGTTATGGAACGTGGTGTCGTTTAGGCCGTTGTTGACATCTAGAGCATCAATTACCCCTGCACGGGAAAATAGTGACGTAATTAATGTTGAAAAATATATATCAGGTGTTTTTATTGTAGTACAATACACGTATGCAAATATTGGGCAGTTCTAAAAAGTAACTTAACAGTCATGAGGGACTAAGGAAGCAACTTATAAGCAAAGTTTAAAACAGACGATCTGTAAAATGCCGTGCCCTACCGGGTAAGTAGACTGTAAACCGGGACCCTTCATCTCTTGTTACGCCAACCATTGCACTACCGGTCGCTTGGAAATGCCCTGCGTCTAACAATTTACTTGGGCTGTCTACAAAATATATGAACATGATTGTATTATGATGGAAGGATGAAAATCTGTAATGAGGTTAGTCTTCAGATGTGGCTCTTAATGCATTACTCTTTAAAGCTTTAGTACTCTTTTATGTTAGAGGATTGGAGTACCATCAAAGTTAGTTTACTATGTGGGCCGTTATCATGGTAACGGTTCTCGAATCGCACACATGTATATGTGTAGTTTAATAAACGAACAGCGGTGTTTTATAAGATTTACAAACACGAGGGCGCAGCCCGGGTTGTTGTACATCTGATAAAACAGCGCTGTGAGTTTTTAAAACGGCTTCAAACACGTTGACGTATAGAGTCATGTAATTTAAAGTTTAAATTGCTATGGTGACAGAGCTTTTTCGGTCGCTGCGCCTCAGCTATGGAACTCGTTACCAGCTAAGATAAAAATGCGCCCATGTATTAAATCTAGCTTAAAGACACAAATTTTTAATTGTGCTAATAGTTAATGTTTTAAAGTTTTATAGCATTTTTGTTAGCGCCATCGGATCATGGCTGGCGCTATATAAATCATTCATTGTTATTATTATCATTTTGTCTTCTACGTATTATTTATCTTTGTTAGATATTCTTATTTTGGGTTGGGTTCTTCAGTTTCAGTTTAGAAGAAGAAAGAAAGAAAGAAAGAAAGGAACAAAACGAAATCACGCAATCGATAAATTAAAAATACAAACCAGACAAAAATGGTCCAATGACGACAGGAGCAAATGGAGACAACAACATCGCAGACTTCACTTTGATTTGAGCCGTGATGATTTCTGGAATATTTTTTCTCTTTGCGCATTGTTTCAGAGTTGATAAGTCGTCGCATCCGAGGGCAGTGGCGAACTTTCTGATAAAATTAATGTTGAGGAAATAAACGATGTTACGGGAAAGTTAATGAATATAGTTTTTGCATTATATAGCAAACATGATATACGTAATATACTCGGAGTATATTAAAATGAGTAATACTCTAGGTTATATAAACTAAGTTTATGTTCAAACTGAGTTTTTAAGTAAGCAATATCAAAAAATGTATAAATTGTATGGCTGAACGTTTGAGAGACAACCTTGTGCAAGTTGAAACAGGGACATGATGATCAGTTTTGATGAACTTTTGACTTCTATACCGAGTTCATTCCTCGTCTAAAGTACAACATCCTTTTGGAAGACTATATTAAAACATGCTGTACTGTACAGGTCCGCAAATGATCCCGGCCCGCAAATGATCCCAGGCCCGCAAATGATCTCCAAAATGGACCGCAAATGAACCCGCTTCGCAAATGATCCCCAATGGGGACCGCAAATGATCCCGTGAAAAAAACATGGAATGGCATGGAGATTTTCCGCTGGATAGTGGATCTGTACAGGTCCGCAAATGATCCCAAAAATGAGCCGGAAGTGATGCCGGCTCGCAAATGATCCCTATTGGGGACCACAAATCATACCGCGAAAAAAGATGGAATGACATGGAATCTGGTCGTTGGATTCAATCAGTTTTAGAAAACAAAATATTCGCATAAAGTTAGTTTTCTATGTCATACAAACGGTATAGTACCTTCTACGGTGGCTCGTAAGGACCAATTTCTTTTATTTTTCAAATCCTGGGTTAATTCATAATTTTTTTTTTGTTAATAATCCCGAGTTTTTATAGTTTTCTTAATCGGGAGTATACTGACTCAAAGTTAAAAGTAAAGAAATTAAAGTTAGGAATAAATAACCCGTGGTATGGTGGCTTGTTTGGCCCATTCAAAATTAGTTTTTTTTTAACTGGAGTCATTTTTTTCAAACACAAAACAATTTTTTTTTTGGGAAAATGAAAATTATTAGCTTTGGAAAAAAAGGAATAGTAATTTTTTTAAATAATTTTTTTTCTTAATCCCGAGTTCCTCAGTAATCGAGATATCTTAATCCCGAGTCCTTTGTCGACCGTTCTTATTACCAGAAACCGGTCAGGCTTTTTTAAAATCATCGGATCAATTATTCTGACTCAATTTTGTTTGCATTTCCAGATATATTATCCTGCTTGTCAGTATCTCCTATTTACAACACACAAGGAACAATTCCAAAGCAATACCAAAAGTAATAACAAGTATACTGTTGACGAGTATCAATTACAGACACTACGAAAGCTGTCAAGATTGGACATGTCGCTGACGACATACGATTTTTATGGAGATGTGCAGTAGTATATTACACAGGAGTGTTCCTGTGCCCTTGTGTTGGCCCCTAACACAGTATGTGTGTCTATTTATGGTGCGAAGTTCTGGTATGCGATTACGTTGTCTTTTGTTCTCTTGCGCTTTAGTATTTTTTAGCAGTTAGAACCGTGTTAATTACAATTTTTCAGTGCATCCTGATTGGTTAAAAGTGACGGCCTTGGTTTCTTCTGGCGGTAAACCCTATGCTAAAAATAACCCTACCGTCTACAGTGTTGTGACAATATGTGGGAAGAGGAACACTCCTCTGTAATATACTCCTGACATGTGTAATCCTGGAATTATAGCAATGCGTTCGCCCTCTGATTTGTCGATAGTGTGACGTCATGGACATTTTGATGGGCATGTTTTAAAGGGGTTCCCTGCCGGAGCTAATGGTTAAAAATCATTATATCATTAAAATTTGTTCTTCATTTTTCTTTCATTCATACTTTAGATCCGCTACCCAGCGGCAAAACTCCATGCCATTCCATGTTTTTTCACGGGATCATTTGCG
Organism: Actinernus sp. WN-2022; assembly: GCA_030867875.1. Taxonomy (NCBI): domain Eukaryota; kingdom Metazoa; phylum Cnidaria; class Anthozoa; order Actiniaria; family Actinernidae; genus Actinernus; species Actinernus sp. WN-2022. Next base: position 40,014,261 of record JAOWCC010001501.1, read on the forward strand.
GTCCCCATTGGGGATCATTTGCGGAGCGGGATCATTTGCGGTCCATTTTGGGGATCGTTTGCGGGCCTAGGATTATTTGCGGGCCGGGATCATTTGCGGTCCTGTACAGTATCCTACCAACTGTACACGTTACGTTGTTACACACATCGGATTGATATTTTGTTGAAATTAATATAGCTAGGTTTATCGTATGTATTAGGCCCATATAACTTCCAGTTAGACTAGAAAGTCAGAGCGGAAAATTGAAGCAACGCTCATTCTGATGAAATGAACCTTATGCAAATATATACTCCTGTCCTCGTTCCGTCATAGCACAGATCTACCGTTTGTAGCGTGTTTTATAACATATACTTGCTTTATACTGGTTTGTTATCCAGGGTAAAAAATTAAGAACAAAATGGCGAATTATTAAACACTGAATAAGGAATTACTTCTTATAATATTACCTTGCTCTTTCTTTAGCCTCGTTTGGAAGCAATGCGGTATATAGAGCCGTTGCCGCACCACTCTGTAGTATAACGTTCTTGTATAGTCCTCGTGTCAGGGGGGACAGCATCAGTAGGGATATACTCATTCCGCCGGCTGATTCTCCAAAAAGTGTGACGTTGTCGGGATTACCACCGAATCTAACGTTAAGGCATCGGGAAAATCTCAGTTAGTTGTAGGTAGTCGTATACATAAACCATTATGTAATTTACTAGGTGTTCGATAAAAATGTTTTTACCCGATTCTACTACTACTGATATTACTACAAAAACAAGAGCGACTACGATATACTTCAACTAATACTTTTTCAGAAACCACAACAAATACTACTATAAGTTCTACTACGTGTATCATTTTTTTGTAGAACTCCTTTCGCCTCGTTCGGCTGAGTTTGATTCACTGACCCACCCTGCGAGCGGCTAGATAGACTTCTTCCCGCTAAGAGAGAAATGAGGGCTCTGCCGAAATCCTGTTAAGTTTATATTAATCATGCTCGAGCGTTGCTTGGATACGATTTCCAGCCCAGGTGGAATCGTGCTCAGCAATGCGTGAACTGTAAAAGTCGTTTGACTGTTCTTCGGACTGCATGAGTAGCCCAGAAATGATCCTTTTGCAGGAATACAATCACATGGTTGTGCTGACGGCAAAAAATCTGTCTTCATGTATTTAAATGCACTTGTAATTGTACGAGATCGGTTGTGTTATTATCAAAACCAGTCTGTAAATGCTATTTACGACCACTAATCGATTGTCGATCTTGCTACTGACATCGTTTTGAAGTTTGTTTGCCATCCATTAAAGCTTTTAGTGCTGGACTGATATGTGATGACGAAAGGAATTCGGTTAGAATCCTGTGCATGTTTAGCCTGTAAAGCATCGTTACGAGAAATATTAGCAGCACGTTGTATTTGTAGATCGAGGAAAGAACGCTTATAACCTCGCTTTAACAGGAACACCCAACGAACTGTTCTGCAAAATAACTGTTCTTCTGGGCCACTCGGCTGGCAAATTCTGCACTTTGGAATTTCTTGGCTGGCAAATTCTGCAGTCTGATACTAAATAATAATATAACGGAGCGATATTTGTCAGCTGGTAAATTCTGCAGTCCGATATAATTACATAATAATAATATAACAGAGCGATATTTCTCAGCTGACAAATTCTGCACTTAAATATTTCAGCTGGGAAATTTAGAAATTCTTCATGAACTTTAGGCTGGCTGGCGCTGCAGAACAGCTGTTCGTCTGCCAGCTGAAAAACAATTCCCTTAAATATGTTTAAATACATCTGATTTGTTATAAAAACATCAGAATGTTTGTTTTTATGAAGTTTTACCGTTGGGTGTTCCTGCTTTAAGAGGTGAGACTTTAATTCATTAGTGCGAAGTTTGAAGGTTTCGTCAGTGGAACAAATGCGACGAATGCGGAGTGCTAAACTAAAAGGGATAGCTTTTTTAGTATGTAAAGGATGACATGAAGAGTAAAGAAAGTGTTGGTGTTTATCAGTAGGTTTGGTGTAGAGATCAGTCTCGATGTTACCGTCTTTAAAGATGTCTGTGACATCGAGAAAATAGATGTCGGTGAAACTGTAAGACGAAGTGAATTTAATGGTAGGATGAGATAATCGATGAATACTTTTAAACGATCTTGGCCCTCCGTCCAAATCATAAAAATATCATCGATATATCTCAACCAAGTGTGTGGTTTGTAAGGGGCTTTGAAAAGAGCGTTAGTTTCAAAATTACCAAGGAATAATTAGCAAAAGAGGGGGCCATACGGGTCCCCATAGCTGTACCGTGGATCTGGAGATAGTGATTATTATTAAATGAGAAGTTGTTCATAGTTTTTATTTTGAGGTTGTAAAAGTAGTGTTAAAAATGGTGTTTAATAAAATATGTAAAAAAAAAAAAGTACTGTAAAACGTTTAGAAGTAACGAGTTACCTCCGTCGGTCTCTGAGATTAGCAACTGGCTGTAATCAATCCATAAAGAATAAGATTAATTGTAGTAAAAGCAATAACATGTAATAGAATAATAAAAAGAACTGTTGGGATGCGCAAGTGTATCCACCATCTAAACGTTGTCCTGTTATTATTACGTGGAAAATATTTTACATTCGTTTAAACGCACTTGATTAGTCAGATTATTATTTGCACATGCTTACCGCCGTTAAAAGCATGTTCTCAGTTTGGATTCCTTCCATCAGTAAAAACAGGATTAGTCAGTCGTGAATTTTGCCAAAACTTGAAACGACTGTTGTACAAAGTCATATATTGTGAAATTACCGTATTACACGTGAATTATGCCGAGTTTTGATGTCTCATCAACAACTCATTGTTATTAGCGTATTTTAATTTCATTAAACTTAACAATAGTTCTCTTTCAACAGGTCGCAATTATACCTTTCAGTTCTAGCTCGTGCAGTAAATTTGATCATGTTTCGTTCGACTGATAGTTTCTAATTTTGTCTAAATAACAGAAATTAAACATAATAAAATTAAGTTTCACGGATATAATGACTGCGCTCTACGACTGTGTACGTATTTGCATATTAAGTCTTAGATATCTGATGTATGTATTTGTATACGATACATGTATATGCTTTACATCCTACCTCCTGATATTTTGTTGTACCCACTTCATGGCGTGTATTTGATCCATCATTCCATAATTCCCTTGTAGATCGTCACTTTTAGTGCTAAGAAATCCTAGAGCACCCACTCGATAATTACAAGTTACAACGACTACATCACCCTCGGTAGCTAACGCACCTCCATCGAAACGAGGACTACCTCCGAAAGCGTACGCCCCGCCATGTATCCATAGCATAACAGCCAAATTCGACAGATTATTTCCAATATTCGAAGGCACGAATAAATTTACTGTGAGACAGTCCTCGCTTGTCGTCCCGAGAGTCGCAAGTGGATCGTGTGGATCCCTCGATGGCTGCGGGCAGCGTTTTCCAAACGTCACGCTATCTCGGATGGCTGACCATATGGCTGGATCGGTTGGATTTTCAAATCTGTTTGCTTTTGCGTATGGTATCCCAAGGAACCTTTCCACTGTCTTATTGGTTGGTAAAGTTGTCGCTTCACCACGTACGGGCCCATACGTAGTATTCACAACCTTAGTGAACTTGGTATTTGCAGTCGTGACCGGGGTTATGAATACAGCAATACTCACTGAGACCATTAATGTCCAAAGTGTCAAATTCCTCTTTAAATGCTTCATGAGAAATACAAAATTTCAGAAGGGCCTTTGAAATTAAAACTTGTTGTAAACTTCAAACAGCAGAGGCTTGTTTTACGTGCAGTATTCTTGAACTCTCCGACGAAAACTTATACGGATAATGAATCCAAATCAATGCAGAATATTTTAAAATTGCTAAAACCTTTCGTCACATCTTGTCTTATCTGTGAAATATATTTAAAACTGAGAACCGTAATCCGGGAACCAGGAACCGGGAACATTACTAAATTAAATTTAAATTCGTTTTCAAAATTAAAGTAACAAGTAACTGCCATCATATATGGAATTAACTACATACAAGTGTGCTCGACATATAGAAGAAGTCTGGCGACTGATTATTTTTGTAATCTAGTCCAAGAGACCATCACCTAAGAGAACCGATTTCCGTACCCTATTATAGTCTGCGCCAATCTATTTTTAACTCAGTGGACGTCACGATGCTATTTCAGATTCGGTTCCAGCTCCTCACGGATTTTACTCGCTCTATCTCCTTTGTTGAAATCAAGGTTGACAACAGCAACAACATTTTTTATTTACAGCGATATGAATTACAATAAGTAGAGGAAAGAAAAAAGACAAACTATACAAGAGATCTAATCGAGCTAGGTAGCCTTGAATTCACGAAGACGGGTGATGGATGCGAAACTAACTATATGGAGTTTTAAAGCTGGCTCTGAATTCTGTGTTATTCCCTAAACGTACTACCCGGACGGATATGGGACAGTCTGACCTGATCTGACTTGGAGACTCGTGAAAATGAACTTTGAATTTAATATTAGCTTCGGAGTGTAACTTTAAAACCCGTTAAATATATTGCCGTATGGATTTGACTGTAGGCTGTATTAGGCCAGACCGGTAAGAACTTCGGATGTGTCCTGGAAGCCGTGAAAAGAAACTGTGAAATAGTTTGGCTGAAATGTAAAATCTTTTGAGATATGACAATCAAACTGTTTGAACCCCTGAAATGCTCAAAATCAGAGCAAAATATACCTTATGTTGTAACATGTCGCAATCGCAAATGATTTTAAGTAGAAATATTATATTTTTACCTGCTTTAGTACTTAGTCCCGTCAGCATATTAAAACCAAAATCAACTAATTTTATTTATATTTTTTCGCTTCTGTCGAATTTTTATTTAACGCTACTTTAATAGGTCTTTTTAAAACCCGACAAATGTTGTCTGGCAATGGCCGTTTGCAGAGTCGCGGCCTTCTTTTCTTTGAATTTAGAAATATTTCTAGATTGACTTACAATAGATCTCTGCATCTGGTAAAAAAAATCTCTGTAAAGTTAATGCTGGGTTAGAGACGATATGGTGACACGGCGATTTTTTTCCGATTAAAATCGAATACAATAGATCTCTGCATCTGGTAAAAACAATCTCTGTAAAGTTAATGCTGGGTTAGAGACGATATGGTGACACGGCGATTTTTTTCCGATTAAAATCGAAAATGCGGTGAACTTCACAGATTTTCTGCCAATAATTGCTTTAAGAAACTCATAGTTTATGGCAGTATCTTCGTTTAAAATTGGTTGATTGGATCAAAAGACAATACATTTTCTTTGACTATGATATATAGAGGATTTCAAACTACGCTACGCTTTAATCCGAGTCACTCTGAGTTTTGCGAGCCTCAATAGCGGGTGAATGAGTGACAAGTATAAATGCACGTACAGTCGTATTTAGGTTCTTTAGCGATTCTCTATTCAAGTGTTTAGTTTTTTTTATTCTGTAAAGAAACGATGTTTTCTTTTCATAATTAAAAAAACCCTAATGGTTTCGTTTTCTTGGAAGCCCTTTATTATATGCTCGTCGTGCTAGTTCGCACCGGATAGTTGACCAAGTTAGAAACGTTTAGATTCAGCGACGGGAAGCCATTCGTTTAGCTCGTCGTGCTAGTTCACACCGGATAGTTGGCCAAGTTAGAACCGTTTAGGCCCGGTTCAAACGTCGAACTTTTCATGCGCCGAACTCAATTGAAACAAAAGATAATTAGGCGGCTTCTTTTTATCTAATTAGGATCGGCGCATGAAAAGTTCGACGTTTGAATCGGGACTTAGATTCAGCGACGGGAAGCCATTCTGATGTCGTTACTACCTTGTTACGGACTCAATTTGTTTCAATCTTGTGCATAATATTCTGTTCGTTCCGCTGTTGAAATACCAAAATTTGTGTATAATCCATGAAATCAAATGTGGTATCACCGAAATAGATGAATCCCTGTAGTTATATAATGATATCTCAAGAATTGCGTGACAGGAACTGCGTGTAACGTCAGCACGTGTATTTAAAGGAGCAGTGTCACGATTAGTATTCATGGCCAAAGTTTTGAAAATGTGTCAGGTGGACAAGAAATCAAAAGATGTGACAGAAGTAGAAGTCCGTGAGTAATCCGCTTGCATCGGCGTATTTGCACGATATCTCGAGCCGAAATTGCTTTAAAACTATACTTCAGTATTATATGGTTAGGTTTGATGTTATATTTTATAAAGCAGCATTTTATTTATTTCAATCGAAAGGGAAATTTGCAGCGGCGCGTGACATAGCGTGATTTTGCCATTGTCTATAACAACCAATCAGAATCGTGACACTGCTCCTTTAATTCCCCGCCCTATCCACGAGATGGATTTGGACTTGATCAAGTGCTCATTTTGTGTATATTCAACGAAGGAATGTGGCATATCTTCTCGTTACAAGGGAAAAACAACTATATTACCATTGAAGGCATGAATCAATCAATCAATCAATCAATCTTGGCTCATCAGGTAATAACATTTGGAGTAAAAGTAAACAGGTAGATATATAATAATTATGTTAATTATAGTGATATGAACTACTACTAACATTATGAAACTATATAATAATATTGGTATACTAAAATATTACTGCTAAAAAACTACTAATATTGGTATGTTAAAAATACTACTATATAAAATAATTCTAATTCTACTCTACAACTGTACAATCCCTATCATCACTAATTCCTGTTTTACATGAGCGCCGTGTGATCTAAATTAATTATACAATGGAGTATTTGTGAAGTCGTAGCAGTTAATTTTATTCTTGAAAGATATTAGAGATTTTTCCTCCCGTATATCACTTGGCAGGCTGTTCCATAGGGTTGCTCCACGATAGCTGAAGCTGCGCTTGCAACTGAATGTGTACGTGGATATGGAACAGCAAGTTTGAAGGAAGAATCTCTAAGAACAAAATTAGTAATCTCATTTCGTGCTATGAATTTAGAGCAAAGATATTCGGGAGCTAGATTATTTAGACATTTGAAGACCATTATCGATAAATGAACAAGCCTCTGAGTCTTCAGATTCTTCCAGCCCAACGTTTTGAATAATCGTTCAGCATTGGAGTCATATTAAGCGTTTAAAAGAACACGGGCAGCACGGTTCTGGAGTTTTTGTAGTTTGTCACTTAGACCCTTGTTAAAATTTTCCCACACTTGACTACAGTAGTCAAAGTGTGGTTGGACCAATGCATTGTACACGCTTAGTAATACTTTAAATGGAACAAAGGGTCTGATACGTTTTATGACTCCAATGTCGGAGGCAATTTTCTTAGACGTAATTTCAATGTGTTTTTTCCACGACAGGTTTTCATCAATATGCACGCCTAGTGATTTGGCCGTTTTAACTTGCTTGATTGCAATATTATTTATAGAGGATATGACGGTATGTGATAGAGTATGTAGTTTTTGTCTAGAACTAATAAGCATGAACTCTGTCTTACTAATATTTAATGTCAGCTTGTTAGCACTAAGCCACTCATGAACGCATGCTAGATCAGATACAATGTTGTTGTTTAAAGCATCAATGTCATTACTTGAGAAGGTTAGACTGGCATCGTCAGCATACATTCTTGGTGTAGAGTTTAAAACGCAATGAGGGAGATCATTCATGAATAATAAAAACAACAATGGACCAAGGATTGTTCCTTGAGGAATGCATGACTGAGATAACGTGTTCCTGACAAAGACCCGTTGACAAAACATTTTTGAGAGCGTTGATTTAAGTAGGATGAAAACCAATCGTGGGCTATTCCTTTGATACCGTAATACTCAAGTTTAGACAGTAAAATACTATGATTGACGGTATCAAAAGCCTTTTTGAGGTCTAGAAAAACAACAGCGTTTATGTTTCCCCGGTCGATATTTAGAGCCCAATCATCAGTTGCTTCATAATGGTGCATCATGGCTCACTCTCCGCTTAAAGCTGCCTGCAATACACTTATATGCGATTTGTTACTGGCGTCCTCGTATCTCTTTATAGCGGAGCTCTTTGCATAATTAACATAGAAAATCAATGTGGAAAACAAAATATAAAAGAACAATCCACACAAGTGAAAAAATCACGCCGCGCGCCTCGCCCGCTCGCAGTCGTAAAGGTCGATACACACGAAGGGACAAGTCACGTGTGCTGATATCCTGTTCCCCACGGACACCGGATATCCTACAGCTGAGAAACTAACGACCTCGTACACAAATAAAAACGTATTGCTTTACAGTTTAAGGTAATAGACCAGTTCGCGGTTAATTCCGACATTTTGAAAGGGGTGTAAACATGGCGCGAAATACAGTGTTTGTATGGAAATCCGATGCCAAATAAAATTCGTAAAATCGAATTTCTGAAATATTCTTCAGATACAAACTTAAGATACGAGGTAAAAGATTAACTGATCTAAATTTGGGGATGTAGCTGTGCTGGGAAGCGTGCAATCGTGTTTTTAGTTTTCCATACATTTGTCTGTAAAAACGAGTCAAAGTCCGCGGGAAAATTTGCGCAAAAAATCAATCTTCCAGGAAGGAAAACATGTTTCTGAAGCATATCAAATACATTTTTTTGTTTCGATGAGGCAAGATTTGCTTCCGCAACAATGTTTCCACGTTGGCTATGGAGGAAATTTTTTTTACTAGACTCCAGTGACACACAATATATGTGTTTCTTAGCAACACAAACCCAGACCCCACCGGCAAGACAATTTGACAAAGTGCGCATTCGTTAGTTTTTTCTGCAACAACGTTTCCTCGTTTATCCACCCGTGCAGCAAAACATTTTTATGCTTCCTGCTCGTTCAATTAGCCACCCAGGAAACATTAAGAGAAACAGAGAAGCGTAGTTTTCCATCCCTCGTGCCTCGGATGATCACGTAAAATGGCGGTCCCGTCTCACGCAATCTCGTTCTCATAGCCCGCGATCGTTTGGCGCTGGTCAAAAGATCGCGGGCTCTGGGAACGATATTGCGTCTCACGACGCTCATATTCGCCAGCAGCTGTGTATCACAGGACGCTAAGGAACCACTTTGGACGTTAAACAAATATCTGGCAGTGACCACCCTCAGTACTTGTTGGTCGGCTGCATTAATGGGGAGATAACTAATATAACTACTCATGCTTGTAAACTGCGTGGCTTACCGTGTGTACCTATAAACAGCAGTCTGAACAAGCGCCCCGCACACACATGTATATGTAAATCCAGCGTAATTCAGCTTCGTGCTGGCGAGTCTGGATAAAGTCTGTCACGATCCACACAATATGTTCCATCATTCACCCAGATATTTTCTGAACCCTTTTCTAAGATAGTTTGTAGCAATAGCAACATACGTCAGACATTTCTGAAGTTCGCTTTCCGGGATGGCACTGCGCTCCAGTTCGGCACCGACACAGCTGATTAAGCCATTCCAATAAAATGCAAATACGTAGAGAGCTAGGAAAAGAGGTGTCGTTGAAAGTATGTTCTTCAATCCTTTTTTTTTTAACTTTTGCCAAATACTGGGTCAATGTCAAGCTTTGTATTTTTGTTAACTTTTCAAAAAAAAATTGGGATGGCCTTATGTGGGTCGTGTGAATATACCGGATATATGCATGGGATGTTAGAAACCATTTATAATTCATTGTTGTGACCTTGTGTATGAATGTAAGCAAACATTTGACCCCATAACAGTTACATATATCAGGTGCATCATGATTATTTTCATGATTATGATTATTTTCAGTTCTGTTTCATGAGATTCATAAATATTTCAATATAAATTATCCACACTGGTATATATGTTGGGCCCACATGGAATGTACACATCTGTGTTCGGG